>CM053625.1:75838629-75874610 GCA_028646595.1 Phalanger gymnotis
CTCCTTTGAAATCAGTAACTTCTTTTTCATCAGCAGTTCTTCTTGCCTCATGATGAACCGTCTTTGTGGACACGGGAATTCCAACTGCCCTTTGCTCTTCAATCCATATCTTCAATTCCCTCTCTAAATCAGGCCATTTTGCTGACTTGCCTCTCATGGCCTTCCTCTGCCATGGCATTTTCAGTAGGGTTTCTTCTTCCCGTAGCCAGTCTCAGATTGTTTTCTCCGTTGGAGAAGGACCAAACTTATGTTCAGCAGCACGATTTCCATTCACTTTTGCAAACTGTATCACTTTTAACTTGAATTCAGCACTGTACGAAAATCTTTTCTGAGCCATTTCTGGGCAGAACGTGGCAAAACATAACTTAGTATACTGGTAACAATGAGAAACAATGAGTGCAAAGACAATAAGCATGAAAAAGCGGGAAATACAAGTAAAAAAAAACTACCACCACTGTATAAGACTCACCTAGTTTTTAGACCCCAAATTTTTTCGAGAAAGGGTGCGTCTTATACATGGGGAAATACAGCAAGTAATTTTAGATTGGGGAGAGCATTAACAGTTAAGGAATACGGAAAGATCTCTTGTAAGAGGCTGCACTCAGATCAAGCTTTTAAGAGAACTAGGGGTTCGGAGAAGCTGGGGGGACGCCTAATATAAAGGTATGGAGGTTAGAGATTGACTTGTGTACCATTCCAAGAACATTCCAAGTAGGCTGGTTTGGCTGGAATATAGACTATGTGAGGGGCACTTGTGTGAAATCAGTCTGGAAAGAGAGGTTGAAGACAGACGGTGAAGGGCTGTTGTGAAGAAAGTGTGTTGGGAACCACTGCATGCTATAAAAAAGGGAGTTATTATTCAAAGTGTCTATGTCCCTCAGGCACCCACTGAGTAAAGACTTGTTGGGTTTAGTTTATGTAACATTCTGTTTACTTTTTCCATCTCATCCAGACAATACAGTTAGAAAACAAACCCAGTGCTATAGGGGGACCAGTCCTTCAGTGCCCCCAGGTCAAGCTTGGATGTCTCACAGTTTAAATGGATATTCCTCCAATCTCTAAAAATCCCATGTAAAGCGGCCTTAGAGGGCTCCTCATCTTTCCTGCCTTGTATGGCCCTTTCACCCCAACTTTTAACATGCTATTGCTATGGATTTCACAGGACTGAAGAACTCTTTTCTCTCTCTCTTTGTCCCCCTAAGTGATTTTGCATGTCCCCTTTGGTCCAGATCTCTCCTAGGGAACTTACATTCCTGAGATCATAGATCTTAATTGGAGCATAGATTTAGAGTTGGAATGGGCCTCAAATAGACTAATTTCCTAATTTTACCCATTTAAAAAATGGAGATTCTTCCCATTTGTTTTAATTCTTCTATATAACATGACTAGTATGAAAATATATTTAAAAGGAATGTATTTGTAAAGTCTATATCAGATTGCATTCCATCTTGGGCAGAAGGGAAGGGGCCCTTTCTCACATGGACTAATTTCCTAATTTTACCCATTTAAAAAATTGAGTTTCCTCCTATTCATTCTAATTTTTCTATACAACATGACTAATATGAAAATATATTTAATAGGAATGTATATACAAAAACCTATATCAGATTGTGTGCTGTCTTGGGGAGGGAGGGGGAGAAAATTTAAAATTTATGGAAGTGGATGTTGAAAACTAAAAATAAATAAATTAATTAATTTATAAAAAATTTTAAAAAAACTGAGTCCCAGAGAGATTGTGACTTGCTCATAGGTAGGGAGCACATCTATAATCCTATGATTTAAAGGCTAAGAAGTGATATTTGAACTCAAGGCCTCTAACTCCAAATTCAACCTACTATACCATAAGGTCTCTCTAGGCAGCTCCATGTGATTTGAAATAATGTACATAAAAATCTTTGTGAACCTTCAAAGACTACATTGAAGTGAGTTGTTATCATTATCCCAAAGACTTCTTGCTTTGCAGCTCAATGATTCTTCTTTCCTCTGGGAAGGCCTGGGTCCATGGTTGCTGCTTCTGGGAAGGGGGGAAGTTGGTGGCACTGGGGCAGTCTGGTGCTTTGGCAGCTTGGCCCTGGCCCTGGCCTAACTGTTTCTGTGTGGGCAGAGAAGTTAAGAAGCAAGTCACAAAAAGGAGCAGGAGTGGAAAGCAGGCTCTGGGCTCAATATTGCTCAGAGGTTATGGAGAAGCAATGGGCTGGCAGAAGTTCTCAGGTGTTGCTGCCCTGGGGCATAGGGAGGTGGCTAAGACAAGGAGACAGAAGAGGAGAGGGAGTGGTAATGTGTGTGCCTCCTTCTGTGCAAAAATTCTGAAAGCTCAGCCTTCACATCCTAGCTTTTATTTGTACCTCACCAGCAACAAACTGCAAGATTTCTCCATTTAAAATATGACACTGAAAATCAAATCAAATGTACATTTAAACACACATTGAGCTTGGCTGGTCCTGGGTAGTAAAATACAAAAGTAACTCACTTTCCACAAGAGGTGAGTTGAGATACTCGGAGACTTCCAAAATGGCGCCTCCACTGCCACAGATTCCACCCCATTCATCCTTTCTCCTCCTGCTCAAGATCCAACATTAAAGAACTAATAAATGATCAGAGAGTCCAAGTCAAGGCCACAAGCATTTATTAAGCACTTACTGTATGCCAGGCACTGTATTGAATGCTGAGGACACAAATACAAGCAAAAAGAAAGACAGTTCGCTGTCCTCAAGGAGCTTACGATCTAATGGAGGAAGGCAGCACATAAATGGGAGTTAAAAATGGGGACCTGTGGGAGGGGAGAGGAGCCTCTTGGGAACATGGTGGTCAAGTCTGGAAAATGAAGAATTCCTCAAAGTTGTAGGAAGAAATCTCCAGTGGGAGAAGGTTACCCCAGGGGCGGATAGGGAAGGCAGCAGAGACAGAGTGGGTGAAATCTGGAGAACGAAGGGGCAGCTACATGAACACTAAAGATCATTTAGCTCAACACCCCCTCCTCTTTCTTTCTTTTTTATCTTTTTTTGAGGGGGGGGAAAGCAGGGCAATTGGAATTAAGTGACTTGCCCAAGGTTACACAGCTGGTAAATGTGTCAAGTGTCTGAGGCTGGGTTTGAACTCAGGTCCTCCTGCCTCCAGGGCTGGTGCTCTACTTACTGCGCCACCTAGCTGCCCCACCCCTTTTTAAGAGAACAGAAAAATGAGGCCCAAAGAGAGGCCACCACTTTTGTAAGCTCATATCAGCAGTATGCAGAAGAACCAAGATTCAAATTGGAGTCTTCGGGATCCCAGAAGATGATAAACTTCTTGAAGACAAGGGTTGTTTTAGTCCTTTTATTCTCAGTCTGGCACAGTGCCCTGCACAAAGTTGGCACCTAGTGTTTATTGAACTGAAGTATTTGCTGTTCTGTGAAGTACTTGGAACTAGCGCCTCTGGACTTGTGGCGGCTTGGGCCCAAAGATGACAAGAGAGACAAAGAGAACGTCCTTGAAAGCAGGGATGATTTTATCCTTTGTCTTGTGCACCAAGCATAGCATCTGGCACACACTTCATGATAAAAGCCTGCTGATTGATTGATTGACTTTCATTCAGATGTCCAGAATCTATGGTCCAGAAATAGAAAGAGGCAATAGGAGAGGAAACTTTCTCCCTTATTACATAATATTCTATATTCTAGTTATCTGTGTTTATGTCTTATTCCTGTCCTGGATGACAAGTTACAAGAGGACAGGGACTGTGTCTTACCTAAACTTTGTAGGCCCCTTCTCCCTGTCCCCATCATGGCCTAGGGCAGCGCTCTATATACAGGCACTTGATAAATATATTTTAGCCTAAAAAATTGTATGGCCCAGAGGAGCCAAAACTGGATGTATGTAGAATCCATTCAACTATGAGTTCACAGGATGGAACCATTCCTGACTCCCAGGTCCAGTTGTAGAAGAGTGAGGACTTGCTTTCTGACCTTCTCAATTTCTCTACTATAGCCACTGGGGAACCATGGCTGCCCCATCTGAGGTCTTATTCCTAGTAGCTCCAGGCTGGCTCTGATTGTGGCCCCATTACCCCAAAGTGAAACCTTCCTTCCTCCTAGCTTTGGGTGTCTCTGATCTTCCCAGATCTGAGTTCTCTTCCTTTGCCTGTGGTACCACATGGGGGCTTCCTGCTGCTATGAATGCCCTAGAGATGATGGTGCCCTTGGGTCAGCTCACTAGGACCTATTCTCATCTCTTTCTCCCACCTGAGCCCTAGGCCTTGGCCCTCCTGCTCCCTTCGTTGGGCTACCATTACTTGATCTTTTTTAAAGCATAGCATTTATACTTAGTGGATACCTTAGAGTGGCCACTAATTTTACAAAGGGTGAAATTATGACCCCAGGAGGGGATAGGACTTGCCAAATTTGCAAGTAGGTGAACCAGGATTTGAACCCAGGTAGCTTACAGATTGCCAGTTTTACAACTTCTCCTCTTCCCCTACTGTCTGAAAAAAAGCACAGAGGTCAACAACTTTACGTAATTTAAAAGATCTTTGACAGTAGGTTAACAGTAAGTAAACAGAGAAGTCATTCCTAGTGACAAGCATTCTGAACTGTTACGGGCACCATTATCCTCATTGTATAGATGAAGAAACTAAGTCCTCTTAAAATCTAAAGTCCTTGAAGCATCATCTCATTTACCACCTCCTATATAAGACCTTTTCCTGTTCTCCTAGTTAGAGCTCTTTCCCACTATGTGCTGCAAATTGGTTATAATTCTTTGGTATATATTTTATATTTACTTATCTGGACATATGCAACATATTCCCTTCCAAGTAGAATGTGAGCTTCTTGAAGGCAGGAGGAACTAAGTCCTCGGAAAGTTTTATCCCTGTAACTCAGCACCTAGCTCAGAACCTGACATGTAACGGGAGCCAAATAAAATGATTATTGTATTAAAGCTCTGAAAGACTAGATGACTTGACCACAGTCATACAGTAAGTACCTTGTAGGAAAGATTCAAAGCTCGGTCCCCTGATTCCAAGTCCAGTATTCTTTCAGCTTTAATGACCCAGATATCTCATTCAGAGGCAGCTTGAGTCTAGCCCCACAAAGGACTTAGCTTATGGGGCTCCAAGGGTTGATGACTGTTCTTTATTTCCTTTGATGTTGCCTGGGTTACTCAAACTCTAAGAGCTGCTTTAGATTTGCACTGCTCCAAGGTCTACAGGGATGCTTCTTTTTCTTAAAAGTTTTAATGATGCTCTTAAAAAACAAAACAACCACAGTAAAAATCACTAATATTGCCCTAAGTGGGAGAGGAATAAATTCAGCAAAATTAAGCCATTCATCAACTGAGCCGATAGTATTTATAATATTCTGAAGCCCTAGTGCTACACTTTTGCAAGGAAGTTTAGGGAAATGCATTATCTTGTCTCTTCTTCAAGTAAAAGCTTGGTCTTTATAATGTGATCAGTTCTTGTTCTTTCCTTTTACATCATTATAGCCGTTGTGTATGTTATTTTCCTGATTCTGCTTACTTTGCTTTGCAATCAGTTCATATAATTCTTTTCATTTTTCTCTGAATTCTTCATGTGCATACCTTCTTTAAAGCACTGTCATTTTCCATTACATTTATGTATCATCATTTGTTAACCACCCCCCAGCCGATGTTCATCTACTTTGTTTACAATTCTTTGTTGTCACAAAAAATCCTGCCTTCCTTCTGAAAGAGTTAAAATTTAGGCTCTGAGCTCTGGGTTCTAAGCTAAGAGACATGGTAGAACACATTCCTCCTATGGAGAATGGTTAGCACCTGGGCTGAGGACCACAGCTGACCATAGTAGGTGGCGACAGAGAGAAAAGAGGCCAGCTCAGGAGGGAGAGATAGGGAGTAGCATAGGTGTGCCAGCATACCCATCAGACAGCAGGGATATGGCACGATGCACAGGTGCAGACCCAGCAGAGAGCAGTATGATGACATTACCAAAAGTCATAGACAGCCCTTCAGCTATGTAAGCACATGTTGCCTATCCACACGTGCCTTAGTCACACGTGTTCTCTACTACCATATGCTGGTCACGTGGGATCCTCACGCATATATCCTCAAACATGATCCCAGTGAATGTCCACTTTTTGCAGTGATTGTGCTTGCATTTGCCACAGAGATTGTCCGAGGTTTATGGGGGCAAATGTTTTATTGCTACTTTATTTCTGTTTAATTAAATGCCTCTGCTCTAAACTGACCATGCCTATTGTTTTGACTGACTACTTAAGCAAACCTGGTAGGGGTGGGGGTGAAGAATCATGACCTATGTTTTGGATGAATGCAGATCAAAGGAATGACCCATTGCTGGGATAGTATTTCTGGGGCCTTGTGTGGGAGGGGAGTGTCCCAGGTATTACACAGACATCATCTTATATAACCCTTACAACAAACCTATGGAGTAGGCAGGGTAAACATTTAAATGCTCCTTCCCCCCAAAATAGCCAGCTACTCCCTGGTTCAGAGTGCTGCAGCTCTGTGCACCACACTTCTACTCAGTTGCCATTTCCTGTCTGAGGGTTGCCTTTACCTTCTAGCTCATTTGCAGAGCCAAGAGGACCAATGGATGGAAAGTCAAGAAGCTAGCAAGCTCAAGTTACCAGCTTTGCCTCTGTCTCCATTTACCTTCCGATGACTCATTCACTTTGATGACTCAGGTATACCCCTGAGAGGTATTCTCCAAACCCAGCACTATGGGGAAAAATTATTTTCACACCAAGAAAGAATAGTCAATAATTTGGGTCAGTAGTACTGGGAGACTTGTTTCCTCATCCCTACCTCAGGCCAACCTACTAAGCGCACTCAAAAAAAGGGTTCTCTGAGTTCACATTCCCTTTAAAGGGAGGCTCTTCTCCTCTAGCTCTAATCTTGGGGCCCAGCCCTGCCCTTTAATTCCCTTCTGCTCCTCCTCCTATCGAGTCATGAACAATCTCACTGTTAGCTGGAGTAAACTGTATAGTCGCTGGCAAACTACAAATTCCCAGCATAGTTCCAGAGCCCAGCCCCTCTCCACCTAGCTCCTGAGAAATCTGGTTTTTCTTCCCAATTCATCTGCTTCTATACATCCAATATAGGCAATAAATACAACTCAATTCAGCAAACATTAATTAAATACAAGGCGCAGTGCAGGTATGTATATAGACATATAAACAAAGGGAATAGACAGAATATATAGACAAAAATGGGAATATATAGACAAAATGAACACTCTTCTTATCTTATGCTGAAGGGCTGCAGTTTGTGCCAGATAAGCAAAGACAAAGCCATTTCGAGGTGGGAGACAGCACTGACACATTGTGGGGCCATAGGAAAGGCTTGAAGTAGGAGGTAGAAACTTGGTGGAATCTTGAAGGAAGCCAAAATGCAGCTTCCATCCTTGAAGTTTTGGGAAATCATAGATGAGATTTCTCTTTTCAGCTGTCAAATTCCTAATGGCAGTGGATAGTAACTACACTAAATTTAAGCTTCCAGGGTGCTGCGTATTTATGTACTGGGGGATGGGAGCATTCTTTTTGCATAATAAGAATTTTCAGTGTCCCATCTTAACTCCTATTTCTTTCTTCGGATTGTCTGTGAAGAGCACCACAGGACTTAAAGTCAAAAGACTTGGGTTCAAATCCAAGTTCTAATATTTATCAGCTGTAAATTAACCATTCTGAATCTCAGTTTCTTCATTTTTAAATGGTGATAACAGTTCTTGCACTACTTACTGTAATCATGGAGTTATTGTGAGGTAATCACTTTGTAAACTGTAATGTATTATAGAAATAAGAGCTTTTTTTTTTAATCGATCAGGACTCCCTTGTGAGATTAGGGCTTTTCATTCTGTTTCTTCTGGGTCAACCCAAGGGAAGGAGCAGGTTAGAGGTGGGAGGTGAATGGAGCCAAGTTCTATCTAATTATGCCTTTGCTCCTGACATGCTGCACATGTTTTACCTTCCACACTTTGATTTTCCCAACCATCTCATGAAGATATCTTTTTCAGTTGTTTCTTTTTTTAAATTTTTGCTTGTTTTATTTTTAATTTATAGGATAAAATAAGCATTTCCATAATGACTGCACATACAAATCTATTATGTACAACTTGTTACTCCTTTTAAATATAGTAATAATAAATTATATATTATATAATATATTTACGTAATATATAATATATATTTATATAATAACATATTATATATTATAATATATGAATTATATATTACATAATAAATACAATAATAAATAGTAAATAATAAATATCTTGATGAGGAAAAAGGAGATCACCTATTTCCCCAGCTGGAAGAGAGCTCTCTATCTTCTTATTTCTTAGAACACTTTTCTTTGACTTATGCTTTGCCCTCCGTGTTTCCATTAGCACTAGAAGGGACCTAAGAGGACATTTAGTCTCGTCTATATCTGAATAGGACTCCCCTCTACAGAGGTTGTTAGGTAGTGGAGAGAGTGCTGGAACTGGAGTCAGGAGACACCGAGTTCAAATCCTGCCTCGAATGTATATTAGCTGTGTGACACAATCTTAACCACTTTCTGCCTCAATTCATCCTCTAGAAAATGAGCATAATGATAGGACCTACCTCATAAGGATCTCATGAGGATAAAATGAGATAACATATACGAAGTGCTTCGTAAATCTTAAAGTGTCATGTAATGTTAGCTATTATCATCATAGCCTCCTGAGCAAATGGTCACCCAAACTTTACTTGAAGACTTTCATTGCTACTTTTGTAAATGTCAAGGTGTTGTATAAATTCAAGTCGCTATTCATTTCTACTTTTTTTTTGCCTCCATTAAGATGGTAAGCTCCTTGGGAGCAGGGACTCCATTTTTTTTCTTTTTTGTAAACAAACAAACAAATAAATACAACACAGACAAAACGAACTCCACTCCATACCGCTGTTTTCTCCACAGCTGAGCTCAAAGCTTTTCATTGCAGGCATGGGAAGTATTCATTATGTTTGTTGAGTAGAATTGAATTAAATTAAAATGTTCCCACCTGTTCCTCATTTGAGCTAGAACTTAATCATAGGTATCTGACTCACCTCTTTGACTCATCATACTTTTCACTTCATGTTCACACATCTTCCCCTCTCCTGCTGGAGAGGTCCCAAACTCTGTTACCCACTATGTAGCTGACAAACCTTGGCACATCCCCCAAGCAACATTTGCAGGCCCTTTCACTGGAAGAAATTCACTGAATAAAGCAAAAAGGGTTGTACAGAGCAAAAAACCCAGAGGAGAGGGTTGTTGATCACTTCCTTCCCTACTACTCCTAGAACAGGGAAAATACAACTATGACAATCATAATTGCACATATCTATTATTTTTTAAAGATTTAAAAAGCACCCTTTTTACAATGGCCCTGTGACACTGGTTGTCTCAAGTTGACAAATAAGCAAACAACCTCATAGTAAGTGATTTGTTCATGGAGGTACAGTTACTACGTGGTAAAGCTAGTACTCAAGTTTAGGTCTCCTACACCCAAGTGCAAGGCATATTTTACTAGGTGAGAATTGAGTCCATGTAATACTATAATGATGATAATGACTTCTACAACTAATGTTAATTACAAGGACATGGTAGAAACTGTGTGGTTTATCACTGCAAGTTGCAAAAACAATGGCACCTAAAGAAAACAAAACAAAAAAAAAAGTCATGATCAAGTGCCCAGAATTATAAACCACAAACTCATTACTCTTGTTAAACAAATCACTATCCCACAAATATGAAGCTCAGAATGCCCTTTAGAATTAAGCAACTGGGATAGAAAGAGAGCATTATCACACATCAAAATCTATCACTCTTAATCACCTGAACGTAATAATACTGACCCACAAAAAATGAAGAACTGTATTCTTAATAGCTGTGCCATACCAAGCAGTCATAAACTGCAAATCACATGGAATAAAAAACTCTCAGAATATAGAGACAACTAGCAAAAGAAATCAAACCCAAGGGGGAACAGGAAGAAGTACATATCATCCCTCTTGTCCTTCTTATTCTTGGAGTAGTCCGAAGAATGCTTTCAGTGAGTATACTAAAGATGATCTCAATACCATTATTAGATTTTAAAGAAACAATAACCAAAGCCACCTATGCAATGGCTTGTCAAAGAGAAAACATAAAAGAGTAATAACAGGATAGTGACTTGTTAGCAGCCTTTCCGTCTGGACTCCATTGAACATAGACATTAGAACAAAAGGATGATGATGATGACTGTGACGACGATAAATCTTCTAATCTACCTGTATGATAGTTCACGCTCATGCTAAACATAAAGGAATAATGAAACAGTAGCATGTGCCAGGACTATTGTTTTTTAAAACAAATTATTTATGTTCTTCCTGAACTTAACACATGCCAAATAAAATGAACATTTTCCCATATAGTGTGGAGAAGAAAAAGGGGATTGCAGGTGAAACTGTGAATCCCTCTTATAGAGACCTTGCTTTTCCTTTTAAGTATATAATTCCCTTTAAGTATATAATAAATTTAACATGCAACTTGCAAAGGTATTGTGCTTATCTATATTTCTCTCTAGCCTTCCTTCTGCTCTCTTCTATGCATTTAAGGAGAATTGCTTTGATGACCCTTTTTCTTTCTTTCTTTCTTTTTCTTTTTCTTACAACCCTGTTGCTATTGGGGGCAATATTGGGGGCAGGGGAACCCCTGTAACAAATACAAATAGTCAAGTTAAGCAAACTTGTACATTAACTGTGTCCACAAAAATGTAGATCTTATCCTGTACTTTGAGTCCTTCACTCTTCTGTTATGCTTCATCATCAGTCCTTTGGAATCATGATTTGCTATTACACTGGCCAGAGTTCACTTAAAGTTGCTTTTATTTACAGTGTTATTGTTATTGTACAAATTGTTCTCCTGGTTCTGCTCACTTTATTCTGCATCAGTCCATAGGAGTCTTCTCAGGTTTTTCTAACTGATCCCTTTCATCATTTCTTATAGCTCAATACTAGTCCATTATATTCCTATACCATTTATTTATTTAACCATTCCCCAATTGATGAGTATGCTCTTGGTTTCCATTTGTTTGCTATAACAGAAAGAACTGCTATAAATATTTTTTAGCACATATCAGTTCTGGTTTAAATCTAACCTGGTTAGTATATAATCTTATTAACACATTGTAATCTTTTTGCTAATGTCTCATTCAATATTTTTGTGTGTTAATATTTACTAAAGTTATTGATTTACATATTTCTTGGCTTTGTTTCTTGCTGGTTTAGGTAATGAGACCATATTTTATCCTAGAAGAAATCTGGCAGGATCTCTTCTTTTCATTTTTTTGTATATATGTAATATTGGAATTGTTTTTGTTTGATATAGTTCATTTGTAAACCAATCTGTTCCTTTTTTCTTTTCTGAATTCATTTATTACTTGTTTAATTTATTTTTCTGATATTGACTTATTTCTACATTTTTTGTTTCAATAATCTGTGTATTATATATATCCCTATTGTCATTTTACTTATTTCAATTTTTAAAATTTTTATTTAATGTTTTGAATTCCAAATTCTATATCTCCTTTACTCCTGCCCCTCCACACATCCCAGCCCCATCCCTGATATGGTAAGCAACCAACTATAGGTTACACATGTGCAATTATGTAAAACATTTCCATATGAGTCATTTTGTATAATACTCAAACAAAAGAAAAAATGAAAGAAAAAAGTGAAAAATAGCAGGCTTCAGTCTGTATTCACACAATATCACTTCTTTTGCTGGAGACAATGGTGCTTCATCAATAGTCCTTTGGAATTGTCTTGGATCATTGTATTTCTGAGAATAGCTAAGTTATTTATAGCTGATCATCTTCTAATATTGCTATTACTGTCTACAATGTTCTCCTGGTTCTGTTCACTTCACTATGCATCAGTTTTTGTAAGTCTTTCCAGACTTTTCTGTAACCATTCTGCTTCTCATTTCTTACAGCACAATAATATTCCATTACAATCATATACCACAGTTTGTTCAGCCGTTCCTCAATTGATGGGCAATCGTTTGATTCCTAATTCTTAGCCATCACAAAAAAGAGCTACTATGAATATTTTTGTACAATTAAGTGCTTCCCCCCATCCCTTTTTGGGATGTCTTTAGGATATAGACCTAGCAGTGGTATTGCTGGATCAAGGGTATTCATGGTTTTATACCCCTTTAGGCATAGCTCCAAATTGCTTTACAGAGTGATTGGATTAGTTCACAAGTCCATCAACAATGCATAAGTGTCCTAGTTTTCCCACATCCCTTACAACATTCAACATTTTTCTTTTTTTTGTCATATTAACTAATTTGATAGATGTAAGGTGGTACCTCAGAGTTGTTTTAATTTGCATTTCTCTAACCCATAGGAATTTAGAGCATTTTTATATGACTAGAGATAACTTCAATTTTTTTTGTCTGAAAACTGCCTGTTCATACCCTTTGATCATTTATCAATTGGGGAATTACTTGTACTTTTATAAATTCGACTCAGTTTTCTATATATTTGAGAAATGAGGCCTTTATCAGAGATACTTGTTGTAAAGTTTCCCCCCATTTTCTGCTTTCTTTATAATATGGGTTGCACTGGTTTTGTTTCTGCAAAACTTTTTAATTTTATATAATGAAACTTATCTATTTTATATTTTGTAATGCCCTCTATATTTTCTTTGGTCCTAAATTCTTCCACTATCCATAAATCTGACAAATAAACTCTTCCATGCTGTCTTGATTTGTTTATAGTATCACCTTTTATGTGTAAATGATGTACCCATTTT
This sequence comes from Phalanger gymnotis, assembly GCA_028646595.1. Classification (NCBI taxonomy): domain Eukaryota; kingdom Metazoa; phylum Chordata; class Mammalia; order Diprotodontia; family Phalangeridae; genus Phalanger; species Phalanger gymnotis. The sequence continues at coordinate 75,851,397 of CM053625.1, forward strand.
TACCTTGTCTTGGTATATGGTGTGGGGTGTTGGTCTATGCCTAGCTTCTGCCATATTGTTTTTCAGTTTCCTCAGCAGTTTTTGTTAAATAATGAGTTTTTGTTCCACAAGCTCGGATCTTTGGGTTTTTCATATGTTAGATTACTATGGGCATTTACTACAATATAATTTGTGTCTAATCTGTCCCACTGATCCACCATTCTATTTCTTTGCCAGTACCAGATTATTTTGATAATTGCTGCTTTATTAAACAGTTTGAGATCTGGTATAGTTGGATCACCTTCTTTCACATTTTTTTCACTGATTACCTTGATATCCTTGAGCTTCTGTTCTTTCAGATGAATTTTGTTATTATTTTCTTAGCTCAATAGAATAATTTTTTGATAGCTTGATGGCATGGCATTGAACAAATGAGTATTTTATATATTTTGAAAATATTCATCAATTACATCAAAATTATCAGCTATTTTGGGGGCATATAACTGACAATTTTATTGATTTATTTCTTGTGAATTTTCCTTTTTCATTTTTGATACTTATCTTTTGATTTTCCTTTGTTTAAAAAATTTGACTAGCTAACCGTTATTTTATTAGTCCATTAAAAAACTAACTTCTCATTTTATTTATCAATGCGATGGTTACTTCACTTTCAGTTTTATTAATCTCTTCATTTATTTGGAGAGTACCTAATTTGTTATGTAATCAGAATTGTTTTTATTTGTTTCTTATCTAGTTTTTTGTTTTTCTCAAAGAATTGACTTATACTTCCTCTCTTTTACTGATGATAGAATATAAAGACATATTTTACCCATCCTCTTCTTTGTAATAAGAGAGGTAGTGAAATAGGAACTTACTTAACATTAATGATTCTAATCGAAGTGATTTTTTTCTATTCTCTTCCCTTCACCTAGCCTTTAACTCATGCTTATTCTTACTTTCTGCCCTTTTAATCTTCTCTTTATCACTCACCATCTTATATTCTTTTCTTTTGCTTATGACTTGTTTACCATTGTTCCTACCCTCCATCTCAAATACTTCTCTCCCCTTTCCCTTCCTATTTCCCTATTGCATTTAATGTACTTTTACTGATTATTTTCTGTGTCTGTTCATCCTTCTCCTGTCTGGTTTAGATAAAAGTAGGGTTCATGTAGTGTCTGTTCTCTCTACCTCATCTCCCTGTTTGTATAGTCTCCTTCTAGCACACAGTGTTTGTAATGGAGTTCTATTAGATGTGCAGACCTTATCAAATTACTAACATGGTCAGCTATATGTAGGACTGGAACAAGCATGGACATTCTTTATTGGCCTAATGTCATTGGGATGTACCTTTTCCCATTAGTTGTGTATCTGGAATAATCTGTCTTTGAAACAGCCTGAGTTAGCACTGACTGTAGCTTTGCTGCCTTTCTGCTGGGGGATTGTGAAGTGATTCCCTCACTCATGACCAGTGAGACCATATGGTTAAGGAGGGGAGGGTCTTAAGACCTCCTTCTCCCTCTTTCCCTTGAGGATATATGACCCTAAGAAATGGCCCTGGGTCTTTGCCTTTTCATCCAATCTTTTATATTCTAGATGCAGAAAATGGAATCCCTGATCTGGGCTGGGAGTACGAGACAGTTACCTGGGAGTCTAAGAATTTAGACTGGGTACTGTAGCCAGCCTAACATGGATGCCTTGAAATTCAAGGGCCTTCAAACTCCAGCTCAGCAGAAGCCAAAAGTGAAAAAGGCTTTGGATGTGAACTTGGTGGGAGCAGTGCTTACCTTAATCCCTCCTTCCATTCCCTAGCAGAGACCAAGGTGTTAGAGGAGGGATTATGCCTCTGCAGTGTTGGGGGAAAATGCCTCTTTATTTGAGCTATATCTGTGAAGTAAATATACTTTTGTAAAAGCCAATTGCTGCTAAATGGCTAAATGGAAATGGAGTCCTAGTCACTAGGCCCCCAAAATGGAGGAACAAAGGTTGTGGGAGCTCAAGATGATGGCAAAGACATGAGACTCCTCATCCCTCTCAAGGAAACCTGAGATTCTTTAGGACAAAGAGAGATGTAACAAGCCTGTCCTTGTGTGTGCAAAATCAATTATGTTCATGTGCATAGTAAGTTCCTTCCCCTTTACCTGTCCTCTGTCTTTTCCTGAGTATTCTCTTTTCCCTTCCTTTTCTTATGGTACACCTGTTTGTCTTATTTAACTCCTTCTATGGTTCTTCAAGACCTTAGGGTTCTGAAAGGTCACTAGTTTCTTCTACTGGAATATAAACACAACATCAACCTAAAGCCCCTTCCAAGCACTCAAATGTATTTATCTTTCCAGTTTTCTCTTGACATGTGTATTTGCATTTAAAAGCTTCTATTCAGCTCTGATCTTTTCATCAGAAGCACTTGAAAGCCCTTTCCACCTCCATCCCAGAGACCTTCACCTTCTGGCCCTGGTTCAACCCCTATGGCATTGTCATTTGATTGGTGAGATCCTCCCTGGAACCACCATTCGAGGAAACACTCACAACAACCATGCTTATTTGAAACTTAGGCAAGCCAATGACTTTCCAGATAAATTCTCTACCTTGTCCCTCTTCCCACCTTACCACCTCTCCAAAATTTTCAGTTTCCTTTTATGTGTATGTTTGCCTCTGTCTCTGTCTCTGTCTCTGTCTCTGTCTCTGTCTCTGTCTCCCTCTCTCTCCCCTTCCCATCTAGTCCACAAAAAGTAAATTTCGACCCCTTTAGGATTGTATTCGGTTTGGTAGGGTAAGTTATTTTTGTTTGCAAGCCTTTCTCTTTTGTGTTTTGGAATATTATATTGCAAGACAAGTTCTGGGTTATCCTGACTGTGGTTGCTTGGTACTTGAACTCTTTGTTTCTAGCTCTTTATATTTTTTTTTCCCTTTTAATCATGAAGCTCTGAGTTTTGTTTGTGACAACATGGGAATTTTCATTTTGGAGTTTCTTTGGGTGCTAAGGTACACAGTGGATTCCTTCAATGTTTATATTTCCTCTGGTTCAAATAGATTTGAGTACTTTTCATTTATGATGTCTTGAAACATGATATCCTAGCTTTTCCTTTGGCTGTGGTTTTCAAGTAGTCTGATAATTTTTAGATTATTTCTTAACAACATTTTTTATAGATCAATTTTCAATAGTAATTAGCTTATATTTTCTTTTGTTTATTTTCAATCTCCATTTTGTTGTAGTCATTGATTTCTATCTGGTCCATTCTAATTTTCAAAGGGTCTGTTTCATGGGTAAGGGTCACCTTCCTTTCTATTGCTCCTTCCAAGTGTTTCTTCCATAACTTGATCTAATTTATTATCTCTCGTTGCATTTCTTCCAGGTATTCATGTAGTCCTTGTGGTCAAGGCATCTTCTTTGGAGAGGCTCTGATCATAGTTATTCCTTTTGAGTTTTCCCTTTTGGAACATTGTTGACCCATAATATTTCTTCGTATTGTTCAATGTCTTCTTCTGTTTATTCGTATCTCAAGCCCGAGTCCTTGATTTGAGATTTAGTGCCAGGGCCAGGCTGTACCTCATCCCAAACTCTTGGATGGGGTACCTTGGATTTATTAGGTCCAGGTCATGATTTTCCACATACTTTCACTTCCATTGCTGTGCCTGTACTTGGAGAGCTATTAGGCTTCAATGGCTCTGGCCAAAGCCCTCTAGTTGGTTGTCTCTGGTCAAGGCATTGGGTGTTATTTTCTTCACTTTGAGGCTTCCATGATGAAGGAATTATCTTCTGGGGCTTCCCTGGTCAGAGTAATGTTGTGGTATACTATCAACCTCATGCTTGGGTTTTTCCAATCAGGTCTGTGTGCCTTGGGTCCACCCCCTTCCCCAGTCAAGGCCCTTCTGGGGTCTATTGTACTCCCCTCCCAAGATTCTAAGGCCAAGGTGCTATTTCTTTTGTGTCCCATTTGGCAACCCTGGTCAGGTCACTGCAGTGGCTTTGCCTTTCTCATTTCCTTCCTCCCTCCCTCCCTCCCTCTTTTCTTTCTTTCTTTCTTTCTTTCTTTCTTTCTTTCTTTCTTTCTTTCTTTCTTTCTTTCTTTCTTTCTTTCTTTCTTTCTCTCTCTCTCTCTCTCTCTCTCTCTCTCTCTCTCTTTCTTTCTTTCTTTCTTTCTTTCTTTCTTTCTTTCTTTCTTTCTATCAGGGCACTGCCAGGGACTCTGTCTGGAGGAGGAAGAAGACAGTTTTGAGGAATGTGAGCTCTAGCAGTCTAGATTAGAGCCATCTATGGAAGAAGAACTTTTCTTCTGAGAGGGATTTGCTTCTTGCCTTTTGGTGGGAGAATAGATTTCTCTCTTCTCCCATTATCCCATAAGCTATGCCTTCTTATAGCAGATCTACTTGCCCAGTGGAAAATATGCCAGCAGGAAAAAGACTCAGGTGAACAATAGAGCCACATGGTCAGCAAAGAAGCTGTGCCTGGAGGGGGAAGGAGATGCAACAAAAAGGCACTATTAAAAAAAGAAGAAAGAGGACGTTGGGGCCCTGTTTCAGTGGAGGTGTCAGTCTTGGCCACATGTGTTCCCCAAGTTTGTATCCTTCTACTACTAAACTCTATGTGCATTCCCACTCTTGCCACTGATGCTGTATATATTTGTGAAAGAGTATACCCTAGGCTTATGGAGTCATGTTTGGTAGATACTATTCTTATTATGCCCAAGAGAGGTAATACATGGTAGTGGATAGAGCATAAGTCATGTTCTTAGGATCGCCCAGTTTTGAGTCATGCCTCAGAAATTTACTAGTTGTGTGACCCTAAACAAGTTATGTAACTTCTCTATACCTTAATTTCCCCATCTATCTAACAGGTGGAATGAATGGCCTCCAAGTTTTCTTCCAAATCTATGGAAATCTAAATCTATGACCTATGACATATGACAGTATTTCAGTAAATGCCTTTGCTTTGAGCTATATGTACGCCCTGGCAAGCTATGAAAGCTCAATATATCAATGGGGGCTCATGAGTCGTAGTTTTAGGACCACAGTCCAACAGGTCTGTGAATACTTATTGTCAGCCATCCGGGGGTTCAGGGTGGTATGTTGAGTGTAGGACAATTTTTTTCAATGCACAGACACATTATGATTAGGAAAAATGGCAGAGATAGTTACTCTTGTAGCCGGATGAAACACATTGACAGATTTAGTATGTTTCAGCATGCCATGAAAACCAAGTTTCATCAATGTCAATGCAGTATCAAGACATATGTTGGTAAATGATGCTTTGCATGTTCTACTGATATATACTTCTGTGACATACATTTTAGAATATACTGTTATACATATGTTATTGCAATGAAGCATGCTATATTTCCATAGATGATATGTATTTGTTTAACCACATTATTATCAATGATTGCATTTTGGAGGGTAAGTGCCATCCAAAGTCTACAAGCTGTGGTAGGTATAGACCTTCATGGGAGACTTACTTTATGGATTGTCTGTACCACAGGGACTTCAATGAGACTTTAGCATAAGGCACTGAGGGAAAGCACAGAAAAAGGCAATGCCGAGCACAGCCAAGTGAGTGCAGATCTATTCACAATTGGGAATATAGGCAAATGTGCCAAATGAATGCCAATTGATTTCCTGGGGACAACAACTATTTAACTGAAGGGAGAGTATAATGAATGTTGAGAGGGAAAGATCAGGGGATCCCCAATCAATTGATTTTTTTCCCTAGCCTCCTTGATAAAACTAAAGGGTCAAGAAAAAGAGAAAATGAGATGTTAAGGTCTTTTTATTTTAAATATAAAGACGTATTTAAACTTGGTCAAAATGTCCTTTAATCAAACTTGATGGAATTATAGCGAAGTTAGGCCTTGGTTAGTTGAGGATCAGCAATTCCCCTGGTGGCTTTTAAACATTCTCTAAGAAGTCAGTCAAAGCAGGAGATAGAAGTCCTGTGAGTAGAGACTTATCTCTAATAGTTGAAAGTTGGGCTGTGAAGAAGAATGGATACGGGGGCCCATTTGAGTGACCTGAGGCCCAGAGGAAAAGGAACTTCCCCAAAGGATGTCCCAGGCTCTTCCCATGGTACCATACTGCCTCTTGATCATATTTCCATACACTGAACACAAGACAAGAGGGATTTAGGAGAAACATGAGCAGCAGTACATGTGTGTCTTAGAGATGAAGTCATGGAGACTTGGCTATCCGCTTTCCATGTGTGGTCTTTCTTGATGATGAATTAGATTCTTTAAAGGCCCATGGTTAGAAACTCTACAAAAATAACCAAGCATATCCTAAAGGAAAAATGGCTCCATTTTAGCAGCTTCTTCTTCTTGTTCTCCTTACTCATATCTCGCATTTATATAGCAAGGTCTTAAGGTTTGAAAAGCATTTTACAAAAGTTATTGCCTTTTGTTTTCACAGCAAACCTGGAATGTAGGTGCTATTTATTATCCCCATCTTATGTATGAAAAAACTGAGGCTGAGAAAGGTCACTCAGCTAGTTAATATCCGTGGCTGCATTTGCACTCAGGCTTTCCTGACTCCAAGTCCAGAACTCTTTCTACGGTACCATCTACCAGCCTCCAAATGAGAGAGAATAAGGGGCTTGCATCCTGTGTAGGAGTAGCTTGATGCAATGTGATATTGAATAAGGAGAAGTGAATTTGGAGTCCGAAAACCTGAGGAGGGTGGTCAGGCTAGTGAGGAGACTCAAAGTCATGTCATATGATGAACAATGAATGAAGAAGTGGGTACATAACCTGGGGAAAAGGGGATTTGTTGGAGACGTGGTATGTGTCCTCTTGTATCTCAAGGACAGGCATGTGGAAGAGAGATTAAGCTGTACTTGACTCCAGAAGTCAGGACTAGGAGCAGAGGGTACAATTATAAGAGGGCAGATTTCTGCTCAGCTGTTAGGAAGGACTTCCTCACACTGAGAAATGTTTGGAAATGGAAGCAGATGCTTTGTGGAGTCACCAATTTCCCCTCAAAGAGAAGTATTCAAGAAGAGCTAGTTGATCATATCAAGAACAGAAAATGGGATTCCTACAAGGAATGCAGAGTTGGTCTAGAGTCAATTCAATAAAATAAGTTTTTTAAAGTTACTGTCATCTACAAGTCAGTGTATAAGATTCTTTTGAGCTATTATATATGAACTAATTCATTTACTAACCATTTGTTAAATGCCTACTCTGTGTCAGACACTCTGTTAAGCATTGGGGAATAGGAACACAAAATAGAGATAGCCCATGCCCTCAAGAATGTTATATTCTTCTATTGGAGTAGGGTAGATAACAAGATAAATAAATACAAATATATAAATGTAAAATAAATTCAAAGTAATTTTGAGGGGGATGCTGCTAGTAACTGGGGAGATTCAGAAAGGCCTCATGTAGGAGATGGTCCTTGTTGTTTGTCCTTTGTTCTTGAACAGGAACATGACCTCAGGGAGGTGATGCTGGATATAAGTGAGGGAGGGCTGTGCAAAATCACCAGCCTCACTTTTTCCTCTGGAGCCATCTGGGTCTTGGGTATGGATGCAGCCTTGGGACAAACGACCTGTCGTCCTTTGCCTTTATCAGATATTCCAAAAGACAATGCAGAGGCAGACACAGCAATGTAGAGTTGTGACATATTCCTAATAGCGACTTACGTGCGAGAGTGGTACAAGAGATGTGTGATTAGAAAAGGGACCAATGAATGATATTGCATACGCTTAAAAGAGACTTCCCATTTGAACTTAACCCCACTAAGGAGAGGTTGGCCTCCTTCTGCCCTCTCAGAGTAGATTGAGAGGATTTACCTCTGTCTTAATTAAATAATGCAAGCATGGACTTAATTATCATTTTTCGATACCTACCATAAGTTAACCTGATGAAATTCCCCTCTCTCCAGAAGCTGCCTTTTTGCAAATACTATCTTTACTTCTTGGCCAAATAACCCCAATCCCTCTTTATTAGGCCAACTTTCTGTAATGATGGTACCTGGAAACTGAAGGGGATTTCCACACCACAGATGAGGTAACACATTCCCCTCTGAAACGTGTTCCCTATCTGTTCAAGATCACTGTTCTCAGGACCCTGGGACAGCTGCCCTCACCCTCCTGAGGCCCTTGAATCTTCTTACTCCCAAGTTTGGCAGTTTCCTTTGTACCTTTGGAGTGTGGCACAAGGTTCGAGGGCCTTACTAGATCATCCTGGAATGGAGGCTTCTGGCAGGCACCCACTGACCCTGACTCTACATCCTTCTGGACTCTCAGAGTCCAGAATTTCACAACTGGGTGTCTAGACAAGAAAAGGCCATTTGCTCAATGCCAGTGTGTGCTTATAAAGAGTGCCAGACTCTGAGACCTTCTTTCCTACTTGCATGGAGTGACAGAGGCCACATTGCACAACTCATGGCAATGCCAGTGTAATTCAAGGTTTTTGACAGTTAAATCTTTCCCTTTTTTAAAGGGCAGTTTTAGCAGAAGATGGTATGTTCTTGTGACATTTTCTTCAACCATTACTAGAAACTAACACTTGAAGAATGAGCTCTGTTCTCATATAGAAATTGTTCTGAGAATGAACTATACAAAATTCATTTCAGTTCAACTCAATGACATATGTAATTCAGTTCAGTTCAGATTAGTGCAATTCAATTCAATTCACTGCAATATATTTCAGTTCAGTTTGGTTCAATATGATTCTCTATAGCTCATTTCAACATACTTTTTCAATTTCATTAAAATGAAATCAATTCAATTTAATTTAATTCTATTAAATTTAAATCTTTTCCATCCCATCCCATCCCATCCCATCCCATCCCATCCCATCCCATCCCATCCCACCCTGTCCTGTCCTGTCCCATCCCATCCCATCCAGTTTCCATGTAGTCCAGTTCAGTTTCATTCCATTCCATTGAATTAGGTTCAGTTTAATTCAATTTAAATGGAACAAAATCTTTATGCTTGATAATGTGCTAAGGGTAAGGATAGAGCTTGACATTGTGCTAAGTGAGAGTAGGGAGGAGAAGAAAAAAGAAAGAGAGAATGATATAGCAGAAACAACATTAGACATATGGTCAGAAGACCTGGGTTCATGGTAGAGGCAGACCGGTGGTCCAGGGGGTAGAGCATTGGGCCTGGAGTCAGGAAGACTTGAGTTCAAATTAGTGAGTTAGTAATTTCTGGTATTTCCCATAATTATAGGCTTTGACTCCTTCCATAAAGAACAGGCCCCATTCAATCCAATTAATATTTATGAAGGGCATACTATGTACAAAGCAGTGTGCTAGGTGCTGGATATAGTTTCAAAGGAAAATAAAACAAAATTGTCTCTGCCTTCAAGAAGCTTACATTTTATTGGTATGGAGCTAACATGCATACATATAATATGAGGTAGGATTGTGAACTAACAACCTGGTCTCATCCAAGGTCTCATCCAAGGTCTCATAGCACCTGAACTGACCCTTAAAAAATGATTAACAACAAATTGATAAGGACAGTAAATATGAGATCAAGGAATAGCTTAAGTGGAGCTTCCTGAACTGTCCCTTTGATCATGTCTCTGAGTCAGGGCAGATAGTCTGTCCTCTTCTGTTCCACATTATCTGGCTTCCCTATTTGACTGAAGCTCCCAGAAGCTGACTTTTTTAACAGCTCTACAAAACAAGTCAGAAAAGTTTATTTGTTTTGGGTGTTGGTGGAAGGTGAGAAGTGGGTATTGTTTTAGGCCTCACGGAGAGAGTCTAGATTCAATCATGCACCCACTGTCCCAAGGTCCCAAGAAGTATAGCATGGAGTAGTGAAAACTGGGTTCATGTCCTGACATTGCTACTTATTAGATGGGTAATCTTGGTCATCTCTCTTGGTCTTAGATTCCTCATCTGTAGAACGAGGCAGCTGGACTAAATGATTTCCACTTGTGACATTCTGTAGCTTAGAGGAGCTGGGGGGAGACAAAACACACAAAATAAAAAGGTAACTATAACGTCATCAAAGTGGAAAGCTGGGAGTATGTTTACTTTCCCCTCTCCATTTTCCCTTTAGCCTCCAAGCTGAGGGGTCCTTGGGGCTATTTGTAAAGAGTTCTCTGTCCTTTGGGTGGGACGAAGGTTAAGGAGCAGTGAGGACTCCCACAGGTAGTAACATGAACTTCAGCCCTTAAAACGAGAACAACAAAACCTCTTTCAGCTGTGCTCTGGAATAAAGGCCAGGTTTTTGTTCTGCTTTTCCTTACCTGCCCCTGATGTTGCGCTGTCTGAAGACAAATTAGTGGAGACAAACTTTTCTTGCTGCCCTGTAGGCAGCCTGTTCTGGCTATGCTTTTAAGAGACATCTCTGTGCTGCTGAGAAAGTCAGGGCAGAAAGAGGAGTAGGAAGGCAGGGTTTGTACCCTGCCTGTGATACTTAATGGCTCGGACTGTGGGTACAGTGGTAATCAGCGCAGTCTGCCTGGATCTGGCAGGATACAGTATCCCTACCCCACTCCATAGTCCCACGTGCAGACAGAACCTCCCAGCACAACCAATACTCCCCAAGAAGCCCAGGGTTCCTCTCTACTGCCTCCCCACCACCAAGTACATGGAATAGTGATCCAGGGTGAGGGCCCCCTATTCTGGGGCTGCTGAGGTCCTCTGTACCAGCACAACTGCATTGGGGTGGGTGATTCTTTGCATGCTCCTCTCTCTTATTCTTCCATCCCTCCCAAATCACACTTTCCCTCTTTTGTGAATTTTATGTAGAAGAAATAAATACCTGTCCTATACATTGTACATTGATTACCTTTGAACTCTCATCCTTGGGAAGATCCCAGACACAGCCAAAACCTAAGCTTTAAATACTTTCCCCCAGGGTCTAGGGGCTGGGGCTGTAAAGAGCCAAAGAGTGAGAGGATAAGGAGCTTGGTCCTTCTTTTAAGTGGTCAAAGCTCCCCCAGCACTGAACCCAGATGGAATGTTTGGGCAGAGAGCTGAAAGGGGCTCATTAGGAGGAGAGGGGGCACAACACCATTCTCCATTAGTGTAGGTATGCTTCACAAGCTTACCCACAGTTCTCAGGATTATCTTAGTTAGGACTCTGCATGGGCAAGTCATTTTCCTTTCTGTAGCTCAGTTTCCTTGATTATAAAATAAAGTAAAAAACAAAACAACAACAAAAAAATAAAACAAAGACAACAATGCTGCGTACCTTACAGGATTGTTGTGAGGAAACAGTTTTCCAAACCTTAAAGTGATCTAGAGACAGAAGATGTTTTGCTATCACATGGGTTTTAGACTCCGATCTGATTCTTTCTTGAACAATACCCTCAACTCTGGGATATGGTCATGGGAAAGCTAGCCCCATGCTGACACCTGACTTTCCTGGAGGTCCCCCAACTAGAGACAGGGCCCATGTTCACTTTTCTCCCCAACCCTGGAGCTGGCAGAGGAAGGGAAAGGGATGAAAAATATTCTCCGTTTTATCCTTCTCTGAGCATTTAAAAAGCAGTAATAAATAGATGATAGCCTTGGAGGTGTGATTTATTTGTTTTATGAATCACAGAAGAGCCCATAACTCATGGGAGATTAAGGCTGGAGTAAGTTGTATGACTCTTGCATTACAAGTTGAGATTAATGTCTTATCACACGAGGCACCATCATTAACCCATCCCTCCTGCAGTTAGTTTAATGTCGGTGACAGAAGAATTGACTTTTAACATTAAAAAAATGTTCTTGGTTTCTCTTTCGCTCTGATTCTAGCCAAATAAATGCTTGTATGGTTATGATAGTTGGGCCAGGGGTTTTGAGTGGGCAGGGTTGATCAGGCCCCTGGGGTGGATTACTTTAGCCAGTTTATTTAATTGATAGGGGGAGAGACATTATGTAGAATGCTCGGGCTTCCTTCATCTGATCTGAACTGAGAGGGGACAGAACCTCTCTTTCTGCTCTCAGTGATATTTTCTTTTTAAAATAAGTTTTATTGACGCCTTTATTTTTAAATTTCAGTCATTTTTGAAAATCACTTCCCAACCTATTCACAATTAAACCCTAACTTGTGACAAGGGAAAAAGACTTAAGGAAAAAAATGGGTAAGTGGTTTTATATTCCCATATAAGTATTTGCAGCATTCTGCCACAGTAACCCCTGCCTTCCCTTTGGAGAGGGAGGAGGTGTATTTCATTATTTGTTCTCAAGGAATGTTACTGGGTTTTTAATTGCTCCAGATTTAGCTTCCTTTCTATGCTCTTTTTAATTCATACTCTTATATCATAATGTGTGTTATTCTTTTGGTTTTATTGATTTCACTCTCTCAGAGATACTTCTGAGAGAAATGACCAGTCAAGGTACTCTGATGTGGAACTCTCCAAACCAGACTTTCCATGAAATGTTAGAAGAGCACCTCTCAGGTCTTCAGTCTAATGTGTTGCTAGGACCTGAAGGCTCATTCGGTGTTGGGCATGGCCATTGAGGGAACTGGAAACAAAACCAGAAGTATGATCCATCCCCCTTCTGAAATCCTTACGAAACCATAGTGAGTATGGACCCACCTGGGAATCCTACGGCCACCTCTGGTCCCTACAGCTGTGGTGTCACAGAAGGGAGAGAAGCAGTGGGATGTAGTAGTTCAAGCCTGTAGTTTCTGTTTTGAGCTTGAGGCTGGTAGATCCCTTGAATTCTGGAATTCTGAATTTTAGTATGGCTAAAACCAATTGGGGGTCAACACGTAATAGGGGAGCTAGTTGGCATGGTAGACAGAATGCTCACTTGAGGTCAGGAAGAACTGAGTACAAATCCAGCCTCAGGCACTTGCTAGTTGTGTGACCCTGGGCAAGTCATTTAATCCTGTTTTTTTTTTTCATCTGTAAAATGAACTGGAAATGGAAATGGCAAACCACTCTAGTATCTTTGCCAAAAAGACCTTAAATGGGGACGTGACTGAAATGACTGAACAACAGCAACACAGCAAATCTGGCACCAATTGAATGAAACCTCAGGAAGAGAGGACCACCAGACCGCTTAAGGAGAGATGAATTGGCCTAGTTCAGAAAAACAGAGTTGATCAATGCTTATCAATATTGGAATTGAGTCTTTGAGTGGTTACTATACTTCTAGCTTGGGTGAAATAGGGACACTGAGGTTCAGGAAGAAAAAAAATCAAAAAAATCTATCAAGGCAGGATGGTGCCAGTTTGTGGAAGGCCTTGAATGCCAGCTAGAGTACTTTGGACTTTCTCAGTATACAATAGGGGAGTCACTAACTATTTTTGAACTGAGGAGTAATATGATTGTATTTGGAGTAAAAAATACCCCACATTCATATCCTAATTCTATTAATTACCATCTTATGACTTTTGGTAAGTTTTCTTAAATCCTCACCTTCCAAATTTGTAAAATTATGGGGTTGGACTAGATATTCTCCAAGGTCCTTTCCAGTCCTAAATCCTGTGCTTCTAAAATGGAACTGGAGGAGGTCTTGGAGATGATGAAACAGAAGACAAAGATGGGAGCATAGAGAGGAGGAGGGGTGAGGAAGAAGTGAGGAGGGCACAGAAATTCCACTTAGATCAGATTCATGGGGTTAGCAATCTAGTTTGCCTCCTGAGCCATCTAATCTGGTTGTTTACATGACTCAACTTGACCAGATCTTCAACAGAGGGGAAATCAACAGCCCTGAAATGCAACAGAGTAAACAGAGTAAAAGTATAGTAGATGCCTCTGTCCCCTCCCCCCCACCATGACCATGTCAACTGTAGGGGTTCCTTGATAGTCTTTGTTGATAATTTTTGTATTTCTGGATGTGAATCTCTAATTTTTGTTTTCCTTCATTGGATGGTTTGGCCAATCCTTCTCAACAACATTGTTAAGGTGAGCAAGCATGTGTCTCCTGGAAGCTTATGGCTTTTGAGGCTTTATGCTGAGTTCTGGGGACACACATAAGCATTGGACACACAGCCCTTGCCCTCCATGTGTTCACAGTCTATAAGGAGAGATACAACACAAAAAAATAGGTAACTAACAATACCTAATCATGAGTGGAAAGTGCCAAAGAAGGAATACAAGTAGGCATGCTGTCAGAGAGGCCATGCAAATCTAGCCTCAAACGCTTACTAGCTGTGTGACCCTGGGCAAGCCACTTGACTTCTGTTTGCCCCAACTTCCTCATCTTTAAAATGGGGATAATAATATCACCCACCTCCCAGGGGTGTTGTGAGCATCAAATGAGATAATAATTGTAAGTGCTTAGCACAGTGCCTGGCACATAGTAAGTGCTTTATAAATAATATTATTTTTATTATCAGTAGTAGTAGTGGTGATGGTAGTGGTGGTGGTAACGGTAGTAGTAGAAGTATCTAATGACTTGGTGTTGGAAGTCCAAGGTTCATATCCCAGCTCTGCCACTCTCTAGCACTGTGACCTTGGGCAAGCCACTTAACATCATCATCGTCATCATCATCATCATCATCATCATCATCGTTAACACTTATGTAACATTTTAAGCCTTACAAAGCTCTCTCTGTATACTCTTGCATTTAATCTTCACCAGAACCTTGGGAGCTAGGTGCTATTATTATCATCCCAATTTTATAGATGAAGAAAGTGAGTCAAATACAGATTGAGTGACTTCCCCAAGGTCACAAAGTTACTATCTGAGGCAGAATTTGAACTCAGGTTTTTTTTTGACTCCAAGTCTCAGTTTCCTCAACTGTAAAAAGAGGAATAGTCAGTCAATTAAGCGCCTAATATATATCAGACACTGTGCAAAATGCTAGGGATATAAAGAAATGCAGAAACACTTCTTTGCTCTCAGGGAGCTTACAATCTGATGGGGGAGACAAACATGAAAATAACTAAGGACGTATAAGAAATGTACAGTAGCAGTAGCTGGGTGAACCAGGAAACGCCTCCTGCAGGGGGGAAGATTTGGGCTGTGGCTTACAGGAAGCCAGATAAGCTAAGAGGTAGAAATGAGGCGGGGTGGAGCGGTCTGGGCACAAGGGGCAGCAGTCACTGAAGAGTGGAAATAGGAAATGATGTGTTCTAAGAAGAATAGCAAAAAAGCCAGTGTGGTCAGATTATAAAGTTCGTAGAGGAGAACAGAGTGTAAGAAGATAGGAAAGGTAAGAAGATGCCAAGTTGTAAATAGTTTTAAATGTCTCAAAGAGGACATTATGTTTTATCCTGGAGGGAATATGGAATTTATTAAGTGGGATGGAGAGGCGACGCGGACAGACCTTTACTTTAAATAAATCACTTTGGCAGGCTAGTACATAGATAATCATGACAGGAAAGTGCCAAATAAGGGGTATGGCAGGAATGCCAGCCTGTGTTAGTAGAAGCAGAGGACTTGATGTCAGAAGACTGGGGTTCATATCTCAGCCTTACCTTTCCCTAACTTGATGACCTCAGGCAAGTCATCTAACATCATCATCATCATCATCATCATCATCATCATCATCATCATCATCATCACTGACATTTATGTAACCCTCCAAGCTTTGCAAAGCCCTTTAAAATAGGTTATTGCATTTAATCTTCACTACAATCCCAGGAGACATGAGAGACAGGGAAGTCAATTACAAATCTACTACAATAATCCAGGTGACAGGTGTTGTTCATCCTTGGTTTTCCAAGAAGAACAATGACATCACAGGGTGATGTCTTGACTTGCACATGAATTGGATTTAAGTGAGGTAGGGCTGCACAAAGTCATCAGCCTCACTCTCCCTTCCAGAGTCATCAAAGTCCAATGGCAAGACAAAAGTCAGGGTGACTGGTGATGGCCTGGGATGCAGTGGATTACCTTGGTGTCTTTGATGTCTGACCAAGCTCCAAATGCTCCATAGCTGCCTTCATGGCCATTGGAATGAATTGTTCTCATCTGCCCATTCCTCCATGGAAAGTCTTCGCATGCATAGGATAGACATCCCCCTAACTCACTGAGGGGTTTGAGGCCTATCAGTTACCCTCAACATGTTTTAGCCTATCTGCCAAGACAATATATCATAGTGTGGCTGCTGTACATGCTAGAGTTTCTTGGAGCCACAAGTGAGAGTTAGGTTCAGGTGGACACCAAAGACAGATGAGCAGCCCTGAGAAGAGATTGGCAAGCCCTCACACCAGAGGCACTGCTAGTCCTCCCCGAACACCTCAAGGTGTGAGGTGACAGGTGATAATGTCCTGAAATAGGGAGTTAGATGTGTGAGTGGAAAGGAACGGACAAATGTGAAACATCTGAAGACAGAGATGGGCCAGAGATTGCATATGGGAGTGAATCAATGTGAGGTTTGAGGATGACAATGAAGTTTCCAGCCTAAGTGACAAGAAAGATGGTGGCCTTTTCAAAGGGAATGGAAAAGTTCATAGGAAAGGAGGATTTGGGGTGAGAGAATGAATCTGTTTTGGATATATTGAATTCGAGATGACTACTGGACAAGAGATAAGTCAAAGGCAATTGATGAAGGAACTGGAGCTCAGGACAGACACTAGGACTGGATATAGAAATCTAGACCTTATATGCATAGAAAAGATACATTAACCCATGGGAACTGAGGAGAACATCAAATAAGATGGAATAGAGGGGAAAGAGAGCCTGGGACAGAACCTTGGGTAACATCATGGTCAATGGGCATGACATGGGTGAAGATATAGCAGAGGAGCCTGAAAATGGAAGCATCATTTAGGTGGGAGGAGAACTAGGAGAGGGCAGTGATACTGAAAACCAAGGGAGGACCAATGATTTAGGAGGAGAAGGTGATCAATATTATTAAATGCCACAGAGAGCTCAAGAAGAATGGAGATTGGGGAAAAGCCATTAGATTTGTTAAGTAAGAAGTCATTGGTAGTTTTGAGGAGAGTCGTTCCAATTGAACAAGGAGGTCTGAAACCAGATAGCAGAGTGTTAAAAAGAGAGTGATAGGAAAAGTAGAGGCTTCTAGTGTATATGGCTTTTTCAAAGAAAGGGAGGAGAAATTAGAACAATACAGTCATTGGTAATAGTCAGATAAAGTTAGGGTCTTTTAAGTATTGAGGAGACATGGGGATGTTTATAGGCAGTGGGGCAAGAGCCTGCAGAAGGTAGAATTTGAATATGAGAGAGGGAGGGAGGGAGGGAGGGAGGGAGGGAAGGAAGGAGAGAGAGAGAGAGAGAGAGAGAGAGAGAGAGAGAGAGAGAGAGAGAGAGAGGAGAGAGGTAGAGACAGAGAGAGACAGAGAGAAAGACAGAGAGACACAGAGAGAAAGACAGAGAGACACAGAGAGAGGAGGAGGAAGGGAGAGAGAGAGAGAGGGAAAGAGAGAGAGAGTGAGGCGGGGGGAGATAATAGTGGAGGCAATCTGCTAGACAAGGTGAGAGGGAATGGGATCACGAATGCATATGAAGGGATTGACGCTGGCAAGGAGAAGTGCCACTGCCTTCTGTAAAACAGAGATGAAGGAGACAGTAGGGGAAGACATCTGAGTCATATGAGATGACAATGAAGAGATAAGAAGAAGCTCTTGGTAAAGAGCCTTGATTTTTTTTTTAAGGGAAGGAGCCTAGTCAAGCTGGTTGGGGAAGGGGTGGCCTAAGAGGCTTGAGGATAAATGAGAAGATTTGGGACAACTGCTGTAGAGAGTTTATTACTGAATCTATCTATTAGCACTTATTCTAACTAGTTTATAGATTTGTGGTTAGGAAAATATGTAACCTCACTAGCATCAGACTTAAAGGGAGAGAAAAATCTCAGTGGGCTAGGGTAGCTAAGGAAGGCTCCAGAGAGTGGCTGCGTCTAGAATAAGAGGAAGGACTTAAGCAAGGAGGGGGGATGCTGCTTTAGCAAAGGCACACAGATAGGAAAGGGCATGATGTAGATGGGTATGAGGAGATGAGTATGATCGGAACTGAGGGTTTCTTTACCCACCCACTTCCACCAGACCCAACCTTAGTAGACAAAGAATGAAGACAATCGAGCCCAAAGGGAATCAAGCAATAAGGTGGTGAGTGTTAACTCAGTTTATGCTGAAGAAGCCTGAAGCTCATGGACACTATAGGCTCATAAAGTTTTAGCTGAAAGAGACCTTAGAGGCCATCAAGGCTGATCCTACTCCCATCATCATTTTGCAGGTGAAGAAATTGAGGCAAAGAAAGGTTAAAGAACTTGTCCAGCATCACACAATAAGAAATCTGCTCCAAAATTTCTCACCTGTTCTCAAGCCTCCTATACCATCCCCTGTACCAATCCACTGTACTCAGGATCTCCCCTCATAGTTCACCCCCCCCAAAAAAAAATTGAGGCCATTCACCAGGAGCTCCTTCTTATTTCTTCATCATCATCTCACATGACTCAGAAGCAGAATTTCAATTCAGTTCATCCTGACTTCAAGCCCAGTCCCTTAATCCACACAGACATGCTGTCTCTCCAACATAACTAACCTCCAAATATCAGTCATCCATCCAACCACCATTAATGAACACAATGCAAGGAAGGACTCACTCTCCTTTGTTATTCACCCATGTCTTTTATTCCCTCCCAAACTGCCTTTCTGTACCTTCTTTTGAACTTTGAGACTGCTCCAGAGAGTCAGCAATCATTTCCAATAGGATCTCAAAGGATAACAAGTTTAACTAGAAAGAAGCTCAGGACCATGAAGGCAAATGCTTTAACTTTAAATATGAGAAAACTGGGGTCCTCCCCTAAAAAAAAGAGTCAGGTGAATTGCCCAGGTCATACAGCTAATGTATACATATGTATGTATGTATATATATATATATATATATATATATATATATGTATGTATACATATATATATATGTATGAATTTGGATTTAACCCTAGATTAAATCCAATCCTTTGTCTACCATACTATGCTGTTCCTCACCCTCATTAAGGGGAAGCTTTATGATCCTATAATCCCCTATTACCATTTACGGATCATAGGGTTACAGATTGGGGATACTCTTTCAACACTCACTATGCCTCCATAGGAGGAGTGTGCTGGAGTGTTCTCAAATGACTCATGAGAGCCAGTTGTTAAATTTTCAGTATAAGCATTTACGTGTTGGAAATTAGCAAACACTACAAATCAGGGAAGCTAGGTGGAGCTGTGGATAGAATGCTGGGCTTGGAGTCAGGAAGACTCATCTTCCTGAATTCCAATCTGGCCTCAGACACTTAGTAGCTGTGTTATCCCGATCAAGTCACTTAACCCTGTGTGCCTCAGTTTCCTCATCTGTAAAACAAGCTGCAGAAGAAACTGGCAAACCACTCCAGTTTCTTTGCCAGGAAAATTCCAAGTAGGGGCACAAAGAGTCTGACATGACTAAACAACAATAAATCAGGGCTTGATTTATTGTTTGGTTGATTGCCTGGATTTAATAAAGCCATGGAGAAAATATTTATAATATACATTAAACGTAAAAATGTATTGTAGGTTTTCAGCAAGCCAGTTGTTAAGTATTTACCGGCATACTGCTGCCCCATACCATATGCTTAGGAATGGGTGGCCTTGCTCCCAATTTCACTTTGAAGATTTCAGCTAGCTGTTTTGAATTTCCTAAGATCTTCTTTTCTATGTCTTGAACTTTTTCACCACTAACACCTTCTGGTCAAGAAGAGATAGTCTTGACAAGGTAAATCGTCCCACTTTTACCCTTGATTCCATTCCCTGTGACCTCTAGGACCTACTTCCAGCAATCATCCTCTTTGTCTTAGGAACCTTCAATATCTCCCTTGTCACAGATTCCTTCCCATATATCTACCCTTGCATTCAGGCTTTTCCTTCTTTCTATTCCATCCAACTACTGTTGCAGATTTCTGCTTCACTTCATCAGTACATTGGAAAAATGTTGCATATATTCGATGATTCTGTTTCTCAGTAGCCAATATCTCCCTAATGACATCCAGCCAGGCTTTGACCCCCACTACTCTACTGAAATTTTTCTCCCTAAGCTAACAATGGCTTCTTCATTGCCAAAAGGGGAAATAGATCATAGGCTCATACATTTAGAGCTGAAAGAAACTTCAGAGCTCTGAATACAGAATTTAAAAACACAGTAGAATAGGAAAAATGGAATGTACATTGGGATATCTTTCCAAAAGATGTAGAAGCTCTGAGAAAGAGAATAACAGCTTTGGAACACAGAAACGAAGTGGAAGAAAATTTGTCAGAAGTTAAAGGCAATAATATTTTTAAAAATGAATTCTCTATGAGTCAAAACGTTTTCTCCAATTACATGTAAAACCAATTTTTAATGTTCTTTTTTAGTTTTGAGTTCCAAATTCTCTCCCTCCCTCCTTCCCCTCTGCCTTCCCTGAGATAGTAAGCAATCTTATATAGGTTATACATGTCTAATCATGTAAAACACATTTCCACATTAGTCATTTTGCTGGAAGAAAACTCAAACAAGAAAGCAAAAGAAAGGAAGGAAGCAAGAACGAAAGAAAGGGAAGAAGGAAAGAAGGAAGGAAGGAAGGAAGAAAAGAAGGAAGGAAGGAAGGAAAGAAGGAAGGAAGGAAGGAAGGAAGGAAGGAAGGAAGGAAGGAAGGAAGGAAGGAAGGAAGGAAGGAAAAGGAGAAAAATAGTATGTTTCCATCTGCATTCAGGTGCCATCAGATTTTTCTCTGGAAGCATTTAGCATTTTTCATCATGAGTCCTTTAGGAATATCTTGCATCATTATATTGCTAAGAATAGGTAAGTCATTTACAGTTGATCATTATACAATATTGCTGTTACTGTGTACAGTGTTTTCCTGGTTCTGCTCACTTCATTCTAAATCAGTTCATGCCGGTCTTTCCAGGTTAGAAAATCAGATTTTTAAAGAATTGCAAACTCATAAAAAATCATTTGAAAACATTCCTCGAATCACCAATGGTGAGAGAAAATGACTCTGAGACTTCATTTTATACCACGAAAATCGGCAAAGATGATTTTCAAAAAGGAGAAATAAATGTTGGAAGGGCCATGAGAAGACTAGTATAGTAATGTAACCACTGTTGGTAGACATGTCAATTGGTCCAACCATTCCGGATATTGAGTTGTAATTATGCAAGAAAATTTTCGACACAGTTATTCCACTACTCGTTATATAACCTAAGTGGACCTGAATTTGAATCATGGGGGTAGTAAGAGCCACAACATAATAGCAAAAAATACTTTTATTGAATGGGAATAAGTTATTTCCAGTGGCAGGGAGAAACTCTGGCAATGATCCTGCCAAACTGCCGCCCGTAGAGTAACCTTCTGTCATTATTGGTTTTATCCCAAGAGAGGTTTCAAAAAGTCTAATGAAGGCAGTTTCCTAAAGTTGCCGTAAGTCTGCTCACCTAGACAGTAGGTCACAGCAAATTTCCACTCAGTTCATACAGATTAAGAGATTCCACTGTCCAGCCAGGTTCAAGCTGTGGTCACTAGCCAGCTTTAAAAGTTGTTGCATATCACCCTGCTGGCTGGGTTCAGATGGTGGTTAACAGTGTAGCTAAAGCCTAGAGTTTTGGTGTTCCCCCTGCCTTTCCATAGAAAGTCTTCTACAGATTTACTGTATTCTATATGAAGGAAGTAAAAAGCAGAAACAGAAGTCTAATGTACACCCATATTCTTAGTAGTGCTCTTGGTGGTATCAAACATATAGAAACAAAATAGGTGCCCATTCATCAGGGAATGGCTAAAAAAATAAACCATAACAAAAAAACAAAACCCAACCAAAATTATGATATTTGAATGTAATGAAATATTTTTGTACAGTAAGAAATGATGAATATGAGGAATTCAGAGAAACACAAGAAAATACATACAAACTGATGCACAATGATGTAAATAGGAACCAAAGAACAACATAGTAATAACAAATAGAAAAATGGAAAAATAATTAAAAGAAATCTGGATTTTGAGTAACTGGAGGACCATTGAAGAGTTTAGAAAAGTCTCAGAAAATAGAAATTGAACATACAGTTGAGTGGTAGGGGACTACCATGGCAGAATGCTGTAGACATTGTCATATACGATCATCGTACAGGGTGTTTTGGCTTAATTATAAAATAGATGCCTCTGCCTATTTTCCTTTCAACGTCTTTAACTCTCTTCAGATTGACTTGTGACCTCATCATTCAACCAAAACTACTCTCTCCAAAGTTACCAATGATTGCTTAGTTGCCAAATCTAATGGCCTTTTCTCAATTCTTGTCCTTTTTGACCTCATTTCAGCCTTCAATCACCGTCTTCTTTTTGATACCCTCTTCGCTCCAGGTTTCCATGACACTACGTTATCTTGGTTTTCCTCTTACTTGTCTGAGCATTCATTTTTTGTGTCCTTTGATAGATCTTCATCTAGGTCATACCTACTAAAAGTGAGGCTCTATTCTAGGCCTTCTTTTTTTGTCTTTCTATGCTGTTCTCTTGGTGATCTCAGCAGCTTCTATGGTTTCAGTGATCATCTCTGTGCTAATAATTTTCAGATCTACTCTATTCTACTCTAGTCTCTCTCCTGAGCTCCAGTCCCATATCTCCAATTATGTATTAGACATTTTAAATTTGATGCTATGTAGACATCTTATATTCTCCATGTCAAAAACTAAACTCATTATCCTTCCATGAAAACCCTCTCCCAGCTGTCAACCTTGACTTCTCACTCTCTTTCAAACACTCCCCCTGACCCCTGCCATGTATAATATGTTGCCAAGGACCATCAGCTTTACCTTTATAACATCTCTCTTCTATGTCCCTTTCTCTCCTTTGACTCTATGACCAGGTCCAGGATCTCATCAACTTGTGCCTGGAATCTTACAATAGCTTGCTGTTTGGGAGGGAGGGTACAGAGCCAAGATGGCTGCTGGAAAGCAGGGACTTGCCTAAAGCTCTCCACCAGGACCCTCCAAACACCTATAAAAATGGCCCTGAACAAATTCTAGAACTGCAGAACCCATGAAATAGCAGAGGGGAGCAGGGCTCCAGCCCAGGACAGCCTGAATGGTCATTGGGTGAGGTCTATTGCATGGAGCTGGAAGCAGAACAGAGCAGAGCCCAGTGTGGGCCGCGCCTGGACCAACCAGACCTAGGAGCTTGACAGAACAGGCCATAGCGCCCTGAATCAGTGAGCTGTGGCTCTTACCAGACTTCTCAAGCCACAAACACCAAAGGCAACAGAGAAGGTTAGTGGGAAAACCTGCAGTGGATAGAGTGAAAGGAGTTCCCAGTTGGCTGGGGCAGCAGAGGTGGTGCAATTCTGAGGCTACTTACAGAGGTACAGCTGCAGTTGATTCCAGCCCCAGGCCAACCTGGTAGGAGGAATTAAGTGGTGAGTCAGAGCAGGAGTGCAGAGCCTGCTTA
>CM053625.1:75875110-75911798 GCA_028646595.1 Phalanger gymnotis
TTCCTTCCTTCCTTCCTTCCTTCCTTCCTTCCTTCCTTCCTTCCTTCCTTCCTTCCTTCCTTCCTTCCTTCCTTCCTTCTTTCCTTCCTTCTTTCTTGCCCCTTTTCCATTTAGATGGAAAACTGCCTCAAAGCAGCTAGTTGGACAGTAGCATACTGGGCCCGGTGTCAGGAAGACTTGGGTTCAAATCATACTTCAGATGCTTACTAGTTGTGTGAGCCTGGTCAAGTCTCTTAAAACATCTCAGCCTCAGTTTCCTTAACTGGAAAATAAGGATAATAATAGCACTTACCTCTCAGTATTGTGAAGACCAAATGATTTTTTTTGCAAAGTGCTTTCACAGTGACTGGCACCTAATAGGCACTTAATAAATGCTTATTTCCTTCCTATATTGCTAATGTCCTTATATCTACTATTTTCTAGTCATTACACATCAATACATGAAAGTCTCTCTATATTTTTATGCTTATCTGAATTTTTAATTTTCTTTTCTGGTGACACAGTAATGTCTCACAACATAATGTGTGAACTATAATTTGTTTACCAATTTTCCAATCTATGCGATCCCTTTTTCTGTGACCCATTAGCATCTTCTTAAGAGACATTTGAGGCTCCCTAGCTCCCAGGAGAGGAGCTCTGTAGCCTGGCCTTTTACAGTTGGGTCCCTTGAAGCAAAACCAGGGAATGTGACCCTTCTGGCCTTCCTGAGAAGTAACAAAGAGAAACATGAACTCTCTACTCAGACTCAGGAGATCTGGATTCTATATTTGGCTCTATTAAAAACCATCACACAGCCTGGCGAACTCTTCTGCTGGAACCCTGATTCTCTGACCCCTCTCAAATATTTTCAGTTCTC
The DNA here is from genome assembly GCA_028646595.1 of Phalanger gymnotis. Taxonomy (NCBI): domain Eukaryota; kingdom Metazoa; phylum Chordata; class Mammalia; order Diprotodontia; family Phalangeridae; genus Phalanger; species Phalanger gymnotis. The sequence continues at coordinate 75,875,967 of CM053625.1, forward strand.
TGATGCTTTTATCTTCTCTCTGGATGACCCACGGCATTCCCAAGTCTCTGACCTAGACAACAGCTAACCCCAAGGAGACAGGGATATTCTATCATCACTGAAGCATTGGTCAAGATGGGCAATTTTGAGCGGTCTAGGTTTATTTAATTAATGTGCCTTTCTTTTCTCAAATTAGTTAGCCCTTCCTAAGCTATATGGGAAGGATAGTTCTGGCAGTGAAGAAATGTGTCTTGCCAATGAAGACTGCAAATGTGACTTGAAAGCCATTGCTTAAAACATGGAGTTCTTTTTTTTTAATTTTGCTAATCTTAAGGGGATGAAGGAGAATCAAAGTTTAGCATAGCTTATTTTGGTGAGGCTAGCATACAAGGGAGCATCAGGAATGCACATATGAGAGGGAAAGAACATGGCAAACACACAAGTATAGACTCATCCAAGATTAGCCTCACAGAGGCTCCACTAGGCCTTTTAGCTCAGATCAAGCACAGAGGTAAAGGCGACATTGAAGAGCATTTAGTCCAACCTTCTCATTCGATGAAGAAGACAGAATGATGCTGTCTGAGGCCATTGGGTTCACCCAGCAATCATGGGCACTCCCACTGACTCTAGCTCTAGCTACGTGAGTAATAGATGAATCATCTTATCATTAAGGGTAATGGGGATTTATCAGCTACCATCGTCCCCGCCACACTGCTCTGGGCTCTCAGCGGGAAGGACAAGGCACCATAAACAAACAAGGCATACATAAGTCAAGCAGTAGGGGGACCACCCTCCGACTCTAAATGAAAAGGCACTTTTTGAACAAGAGAAGAAAAATAGGGAGAAGGCACCGGGAAGAGGGGACATGGGGACTTCTGTCTCTGTTTCCTTCTAGGGAGTATTATCATCCACAGACCCTCATTATTGAGGTACATCTCAGCAGCCATCTAGTCTAATCTGTGCCTGACCAAGAATTGTCACTATAACATCCTTAACGAGTGTCATTAAAATTCTGCTGAAATGATGAAGCACTTACACAGCTCCTAGGTAAATTATTCTAATTGTGGATGGCATTTAGCTGCTATGTCAAACTTAAAGCTGCCTCTTGGCAACTTCTATTGGTCGTCTCTTCTCCAGAGGCCTTTCCTTTCTCTGAGGGCCAAGGAGAACAAGTGTAAGCTTTTTATTCAGGTACCATCTCTCTGTCAAATTATCTTTTTCTGTGCTAAAAATCCCTACTTCTTTTAACTAATCCTTATACAGCTTGGTCTCTAGTCTTTCACCTCCTGGCATCTTTTTGTTATTTAGGCTCCAGTTCCTGATGTCTTTTCAAAATTGTCTATTGTTGACAGAAAAAATAGCCCTACAGGAAGTGTACACAAGCCTCTAGTACTAAAACACCACAGTCCAGACATGGTCTGAGCAGAGCCAAGGGCAATGGGACTATCACCTTGTTTGTTCTCAATAGACTCTCTCATACAGACAAACTTTATATGGCTGGAATCTGAGTGAGGGCAGAAACAAGTTAGTTCACTGAGGCCAAGTGGTCCCAAAGAAGAAAGGGCCACTGCCAGGGGCCAGCAAGACTAGACCATCATTTCCCAACATATTCGTCCACACATTGCTTTGGGATTGTGGAAAAAGCCCTGATACAAGTATTAGGAGTCATAAGTTCTAGCTTTAGCTATGTTACTAATTCTCTGTGTGACCTGGGGCAAATTCCTTTCTCTTTCTGAAGAAAGGGAAAGGAACTTTTATAAATCTGTCATTCATGAATACCAGTTGGTAGTAGGTAGAAAGGTACCATAGAATGGCAGAAAGAACACTGGCCTAATAGTCAGAGCTCTGGATTCTAGTCCTGACTCTGTAGGACTTGTGCAAGTCACTTCTCCTTTTCTGGTTCTATTTCCTTCTCTATAAAATGAGGGGCTTGAATGAGATCAAAGGATCACAGATTTAGAGCTACAAAAAGAAGACCCGTAAGATCCTCACCCCGCCTTGACATCCCACAGCTCCTTGTTTCTACGTATTGCTTAGACCTGATTCCTCTGAATCAGGCCTCTGTGTGCTTCTGAAAGAAATCTGTTGTACTGAATGGAGAGTGAAAAGAGACAGAGACAGAGAGAAATAGAAAGAGAAGAGACAGAAAAAGAGAGGAGAAAGAGGGAGGGAGGGAGGGAGAGAGAGAGAGAGAGAGAGAGAGAGAGAGAGAGAGAGAGAGAGAGAGAGAAATTTTATTTTCTCATCTGTAAAATAATGGCATTGATAATCTTTATAGTTCCTTTGTGGTCTGATATTCTAAATTCAACGATTACTTTAATTTCATAGAGATTTGCCTGCTAAAATGTATAATGTGCATGTGCGTGTGTGTGTGTGTGTGTATGAACATGTGTGTGTGCATGCATGTTGGTGAAGCTGTGAACGTTATGTTTCAAGATGATGAGGTTGAACTGGTAGGACTTTGGGGCAGATGCCAGCAGCAAACATTTCTATGAGGACTTTTTATCCTTCCTGTTAGGTTTTCTCCTGCCAGTAATGCACACTGCACCTCCCTGGCTCCTCCCAGGCTCCATCAGAGCATGGGAAGAAGTGTGACCAGAGAGTGAGCATTTCTCCATTACCAGCAGGTTGGATTAATTCTCTCCATAGCTCTTCAGTTGAGTAGAGCAATCTGTCAGGGGTTAGGGCCTTTGCTGCTGTCATCAGCCAAATGGATAATTACTACAAGGAAGGGAATAAAGACAAGAACAACTAAACAAAGCAAACTTGTCTTGCTTCCTTGGAATTGGGAATGGGGCAAAGAAGGTAACTTGGTGATGGTGGTGGGGGGCACAAGTAAAATGTCGAAAAATTGGACATAATGGAAAGGTTGGTCTCATATATGGCACTGTATTCATTTAGAAGATGTGGAAGGAATGTTAGAAATGAAAAGGACTTTGCTCATCATTTATTCTAAACTCTTCATTTTACAGAGGAAGAAACCAAGGCCCACAGAGAGGAGATTTGCCCAGGTAACACAGGTGAATTGCAGAGACAAGACTCCAACCCTAGGCTTCTGACTCCAAATCCAGTGCTATTCTCAAGACACCAAGAGCGGAGGTAGACTGGACTTCCCCCTAACAGAAGGGGCCGGACAAGCCGTGGTGAATGATAGAAGATGAAATGATGATGTTTACATGTGACGGGAACATTTTAGGTGCTAAGAATTTTATAAAATACCTTCTGAACTCTGACTGACAAAAATGAGACTGGGGCATGGTCTCTCCTTGGGAAACAGCACAAGCTGCATTCCTTGGGAGATTTAAGGCTGGTTTGGAAAACCCACTGGAGAGTATGTGGTAGGGACTGGCCTGCCCTGGGGTGGAGAGTATACCAATGAACTGGTTGGTATTTTCCATCTCTAGTTTCTTCTATGTCTTTGAGTCAAAAGTGGCCTCAGCCTGGGATTTCAGCCTAGGATTTAAATTACTTTCTCCCCATTATTTATTATGTGGAATTTTAGACATGTTACAGACACAAAATGTCTTGAAATCTCTTCTGAGGCCTAGGCATTTCTAATCCATGGTGCGGGGGTGGGGGGGTGTTCTGAGGCTCAGACTGAGCCTCCTTAGGCAAGTGGAGCTGGTGTCTGGGTTGGGGATGGTGGTGGAAAGAGATAGGTCAAAGGAAGAGTTAGGAAGAGTTACTGTGGAGAGGGCTTCAGACATGGCTCATGGCATTGTGTCTCTGGGATTCTCTGCTTCCAGTTCAAAAATTGTTATCTTTTTTTATGGAAACTCTTATTTCTCTCTCTGTCTCTTTCTTTCTCTGTCTCTCTGTTCCTGTGTCTGTCTCTCTTTCTCAATTTGAGACAACAGACTACCTTCAGAAGCATGCAGAGGTCTGATTCAGAGGAATCTGGACTAAGCAACAGGTACAGACATAGAGCCATGTCAAAGGCGTGTGTGTATGTGCATGTGTGTGTGTGTGTGTATGTGTGTGTGTGTGTGTGTGTGTGTATGTGTGCGTAATCTTAGAGATCTTTTTTGTAACTCTAAATCTGTGATCCTATGATCTCATCCAAGTCCCTCATTTAATAGAGGAGGAAATAGACCCAGAGAAGAAAGAGAAATGATTTGCCCAAACTCCCACGAGTCAGACCTAGAATCCAGAACTCCGACTATCAGGTTGGTGTTCTTTCTGCCACTCTATGGACCTTTCTACCAACGACTAATCTGTCATTCATGAACCTATTTAACCCACCCCATCTTTGAAACTCTCTCTCCATCTAATACCAAACAGGGCCTTGAATTTAGGAGGATTTCTTTTTGGAGCAAGTAATGGGATGCCGATTTCCCTAAGTATAATGTGGTACATTTAATAGGATCTCCTAGTAATGACCTAGAATACAAGCTCTTTGAGAGCTTATTTCATTTTTGTCTTTTTATCCTTGCACTATGACTGGCACCTAGTAGGTACTTAATAAATGCTTGTGGATTAATTGATTGTCTGAAGCCTAATTTTCTATGAAAATGTTAGAGGGGCAGTGGTGTTGGAAGTGAGGGATATCTTAGCTCTAATATCTCTGTTCCTCTTCTCTAAATCCTACCTGCCTTCTCAAACCTGTATTTCTTAACTGCTTAAGGCAGGAAGACCTCCTTTTCTCTTCTACCTTCTCCTTGACTTAAACACAGTACTCTGGGGGAAAGGCAGTGACCAGTGCCTTCTAACGTACATATGATGTAAAACACCCCCACACACCTTCTGTTTGTCTGGAATAGCTAAGCCAACCTGGGCTGGTCCCTCTAATCCTCCTCCAGGTTCCTGTATGAATCACCCCAGAGCCAGCTCCCTGCCAAAGGCAAAGGATGGAGGAAGGGGGAGGAGAGGCTTTCCAGGTATGGTCCAGCCCCAGGCTGGAGAATGAAGGGGAGGAGGTATACTCCCTGGCTTCCTCAGGGGTGGGAGGTGCAGGTGGTGGGATGATAGAAGCTGCCTAATTCTTTCTCCCCACCTTTGAGTCACCCACCACTGGAGAGAAGGTAGGATGATATGACCTGGAAGACCAGTTAAGACACTCATTGGTCTCCCTACATCTGCCCTGCCCTCCTCAATCTATCCTAAAGCACACTTCCAAATTAATCTTTCTAAAGGATGGCTTGGGTTCCAACATTCATCTGCTCAAAAACCTTTAATGGCTTCTTCTGCCAAACTAAATGAAATTTAATTCCTTAACCTGGCATTCAAGGGCATCAGTGATTTGCCTCCAACCTCTCTTCTTGGTCTTAGCTCCCTTTCATATATCTTGTGCTCCTTTTTTAACTGGACTATTTATCATTTTCAAACAAACCTTGTAGTTTGCTGCCCCTGAGTTTTTGTGCATAGTGTTTCTTCTAGAAGGAAGAAAGGAAGGAAGGAAGGAAGGAAGGCAGGCAGGAAGGAAGGAAGGAAGGAAGGAAGGAAGGAAGGAAGGAAGGAAGGAAGGAAAGTAAAATAACACCAGAAAATGAGTTCATTTGAAGATAAGCTGGGAATGAGAGGAGGAACCTTGCGGAACTTCTGGTCCAAATCCTTCATTTCACAAATGATGAAACAGATGCATGAAGGTGAAATGATTTACCCAGAGTCACAAAGCTAGTTAAGAAGAGAGGGGGGGGCAAGGAATATGCATTTTTATAGCACCTATTATGCGCCAGGCACAGTGCTAAGTGCTTTACAAATGTTGCATCATTTGATCTTCACAACAATCCTGTGAAGTAGGTACTATTATGATCTTTATTTCATATTTGAGAAAAATCTGGGGCAAACAATGGTTAAGTGACTGGCCTAGGGTCACAAAGCTACTGAGTATCTGTGGTTGGATTTGAACCCAAGTCTTCCTGACTACAGACGCAGCTCTCTAGCTACTTGGCCAGACAAGATTCAAACCCAGGTCCTCAGACTCAAGTGAAATTCTATTTCTATTACACTGTAGCATTTTTTTCCTTCTGGTAGACAGCTGAGAGCTACTGTAATTTATGTGAGGGAAAAGCCTGAGTCCCTGAACTTAAGAAGAAGGAGAGAAGGGTATGGATTAAGGATATGTGTATGTGTGTGTGTCGGGGGAGGTTGGGGAGGAGGGACTCTCTTCCCTTCCCATGCACCTTAGCAAAATGTACTTGGCACAGCGCTTGGAACACAGCGAACATATAATCGGGCTTCTTCATCCATTTATTCCCTTGGACCTGGAGTCCTAGGCACTCCCACACTAAGAAAACAGCAGCAGTAGCAGTAATAATAGCTATCAGTCAGAGTTCTTTAACATTCACAGAGTGTGTTACATACGTCATCTCATTGGACTACGGCCTCATTTTCCCAACCACAAAATAGGATCCGTGGGGAAGGAATGATGAAAGGCCCGGTGATGCAATGAATTTAGCACTGGACTTGGAGTCCGGGAAGACATTGGGGTGAATTCTGTCTCAGACACTTCCTAACTGCATGACCTGGGCATGTCACTTGACATCTCCAAGCATCAGTTCTCTCATCTTTAAAATGGGAAGGATTTGAACTTGTGATCTCAAAGGTCCATCCTAGGTCTATAGCTGTGATCCCATGAATGCAATATGAATATGAAACCATTTGAACACTTTGGATTCTTAGTTTTGATGAAGTAAAAAGTTGCAATGAGTCTGACCACTTGCTTAACAGGAGGGGACCAAGGATTGGGGAAGTAAGAGTTGTAAAGGATGCCTCTGAGATCATTCAGTCAAACTCCCTCATTTTACAGGTGAAGAAACTGAGGCTTTCAGAGGTATAGTGACTCACCCAAGGTCACCTGGTTTGTAATTAGTAATAGGATTTAGAACTGGAAGGACTTTATGGAGAACCTATAGTCCAGTGCTCTCATTTTACAGAGAAGAAAACAAAGGCCCAGAGGGGAAGGGACTTTAGCTAGTGGGTGGCAGTGCCAGCATTCAAACCCAGGTCTTCACACTCAAAATCTAGTGTTTTTTCTCCTACAGCTTCCTGCCTTCCTCCTCTGGTCACAGGAGAGTTAAATTGTTGCCCAGAAGTGACCTTCCCTAACCTGGGTCTCAGAGCTGGAAAGAGCAGGCAGGGGCATGGACCTTTCTTAGAATTTTGCAGAACTTGTGTTCATTTCCAACAGATTTCTCCTTAAAGCAAATAACAATGCACAATGCCAACACGGGGCTGGTCCTTCTCTCCTGGTACACAGAGGCGGAAGGAAAACGCATCAGCCAAGACTTGTTGGTGAGAATGAGCCTGGTGTGTTGATGGGTTAGTGAAGAGGGTTCATATGAGGAACAGGTAGGAAATAAGGTTGGAGAGGTAGGTGAGGACAGATTGTAAAAAGCCTTGAATGCTGGGCTAGGCAGGAATAAGATGTTAGTTCCTTGAGGGCAGAGGCTATTCTAATTTCTTTGTATCTCTCTCCAGTGACAAACATAGGACTTAGCCCAGAAAAGTCTTTAATAAATGCTCGTTGATCAATAGATTAATTTCTATCTCAATGCTTAGCATAGTACTTTGGCACAGAATAGGTGCTTAATAAATGATTATAGATTGATAGCTTTGTTTCATTAGGCCAAAAAAAACCCCTAACCAAAAGTCATAGCCATTTTTCCATGCTCTAAATACTAGAGAAAATAGAAATTTTTTTGAAAGGAGGCCCCAATATCTTTTCCTAAAGTGGCTATTTTCCTGTATCAACTTTTTTGCTCACAAATATATGCCTTCAGCTCAGGAGGTCCTGGACTGAGCCAGAACAGGCCCACTGACTCAAAAACTGATTAAATTCTTCCTTGCCTGGGCCTCAAGAAGCACTAACTTTCTGGGTCTGGGCCAGTAGAATAGAGACGAGACTCTGGGCTGTTCGCAAGCTCAACCTTGGCCCTCAAATACAGCTTCAGAGAAGCCACTTTTGCACTATAGGGTAGGGCATGTAAGGACACCTGAGCTGAGGCGTCCTCACCTGCCCTGGCAGCAGCCGACACCCCCACACGCTGTAGGGAGAGGAGGAGGTTGAGGTTTGTGGCACATTCGCGCAAGCATCAGTGGGCCACACATTATTAGCCTCTGGTATTCCCTGTCATTTCACCATCCTATGCCTCATGAATCTTGTCTACACCTAGAGCTGTGCCCCATAGCTGGGCCTCTGGGGACTGGGTGGTTTTGAACAAGCCACTTATCTTCTCTGGGACTCAGTTTTCTCATCTGTAAAATGAGTGGTTTGAGTAGGTAATCTTTAATGTTCCTTCCTGTGCCTCTGAGTTCAGTATAAGAGAAGGTTCCAGGCCCTGGAACTGATCACAGGTGTTGGAAGGCACTCCTTTAACCTCCATGTGTCTCCTGAAGACCTCAGAAATGGAATGGAATTTCCCTCAGGAAAGGGCAACCATAGGGCTGAGTAGTCCTAGGGCCCCTGAGGGGAAGGAGAATGGACAGGAATGGTCAGAAAAAGACTAAACGGACAGAAATAGAAAGAGGCCAGAATGGAAGAAATACTCTAGAAGATAATAACTTCTTTGAGGTCAGAGATTCTATCTTATTTATGTTTATATCCTGGCACCAAGTATACTACATTGCATATAATAATAGCTTATGTTTCTAAAGTACTTACCTGTGAGGGTAAATAAAATTAACTCCATTTTATAGTTAAATTTTGAGTCAATTAGCATTTATTAAGCACCTACTATGAACCAGGTACCATGCTAATGTGGGGATACAAAAAAAGACAAAAAACAAATGGAGGGTAAGAGAGTTGGAGTGCTTGGGTTGCTGTGAACTTAAGTTCAAAGAATTTGGAGTCAGGAAGAAACTTGGAGATCATCTAATCAACTCCTGTCGTTTTCCAGATGGGGAAACTGAGACCCCACAAGGTTAACATGATTTCTCCAGGTCTATACAAGTAGGAGAGTCAGGATTGAACCAAATTCATCATTCTTTCCAATAGACCAGGCTGTCAGCCTCCACCCAACCTGTATTGTTCAGTTGTTTCTGACTCCTTTTGACCCCATTTGGGGTTTTCTTAGCAAAGATACTGGAGTGGTTTGCCATTTCCTTCTCTGGCTCATTTTACAGATGAGGAAACTGAGGAGAGCAGGGTTAAGTGACTTGCCACATACAGCTAAGAAGTGTTTGAGGCTGGATTTGAACTTAGGAAGATGGGTCTCCCGGATTTCAGGTACAGTAGTCTGTCTACTGCACCACCCAGCTGCCCATCGACCCAATAACATCAATATCAAAAAAATGAGAAAATTAAAAAAATGGAGATACAGTAAAATGCAAAAACATAGCAAACTCTTAATTATACATGAGAGAAGCTTCATAAATGTTGAATAAACTGAATGAGTGGATGAATTCATGATAGTAATAATAGCTTACATTTGCATAATACTTTAGAATTTGCAAAGCACTTTAAATACATTATCTTAATTGATCCCTATTACAACCCTGTGGGGTAGATACTACAGGTAGTATTAGCTCTTTTTCTGAATGAGTTACTAGGGAGGGGAAATTGTGTGAAGTGAGAAGTCCAAACTGCTTTCTGCCATACCATAGGTATGAATTCACAAGGTAGAGAAGGGAGGGAGGTCATTACAGATGACTGGAGGAGGGCCGAGCTTGGACCGGCCTGAAAGTGGAGAGAAGATGGGATTCAGACTAGCCTGTCCCCCAGTGGTAGGTCATAGTCCTGCCCTTTCTAGGATTCACAGAAGGTGGGGTTCTTCTTTGCTGTTTATATTATATTCATTAAATGTCAAAGTCCCCTCTCTGGGGAGGCACAGTGGAATATAGAAAATATATTCGACCCAATTTGAATTCTAGGTTCAGAGAATATGGGTTTACATCCTATGTCAGTTACTTACTAACTGGGTAACCTTGGGCAAGTTATATAATCTCACTAGGCCTTGGTTTCTTCATCTGGAAAACTTGGGGATTAGACAGGACGTTCTCTAAACCATCTGAACCCAATATATGTTTCCCTAAAGTCAGGCCAGTATTAGAACTTATCCTTAGGGCTCTAGTTAGTAAGAGAGTGGTGAAATCCTACTCATTTCCAGTTTCCCTGCCAGCCCCTGGGATGCTTGGCTTTCCAAAACCTTGGTGGTTTCAATTATGAGTCTACAAGCATTTTAAGCACAAAGCACTATGTTGGCCACGGAGGTAAGGGATACAGAGAATGAAACGATCCTTGCTCTCAAGGGGCTTGCCTTTTAATGGGGAACAAAATAAGTTGCCTAAGTAGCCAGATAGAGTCCCTGTGTTGGTTTTGCTTAGTTATCTTTCTTTCTTTTTTTTCTTCTTTTTTTTTAAAGGGAGGGATTATTTCTGGAGTGGTGTAAGGGTGGGGCACAATCCTGAATTGATTATGATACAAAATAATACAAAATTTGTGCTTCTCTCTGCAAATGTCATAGAGGTTAAGAGAAGCTTCTATGAGCATAAGAGTCATCAGGAAAGACTTCTTGGAGGAGAGGAGACTTGATCTGGGCTTAGATTCATTAATAGGATTTGGACAGGCAGAGAAGAGGAGGGAGATGAACCAGATCAGGCCTGGGGAGAGTAGAAAGGAGAGAATGGCATGGGAATCATAGACTACTAGAAAGGGATCTTAAAAGCAGAGGCAGGAATGAGCATTATGTATTTTTGGCAAAGTCAGTCAAAGGAAAGGAGCAAGGATGTGAAGAAGTCACATATGCCACAAGTAATAATATATTTAATTAAGCATGCATAAGGTACAGAGTGTTGTATTAGTTGCTGGGGGCACAAAAAATTTAAGTTTAATATGGTCCCTGACCTCATGGAATATAGAGTTGGGTAGCGGGGCAGCTAGGAGGCACAGTGGATAGAGTGCCAAGCTTGGAGTTAGAAAGATTCATCTTCCTGAGTTCAACTCTGGGCTCAGACACTTGGTAGCTGCACGACCCTGGGCAAGTCTCTTAATCCTGTTTGCCTCAGTTTCTTCACCTATAAAATGAGCTGGAGAAGGAAATGGCAAACCACTCCAGGATCTTTGATAAGAAAACCCCAAATGGGGTCACTAAGATTCAGACACAACTGAAGAACAATAACAAGAGAGTAAATAAAGCTTAATAGTACTGGAAACACTGAAAAGGGATCCCCGTAGGCCTCCTCTCCTGCCCGAACATTCTTCTTTCAGAACTTTCAGGGAAAAAGAAAAATGCCAAATCTTGGAGGGGATGTGTAAAAACATGGACACTAGTGAATTGCTGGGGTAGTTGTGAACTGGTCCAACCATTCTGGAGAACAATTTGGAACTATGCCCAAAGGGCTATAAAACTATACTTACTCTTTGACCCAGCAATACTACTTTCTATCCCAAGAATTAAAAGAAAGAAAAGGACCTATATGTGCAAAAATGTTGCAGATTGTATGTGTGTGTGTGTGTGTGTGTGTGTGTGTGTGGTGGCAAAAAATTGGAAATTGAGAAGATGTCCATCAATTGGGGAATGGCTGAACAAATTGTGGTGTGCGATTGTATTGGAATACTATTGTGCCATAAGAAATGACAAGCAAGATTGGTTTCAGAAAAATTTGGGAAGACTTACATGAACTAATGCAAAGTGAAGTGGGCAGAACCAGGAGAATATTGTACCCAGTAATAACAATGTTGTAATGATGATGAACTTATGAGAGTCTTAGCTACTCTAATCAATACAATGATCCACGGCAATTCCAAAAGACCTATGATGAAAAATGCTATCCACTTCCAGGCAGACAATTGATGAAATCTGAGTGCAGATGGAAGCATATTTTTTCACGTTTTTCCTACTGTTTTTTGTTTTTCTTGCTTTTAAAATTTTTTTTTACAACTTAGCTAATATAGAAATATGGAAAAATTTTTTTTTACAACTTAGCTAATATGGAAATGCGTTTGGTATGACTTCACATTTATAATGGGTATAATATTGCTTGCCTTCTCAATGAAAAGGGGGTTGGAAAGAGGTAGAGAATTTGGAAATCAAAATTTTAAAAATTGAATGTTAAAAAAATTAAAAAGAACCTCCAGGGAAATCATGATGCAGGAAGCGGTGAGATCTTTGCATGTGTCCTTATCACCATTAGGGTTCCTGATTTACCTACCTTCACCATTTTGGCCGGCATTTTGTTTTCATTGCTTCTTTTTTTTCTATTATGAAATTAACAACCACAAACAAGCCAACAAGCACAAATAGTTAAATGCACAAAGAATAGCAACAACAACTACAAACTCCAACACGTTGCACATGGAATCCTAGCCTTTGGTTATGGGCAGATTGTTTTAAAAATAAGTAAGCACTTTAACAAAACAATAACCAAGTTGTTCAGTCTGATTGCGTATCCCTTTCTGAACCTTTCATTTTACAAATGAGGGAACCATGAGTCCCTTGAGAACAGGGACTGTCTTTCACCTTTCTTTGAAGATAAGAGGGCTAAGTGGCACAGTGGAAAGATCACTGGGCTTCAGGTCAGGTAAGTCTTGAGTGAAAATCAGCCTTCACTTACTAATTGTGTGAACTACAAAAGTCACTTAGCCTCTTCTGGCCCCAGTTTCTTCAACTAGAAATGGGAACAATCTAGCACTTGGGTCGTTGTGAGGAGCAAATGAGACGCTGTTTGTAAAGTGCCTAGCTCAGTGCCTTGCATATAGTAGGTGCTTAATAAATGCTTATTGGCTGAGTTCCCTCTTTTATGTACTGTTCCAGATTTTGTTTCTGTTATCTATTATTTGCAGTCTTCATGTGACAAGGACATATGCAGAATATGCCTATTCTTCATTTGATTCTGCTTGCTTTCCTACAGTTTCCTATATTTCTTCACATTTTTTCATACTTGCCACTTCCTCTATATTTCTATATTACTGTGTCTTTAGCTGTGTCTCACACAAAATATGGGTTATTTTTAGTCTAGGTTTTTTTGCTATTATAAATAATAGTGGTAGGAATATTTTTATACAAATAAGTCTTTACCCCACTGTTGATCTCCTCCTTATGGAACAATCCTAGTATCTGGTGGGATCTCTTGAGCGAAGAGTAGGAACAAATGAGGAGTTCATATAGTAGATTTTTGTGTTGTTTTTGAAGATGACTCCTATTCCCAGCTCAAAATCATAGCATCTTCCCACAGCAACTTGGGCAATATTTTAACAAAAAGGCCAATTGCATCTCCTTGATGTCCTATGACAACCTGTGTGGTTTATCTTTTTATTTTGGTAACTCTGGACACAGGACAATCTGATGTTCGTATATTCATAGACCTCAACCATCCCAGTATGCAAACAATTCCCTCAGCAACTCTCTCCCCTATCTCTAGTCCTACCTCAATAACCAATGTATGATGCCCATTTACCTTGGTCTGAGGAGAGGCAGTTCTGTGGCCAAGGAGTCTCCTTTTTAGAATTTAGGGCAATCCAGACTTGCCTATAGCCTGACTTGTGGGTCAGGTTCAGCATAGAAGACAGTCTTGGACAGGATTTAGTTCTTCACAGATGCAATGAACCTCAGGGCTGAAATGGATCTCAGAAAATCCAAAGAATGGCATCACTAATCAGTGGTCTTGTGGCAGGTGATTGATGAAATGACTGAGGAAACAAAAGTTTGAGCTTCTGAGCACATCGATTTATTAAGCAATGTGTGTCAACTGCCCAACAAATCAGGACCAGGAGCTTTGGCACTGAACCTCAAATATGGGGGTGGGGTGGGGGAGATGGATGGGCAACTTTTATGCATTAAAAACAAATAAGACCAACTAATTAATAGAAAACAATTAACTACAATACAAAATTAAGGAATCTGATTTCTAATTGGAGGAAAGATTAGGGACTGTCCAAGTTGGGAGGGGGAGAGCGAATAGGTATGATTCTCTAAAATAAGATAAAGATTTGGTGTCCCACTCCCCATACAATTAAAAGAATATGGAAACAATAACTGATTGATCGGGATGGGACCAGTTTTCAAATAAGACATATAGCTGCTTAAAATGTATAATTGTGAGAAAATTCCTGGCATCAGTGTTTTGATCTTGACTGGGTTTCTGGTCAGCATAAGCTAGGTCCTTAATTAAGGGTCTCTAAGTAGCAGGTAGAGGTGGTCCAGGTTCCCAGCCATGAAGGACTAGATTCAAACAATGCAATATAGTTTTGCTCACAATTCCCACAACTGAATAAACTTGTCATATTGGACAGAAATCGGACTAGACCTATAATTGCATAGAAAGAGAATCGAGCTAGCTCCAGAATTGAGTCACAAGATGGAGTCAGTGTGGTTCACTCAATTCCCATAATTAATCACTTGCTGTTCTAATCCCTTCAATTCCCTCAATCTTTCTACCTATACTTGCATATTTCCAGAAATGGTGACCTCAAATCAACCCAAGATAGCCCATTCTCCACTTGGGGAAATACGTATTTTTAGTTTCGCCTTTCATCAAACCAAAAATCTGTCTGCTTTAACTCAGAATCCCATGAGTTTACATTTAGAGCTAGAAAGGTTCTCAGAGGTTGTCTCATCCAACTTTCTTCATTTTATAGATGAGGAAGTTGAAGGTTAAGTGACCTTACCCAAGGTTACATAAGTGGCAATGGTCAGAGATGGGACTGGAACTCAGGTCTCCTGTCTCTAGAGCCAGTGATTTTCCTACTTCACCACTACACATTGCTCCCCATCCTGCCTTCTAGAATCAAATGAAACAATTCTAAAATGTCTTTGACATGACGATCCATCAAATACTTGAAGAAAATGATCTAGGAAGCCCAGGCAAACCACTTAAATTTTCTAGGTCTCAGTTTCCTCACTTGTGAAAAAAGGGGGTTGGACTAGAATTGCCTCGAGGGTCCCTTCTAGCTCTAGGTTTATAATCCTATGATTCCAATCTACTCTCTACTCCCAAGTCTTCTCTTCTTCAGGCTAAACAGATCATTTAACCAGTCCTCATATGGCATGATCTTCAGGCCTTTCAACCACCTGGTCACCCTTTATACCTTCCAGATTGTCAATATTCCTCTTAGAATGGGTCCCCCAGACTGTGCCATGCTCCAGATGGAGGTAGCTTAGGTAACACTGGGATCTTTGATTACTTTTCTGTATATTCAAAATGGGGATTGACAAGAGGCAGGTGCCCCACCACCCCAGTCTCAGGGCTCTAGGTTGCTTGGTTCTGCAGGACTGGCAGAAGTAGAAGGCAAGTGGCAAGACTGTGAAACTGGATGAGACATGGGCCCTTTTGCTACAGCACATTTACTCTTTCTTAGAAGGGTCATTATTTGGTCATGTGTTGTGGCATTTTCTTGTTGCTATTAGGTTCACGATGGATCAATAACATAGAAAGGACTTCAAGGCTTCACAGATCTGAGATTCCTTTCTTCCCTCCCTCTTTGAATGAATGCTGATTGAGTGCCCACACCAACTCTAGCACCAGTTTCTAAGCCCTCAAGAGCAGGTTTGGGTTTCCAGGCTGCCTAAGGAGACATGAACAGGTCCCAATCAGAAATGGAGAAAGCCCAAGCCTCCATGCTGATCCGTTGTGGGACTGGGCTTGTGAGATGCCACTGTACATCCAGACTGGGTGAGATAGGGAGACCCAACCTCAAACATACACACACACACACTCACACATACACACATGCATGCACACACACACACATATTCACTCATATACATACATGCACACACAAATCCCCAAACCCTATACTTTAAAACATCAAAAAATATTGGCATTTCCATATACTTAATAGAACAGAAAAAGAGGATTTCTACTTGAATCTGGAGAACTCTACCACCTAACTTGCTTTTCAACCTGTAGGTTCAACCTGTAACTTTCAAAGCCTGGAAGATCTTCTGCAATGGTGCAAAGAGCTCTGTGCACATCCTTCCATTCACAGTCAGCTACATGCTGGAGAACCAGGCCACACCTGGGAATCCTCCCACAGCCCCTGTCTTTGCTGTGCTGCTGCAAAATTGTGGCTGGGAATCCTGGGAGTGTGAGGAGGATACACAGGAACCTCCTGGTTAATGTTGCAGGGAGAAGAGCCATGCCCATTGCCGTGACTGTGACAGCAAGGTCCTTGGGAGAATCATTTCTATAATTGGGATTCTAAGCATGGTTTGGGCAGGAGGTAATCATAATTCTTGCTCTTGCCTTCAGAATGTAAAAGTCATGAGATCTAGACCTAAAAGGAACCTTAGACACCATCTAGGCCAAACTTCTCATATTACAGAGGAGGAAATAGAGATCTATTAAGGTCAAGGGACACGATCACAGAACTAGAAAGTGGCTGAGTCAGGATTCAAACCCAGGTTCCAAATTCACTGTTCTTTCCATTAATACAATACTCTCTTCTATTTTTGTTTAATAGCCCACTATAGCTCTCTCATCTATTAATTTATTTGACCCTTCTTTGAACCTGGTCACATTTTTAGCCCATACTACTTCTGGGGGAAACAAATTCCATAAGTTGACTCCCTGTTATGCAAAGGGGAGACTTCCTTTTATTTGCCTTAAAACTACCTCTTTCAGGCTTCAAGGGGGAACTTGTTAGTTCCCCTAGTTCTACTATTCTGGGATTTGGTGAAGAAGTCCATGTATGCCCTTGTATGCCCTTGATGATTTTACAGACTCCCAAGAATATTGATTCAGAGCTGCCACCTCTACCTCTATGCAGGATCCTACCTGCACAGGGCTGCGGGAGCGAAACGCTTCATTCTTCATGTCCTTTGTGTTATTCTGACATTGAGGACTGACTCGGTTTAATTAATTAAAGACTATTAGGGGTAAGACCTGGAGCCAAGTAGTGGGGAAGCTACCAAGAGAAGTAAGACTCATCCTTTGTCTTCTTGCATGGATTTATGCTCTCCGCAGTCCTTTTCTAGTCATTATATTCTCTGACTGTGTGTTGCTACTCAGCTGAAAAGCCTTCAGTACCTTCCTGTTGCTTACACACAGCACTGGGACCAATGCCCAGCACATAATAGGAGCTTAATCCATGGTTGTTGATTTTCAGAATAAAGTCTAATTCCACGAGAATTTCATTTAAAGACCTCCATGTATTTCTCCAAATCTTAATTCCAAATGGACCTGATTTTCATCAAACAAAAATGGAACTTTCCATTCTTTACATCCCCAGCCCTATCCCACACTTTTCTATTCCTTGCTTTTATTATCCCTGTTCTAACACCACCTGCAATGTGCTCCTTCTCATATCTGTCTGTCCAAATCATGTTTGTCCTTTGAAGTCTGCTAAGATGTCTTCTCTATGAAGCCTTCCTTGATGTTCCCTGTCTCTGCTCTCAAAGCACTTCTAGAATCCCTCCTTCTACCAGAATCCTCTTCTGATCACCCTTAACCCTAGTACCTTCTCTCAGTTGATTATTGCCTATCCATCCTCTAGATAGCTTATTTGCACATAGTTGTCTACACGTTGTCTCACCCATTAGACCGTGGGATCCTCAAGAGTGGGGATTGTCTTTTGCCTCTTTCTTATCTTTTCAGCACTTAGCACAGAGCCTGGCACATAGTGGGCACTTAACTAATTTTTATTGCCTGACTGACCTTGTTCCTTTCTTATTTGTGCCTATGTCTTAGAGCTCCGACTAGATGGCAAGCTCCCTGAGGGTAGACAGTGTCTTACTCATCCTGAACATGACAAATTCAACTCATGCTTGCTACATGGAGTTAATTGTGGTGTAGCATAAAATATAGTGGGTCAGGGAGCAGAATGCCTGGGTTCTAGTCAAGGACTATATGCTAATTCACCGAGTGGTCTTGAGTAAGTCATGTTCTGCTTTCTAGGGCTCCATTTCCTCACCTGTAAAATGAGTTCTATTGGTTTTACTAGAGTAATTTTTTGAGTTCCTAAGTGGTATGTATACAGGCTGGCACTCATAGAGAATATCCATGGACCAAACCATCCATCTCACCACCATCGATGAGGACTTGTCTTTAACTCGCCTTGTTATAGTCATTGATCAGCTGACTCATATAGAGTGGCCAATTAATCAGTCAACAAACATTCATTAAGTACTTAGTGTGTGCTAGGGTGCTTGGCAATGGGCATAAATATACAAAAGTGAGATCCTCCCAGAGCTCAAGGAGTTTATATTCCACTGGGGTAGGGGGAGTATGCAACGCATTCACAGAAAATTTCATGGTATATACACAGTGTTTGGATGGTAGACACTAGAGGATCAGGAATCAGTAAAAAACCTCTTTAAGGAGTTAAGCCTTGAAAAGACCTCAAGGTTCCAAGAGGCAAAAGTGAGGAGGGAGAGGGTTCTGGTCTTATACAAAGGAATGGGGATGGATGATTGAATGTGGTATTAAAGGAACAAAAAGCAGGTCAGTTTTCCTGGAACATAGAGGAGAATAATGTGTTATCAGCCTGAAAAGATAGGTAGGAGTCAGATTGAGAAGAGCTTTAAATGCCAAATAGAGGAGTTTATGTTTTATTCCAAATACAATGGGGAATTATTGATGTTTCTTGAGCAGGGGAGTGACATGATCAGATCAAAAACAGGCCATATGTAATACTTCATGGTATTAAATATGGTATGCTCAAAGACTGAGCTCAATATTTTATTCATCATTTTCCCCTTCTTTCTCTCCCTAGGTGTGCAGTTAGTTACAAAACAAACAGATCTCCATGTTGCTAGTAATATATGGGCTGTTTGGGCAGGATTTACCCTATGAAAGGAAAAGACTTGTATGCCTGCTTCATACTGGAAGAACTTCATGAATAGCACATTGTCATAGAAGGAGCCCTGGATTAGAGTTTAAGGTTCTGAGTTTGAATCCCAAGTCTGCTGCAGCTCAATGCTGGGACCTTGAATAATTTCATCTGTCAAGGTTTCTGTTTCCTCTTTTCTAAAATGAACAGGGGCTAGACTAGGTGAAGAGTGATGAGTTGGCTTAGTGGATAGAGCTCTGGGCCTAGAGTCAGGAGGACCTGAGTTCAAATTTGACGTCAAGCCCTTACTAGCTGTGTGACCCTGAGCAAGTCACTTTACCTTGTTTGTCTCAGTTTCCTCACCTGTAAATGAGTCGGAGAAGGAAATGGCAAACGTTTCCAGTATCTTTGCCAAGAAAATTTCAAATTGGGTCACAAAGAGTTAGACAGGACAGAAAATGACCAATAACAGTAACAAAAAGGCTAAGTGATCTCCTGGCTCCCTTTCAGCTCTAAATCCTACTTCCTTCGAAGTTATTACAACTTCCTACAACTCAGTTTCTTTTTCTTTAAAATAAAGGGTATTGGGGCAATGCTGGATAATTCCTAAGATCTCCATCTCTAAATCTATGATTCTGTGTTTTAGTAGTTTGAATAAATGCGTGTCTTCATCATCAGTGTCCCTCTAAATTTAGAGGGTTGAGCTGAAATGGGTGTTTTACATGTAGAAGAACTTAATGGAGGCTTCGGGGGCTATAAAAACCCTCTGTTAATATTCCCCCTGGTTTCATTAGGAGAATTTTCAGACTAGGTGAACCTAGAATAATAGCCTTGGGCTCCTAGGACAGTTCTAGCCCCTGGGCACCTGGCTTGGCAAAGACTGATTACGTAGTGTGTGGGTATCTGTGGAGTGTTTTATTGTAGAATCATAGACCCTCAGAGGTGAAAGGCACTTCAGAAACTGTTCAGTCCACCTTGTATTTGAACAAAAGTCCCTTCTCTAGCATCCCCAGCAAGTGGTCTTCCAGCAGAATCCAGGAGACCTGCAGTGATGGGACACTTACTACCTTCCAAAGGAAGGCCTAATACAGTGGAAGTTTTCCTGACATTGACCTATAATACGCATCTCTGAAACTTAAGTACACACCCTTACTGATACACTTTGGGAAATTGGGAGCTAACTTTGAGAAAGTCCTTCCAGTATCTCAGGTCATTACTTAGCAGCATTGATCCCAATGGGCTTTTCTAGGATAATAGCTCTAGAGAAAAAGGAACCTTCACTGCCTGATGTCCAACCCTCCCATTTTGTAGAGAGGTTAAGGGACATACTGAGGTCACCAAGGGGCCTTCAAGGTCATCTGGCCCGAACCCCTCATTTTACAGCAAGGAAACTGAGGCCTAAAGAGGTTTCTGAAGGTCACACAGATAATAAGTAGCAGAATTAGGATCTGAATGAGATCATATGACTTCAAGTTCAGGGCTATTTCCATTCATTCGTTCATTTTCTCAGTCATTTATCCATGAAGCATTTTCAAAGCATCTATTATGTGTGAAGCACAGTGCTAGGCTAAGGATACAAGACAAAAACGAAACGACAGTTTTTGACCTTCATAAGCTTACATTCTACGGGGAGGAAAAAGCACATGTATAGAGAAAGTGATCTAATGAGGAAATCAACAATTGAGAGCCCCCTGCTACACACACCCAATAGAAAGATGGGGGATGGAAATGGGAGTATGTTGTTGTTTTGAAATCTTTTTAGGCTTAGAAATTATGGGAAATCAGAAGAGTGTACCGGGGAATTTAATGAGCAATTGCTAGAAGATGCCAGGTTGTGGTAGGAATGGGGATTCTTGTAAAGGTTCTTTGCATCATTCTTTCCATACACAAAGCCCTCTTGCATTCCTTCTTTAAGTCCAACCAATATTTAAGTCAGTTCTCATTAGTCACATAGAGAAAAAAAGAACAGATTTCCTTGGTCCACTTTGAGAACCAACTTGGAACATCTCTTCTTTGTGGTTCTGGTATGTTCAAATACTAGGGTTTTTTTTTTCCTTTTCTTTCTAAACTTCTGTTTTCCATCTGACCAGGACCAAAACTGAAAGTGGTGATATCTGTGAGTGAGGCTGACCTCAGTCTAGTCAATCTTTCCAACCCTTTCTCCAGACCAGCCTGGGCCAAGGCCAGCTTAGGCCAGAGTTCTCCTTCACATTTGTGGTTTCGTACCCGCCTCTCTGCTCACCTACTTACCAGGTTGGTCATGCAAGAAGCATCGGGCAGAGCGCAAATTGGGCGGTTAGGCAACTAACCGCCCAATTTGTGTGAGCAATTTGGTAATTGCATGTTTGATTAATTGCAAGTACGGGCTTGGGAGCCACCTTTTGAAGAGATGGACCAGTAGTAGGCTCAGGATAAGCATCCAGTCCTCTGGGTGAGGCTTATCCAAACTTCCCAGCTTCTCATATCACTGAATCCCATCTCCCTGCCTATGCTTCCAATAATGCCTCCCTTCTCATCCTATTCTTCCTCATCCCAACTCTTGCCAGGACCAGTATTGAAGTCTTCCCTAAGGCTCATTGGATGACTGTTTCCTAAAGCAGTCCTCTCTTACTTCCTTGCATTCTGGCTTCCATTATGAACCCAAGAACGCTCTTCCTTGACCTTGTAAAATTCCTTTTTTCTTTTAAGACTCATTTCGTGTAAAAAGTCTTTCCCAGTCTCCCCAACTACGAGTGCCTCTCCTCTAAGTCTACTTTCCATCTATTCTGTTTTTACATTTTAAATATTTTTATATCTATGAATACGTGAACTCTGTATTAGAAAGTATGCTGTTGATGACAGGGTGATTTTTGCTTTTTCTTTGTCTCCCCAGCACTGACATGTAATAAGCCCTCAATAGATAGATGCCTGTTGGTTGATGGATTGACATCATGGCTATGACTGAGAGATTTGGCTCACAACACAGTATCCAGAAAGAAATGAAGGCATCCTTTGATAGTTGGTAATGGGATATGGTGGGTACTTGGGCAAGACTCATGATAGCACTCTGCCTTGGTGAGATCCTCTCTAAAATATCATATTCAGTTTAAACTATCAGGTATATTTTTAAAAATAAGTTTTATTGATGTCTCCTCATTTCTAGATAGATCTCTCTCCCATCCCCTTCCCTACTAAATCTCCCCTTTGTAAAACATACAGACACAGCCACAGACACAGACACAAACACACACGCACAAAACAACAGACAAAATTGATCAATGTGGTAACCAAAGCTCGCAGTGTATGCCATATTCTCTCCTCATTCTCTCCACCTCTTAGCCAAGAGTAAGAGTCATGTTTTGTTCTTTGCTCTCTGAGACCAGGGGTTCTTAAATGGTTTTGGATTCCTTAGGCAGACTGGTATAGTAAAGGCACACATTCTTAGAATTGTATTTTAATACATAAAATAGAATACTTAGCATTACAAAAGAAATCAATAGTATTGATATACAATTATCAAATTTTTTTAAAGAAATTCACAGACCCCAGGTAAAGAAACTATACCACTGCTGGTTTTATAGTCAGTGTTTGACTTCTTTTAAGTGACCTTTCCATTTACGTTGTTGTACTCATTGTATATGTTGTTCTTCTGGTGCAGCTAATTTCATATTGTATCATCTAATGCAAATCTTCACCTATTTCTCTAGGATAAGGACAGGAACTAGATTTGTGATTTAATCCATATAGGAAATTCCCAGGTGAGGAGACTGCACCAATGCAGATCAGCACCTTCTCTGAAACTTCTAGTCTGAGAGAGTTGGCTGGGGGCACTGAGAGGTTGAGTGACTACATTCGTGTCCAAGTTGGGATTTTAACCCTTTTTTCCTTGCTGGCTCTTTTAGCCTCTACTATACCAAGATGCCCCTCATGTTTCTCTGAACTCCTCATAATTGCCATTTCTTTTGGCACAAAAACATCCGTTTACCACAGTATCTCCTAAACACTACATTTCAGAAGGGATATCGACAAATGAGAGGTCCTGCAGAAGAGGTGGATCCGGATATAAATGGGCCTAGAAACCATGCTATAGGTGGGAAGATCAGCTGAAAGGATATTTAGTCTGAAGAATTGGGTTGGGATATCATCATTGTCTTTAAGCACTTAAAAGACTGTTTTTATGAAAGAGGAATCAAAATGGTTCCACTTGGCCTCAAAGACAAACTCAGCTTTGATATAAGAGGAACAAAAGCTAACAGAATTATTCTATGAGCTTTAGTGGGAATGGCCTATGAAAAGTAATGATTTCTCCTTCAAAAGTGATGGTCAAGCAAAGGCTGGTTTATTACTTATTAGGTCTTAAATTCAATTCAATTTAATTCAGTTCAGCCCTTTCAGTTCAATTTCATTCCATTTATTTTATTCCAATCCAATCATTGTTAAGTGCCTACTGTATGCACAATTTTGTGCTGGGAAAATAAAGACAAACAAAATGGCTTTGCCCTCAAGGGGGTGAGTGTGGGAGCAGGAAACTTGTACTTGGATAAAAAAAAACCTCCCAAATAAATATAAAGAAAATCTGTGGGGGCAGGGGAAGAGTACATTAATGGGGGAGGGGGCAGAAGGAAGAAAAGTTTTGAGTAGGAGGTGGCACACTGGCTGAGACTTGAAAGAAGCTAAAGAACTTAAAAGGGAGAGGTGAAAGGAGAGTATCTCCAACATGGAGGATAACTCGGGCAAAGGAATGGAGGTAGGAGATGAGATGTTTTATATGGAGAATGGCAAAGAGGCCAGAGGTTAATAGAAGAATTCTTGCTCAGGTAAGGGTTGGGCTAGATGTCCTCTGAAGTCTCTTTCAGCTCAGATTCTGTACTTACGTAGGAATATGAGTTCATATTCACAGAATTAGAATCTCAGATTTTGACAGCTGGAGGAGGCACTCTGGGGCTACCCAGTCTGCCTGCCATCTGCACAGGAATGCCGGCTACAGCATCTCCAAGAGATGATCCTCCTGTCTTTGTTTGGAGACCACTCTTTTCTGAGGCAGCACTTTCCACTTTAGGATACTTCTAATTTTCAGGAAATTTTTCCTTATATGGAGCCTAAATCTTCTGTTCTTCAGCTTCTATCTACTTGCTGCCCAACGAGTCCAGGAAGGACAACTCTCTTGTGGTCACTTAGTATGAATCTATATAACACATAGTAATGATAATAGACTTAGTAACTTAATCAATATAGAAAACCAACTTAGATAATTCAGGTCACCCCTCCCTTTGAGTATCATAGACATGGCCAAGTTCTCACTATAACATAGGAGCTGCTGTGTCAGGTACTTGGAAGGTGTGACATCATGCTCAGAGGACCCCAGTCAGTCAGTCAATAAGTATTCACTAAGTATCTGCTATATGCCAAGCATTGAGCATACAAAGAAAGGCCAAAAGAAAAAAAATAAACTAAATAGTTCCTCCTATCAAGGAACTCACAGTCCAACTGGGGAGACAGCATAAAAATTTGTTTAAGAAAAGAAAAAAATTCAGCAAAACTGATCGATATATTGAAAAAAATCTGACATTGTTTCCAATACTTCTCCCCATGGACCTTCAACCTCTGCAAAGGAGTTGGGGGGAAGGGGTCTTCTCATATCTCTTCTTTGGGTCCAAGTTTGGTCTTTATAATTTTGAAACATTCATTATAATTTAACTCTTTTTACCCCATTCAGACTATGATTCAGATAACTGTAGTCAAACACCTATGTTCAAATAAGGACAAAGAAGTGATATTCAATAGAAGGAAGGCATTAGCACTGAGGGGGATTGGGAAAGGTTTTGTGTGGAAGGTAAGACTTTAGCTGGGATTTGAAGGAAACCAGAGAAGCGAGGAGGCAAAGATAAAGAGAGAGAGAATTCCGGACATAGGGAACAGCTAGGGGAAATGTCCCAAGAAGGGATATAGAGTGTCTTGTTGTTGTGTTTGTCCTTTGCTTTCGAAGAAGACCATGACATCAGGGATTGATGACATGACTTTCAGTTGACTTTGATTTGAGTGAGGGAGGCCTGTGCAAGGTCACCAGCCTCACTTTCTCCTCCAGAGCCATCTGGGTCCAATGACCAGATATTCATCAGAATGACTGGAGATGACCCACGATGCAATGGGAGACCCTGGCTCTTTTAGGCTCAGGCCTTTTCATGTACTTATGTAGAAGTAACATCCATTCAGTCAAGGGATGGCCATTTTAATTAGAAAAAAGGAAAAAAATCAAGCTGGGAGGGGAAGACCCTCAGGGTTGCTGTTCCAAAGAGAAACAGTTACCATTGACATTCACTCTAAGCCAGGAAGGCCCAAAATGCAGCCATTAAGTGGAGCTTGGGCAAGGACCTATTCCTGAGCTTCTGAGTGAACTGGGTTTAAGGTTTTGTGAAAGGAAGGAAGGAAGGAAGGAAGGAAGGAAGAGGGAGGGAGGAAGGAAGAGACAGGAAGGAAGGAAGGAAGGAAGGAAGAGACAGGAAGGAAGGAAGGAAGGAAGGAAGACAGAAAGAAAGAAAGAAAGAAAGAAAGAAAGAAAGAAAGAAAGAAAGAAAGAGAGAAAGAAAGAAAGGAATCTAGCCAGTAAACCCCAAGTTAAGTGGGCAGCTTCTGGCCATCAAAATTTACCTTCCTATGAGGAATAGCAAGGAGCTAGCAGCACTGGATTTCAGGGTTCTTGGGGAGAGATGACCAGAAAGACAGTGGATTTGATATTTGATCCTGGGGGTCATAGGGAGTCACTAGAGTTGAATGAATGGGAGAGGAAGGGGAATGGCCAGACTTGTAGTTTAGGAAAATCAGTTTGACAGCTGACTGAAGTGGGGAGAAATTTGATTCAGGGAAACCCACCAGCAGGCTATTGCAATAGTCCAGACTTGAGGAGATGAGGTCCTGCACTATGATGGTGGCAGTGTCTGAGGAGAAAAGGAGACATACATGAGAAAGGTTGGAAAGGTAAAATTGACAGACTTTGGTAACAGATTGAGGATAATGGAGGAACAGATGGAGGAAAGATGTGGTGAGAGAGAGGCGCAATCAGACCTTGCCTAGTTCTCCCCTAAGGTCTTTTGTGGCCTGGGCAGTAATACAAATATCACTAGGGCAGTTGGGGTCATGGAACTCTACCTTAGGAAGTTCTAAGAAGGAGAAAAAGGGTCCAGACTATGCCCTTCTTTTAAGCATGACCCTATAAACTACACTGGGCATGGTACAGCTGTCTGAATGATAGTGTGAATGAAAAAAAGAAAGAAGAGTTAAATCGTAATGAATGTTTCAAAATTATAAAGAACAAACTTAGACCCAAGGAAGAGTTATTAGCAGACCCAACTCCTTTGCAGAGGTGGAAGGTCAGTGGGTGAGAAGCATTGCATATAATGTCAGATTTTTTTTTCAAAGTATTGATTAGTTTTGCTGAATTTTTTCTCTTCTTAAAAAATTCTTTATTTTATAATCAATTCTCTGGGAGGGGGAAGAGAGAGAGATAGAGAAGAGAACTTAAGATGATCTAAAAACAAAAGATACCAATAAAATACATTTCAAATTAGAGAGGAAAAAATAAGTTAGCCTCTCAGCATGGGGCCAAGCAGCCTTCCCAGTATATGTTTTTACCATTAAAAAGAGGAAGCACTGTAGGAAAAAAAAAAAAAGGATGCATCCGGGGCAACTTTTTTTTTTTTTACAGAAATAGTCAGAGAGTAAAGGCCTTTTCTGTTTACAGGAAACTCTCATAAATCCTCCAAAGCAGAGCTAGCTGAGCAATCCTCACCAAGCTTAGTGGGCTGGGCACACTGGGGCTTCTTAAGCGATGGATGACTGGTCCCCTGTCCTTGAGCCATGCCAGCTGAGTAACCAGTCCCAGCGTGGAGGGTCAGGGTCCTGCAGGAAGAGAAGGGTCCAAGCCCTTGGGGTGGGAGAAGGTGTGCAGCCACCAGACTTCCTCCCTGGTAACAGCAGCTCCCCTCTCCCCTAAGGGCTCCTCCACTTAACTCTCTGTGCCTCCTACACTAATGATATTTACTCTTCCCTCCTTTGCAAGGTGTTAGGCGGGCTAATTAATGTTTTGAAACCTCCTGAAGGCAGAAAACACAGTGTAAGTGCTTAATAGTTGCAAGAGTCATGTCATGCCTAGAGCACAGTGGGAGGATGGGGTGATTCTGTTGGCAGAAGAAGAAGAATGACCAATATGGTAGGTCATATTTTGAGGTGGCAGCAGCATCATTAAGAAAAAGGATTGTATGAGATACCATGGTAGCCTCTACACAGCTGTCACATGAAGCATTTTTAATTAGATGTATAAATAAATATATATATATAAGTATATAATATATAGGTATAAATAACTATATATATATAATATGTTATATATACTATAAATGCATATTTATATAATTAAATAAATAAAAATCCTGGTGCATCACTATGGGTAGCATTGACTTCATGGGTAAATTTTCCCCCAATTTAATAAGCATTTATTAAGCACCTACTATGTGCCATACACTGAGCTTCATACTAGGAGTATAAAGACAACAACAATACCAATACAGTTTTTGTCTTCAATGACCTCACTCTATTAGTGGTAATTAAACTCCTAAAAATTGTCTCAATCATAGGTGAAATATTCTTCCTTTCCTTTAGCTCCATGGATTTAGTGTGGGAAAATCTCTTCGAAGGTACAAAAAGGTATGAAAAAGTCTCTTGACTGAGCAATAATATGTCATACCTCCCAGAGGGACTCACCAATTCTGTCAAGCACTTTGAGTTGAACCCTCTCAGGCTTGAGGGATATAGGTTCCATTCCAGTCCATTCCATTCTACAAACATTTATTGAATGCTTCTTGTATACACCAGGCTAGATTCTCAGGATAACAAGGCAAAATAAGAAAAGCCTCTGCCTTGAAGGACCTTACATGCCACTGCAGCTACTGTAGGGATGCAACATGAGCATAGGAAACCAAAAATGAGCTCATTTGAGGAGAAAAAGAACATTAACCACTGGTATGCCCAGCAAAGGCTTCGCAGAGGAGGTGACTGTTATGTACAGGGCAGCTGTGCTAGGTAACATCCTAGCCTATGCTCTCAAAGACCCTGTGGTCAAATAGGAAGACAAAATAGATATACAATCAACAAGCATTTATTAAGTATCTACGGTTTGCAGGGTTTAAATTCTACCTTCTTTTCTTGATGTGTTCCTCTGCTCCCCCCAATTGCTGGCGTCTTTCTTTGATTCTGTATGTGTCTTATATGTTCTTGGTTATCTACATGTTGTCTTCCACACTAGAATGTAAACTCTCTGAGGGCAGGGACTATGTTTTTGCTTTGTTTTGTATCCCCAGTGTTCAGCATAGTTCCCGGCGCCTTGTTAATAAATGATTGGGAACTGACTGACCACTAGCTGCTGGTGACACAAATGCAAAGAATGAAATAAATCACTGTAAATTATCCTAAGATATTATGTATGTAACAATAAATAGAAAGATTCTGGGAGGCAGGAGTGATTCAGGGAGGAAGATATCACTTCTTGCTGGTGAAGCAGTGGCCGCTGAGATGGGTGGGGCTCAAAGGAAGAGACTATTCCAGGCAAGGGGAACAGAGTGTATAAAGACCTAGAGCAGACTGGAAGGAACAACTGGTAAGAAGGTATAGCAAATAAGAGAATTAGGGAGTTAGGTAGACCTGAGTTCAAATCCTCTCTCAGACGCCAGCTGGGTGACTCTGGACAAACCACTTAATGTCTGTCAACCTCAGGTTCCTCATCTGTAATTTGGGGATCATAAAAGCCCCTATACAATAACATGGTTATTGTAAAGATCAAGAGATGATATGTGAAAAGTGCTTTGTAAACCTTAAAGTGCTCTAAGTAGTTACTGCTGTGAAGTTGCTTTTCAGTCATGTCCAACCCTTCCTGACCACTTTATGGGTTTTCCTGGCAAAGATACTGGAATGGTTTGCCATTTCCTTGTCCAGCTCATTTTACAGATGAGGAAACTGAGGCAAACAGGGTTAAGTGACTTGCCCAGGGTCACACACCTAGTAAGGGTCTGAAGTCAGATTTGAATTCTGGTCTTCCTGATTCCAGGCCTGGCACTCCATCCATTGTGCCAGCTAGCTCCCTCATTAAGTGTTATATTGATGTTAATTATTGTTATTGTCATCATCATCATCATCATCATCATTATTATTATTAAGAGCTCGGGGACATAAAGGGAATATGATGGAAAGATAGGTTGGAGCTGGTTTTTGGAGGGCCTTGAGTATCAGACTAGGAATTTGTGCTTTTTTCCGCTAGGCGCTGAAGATTGGAGTTGTTTTGGGCAGACGAATAACGTAGTCAAATCAGTGCATTAGAAGAATGCATGGCGAGGGGTGTGTGTGTGGGAGGGGCGAACAAGGATCATAAGATCTAGGTTTTAGAGATGGACAGAAACCTAGAGGCAATCTAGTCCAACCCTTTCATTTCATAGATGAGGAAACAAGAAACCCAGAGATGGTAAGTTGCATGCCTGAGGTCACACAGGTAATATGTGGCAGAGCCAGGCTAACATCTAGGAATGGGGTCCCCAAATCCAGAGCTCCTTCCATTCACTGTACTATGTTGTCCTCCTTAAAGAGGCCAGGAGAATACCTAGAAATTTTGACCCTTGACTGGTAGCTCTGACTGATTGACCCATTTGGGAGGTGCTATCCTGGACAGAGGAGGAAGAACTGAAAGGCGTGAGAGGGTGAGATGAGAAAACAGGGAAAGGTGTGACTTTTCCTATCAATAATTATAATAATGGTTTATTTTTCTTTAGCTTAATAAGGCTTCTAAAGTAATTTATCCACAATAATGCTGTGGAATAGTATACCAATTATTCAATCAACTAATAAGAATTTATTTAGCATCAGGTACTGGTCTAAGTACAAAAACAATGTATAATATAAATAGTATTATTTTACTTGTTACACAACTGAGAGTCAGATGGGTTAAGTGATTGGCTATCCAATTAGCAAGTATCAGAGCCAGTATCATAACTCAGGTCTTTTTACCATAAATAATGGGTGGGAGTTACAAGGAAGCAACTTCAAACTCAATATATGGAATACACATGTAGATGTATGTATACATATGGCTATGTGAATGTGCATGTGTATGTGTATGTGCATGTGTATATGTGTGTATGTGACATGGCTCCAACCTATCAGTCCAGACTCATCTCCTACATTCTACTCTCCTCATCTATTTTACATTCTAACCAATCTGGATGACTCTGTCTCCTGTGCCTGTAATGGTTTTTATTCTCATCTCCCTCTAGAATGTGTTCCCTGCTTCTTAAAGCCTTATTTAGATGATCTCACTTCCATGGATTCTTACCTGATAAAATCTATTTTCTTCAACTGGATATTGGAGAGATAATCCTGTATAGTCAAGAAGGAGAGAACCTGAAATTCAGAAAGACTTGGGTTGAGGTTCTGCCTCTGCTACTTAAATCACTCAATGTTGCAGACAACTCTAAGCTCTTTTTATTAACTCTAAGTGGAACTTTATTCAATAGGCCATGAGAATCCACTGCGGGTTTTTGAACATAGGGGGTGACGTTTCTCTCAGCCGAATGGAACATTCATTAGAGAAAGGATGGACTGGTGGCAGGGAGGCCAGTTAGGAGACTTGTACAATAGTCTGAGTGAGAAGAGGTGAGGGTTGAATTGGAAACTAAGGAGATGCCCATTAATTGGGGAATTGTGGTATATGTGAACGTAATGGAATAGTATTGTGCTATAAGAAATGATGAGCAGGTGGATTAAAAACTTGGAAAGGCTTACATAAACTGATGCAAAGTGAAGCGAGCAGAACCAGAAGAACATTGTACATAGTAATAGCAACAATGTGTGATGATCATTTATCAATGACTTAGCTCTTCTCAGCAATACAATGATTCAAGACAATTCCAAAGGACTCACTCGTGATGAAAAATACTGTCTACATCCAGAGAAAGAATTGGAGTCTGAATGCAGATCGAAATATACTATTTTCACTACCATTATTTTAATTTTTTTCCTGTTTCTTCTTTCATAACATGACTAATATGGAAATATGTTTTGCATGATTGCACACATATAATCTCTATCAGATTGCTTGCTGTCTTTAGGAGGGGAGAGGGGAAGAAAGGAGAAAATTTGGAACTCAAAATTAAAAAAGTTTTCTCTTTATATATAATTGGAAAAAATAAAATAAATAAAATACTACTTTAAAAAAAAGAAGAGGTGAATGGCTGAACTTGGTGGAGGCAGAGGTGATACATTTATTTAGTCCCTTACTGTTTTTAAAAAGGAAGAAATAAAGGCCCAAGAAAAGCCCATACTCAGAAATAAGAAAACATGGCATCATGGCTGTCAAAACCCTATAGAAATGCAGCCAGACTGAAGCTACTGTAGATTACCAAGGGGATGGGAAAAGAAATAGTGAGGGGTGGTTAATGGCTACATTCTCTTCAGAGGCCCAGATTGGTATGTTTATGATAATGATGATAATGATAATAAGGCTATTACTCTAATTGCCATTAATAACATTAATTTCATTTATTTATCAACCATCTGCTTTCTCTCCCCATCTCCTGATACTTGCTGAGAGCAAACCGGACTTAGCTTGATGGCCACACTCACAGGCCTAATCCTCATTTCTCCTATAAAGGCAAATGGGGAAGTAATGAAAGGGAAGGGAAGGAGGTGGAGGAGGATGGGAAATATGAGGACAGGGAAGGTAGGGAGGGGAAGGGGAGGGAGAGGAAGAAAGAAGTAGCTGTATCTGAGGAGGAAGGGAGAAAGGAAGGGTACAAGTATTTATTAAATGGCTACTATGTGCTAGAGTCCAAGGGTGGGGAACCTGAGGCCTCGAGGCCACATGTGGCCCTCTAGGTCCTCAAGTACAGCCCTTTGACTGAATCCAAACTTCACAGAATAAATCTCCTTAATAAAAGGATTTGTTCTGTAGAACTTGGACTCAGTCAAAAGGCTGCACCCAAGGACCTAGGAGGCCATGTGTGGCATTGAGGCTGCAGGTTCCCCACTGCTGTGCCAGATTACAACTATTATCTTATTTGATTTTCACAACAACCCTAGGAGTTAGGTGATATTATTATCTCAATTTTATAGTTGGGGAAACTAAGGCATAGACTTATCCAGAGTCACTCATTTAGTAAGTGTCTCATGATGCACTTGAACTCAGATCTTCTTGACTTGAGCCCAGAACTCTATCTAAGGTGCCACCTAGCTGTTTATGGCAGTCAATGCAGTGATTGTTTCTGGCAATCCTCTTCAATTCCCAAAGTCAGGACAGTGTAACTAACTCCTGTTTTGAAAAAAATGCTGTGGAAACCCAAAAGACTGAGCTTAAGCATCCTCATTTCTAAAATAGAGATAAAAATGCACCAACTTTCCAGGGTTGTGATGATCAAATGAGACAGCAAGTTTGTTTAAATGCTTTAGAGACCTAAAAACTCTATCCAAGTGAGAGTTTCTTAGAGGTGTCTCTTCTCAAGGATTTTGTGAGAGGGATTTCTGCTCCCCTGTGGCTTGAACCAGCTGACCTCAGAGGCCTTTTTCACCTCTGAGGGTCTATGCTTCTTGGTTCAAGGCTGGCTTTCAATGTTAAAACCACCGCCCTTGTGACTAGAGGTTGCCTTGCTATGTAAGCACATTTGGGTAGAGCTCAGAACCAGATGATTATTTGTGCTAATGACAGTGGCAGAGTGTGAAGCTCCATTTATCTGCACAAATGGGTAAGATCCTACAGGCTTAGCAATGGGCTTACAGGCATGGTGATGACAGAGGTCCTGTGACTCTTTTCACCGTATCTTTCAGCCAAGGAATATGGTGAGTAGAATTTGCTGTTGTCTTCCTTCTGGAAGAAATGGGCTGTATAGGGGTGTGGCACAATCAGAGGATGGTCATGCCTGTGTGATAGGAAATCCAAAGTGGGTTAGGGACTTCCTTTTGTAAGAATCTTTCTGAGTGGGAAGGCTGATTCCTTGTCTATCCCTTCCCCAGGTGGCCAGATGGCTAGGCCTCGGATGCCTATGCCAGGTGGATGTCTGAAGGCAGGACTGAGGTCTGTGAAAGAACAGGGGGAGCCAGAAGAGTGGTGAATATAAGAATAATGTTGGAGTGCTGAACTTCAGGATGAGTTGGTGTCCGATAACGTCAAGAACAGTGGTTTTATTTTTTAATTTTTTTGTTAAAGCTGTCCTAAGAAAAAGGGGGGAGTAGAAAAGAAGACTAGGACCATTGCCTAGGGTCAGTGGAGTGATGTTTTTTGTACTTAGCACAGTGCTTGGATCATAGTATGGGTTTAATAAATGTTTGTTGACTATCTCGCTGGAGAAAGTCAACTGATGTCCAAAATATTTAAAAATGGAAGAGAATGGAGTCTGCAAACTCTAAGCTGGTGAGTTTGACTTTTGCTACTGGTAAAATTCTAATACCTACCGTTATTAAAGGGATAATTAGTGAGCATCCAGAAGAAGCAATGGTGAAAAGGTCCAGAAAAAAATCTGGAAATGAAATCCTATATTCATCAAGATTAGTGATCATGCTAGACTTGGAATCTGTGAACTTTTTAAAAAATGCATTTTGATAACCAAATTTCATCATAATTGATATCTTTTGCACCGCTGTGTATTTTTATTTTATCCATTTAAAAATGTTGCTCTGAAAATGTATCCATAGGCTTTTCCAGACTGCCAAAGTAGTCCATAAATCAGAAAAAAGTTAAAAAACCCTCTGGCCTCATCTCCTTTTTTGCCACTTTATAATATGGTTTTAGATCTGGTAAGGCTGAGCTACTGTTTAACATTTTTATTAATACCTTGGATAAAGGAATAGCAACAACAGCAGAAATAATACTTAGCATTTATACAGTGTATTAAGGTTTACAGAGCACTTTGCAATTATTATCCCATTTTATCCTTACAATAACTCTTCAAGGTAGGTGCTACTATTATCCCCATTTTACAGATGAGGAAGCTGAGGCAGATAGTAGTTAAGTGACCTGCCTAAGATCACACAGCTAGTAAATATCTGAGGCCAAATTTGAACTTAGGTCTTCCTGACTCCAATATAGAGCGCCATCCATTGTGCCGCCTGACTGCCTAGTTATCTGATTTGCAGATGACAGAAAATTAGGAAAAATAGTTGATATGTTGAAGCATATATCTGACCTCAATATGATATAATGTATTTATAGCAATAAGTAGAAAGTTTTATAAGTCCACTCAGAAATCTTCACAAGCATGGGTTGGGGTACGGTTTGATAGCAGCTCCTCTGAAAATATTGGGGGTTTTATTGTACTTCTAGCTCAATACGAATCAATGGCATGAGACACGGTAGCCCAAAACACCAAAACAAACTAACGATAAAAACAATAAAATTAATTTGAACTGAGAAATCATCATGAGAGAGCATTATGGGAAATTGTACCCAGAACAAAACTCAGACTGGGGCAGACAAGCTTCCTCCCACGTAGAGAGAGCATGGATGTGTAGGTTTCTCTTCACCTAGATTTTGACCTCGCTCTTCCTCATTCAGGCCATGTCCTGGATTGCCCGTCCATCTGCAGATGGTAGAGGAGCCCTTTTGGAACCCACTTCCTCCCTAGTCCATCAGTGGAGCTGTCTGATATCCCTTCCAACTCTGAGTTCCTGTGATTCTGTGACAAAGCGGTGGGAGGCCGGATGGGTTAAACTTGCCTCTCCCCTCCCATTGCCCTGATCCCCCAGGGATAATCCACAAGAAGCTGTCCATGGCTCCTGTGGCAGCAGGGGGTAGTAGAACAAGCCCTGAGTTGGGTCAGGACCCCCTCCCTCCACAGTCTGCTCCTGGATCTGGTTACTCACTCAAGGTCTGTCTTCCTTGGGCAAGGGTCTTCCACTTTGGGCCTCAGTTTCCTCTTCTATAAAAGGTTTGGGTTAGATGGTCTTATAGGACCTTTCCAGGTCTCATATTCTATAATTCTATGACTGAAGTCCCTTCTAACTCTGTTTCTGTGATTCTATGATTTACCTTTTGATCTTGAGCCTGGAAGGGGTAAGGAGTAGGGGGGTGTTGGAGACAGTTCATACCATCAGCATTTATACTCAGATATCAGCAAATGCCGCAAATCAGTGATTGATTTATTATTTTGTTCATTGTCTAGACATTGTCTAGACTCATCTTCATGAGTTCAAATCTGGCCTCAGATATTTATTAGCTGTGTGACCCTGGGCAAGTCACCTAACCCTGTTTGCCTTGGTTTCCGAATCTGTAAAATGAGCTGGAGAAGGAGATGGCGAGCCAGTCTGGTATAATTGCCAAGAAAACCCCAAATGGGGTCATGAAGAGTCAGACATGACTGAAATGAATGAACCACAATAACAATAACAACAGCAACACTCCAACAGTGCCTGGAACACAGTGGGTGCTTAATAAATGCTTATTTAGTGCCTTCCTTAAAAAAAAGAAAAATGATGAAGAGAATGTTAAAAATGCAAATTAAAATAAAAAATGTGTCTTGCATATATTTTTCCCCTTGAGAGCCAGTTGTTGAACATTGACCAGCATCCCCCTGGATAGGGCACAGATATAATATCTATGATACACAATATCACATGATAAGTACATTCTAAAGGTTAAAACAAAGTGGCCTCTGGTCTGTAGGAGACAACCTTTCAGTTCAGTGTTAGAGAGTGGATAGGAATTCAACAGTTGAAGTGGTATTCTGTCCTCTAATCTGAGGGCCTCACTCAGGAGTCTATGGAAGAGGGGAGGCACAACACAGTAGCTGCTCTCACTGGTATCCAGTGTTGACCTTGGTTCCTCCAGAGCCAGTGTGCATGCCTGTAGGCCGACATGGTCTGAAGCACTGGGGACACAATGCTATAAGGGACAGAGGTGCAGAAGGAGATGGTGGAGCCCAGAGGCCCCCATAGGCAATGTTGGGCCATTGTTTTACCAAACTTGGACACTAGGATGTGAGGAGGCTGGAGAAGTGGAAGCTCTGTGAAGCAACTGCCTGAAGATTGAGACTTAGGGAAGGATGGGGAATAGTCCAGACATCTGGGTTCAGGGTTTACAAAGGAATGGCTCCATTCTTTCTCAGGGAAACAGAATCTCAAGCAGAGGGCCTCAAATAATGGCCAAATCTTTTTTTTTATCTTTTATTTTAATTTATTTTTGACATGTTTGGTTTTCAGCATTG
>CM053625.1:75912298-75935025 GCA_028646595.1 Phalanger gymnotis
GCCGGGGCACTCTCCGCTGGTCTCCTGGTCTGGTAGGTCCGCGTCTGGTCTGTTCGCGCCGTGCGTGCTGGTCTCAGCTCTGCTCCCCTCAGCTGGGGGCTGGGAGCTCCGTGTGGGACAGACCTTACCCAGAGACCATCCAGGCTGTCCTGGGCTGGAGCCCTGCTTCCCTCTGCCACTTTGTGGGTTCTGCAGCTCTAGAATTGGTTCAGAGCCATTTTTTTATAGGTTTTTGGAGCGACTTGGTGGGGAGCTCACGCCAGTCACTGCTTCCCAGCCGCCATCTTGGCTCCGCCCCCAATAATGGCCAAATCCTAAGTAATCCTGACATCTTTTAGTTCTAAGAAATCTTCCTTTCACATGCATCCTTGGAAGGTAGGCCTCAGTTTTCTCTTTTGCTTCCTGTCTTTACAACTGCTACTTAGTTCTGCTAAATACTTGTCTGACCCTCCCCAAAGGTGACAGGTGAGCTCATACCAGAGGCATTCTTAGCCTACCTGACCTGGGTCTAGATTACTGAGCATTCTCATGACCGCTCGGTATCTCTGACAGTCACAGAAGGGCCCTTAGAGTGTGAGGATAGGACAGTGCTTGGGGTACACAGGCATCTGTCACCAGGTTGGCTGCAGAAGGCCTCTGCCTTTTGGGCAAGAGACATTTTTGCCTGATTGATGACTCAGTGTAGACTGCTCAGGTTCCAGTCATGTCTTCCACTCTATGTGCTTCTGCTGGGAGAGGGTTGTGCAACTTGCAGTGGAGTGTCTACAGGAACAGAGTTTTCCATTGATCAATGCTCATGGGTTGTGAACTCTGCCAGCCAATTCCAGCTGAGGATTAGTCTCTTGCCCACACTGGCAATACTCTTACCTATGGTAACTGGTAGTATTTTTACCTATGGTAAAAATATCTGGGGTGACTAAGGAGAAAGAGAAATGATAAAATGATAGGCTCAGTGATAAAAAAAGGATCTATGTATATCAAAGTATTTATAACAGTACTTTTTATAATAGTGAAGAACTGGAAACAAAGTAGATACCCACTGACTGTAAGAAATGATGATTGTCATGAAAACAGGGAAGTAGGGGAAGACAAATGAATTAAAGGACAATGAAGTAAGCAAAATGAGCAAACAATATATATATATATGTGTGTATATGTATACATACATACATATACATATATACATATATATATGTATACAAAATGACTATAAAAACAGGAAAGCAACCAATTTTAATGATCGAGCTTGGCTCCAAAGAAGAGATTTCAGAAAGTGCCTGCTTCACTGCTTTGAAAAGGTGGGGGACTATGGGTATGGAACACTGTGAGAAGGAAGCACATCCCCAATATTGATACATTATAGGAAAGCCCCATTTACTCAATACTAGTCATAAAGGATTTTAAAAACTGAAGGAGTTTATCCCAGATGCAATGGGAGCCACTGATGTTGATTGAACAGGAGAGATCTGCGCTTAAGAAGAACCACCCTGGCAGCAGGGTGTAGGATGGATTGGAGTAATGAGAGCACTGAGGCAGGAAGACCAACTAAGAAGCTGTTGGAATGATCTAGGAGAAAGGTGAGGAAGGCCTGAACCAAGGCCATACTTATGTGTGTGGACAGAATGGGTTTTATCTGAGAGATGCTATAGCATGTAGAAATGGCAGGATTTGGCAAGGGATTGGCTCTGTGGGGTGAAGAATAATGGGGAGTCTAGGATAATGCTGAGATTCTTAACCTAGGAATCTGGAAAGATGGTGGTGTCTTTAACAAAAATTAGAAAGTTTGGAAGAGAGGAAAGATTTGATGGAAAGGTTTAATGTGTCTCTGGAACATTCAGTTTGAAGCACTCAGTAGGCAGAAGAATCTCTTGTGCACACACACACATGTTACATGCATATGTACATTTATACAAGCATAGATGCATGCACATAGAACATATATGCGCATACACATCATACTGTCACACACATATGTTCTCTGTTTATATCATATATGTATCTATGTTTACATACATGTATATATTCATGTAACATTTACATGTATACAAGCATAGATACCTACATATGGATATACACATAGAACATAGATGTATGTTATGTATATATATTTATTGTATATCTATCTCTAGCTAACTGTCTGTCTGCCTACCTACATATCTATGACTCATCTGCATAGAGATGATAAATAAATCCATGGTAGCTGATGGGATTACCAAGAGAGTGTAGGGAAGGAAGAAAACCTAGGACCAAGCTTTGGTGAACACCCACAGTGAAGGAAAGTGATTTTGATAATGAACCAACAAAAGAAGCAGAATGAGTGGTCCGACAGGTAGAAGGAGAACCGGGAAAGAGGAGTTTCATGAAGAATCGGAGAGAAGAGACTGTATGGGAGGAAAGCATGGGCGATCAATAGTGTCAAGTGTTAGCAGGGAAGTAAAGGCAGATAAATTTGGCAATTAAGAAATCATTGATAACTTTAAAGAGGCGCTTCAGTTGAGTGATAAGGTCAAAAAGCAGATTAAATGTGTCGAGGAGAAAGAAGAGAATTGGTGACAACACAGGTAGAACTTATTTGTTAAGATTTGGCTGAGAAAAAAGGAGAGTTTTATCATGATAGCTTGAAGGAGAAATGGTAGGGTCTACTGAAGTTCTTTTTTTTTGAGAATGGGGAGACTTGAGCATGTTTGAAATCACTAGGGGAGGAACCAGTAGACATGGAGAGGTTGAAAATGATAGAAAGAGAGAAAGAGAGAGAGGGAGAGAGACAGAGAGACAGAGAGAGACAGAGAGAGAGAGAGAGAGAATGAGAATTTTTTTTGGAGGGGGGAAGGCAGGGCAATTGTGGTTAAGTGACTTGCCCAAAGTCACACGCTTAGTAAGTGTATCAAGTATCTGAGTCCGGATTTGAACTCAGGTCCTCCTGACTCCAGGGTCTGTACTGTGCCACCTAGCTGCCCCAAGGGAGATAATTATTGAGACTATAATCTATGTAATCTTCTGGAGAAAATAGGATCTAGTGAATGTGTAAATGGATTGATCTTGGCCTGGAGAAGAACTACCTTCTTATCAGAGACCAAGATAAAGGAAGAGAATTAGAGGTGATGGGAAGGGGTATTGAGATGAAGAAAATGGAGAAGGAGCTCACATTGAGTGACTTCAATTTTCTTAGTATAGTAAGAGGCAGAGTCATCAGCTGAGAAGAAAGGAAACAGAAATTGTAGGAGGCTTGAGGAAGGAAGAAAAGGTTTGGAATAGCTTCTGGGGGGAGTAAGATAGGGAATCAATTAGGGAAAAAATAGCTAAATCAAAGTTGGGTGAGCAGTCCCTGATCCAAATTGAGAATTTTAGAGGGAAGGCCAGCAGCTATCTCCAGGGATGGTAGAGAACACTGGGAAAGCTCTCAGAATGGGACCAAAAAAAAACCTCATAAAAAACAAGACCCTGGAAGGAAAAGTGAGTAGAAAGATGTCATCAAAAAGATAATTAATTACTCAAGGCCTAGGAGAGAGAACAAATCTTCTCTAATACGACAAAGGAAAATGGTATAATTTTCCCTTGCCACCGGCCACTTCTTCCAACTTGTCCAGTACAGAGTCCAGCCCAGCCCAGAGTCTAGTCTCTCCTAGCCCAGAGACAACCTGACCGCTATTCAGAGCCAAGGCCAGCCTAGCCCAACCCAGAACTCAGCCTAGCCTAGAAAAGAGTTCAACCCAACCCAGTCAGTTTCATAGCCAACACCAGTACAAATCAGAGCCCAGATCAACCCTGCCTAGGCAACATATGTTGGGTGGAGACCAAGAAGGACTGGTTACTGGACTAGACTGGCTATTGCATTTGTGCCCTCCTCTTTTTTTCTCTTTTTGCTGAAGCTGCCTAATCTTTGACTTCTTCAAAAGTTAAGTGAAACTATCTATTCTTCCATGGAAAAACTTCACACCATTACAGGTTTTTGCCCTCTCTTCCCAGAATCAGATTTCCCCCTCTAAGTACCACTCGAAGTTATTTTGAGGATCCCAAACTTATACTTGAGACAAAGGCCCTTCTTTTCTTAAAATACATTTTTGTTATGTATATATATATATACATATATATGTATATGTATATTTTTTAAAGTAACCTACAATTCCCATTATGTTCTCCCTTCTGTTGCCCCCAGATAGTTATCTCTTTTAACGAAGAGCATTTAAAAAGGAAAGAACAAAAAGTCACTCAAACTAACAAGAATACTGAAAAAGCTTTGACATGATATGCAGTATTCCACACTGATAGTTCCCCACATTGGCAAAGAAGTGGGGAAGGGAACTCTCTTCTTGTATCTCCTCTTTGAGGCCAAGCTTGTTCATAATCATTTCCAGTATTAAATTTTGATTATTTAATATCATTTTTTTCCATTTCCATTGTCGTGGTCATTGTATATATGGTTTTCCTGATTCTTCTTTCTTTACTTGGCTTCAATTCATATAGTCTTTCCATG
Organism: Phalanger gymnotis; assembly: GCA_028646595.1. Taxonomy (NCBI): domain Eukaryota; kingdom Metazoa; phylum Chordata; class Mammalia; order Diprotodontia; family Phalangeridae; genus Phalanger; species Phalanger gymnotis. The sequence goes on from CM053625.1 coordinate 75,916,773, forward strand.
CTTCTCTTTATTTATCATATTTGTCATGTCATCACAAGTCATATTCCCTAACATTCATGCCCCATGATTTATTTAGATATTCCCTAGTCTAGGGCCTTCTTTTTAAAGCCATATTCAACTAGCATTATTCTGTGACTGTGAATGATGGATCACTACCATGTCCAAAGAATCGAGAATGAGTGTCATCCAGAGGGCTGTGGAGAGGTGAGTAGTAAGTGTAAGTAAGAAGTAAAATATTGCAAACAAGGAATTAAGAAAATCTGAAGCAAAGGAATTGGAATTATCAAAGGTATGTGAAATTGATGAAGATGATGGGCTGGTCATGCACTCCAGTGGTTTTTCTATGATGTCAAGAGAAAGCAAGCAGGATTTCCCAGCATATTGGGTGGGCCCTCTGTGGCAAATACATGGACAAACAGGGAGGAGAGTTAGATGGGATGGATAGACATGGATGAGTTATGATCTGTATGTTGAAATGAATATCTCCAACCCCCATTAATGAATTCATAGATTCACTACAATATTTCAGTCAAGATCACTATGTTTTTCACCCTAATTAATCCCCAAGAGCTGCCTACAGGATGTGGGGATTCTGGTGCCGGGGCTCTAGGCTATCTCTGGGGCTCATTCTACCATCTTATCCTGGGAGTTGCAATGATCCAGGAGGGCAATGGGACCAAAGGATCATTGGATTATAAATTTAGAACTGGGGAGGACCTTAGAGAGCCTCAAGTTCAACTTCCTTATTTTACAGATTAGGTAACTGAGGCCTGGAGAAGTTGAATGATTTGCTCAAGGTCATAAAGCTATTAAGTCTATGAGGTTAGATTTAAACCCACATATAGCTGACTTCAAGTTTAGCATTCTGTCTACCAGAAAATGTTGTCTCTTGAGGCCAAATTTGTATCCAGTTATCCTGTATGCTTCAAGCCTTTAGTGAAACCCAGAGGTAACCCCTGAAGTTAATCCTGGCAGAATCTGGCCCTCCCAGGCATTTTATGCCAATACAAACAACCACCAGAGGTATCCCCCATGACTAGGCCAACTTTCGAGGGAAAAAGCCCAGAGACCCCAAAGCTGTGATCTTCTGAGTTGGTCCAGACCCTGAAAGGCAGATTTTTTTTCTCCTTTGGTTTGTTTCCATTGAAAATTGGCCAGAAGACTCCCTCTTAATGTAATGGCTCCACTGTTGTCGATGGGCCAGGTATTAATTGTGTTAATGGTGATCATTCTGAATTCATTTGGTGTTTGTGGGGAGGCCACCTGCATGTCCATATGGTTCCCATCATTACTGAAGGGTAGGGAATGAGCCCACTAGGAGTTTGCTGAGGGGAGGTTGGGCTGGCAGTGGACGCTGGGATCCAGGAAGGGGGAGGATGCTGGTGGGACCCTGCTGAGGTCTGAAATCTTTCCAAAGAGCTCTCCACCTCTCCCTTCTCATCTCCTTTTTTTCTCCACCATGGACACTTCTTTTCAAAATAATAATTTCACTTGAGTGTTTGAACACTTCAGAAAAAAAAAGAAACAAAACTGGGCTTCATTGCTCCCACACAGTCAGGTTGCAAAGACAACCTACTGCTTGCCTTCTAATTTTAACAGGATGACTAGCACTTCACATGCTAACTGTGCGACTCTCCAGAGGAAATATCTAAGGCTTCCAGCAATGTTGTGAACTGGATTTATGCATGTGAGAGTAAGTGTATGTGAGCGATTTTGTACAGAAGAATTGTGGGTCCGTGTGTGTGTGTGTGTGTGTGTGTTTATAAGGGAGAGATTTTGCATATGTGCATGTGTATAAAAATCATATGTGCATGACTGTGAGTTTATAAGTTTCTATGAATGTGTGAGGATGTGTGCCTGTATGTGAGAAGTATATGAGTGTGAAAATATGCTTATATGACTTTGAGTGTATGTACATTTGCATGCATAAGAATTGTGTGGTTACAGATGTGCTTATGCATATATTTATGCATATATGAAGATAAGCATCTACATATGAGAACTATGTATAAGAGTATGTCTGTGAGAGTATCCGTAAGACTATCATGTGAATATATGAATCTTTGGGTGAACATATTTAGATGTGTATGAGTGTCTGACCCTGAGTAAGTTTATACATGGGTGTGAGAGAGTGTGAGAGTTTATACGTACGTCTGTACTAAAGATTTGTGTGTCTGTGTTAGTCTAGGAAGTCATGTGCATGCAGGAATATGTGTTTCTGTAAGCATTTGTGAGATAGTATGTGTTTATACAAGAACCAGTGCGTGCAAATGTGTACAAAGGTGTGAGTTTGTGTATAATATGTACATACACATGCATGTGCATATACATCATGGATGATACGATACCTACATACATATGCATCTATGTGCATGTGTGGTGTAATGGAGGAAGGAGATGGAGAAAAGGGGAAATTTTGAATCAGAGGGAGATGGCCCAAGAAATGGAAGAATGGCCATTTTAGGGTTTTGGTTGTGAAATCCCTAAAGTCTGATGAGGTAGGAAGGATGAATAACATGAAGCCTGCAGAGTCAGAAGTGGGGAAATGGCCCTGGGGAATAGAGAAGGGATGGGTGAGGGGAGCCTGGGAGCTCTAAGGCTGGGAAGAAAGGAATAGGTGATAGAGAGGTGGTTCTGAGGCTGGCCCTGACCACAGAGTCTTCCTCACTGGCTATGTAGATCTATTACATGGCCAGGTACAGCTTCTCAACTTGCCTGCTTCGTCTCAAACAAGAAGGATTTCCTACAGTTCCACAGGTCACAGATTGTAAACAGCATAAGCAGTCTCAGATATCACCTAATCCCAAGCCCCTCACTTTACAGGAAACTTCTTATAATTTGCAGAAAAGCTAAGAGACTTACCCAAGGTCACAGGTTACACAGAGCCAAGACCTCAAACCTAGGTTTCCTGAGTGAGGTGTTCTTTCCACTAGACCATAGCTACTTTGATTGGCTTTTAGGTCCTTCTCTAAGGACTTCCCCTGAACAGCTCTGCACTCTATATTTAAGCAACAGTGCCCCTACTCCAGATTTCTAGGCAGTATGGTATAGACATATATTGAACTTGGAGCACTGACTTTGGTGCTATGGGATCCAACTTCACCATTAGCCCATTTCCTTCCACAAACCTGTCCTTGCCCCCCACTCCCAGTGGGACTGTTGGGGCTCTCTTGGCAATCTCCAATTCATTCATTTATTCAATACATATTTACTAAGTGTCTACTATTTCCACCGTTCTGGACTTGAAACTAGGGGAGACAAAAAGTTTAGAAAAGAAATTCCTAGTTCTCATGGGACTCACAGTCTAGTAGGTGTATAAGACAGACATAACTACAAAACACACAATTACATGTTAAGTACATTAGAGAGAGTGAAGATGAAATACTTGGTGAGGTTCCCAAAAGGTAGGTTGCAATTGATAATGGATGGAGGGACATTCAGGGAAGGCTTCCTGGAGGAAGTAGCTGTTTCCTTCTAAAGAAGGAAGTAAGGTAGTAAGGTTTCCTTCTAAAGAGGGGATAAAAGGGTAGACATTCACTAGGTAAATAAGGGGAGGGAGAACTTTACAGGAATAGGAAAGACATGGAAGCTGGAGGGCATAGAACAAGTTTGGAGAGTAGAGAATAGTCTATTTTGGATGGCGCAAATAGAAATCATGGAGAACAGTAGCATAGAACTGAGAAGGTAAGCTGGAACTAGGTTATGGGGGCCTTGAAGAAGGGATGGATGAATTTGAATTTAAGAAGCAATAAGAATTTGAAATTGAGGAGATACCCATCAGCTGGGGAATGGCTGAACAAGCTGTGGTATGTGAATGTAATGGAATACTATTGTGCTATAAGAAATGATCAACAGGTGGATTTCAGAAAAACCCTGCAAAGACCCACATGAACTGATGGTGAGTGAAGTAAGCATAACCAGAAGAACATTGTACACAGTAACAGCAACATTGTGCGATGATCGGCTATGATAGATTTAGCTCTTCTCAGCAATATAATGATCGAAGACAATTCCAAAAGACTCATGGGAAAAATGTTAGCCACATCCGAAGAAAGAACTGATGGAGTCTTAATATGGATTGAAACACCCTATTTTCATTTTTTTCATATTTGTCTCCTTTTATTCTGTTTCTTCTTTTTCAACGTGACAGATGTGGAAATGTTTTACATGACTGCACATCTGTAACCTATATCAGATTGCTTGCTGTCTTGAGGAGGGGGAGGGAGAAAATTTGAAACTCAAAATTGTTCCAAAAATGAATGTTGAAAATTGTCTCTACATGTTATTGGAAAAATAAAATACTATTAAATTTTGGGGAAAAGAAGAAATAGTAACTTTGGTCTCAGAGCCAGGATGAATATTTGATGTCTTCTAGTCCAATCCTTTTACTTTTCAGTTGAGTAAACTGAGGCCAAGAGAGGTGAAATAATTTGGCCAAGCTCATATCAGCAGCAATATGGAGCCATGGAAGATTTCTGGGTATAGAGATTGTTTTGCAAACAATATAAAAGGTGGATTGAATCAGAGAGCAGTAGTGAATTGACAGCCCCAAACCCTCTAGGGACCAAAACAAAACCTAGGGAAATATGCTTGGAAAATAGCTTCAGAAAAAAAAAAAACAGTGACATTTCTTAGAAAACAGAATTTCTTTGGCCTTGAAGATATCTTTTGCTATGAATTTTCATGGGCTCTCAGAAGACAGAGGAGACTTGAGAAAGCCACAGAGATAGCAGGATGTCTTGATCAACCCCTGCCCCACCTTTCTTCTTTACTGCTATCATATCCCAGGCAGAGGGAAACCACTTTTTTTTTTTATCAATCCTTCCTTTTCTTCAAAAGGAAGGAGTTCAGTGATCTTAGACTCAACTCAAGTCCATGCCTCCACATCTCACTGTTATCTAAGGTCCCAGTGAGTCTCATCAGTTCATGGGATTACACGTTTAGACCTGAGAGGTCATCTTGTCCAGCCCTCTCATTTTACGTATGAGCCAACTGATGTCCAGAGAAGGGAAATGATTTGCCCAAGGCCACTCAGTTAGTAAATGGAAGAGCTGGAATTTGAACCCAGACCACGGGATCATAGATCTGCAGTCAGAAGTTACTTCAGAGGCCACTTTGTGTAACCCTGCATTCTAGACTGAGGAAGTTGAAGCCTAAGGAGGTCATGTGATTTGCCTCAGGTCACACAAGTAGTAAACAGCAGGGGTGAGAGCTGAACCCAGGTCCTCAGAGCCCCCATCCACTATTGTTTGCCAGATGACTGAAGGCAGTTAGGTGTGGATAGAGCGCTGGGGTTCAAATCTGGCCTCAGACACTTATGAGCTGTGTGAGCAAGTCACACAGACTGGGCAAGATCTGAGCAAGTCACTTAACTGTTATCTGCTTCAGGTTCAACTATAAAATGCGGCTAATGATGACACCTGCCTCCCAAGGTCGTTGTGGGGATCAGATGACATATTTGTAAAGTGCTCATCATAGATTCTGGCACTGAGTAGAAACTTAATCAATGCTTGCTTGTTTGCTTGCTTCCTTCCTTCCTTCCTTCTTCCCTTCCTTCCTTCCTTCCTTTCTTCCTTCCTTCCTTCCTTCCTTCCTTCCTTCCTTCCTTCCTTCCTTCCTTCCTTCCTTCCTTCCTTCCTTCCTTCCTTCCTTCCTTCCTTCCCACCACATCATGCTACATTCTTTTATCCTCTAATCCAAGAGCATCACAAGATGATGGAAAGATCAGGAGATCTTGGTTCTTAGCTCAAGCACTGCCACTAAATCAGGATGTGCCTTTAATGAACCCACGTCTCCTGGAGAGTCTTTTGTTGGTCCGTATGTTTCCTGTATGACCTACAAGAGCCCTTGCAGCTCTGCTCTGACACTCTATCATCTAATTCCCCTTTCCCTAAATCAAATTGACCTTCCTTTCAATTAGTCTGAATTAGTGGAAATGCCCTCATATTTCTGCCCATGGGGCTTGTATTTCATTTCCTAAATGATTCAGTGCACATCAATAAGGGTAGTGGAGGCACCTGGCTAAAGTATTTTTAAAAATCTACTAATTCTGTGATTTTTTAAAGTACAAAGGATTCACGTACCCTCCTGTTTCTGTGTGCTGGCATCACTCTGTGCTATTGAATGTTCATTCTGTGTTCTGGACCCCTTGGAGGGGGGATTGGAGTCATTCCTAAGCCATGGGGGTGCACTGGAAGAATAGCCTCAGACTTAGAGGACCTGCATTTGCATCACCTTAGGAAACTTACCTGGCCTATCTAGGCCTCAGCTTCCTCAACTGGCAAATGTCCTCCAAGGCTCCTTCTCTCTTTAAATCTGTGATCCTATGATCTCTTTGTTCCATCTGGGGCTTGTGCTATTCAGTCCCTTTTACCAGTTAACTATTTAAATGTTAGTCAGCAAGGCAGTACACATCATCCCTGCCCCTTCTACCCCTAGACTGACTCCCTTCCGCACTCATGCCTGACCTCAGAAGATGAGTGTTCTTGTCACTCTCTTCAGGAGACAAGGCTCCCTTCACCGCCTCCTCTTAGTCCCTCCTCCTCCCAGGCTAGAGATGAAGCCAAGGCACTGTCACTGTCACATGGGATGGAAAAGTTGAAAACAACATGTTCTTTGGAGAGAAGAGACATGGGGTGGCCTCACTGAGCACACACACACACACACACACACACACACACACACACGCACACACAATTCCAATTCCAGCTTGACACCACAGAGAAGAGGAACTCACCATTATTTCAGGGGCATCATGATGCCACACAACTTAGAGCTTGTAAAGGGCTTTAGAGAGTCTAATTCACTATTGCTGAAAAGAAAAGTGAAGTCCATAGTGGGTCACCTAAGCAAGATTTGAACTCAGGTTTTCTGACTCTGAATCCAATGCTTTTTCTTTATGTTTCCCCAATGATGATGATGAAAATAACGGTCCACATTTATAAAGCCCCTTATGTAGCACTTTCTCACAGTGTCTCTGTGCTCTTATTATCCTGATTTCAAAGAGAAAGGCACCCCCAGGTCCCTTCTGGTTCTAAATCTATGGTGTTATAAAGTCCAGAGAAATTAAATGATGTGCTGGAGACCATATGAATGGTCAACTATGAAGCTGGGACTCAACCTTGAAATGCCCTCTCCACGTCCCATATTTTGTTGGTGGCTCCATATTGCCAGCTTCTCACTTCTAACAGATAGTTAATAAATAAATATGGTTAAGCACATACTGTGTGCCAAGCACTGTGCTACGCACATTCGACCTAAAGGAATAGCCCATGTACTGAACTCTCCCACCGGGTTGCTTCTCCTTTGCTGAAATTATCTTCCTCTCTTACATTCCCAGCAACACTTTTTCCCTCAAAGCTTTCCTTGGATGGGGAGACACGGTATGTCACTAATATCAGTCCTCAGAAGCTTCCAGTCCTGTATTCACTCTGCTCCTGACTTGCTAGAGGCCTTTCAGCAAGTCTCTTCCCCAACCAGACTTCCAGTTTCTGAGGCTGATGGAATCTTTTGACTTGCTTTGTTCCTCTTTAGCAGGGAGGCTACTGTCTGAAGAAGTGGGTTTGACCTTTCTGGCTGCAGGGCTGTGGGCCTTCTGGTGGGGTGGTAGCTGAGGCCTCTGAGTGTGTCCACGTCAGTGTGACCATAGATGGCCCGGCAGCCATTGCTCATCGCACATACCACCTTTGGGCAGCACTCGTGACTGGTAGCAACACAGATTCTCAGACCATGGAGCCCATCTACTCCAAACTGTATTGGATCACGAATCCTCTCTACGATCTATCCAGGATATTTAACTTCCTGCTTGAAGAATGTCAGGGAGGAGCAACCCACTGTCTTCTGAGACAACTCATTCCACCTTTGTGTAGCTTTAATTATTAGAACGGTTTTCTAAATTTGGGTCTTGGCAACTTTTACACACTGCTTTTGGTTCTGGCCTCTAGAGCCAGGCAGAGAAGCTTTAATTCCTCTTCTAGGAGACAATCCTTTAATTACTTAAACACTTGAATATCTCTGCACCCCACTCCACCTCCCAGTCTTCTCTTCTCTAGACTAATCAACTCTAGTTCCTTAACAAATATCCTTTGAGTTCGTCTTGAAGCCCCTTACTATCCTGATTACTCTTTTCTGGACATTCTCTAAAAGTTTATCTACGTCTTTCCTAAAACATGATACCTCAAACTGAGCACAATAATCTAGACATGCTCTGACCAGGGTGAGGAAGGGTGGATAAAATCATCTAGTCTTGTCACTTCCTTCCTACTATGTACCTTTGAGTCGATTAGTAAGACCCACCCAAGGACCTAGTTTAGCATCCACTAAGAATACTTTCTGGGTTGTATAATTCGATTAGATTGAACTCATTTCAGTTCAAGTGGATTTCTGAAGTGCCTACTATACTCCTGGCTTTGGGTTAAGTTACAGATAGAAGAAGATAACTAATTGAAGATGCAAAATGATGAACTCTACTATTGGGAACTTGAAGTCAAACTTTGGGGAGGGAAGGAGGTAGTAAGAAATGTCAATGATCCTTGCTTAATTTTACCTCTGAAAATCCTAGGATCCCAGATCTAGAGCTGGCAGGGAGCCTCTGATGCCATCTAAACCAACCCCTTCATTTTACAGGTGAGGAAACTGAGTCCCAGAGCAGTAAAGCAACGTCTCTAAAGATGCACAGGTAGACATGTCCAGATCTTCTGAATCCAAATCCCATGGTCTTTTGTTGAATCATGTTATCTCTCTTCCATAGGTCCAACATACTTTAGGTCTTCACTAGTTCATTTGTTTTAATATTTTGTAGCTAGGGATGTAGGGTTTAGACTGTTATCTTGCTCTTTCTATATCATCGGCCCACCTCATTTTCTGATCATGCATGTTCCTGATAAGGCTTTGCATCTGCTATATTCTTAAATATTGGGAATCAGCAGCCATTGGCTCAAATTTTGCCTTACACGCTCGACAGCTAGGCCATGTCGAACAATTTGCTTACTCTCTTAGGGCTTCAGTTTCTTCACCTGAGAAATGGGGATGATAATCCTCTTACGACCTCCCTCGCACAGCTGTGAGGAAAACTTTTGTCAAACCTGAAGAGTAATAGTAATATGATTCTATCAGTTAAGTTGCATTAAATTCTTCTTCTTTGTATCACCCGCATGATCTAGCATGGGGACTGACATGCAGTAGGCGGTCAATAAAAGCTGGCTGAATGAACGAACCAGAATGACATTGAGTGGTGATTAGAAGAATGCCAGCTTTCAGTTAAGACTTGGGAATGGAAGTGAGATGTTTGGAAATAATGAGAAGATCCCATCCCTGCATATTTCCATATGTACAATTTCACATACTCACCCTCTCCTCATTTGGATCTGAGCATGCTCAGAACTCAGGCCAGTGAGAACAGTAAGAGAGAAGGAAACTGATGGCCTGTGGAGGGGGAGATGGTTCTGGTTGTTCCTGGGGGAAGGAAACAAGAGGTTCAGTGGGGACAGTTACCAGGATGTCTTTATTTTTCTTTATCTCTTCTCTCTCCCAGAAACTTTGGTCTTCCCTGAGGTTTTTCTATTCAATTCAACAAACATTTAGTGAACTCTTGCTATAAGGAAAGTCCTGGGCTAGGCACTTGGGGGGATAAAGGGAAAGAATAAATCTAAAATAGGAACTTATGAATGAGGAAACTAAAGTCAAGAGAAGTTAGGTCTCTTGCCCGAGGTCACTCTGGTACTAATTAATAGAGGTCAGGACACACACTTAGATCCTCTGAACTCCAATCCAGATCCAACGCTTCTTCTTCTACACAATGGTCCCTCTCCTCATGGAGTGTATAATCCATGACATATATAATCATATATACTATATATATATATATACACACACACACATACATATACATATATATATATATGTATATAATCATAATCGTTTGGAGATTTCCCCGTTGGTGCCTTTATCATTTTTGTTCTGCTTCCCCAGAAATGTATCTTTTGGTACGACTCTTAAATATGAAGGTATATTGTACCAAGAGCAGAGATGGAAAAACTGGGGTGCAGACAAGGCAAGTAACTTGTCCAAAGACAAGTGATGAGTCATTTTAGCAAATGCAGAAAAGAGCTGTCACTATGCCTTTGGGAATCACGTGCAGTTAGGATATAGCAAGCTGGCTTCTTTCGCAACCCAAGGCAAGGCTCTTTAACCACAGTTCTGTTCGTGGCCCTTTCATTCATGTGAGTCACATCTGCTCCTCCTCCTCCTAACCCCCCACTCTTCTTCTCCTTCTCCTAGGACCGCAGAGAGCATGTAAAGAAAAAAGGGCCCTGGGTAGTAGGTATAGAGACTCTCCCAACTGGCAATGAGGCCTAAGAGCCTGATTGGAATGTCCTAGAATCATGGCTGTAAGCTTTAGTCCCAATATCCAAATTTAATGTTCCATTGATGCTACCAAGGGGGTCTGTAAAATGTCTAGAGGCAGACAACAGGCAAGTGATGAGCATTAAGTGTCTACAATGTCCCAAGCTCTATGCTAAGTGCTGAGAATAAATAAAGGCCAATGTAAAGACAAACCCTGCCCTCCAGGAGCTTACATTCTAAAAGGGGAAGGTAACACATAAAAAGGGGGCATTTATAGCTTCCATAATCTATATTTCAAGTCCCAGTTAAAATTCCTCTTCCTCAAGACTACTCTGACCACTCCAGGCCTCCAGATGCCTAGCTCCTAAACTAATCTCACAACTAACTGCCCATGACTTTCTCTTTGGACTCTAGGCATTGGCTGACTACCTTCTAAATTCTCTTCCCAGCTGCACTGTACTCTCTGAGGAGAGGGACCACATGATGGAAAGATTGGATGTATAGCCCAAAGATCTGGTTTACAATCAGGGTTCAGCTATTTTTTCTCAGTGTGGGGGAGGCTTTGAGCAAGTCCCTTCTCATTCTGGGGCCTTAGTTTTCTCTTCTTTGTGCAATGAGAGGCTTGGACTAGACAATCTTGAAGGACACTTCTAGCTCAAAATCCTTTAATTCTGTGTCTTATTCACCTTTGTTTCTCCTAAATCTAGACTAAGGTCTTATATAAACACATACTCAGTAAATATCTATTGGTTGGTTGATTAATTGATTGGTGATTGAGCATTCCCTTCTTAGCTTGGTTATTTCCACCCCATCATAGGATTCCTGGCTTTTTCTTAATTTTGTGTGGACCTTTATGCCACATGCCATGATACTACTTGCATTTTCTCCTTGAAGTGGGAAATAGAGCTTAGGTATTATTTGCATAGATTTGTCTATCATTCTTGGAAAGATGGAAAGCTGTAAAATACTCCCTTCTTCCCTCTACCTCTTAAAATCCCTGGTTTCTTTCCAGGTTCATCTACATGAGGCTATTCCTGATCCCCTCCAATGTTAGCACTCTTGATCTGTTCCTCAAATGATTTTCTGTTTATGTTATAGCATCCCGAGAGAAAATAAGCTCCTTGAGGACAGGGACTGCTTTTTGTTGTCTTTGCGCTCCTGATGTCTAGCACAGTGTTTGGAACACAGTAAGTAGGTACTTAAAAATACACACTGGAGATTAGATTGGATTGGATTGCCAAATCATTTCAACAGAAAGGTCTGAGACGCTGGTTCCACATTAAGAGAGAAATGGGAATACCATCTAACCTCTCTACTTTATTCCCAGTATACCTTTCACTAGCCAACGTTAGTGAGATGGCTTAGGACTGTCTCTCAGGCAGCATGGCCTCATGAGCAACTCCCCAAACACTGCTTCTGTGCAGGCCTATAAATACAAATATAGTCATAAGCAATTATCTGGCTCTACAGAGCTTCTCTGAATTATAATGCACTTTCCCTCACTCTTTAGAAGATACCAAGAACTGCTCCCCTGTGGTGGGCAGCGTTTGATATCTCCAAAGAGCTCATGAAAGCACTTTATAATATAGGAAGGAGACACACAGGGGAGACTCCATTCAACTCTACAGATGGACGTAAGTGGAGGCCAGCCTATCTCTGACTGCCCAAGGAATACAAGTAGGAATACTCTCAGTCTACTGGAGAAATGTTTATTTTCTAACTCTGGAGAAAGTGCTAGCGGGAAGTCCACTGATGACCCTCCATAGATGAAAAGAGCTTAAAAGCTGTTCCCTGGAAGCGGGGCTGATAATTTGGACTGGTGCTGCCTGTTTGCTATGGGTCTTTTGACTCCAGAAGATGCCACAAAATGAGCAAAATGTGTATCAGCCATCTCTGTCTTGTCCCCCTCACCCCAGATGTTTCACTGCCTTGGCCTGTGCCTCCAAGAAAACAGCTGCTCAGAACACCATGCATTTTCCACTCAAGAAGATATGAAGATGTGACAATAGAATCACAGCTTCTGAATCCAGGGGCTAAAACGTCATCATAGAAAGGGGTTTCTTGGGGAAATCTTTTTGTGCAGCTTTAGTACCATGCTCCCCTTCCACAGCCCCTATCATTTTTATCTCTGTCTGTTTGTCTTTCTCTGTTTCTTTCTTTCTCTCTCTCTCTCCCTCTCTCTTTCTCTCTCTCATTGCCTCTGTTGTTGGCTGGTTGGCTCTGTCTCTGTCTCTGTCTATCACTGTTTCTCTGTGTATCTGTGTCTCTGTGTTTCTCTTTCTCTCTGTCTCTGTCTCTGCCTCTTTGTCTCTCTGTCTCTGTCTCTCTGTCTCTCTCTCTGTCTCTCTCTGTCTCTCTCTGTCTCTCTCTGTCTCTCTCTCTCTCTCTCTCTCTCTCTCTCTCTCTCTCTCTCTCTCTCATTGCCTCTGTTGTTGGCTGGCTGGCTGGCTCTGGTTCTGTCTCTGTCTATCTCTGTTTCTCTGTGTGTCTGTGTGTTTCTCTTTCTCTCTCTTATTGCAACAGACAGCTAAAGCTTATAAATCATTCCACAGTTCGTTAGGCCTGCAGTATTTTGTCTGAGCTGGAGAAAGAGAGAATTTTAAAAGATCTACCTTTCCAGATATTCAAGGCATTGTAATTCTTCATCGATCCACTATGACTTCAAGCAAATGAAGATCTGTCCTGATGTGTTTGAAGAAGAATTACAAAATTTGTGGAAAATTCTGGAGTGTAATCAACCTGGTTCTTTGGCCAAGACTCTTGCTTGACCTCCTCCAAGGACTAAGCCACAACTTAGGTTCTCAAGGAAGCAAAGAGGAGGCCTTGGTGAAGGCCTCTTCTGTTTGAGTTTGGGCCTTATTTTTACTCTCATTTCAATCTCTAAATAACCTCTAAAGCTCCTTCTAACTCAATAGGCCTATCTCCCCAAGAAATTTTACATTTTGTCAGCACAGGAGGTTTTTTTTAAATTAAAGAAAATAAATATTTTATTGAAGATATTTATTAAGATAATTGTCACTTCTCAATAACAACTCCACCCACCACCATGAACCCTCTTATAGCAAAGAAACATACAAAGCAAGATGAATCAACACACTGGGCATATGTGCCAATGTATGCCCCATTCTGGGAGGCAGCTAGGTGGCTCAGTAGATAGAGTGCTGGGCCTGAAGTCAAGAAGACCCAATTTCAAATTTAGCCTCAGAAACTTACTATCTGTATGACCCTGGTCAAGTCACTTAACCTCTGTTTGCCTTAATCCACTGGAGATAGAAATGGCAAACCACTCTAGTATCTTTGCAAAGAAAACTCCATGGATAGTATTGGTGTGTGTTGCAAAGAAAACTCCATGGACGATATTGGTGTGTGTTGCAAAGAAAACTCCATGGACAGTATTGGTGTGCGTTGCAAAGAAAACTCTGTGGACGGTGTTGGTGTGTTATGGTCCACAGGATCACAAATAATTGGACATAACTGACCAGCAAATGCCTCATACTGTCTATAATTTGTGACTCCTCTGATGAGAAGGAGAAATTTTTCTTTCATATATGTATGTGTTTATATGTATATATGTGTGTGTATATGCATATATACACATTTGTATGTATCTCAATTACATGTAAAAAAAGTTTTTAACAAACATTTTTTTAAAAATCTGAGTTCCAAATTCTTTCCTATTCTTTCATCCCTCTCCCCTCCTTGAAAAGGCAAGAAATTTGATATTGATTATAAATGTGAAGTCAGGAAAACATGTTTCCATATTAGTTACATTGAAAAGTAAACACAGACCAAAAAACCTCAAGAAAAAATAAAGTTAAAAAATAGTCTGTTTCAATCTGCATTTAGAGTCCATCGGTTCTCTCTCTGTAGGTAGATAGCAGTCCTTTGGAATTGTGTTGTATCATTGTCTTGATCAGAATAGCTAGGTCTTGTACAGCTTCGTACAATATTGTTATCACTGTGTGCAATGTTCTCCTGGTTCTGTGCACTTCGCTTTGTACTAGTTTACATAAGTCTTCTCAGGTTTTTCTGAACCAACCCTTTTCAACCTTTCTTATAACAATAGCTTTCCATCACAATCATATATCACAACTTGTTCAGCCATTCCCCAATTGATGGACATCCCCTTGATTTCTGATTCTTTGCCACCACAAAAAGAGCTGCTATAAATATTTTTATACATATAGATCCTTTTCCCTTTTCTTTGGTCTTTTTGAGATACAGAACTAATACTGGTATTCCTGGGTCAAAGGGCGTTTGTAGCAGGCATACTTCCAGATTGTTCTTTAGAATGGTTGGATCATTTTACACTCCAACAATGCATTAGTGTCTCAATTTTTCCACATTTCCTCCAAAATTTGTCATGGGAGGGATCTCTCACTATCAATCTTCTGAAGCCGAGTTAGGCCATTACATTGACCAGCATCCTGAAATCTTTTCAATGCTGTTCTTTATATTATTATGGTCTCTGTATATATTATTTTCTTGGATCTTCTTTCTTTCCTTTTTTATCAGCTCGTAAAAGTTTTCCCAAGTTTCACTGAATTGGTCATATTCATCATTTCTTACGGTACAATGCTATTCCATTAAATGCACATACCGCAATTTGTTTGGCCATTCCATAAACACTTGTTGAAATTGAAGGGAGAACTTAATAACTGCTTGCTCTATCTAAGTGACTCCTTTGTGCCAGGAACTGTGCAAGACAGTGAAGATACAAATACAGATGTGAGATGGTCCCTGGCCTCTAGGAGCTCACATCCCTCAACTGATGGGCTGCCATTTTCAGTCCAGGTCTTCTAGGATTCATATAAACTTTCCTGGCTATAAAGCAGTTATCTCGCTTCTACTATTTTGTACCAGAGGAAGAATCTCAAAATATGTAATCTGGGTGATAGTTTTCTTTCCACACTCACACCCTTGGGGAAGGAGGGAAGTGTCACTGTACAGGGATACAGACAACTAGATTCCTGGAACTTCTGGAACCTGAAGGCAGATCCCACTGTCCTTTGAGATCAGGGCTGATTTAGCCAGGGAAGACCGGGAGCACAGAGACTAGATTTAAAATTCTGAACTCTGTTGAGCTCCTTCCTTTAGACTGATACTTTGCATGCATTGTCTGGAGACACAAAGACTTTGGGGGACCAAAGAGCAAAGAGATTTATTGGGCTGAAGAGCAGGGGACAGATGTGTGGTCACTACCCAGAGTTCCCCAGGTTTCTAGGGCTTTTGGCTTTGGGGCAAGGCAGAGATTTCTTTTGAGAAGCCACATAGAGACCATAGAGAAATAAGGCTATGAATCATATTGGTCTTCATGATTCTCCTTCTGAGACAGCAGGGAATAAGGGACAAGCTGTTGCCCTTGTAACTGAAGCCAGGGAAAACAGGCAGATTTCAAGGGGTGGATAGAGATGCAGAGACTAAAGGTGGAAATCAGATATGTGTAGAGCCAACCACAGAAGCAGAGAGCAGATCAGCTGGAACCAGCCGCTGTAATGGGTGAGAACAAAGTCTAGCCAAGGATGGGGAACCTGCGACCTCAAGGCCACATGTAGCCCTCTAGATCCTCAAGTGCTGTCCTTTGACTGATTGTGTCAAAGATTGCAGGTTCCCCACCCCCGGTTTAGGCCAAGCTCCTTTCTCTCCCTTGCTTTTTAAGCACTTTACTCTGGGAAGGAAAAAGCAGGAGGTGACCAGGTGCCCAGGATCAGCTCACTGAGAGTTGCTGCCATGTGCTTGTAGCTGTTAGTAGTGCTAGAGGACAGGGCAGGAGAATTCCTCTCCCCTCTACCTTTGCTGAAAAGAAAGCAAATTATCGCCTCTCTCCAAATCTGATTTTCATGACCTACAAAGTGAGAATAACAAAAGTTGCATAACCCATTTCATAAAGCATAAGGCTCAGATAAGATAATGGATAGAAAGAGCTTAGTAAACTGTAAAGCACTGTGCAAATGTTAGTTATTATTAATTATTTTTATTTTCCCACCATGTGGGTATAGTTCCACTTACTGCCCAGGAGTGTGAAATGCTTCAAGCCGCTAATGCCTTTGAAACAAGCGGCGATCCTCTAACCACAGATCGTAGTTGTGCTTTTGAACAGAAGTATTTTTTATTAACGTAATTACTACCCTTTAAAATCTCCTTCACTGGACCACTGCAATTGTTAAATTCTAAACCGATGTTTGACCTGTGAAAACCTCTTTCCAACTGCCCCCTTTCTTCATCCAGCATTGAAGTTAAAATGCTGTGAGAGCGGGGCTCACCATTTCTCCCACTAGAATTTAGTTTTCTCCTTTCTATCAATTCATTCAAACATTGGAGGTCGCCGTTTTTATCATTGTAATGGGTGCTTTTATATCTGCCTGGATGGATAACAGATCAGCCAACATCTGGTGGCAGAGATCATCCTTCTAAGGAGCCTATGTGACAGTGTTATTTGGCTATGGGAAAGGTTCGGGCCTAAAGAATATTCAGAGTTATATTGAGAGTACCTAGGGTAATGAATTTTGAAGGACCAGGTTTGCCAAGGTAGTCCATTGGTACCATCAGACAGCACATACCCTCATAAGAAGAGTCCTTCTTACCCCATGAACTGAGGAACCTGAGTATCTGAGCAGCAAATAAACCACATTGGGCACCTGGGGAATTTATTATTTTAATTGTTAGACTTCATCACTGGTTATTTGAATTTTTTTTCCAGGATGGTTTATCACTTGTAAATTATTTGCCACAACGTTGTAATTCTATCCAGATCCTTAACTTTCTAATCATGCATCTTTTATGGGGTCTCTTTTAAAGAAGCACTATAATTACGTGCCAAGGGTCCCTGTAAATTTTATCAGGCCATAAAATATTATACTTTAATTATTTGGAAGGAAAAAAAAGAAAATGTTCTCTCTGCAAGATGGACGATCAATACTGCTAGAATCGCTGGGTTGTTGGCAGTTTCCCGTGTCCCACTTGCGCCATCCCTCCCAAAGCCATAAGACTCACTCCTTTCACTCAGGCTCTGACTATGTAAGGAATAAAGAAGAGGATGCACTCATAGGATCACGTGCCTACAGGTATCTTTGTCTAACTCCGTGATAATTGTCTACACAGGCAGTAGAGAAGACCTCCAAGGAGATGGCAGTCTCGCGTATGGGAGAGACAGTTTTGTGTGGCATAAGGGGGGATGTGCCTTGTAGTCAGGAAGACTTGAGAGATCATAACCCACCCATGAGACTTACATGAGGGTGACCAGGGGCCAGCTTGCACAACGTCTCCTAGCCTCAGAATCCCTATTTGTAAAGTGAGGGTAATAATACCTGCAGGAGCTGCCTTATAGGTTTG
The DNA here is from genome assembly GCA_028646595.1 of Phalanger gymnotis. Lineage (NCBI taxonomy): Eukaryota > Metazoa > Chordata > Mammalia > Diprotodontia > Phalangeridae > Phalanger > Phalanger gymnotis. The sequence goes on from CM053625.1 coordinate 75,934,449, forward strand.
CTCTGGGGATAAGTGAGTTAATGAATATGAAGTGCTTCAGAATACCTGACCATGAATGTCAGGTATCATGGTGGTTTCCAAATATCTGAAGCATGGTCATGTAGTAAAGGACTTTTTCTTAGAGTCTTCCACTTTCTTGAAGATGCGTCTCAAACACTTCCTTCTGCATGAAGGCTTTCCATAGGAGGATAAGCATAAGAAGAGGCACTAGACCTGTATTTCATTGGTTCAGAGAGTTTCCAGTAAGAAAGCTTCTTCTACCACAGCAGGCCAGTTACTTATACTCTGAAAGAGATGTTGTTTCAACAATCTGGCTAGCAGCTTCTGTGGGGGTGTAAGATCCACCAACAACCAGCACCCAGAAAGCTGCCAACGCATTGTAAAAGCACAGGTTCTTTTGATCTGCTTTAGTAAGGAAAGCAACGTTAAGGGATTGACAAGCTTACTTTAATTCAGCATACAAATATTATTCACTTAGTTCAGGGGAAAAAACCAGCACCCTGAACTTCAGAGCAAAATACAAAGTACAAACATCGACAGACAGACCTTGTCTGATTCAAATCCCAATACATAGTTA
>CM053625.1:75935125-75948204 GCA_028646595.1 Phalanger gymnotis
ACCTAGTAAGACTCAATGAAATACACTGAATTATTCAACAAGAACAAAAGCCAAACTCTTCAAGGGTACTTGGTTGAACTAAGTGCTAAGAGCTCATTTTGCTTACCAACACAGGTGTCTAGAGCAATGAGGGGTTATATGACTTACCCAGGGTCATAGTGACAGTATGTGTCAGTGGCACGACTTAGACTCAGATCTTCCTGGCTTTGAGGCTCATGGTCTATCCACTACATCTCAGTGCCCCTCACATAGAAGGTACTTACTAAACGATCGTTTATTGATTGATTGATCCGTTCTTCCTCTTCCCAAAGGATAGAACTAGGGCCAATAAATGGAAGTTACAAGGAGGAAGGTTTCAGCGCACTATAAGGCATATTTAAAGTGGCAGAGTAGACAGAGCACTGGACTTAGAATCTACTCTGACCTCCAGCTTCCTTTAATGAAAACTAATCCCGGAGGGGGACAGCTAGGTGGTACAGTGGACAGAATTCTGGGCCTGGAGTCAGGAAGACCTAAGTTCAGATCTGGCCTCAGATGCTTACCAGCTGTGTGACCCTGGGTATATCATTTAACCCTGGTTGCCCCAGTTTCCTTATCTGTAAAATGAGTTGGAGAAGGAAATCATAAACCATTCCAGTGTCTTTGACAAGAAAACCCTAAATGAAGTCATGAAGAGTCAGATATGACTGAACAAAAATATCAGAAGGAAGGCACGAAGGAAGGTGGGAATTTGAGGGGAGGGGGGAAGGAGGAAGTAAGCAATCAGGAAAGTCCTTTCTGTGGAAGGTAGGACTTGAACGGAGTTTTAAAGATATCCAGGGAAGCCTGGAGGCAGAGATGAGGAAGAAGAGCATCCCAAGTCTGAGGCCCAGTCAGTACAAAGACATGGCATTAGAGAATGGAACAACAAGAAGGCTGGTGCTGATGGATTGCAGAGTATGTGGAGGAGGGTAAAGCATAAGGCTGGAAAGATAGGAAGGAACCAGGTTGTAACAGGCTCTAAAAGCCACATGGAGGATTTTATATTTGATCCTGAAGGTAATAGGGAGCCACTGGAGTTTATCGAGTAAGGAAGTAACATGATCAGATCTGTTTTTTAGGAAGGTCACTTTACACATGCCCTTACAGAAAGATTGTTTACCCTGACATTAGACGTAATTCAGCAATCTTATCCAAATGGTTTCTCACGTCTCAGCAGATAGGATGTAACAAATAAAGGGGCTAGGAGGGCAAAGAGAACCCAGTGCTGCAAGTAGGCACACTGGCAGCACCAATAAGGAAGGAGAAAACTGGCAGTGAGAGGACAAGAGCTGGAATTCTTTGAATCCTTGGTCTAATGCATAACTTTGAAACTTAGCAGCCCTGGACAAGTCACTTCTTGTCTCTGACCCCCAGTTTTCCTCTTCTCTAAAGTGGGCAAAATATTTATATACTACTTCCCTCATAGGGTTCCAACAAGGAAAATTCTTTGTAGACTCAATTAAATCTTAATTTGTAAATCTACATTTCTGTTATTTATTTTACTAAGAAGTAGACATGGAATCTTAAATAGTACAGTAGTCAAAGACCAATTAATACAGACAAAAAATAGCTCTATAAATCTCAATATTGCCTGGGATTTGTCATATAATAATACAGTATATATTCCAATGTAGGAAATATAGCATGACTGGGTTGTTGGTGGAAAGTAGTCAGTTAATCTGCAAGCACTTATATATTTTTCTAGTCCATACTCCTTATTTTATTTTTTTAATTACTTTTTTCTTTTTTACATTAATTTTTAAATTCTGAGTTGCAAAGTTCCTTCCTTTTATGCTGCCCCTCCCCCACCAATTGAAAAGGCAGGCAATATGATAGCCACTATACATGTGAAGGCATGCAAAACACGTTTCCATATTGGCCATGTTGCAAAAAAGAAAAAGCAAGAAAAATAAAGATAGGAAAAAAATGAAAAAAAGGGAAACATGATTCAATCTCTACTCAGAGATCATCACTTCCCTCTCTGGAGGTGGATAGCATTTTTCATCACGAGTCTTTTGAAATTGTCATGGATCAATATCTTGATCAGAGTAGCTGAATCTTTCACAGTTGCTTATTGTTACAATATTGCTATTATAGTAAACGATGTTCTAGTTCTGCTCATTTCACTTTGCTTTTGTTCACATGTGTCTTCCTAGGTTTTTCTGAAACCTCCTTCATCATTTCTTATAGCACAACAGTATTCCATCACAATAATATACCACGACTTGTTCAGACTCAATTGATGGGCATCTTCTTAATTTCCAATTCTTTCAACAAGCATCCATTAGGTGCCTATTATGTGACAAGTACTGCAACTAAGTGCTGGGGATGCAAAGAAAGGCAAGAATAATCTCTGCTCTCATGGAGTGTAGAGTCTAATAAAGACAACATGAAAATAACTAGATACATACAAGCTATATACACAATGGGTGGACAATTATCTGAAAGAAGAAAACATGAGTAGATGAAGAAAGGGCAAGACCTACAGAAGATAAGATTTTATCTGTGTCTTGAAGAAAGAAAAACTAAAAAACAGAAATGAAAGCAAAGGTTGCCACCTGAATTAACCCTCTTGATTCTTTTTTTCAGTCCTGTTCCAGAGTGTATTTGCATGGTAATTAGGGGCATTTTGGGGGTTGGAAAGAATCTCCTCACCTCAGCTCTACCCATATTTTGCAGTTTTGCTAAGTGATAATTCGAAGGAGAGGTGGGCTCTTGACCAAGGAGTTTAAAGGAATTTTATACCATAACGCAAAGAGATTATTAGACTGAGGGACCTCCAAGCACTACCAGAAAAAATTGTTGAAGAGATTAAAACTCCTAAGGACTATTCTGACTAATTACCTGGGCTGAGTGAATAAAAAATAGCCTGAGACCTTGAGCTTTTTAGAGGTAGACCCCACCTGCTACTTTAGTAGCTCAGAAAAGTCAATCTAACTGAAGCTATACATAGTGGGAGACAGTAGCTCATAGGACATGCTCGACAGAGAGCAACCAGGTGGAGACTCAGTGGAGACCCAGCAGACAATGTAGATGCCCAGGTGAAAGCAGGAGAGAGGGATGTGATGATCACACCAGGGAATAATAGCGGTTTTGCAATGTTGGAGGCCCATGTTGCCTTTGGCCACAAGTGTTTCTTGGTTAGTCATGTTCCCTGTGTGTCTACTTCTTCACAGGCGTGCTCCTCTATGCATGTTCTCTGGTCTTTTGTATTTCTTGCATGTGCCTTCTTACCTGCTGGTGGTATGGCAACCTGTAGGAGAATATACCCTTATTTGTACCAGAAGAACCTTTCTTTTCACTTTTTGTGTTTGACGTGTGATTAAATGGCTGTTACTTTGAACTAAGGTGGTCTCTGGCTGATCTGGTAAGTGGATGGATGTTTGTGAGATGTATTTTTAAGTGGATGTTAAACTATGCAATGCCTTTAACTTTAGGTAGCTTCCAGGGACCCACATGTCAAGGAGCTCCTGGTCCTACATTTAGATCCTTCGAGTGAGAAGGAAGCCCAGATATCACCTGGTCAATCCATTCCCGAAGCATGGATCACTTCTACAGCAGTAAAATATATTGAAATTTAGTCCCAGGAGATTTTTTTTTATGACTTAGACTTAAAGGTTAACTTATGTTCACCACACTAAGTTAAAGAGGTAAGGGTACAATGAATTTCAGGTATCAAAACTGTTAAATTTTTATACTTATAGTCAAAAAATGTAAGCTTCTCAAAGGCAGGGGTATTCTTGCTTTATTTTAGTTTAATTGAATTGTTTGATGAATGGAATGGTTTAACCACTCATATGGAACACATAAAAAAGCCAGAGAAATAGTTGTTCATTGTGCAATTTACACAATTTAATTAAATGTTACTATTTACACAAGTTCTTGAGGGTAAAGAGTATGCTGTGTTTCATCTTTGCATCCTCAATACCTAACATATTGGCTTACAGGTAGTAAGTACTAAATAAAATTTTATGGAATTGAATTGGTGTTTCAGAAATAAACTTATATAATCATATTCTTACTAATAGTGGCACCATTTCCCCTGCTGCAACAAGGTCACTTTCTTGAAGATCAGTAACATTCAATGACCATTCAAGTTACAGTTATTTTGACAGTCACTATAATGTGATCAAAAAGTATTTTCTTGAGATACCTGAAAACCGCGTTCGAGCCCCAGCTTGGCCACTAACTCGTCTGTAACCTTGGGCAAGTCTAGTCCCTCTTTGTGCCTGGGTTTCCCCATCTGAAAAGTGAAAGATGGGTACCAGATGAACTTTAATATTCCTTCTAGTTTTGTCCCATTCCTGAATAGCCTAGGGACCAAGGTGGACAGGAACAGGCAAACGATAATGAAGCCGGCCAACCTTGAGCTGTGACGTGAAGGGCTCCAGTGGAGTTTATAACTTAATATTGCATTTACTTACAGTAAAGATTTCCTATCAATGGTTTCCAGTTACACATAACTTACGAATAACTTGCAAAACATTCTCCAGGATGCCAGAGGTCAGACACATCAATGCGTGCTACAAACCCACTGACTTTATTTTTCCAGGGTTGGCTGAGTGACTAGAGTTTGGTCCCCCACAGTTTGTGGGGGAGGGGCCAGGGGTCCAAGCCCATCTCCTTGCTGGTCCTGCTGAGGTTTTAGCAGCTGTAACAACAGCGACAGTAGTAGTGGTGATGGTGATAGTAATACCTTACATTTATAGATTGCTTTACAGTTTATAAAATGCTATATATATAATATATATGTACACACACACATATATATACATATATATATAATATATAAAATCTCTCTCTCTCTCTATATATATATATGTATATATATATATATATATATATTATCTCAAACCACCTTGAATGGAGCCTTACAGGGACTGGCAGTCCTCGACACTCCTGAAGCCTCTCAGAAGCTGCTTGGTAGGCACTTGGAAAGTAGCAGATGTCTAAAATGCCCTGAATTCAGTCTTATTGGAATGTCATAGGAGAGCCCAGTAAACACTGGGCATGAACCTTTCAGCTGCCCTTTAATCTTCTGCCAATATGTATTCTTTAGCTTGAGATTTCCTGCCCGCAAAGACTGAGTTTGAAGTAATGGAGGAAAGACTTGGACATATCCCGCCCACTAAAAGTTTAAACTTTAGGGACCAGTCTCGTCTTTTCTACCTGCCTGCTCTGCACCCCTACCAGGGTCCCTAATACACTCCCCTCTACAATAATCTGCTCAACCAACGGCAGCAAACATTTACTTAAAATCTTACGGTGTTTTGTTCTTTGTTTTTGTTGTTCAGTCATTTCAGTGGTGTCTGACTCTTCTTGGTGACCCCATTTGGGGTTTTCTTAGCAAAGATATTAGAGCTGTTTGCCATTTCCTTCTCCAGCTCATTTTACAGATGAAGAAACTGAGGCAAACAGGGTTGAGTGACTTGCCCAGGGTAGCACAAGGGTAAGTATCTGAGGCCAGATTTGAACTCAGCAAGGTGAGTCTTTCTGACTCTAGGCCTGGAACTCTATCAATTGGGCCACGTAGCTGCCCTAGCCTTGTTCTAGCTCTGACAAACTCATTTACATTAGGGTTTTAAGGATGCATAAGGCTTAATGAAACTTCACATATAACATTTTTTTTAACGGGACAGCTGTTGAACTGCAACCTTTTAAAGCATACACTAAATGCAAAGCTCCATGTTAAAATTGAGGAGATACAACTTGGGAATTAAAACCAGAATTGGGGGCTCCCAGAAGCATAGGCTGTGGGAGGGGAATAAGATCACTATAAATGGCAAGACTACAAACGGAAGATAAGTATGTTAGAATGGTATCAGACAAAGGAGTTACGAGGATTTGGGGGAAGAAGTGAGGACTTCCCTCTTAGAGAGTTCAGGAAAGGCTCTATAGGAAATATCTCACTGGGATTTGCTGAGATCTTAATAAACAGAAATTGAGGGTTTAGAAGTGAGAAAGGGAGCAGATTATTCAAAGGAAAAGATGAGAGCTCAGACACAGGCTGAGCTTGCCCCTGTGGAATGTTAGGTATCAATGAGTAAAGTGGAAAATTAGGGCTTCATTTGGGGCCTTAGTCTAGATCTGCTTTCTAGACAGCTCTTAAAGACTAGGTGCCAGCCTGCATTAGGATGCATACTTCCCACATCTGGGACCTCCCTAAGAAAATAATATCACCAGTCCATTCCCTGTTCTGATCACCTTGTAGGTCTTTATGGGGACTTTCCCAATGTCCATGGAAATATATTCTGATGTAACTGGCTTCAATTGTATGGGAGGTTCACCTCTTCTGGTATATGAGTCTATAACGCTGGTACTACTATAAAATGAGGTCTAAATTCAGAACCCCACCCTAACACTCTTCTATCTATTTTGTTCCCTCCTCCTCCTCCTCCTTCTCCTCCTCCTCTGTCTCCTTCTCCTTCTCCTCCTCCTCTTCCTCTTCCTCCTCCTCCTCCTTCTTCTTCACAATTATCATAATCACAGTGACTTTTTCCATTACAAAAAGCAGTCAGCATATGCACTCGTAAAGTAGGCTGCAAAATAGTACCTATGAAAGAATAATAGCTGGATAGCAACTTTTCCCAGCACCTCTGATATGTGAATTTCTTTGAAAAAGATGGGAACGAGCTGGAAACAACAACAATAATGACTACAGTTCCTTAGGAGAACCAAAAGACCCTCCCTGGGTAACATCCACACAAATACAGATATACATAGAGCAACAAAGAAACATTGAATCGATAGTTTAATTGGGTGGATCTGTTTGCAGAAAGTAGAATGATTCCTGATGGCCATCCGTAGAGCATGGACTGGCAAGGCAGCTTTTTCTATGCCTCAATACAAGAGTAGGTCATTAATACCAAACATTACAGGAAGTTCACTCTTAAAGAACTTGAACTTAATAATCAATACAAACTTTGCGAGGAAATGGTAGAAATTGCCCAGCCTGGACTAGATGGCCTCTGTGGTCCCATTTTAGCTCTAGATGGATGATCACATGGTTTCATTAGATTCTCAAAACAAACCCAAGAAGTTGGTACACCAACTAATACTATTCTAAATTTATAGGTATGAAATGGAGCAGCCCTTTTAATGATCCTAAGCTAACCACGAACATTTTAACACTATTTTTTCCCCAGTGAAACTTTATCTTTGCGTATCTTACAGTACCATTGTCTTTGAAGAAGTAAAGTTGTACATGAACCAAAGGCAATAGAGAAACAGATAGGCTGTGGTGTGAAGATAAGTATTATACAGGGTGTCCCAAAAGTCTTAGTGCAGTTATATCTTTAAATAGCTTAAATATGTGCACGGAAAATAGTTCTAATGTATACACACATATATACATGCACACATGCATATATGCCATCTGTGTATGTATATATATACATATATATACAAACTATATACATGCATAGATTATACTGTACACGTACTGCATACAAAGGTATTCAAGGGTATTCCAACAGTCATAGTGCAATTTTAAGTTTTAATAACATATGTGGGTATATATATATATATATATATATATATACACACACACACACAATAGCTTTGATATATATGTGTATCTGTACACAACACAATTACACACATACGAGTATGTATGTGTGTATGTATATGCATATATACATACACATATACATATATACATACATATGCATACATATATATACATATATACACACACACACACACACATATATATATACCAGAGATGCAGAGTACACACATATACCAGAGTGCTCCAAAATAGTGCAATTTTAAGTTATTAAGTTTAAAACTACGCAAAGACTTTTGAGATAATCTGTATACACAGCATATATACATGATATATATAGACCATACATGGAGTATGTTTATTTATTTATAAATATATCTATGCTTTTTGTTTTCACATCACAGTTGTCTGTAGTCTATTTTCGGTGATACCCTTCAGGTGCAAAGGCGTAAGGAAGGTAATCGTCCAGCTGATTTTATGTGTGTAAAGGATGTGGGCTGAATGAAGACGTAGCGAGAAGCAGAGATAATAGAGGGCCAGCTTTTGTGTTGTTCTGATATGCTGAAATATACAAAGGCCCTGAAATAAGGCTCTGGCACACTGATTCTATGATCTATGGGGGATTCTCTAAGAGAATATGCACAAGAAACACATAGGCTCAGAAGGAGAGAATTAGTTGTGATTGGCTGGGGAGAGAACACCCACAGAGATGAAAATTATCAATTCATTGCTGTATATAGATGAGGAAACCATAGCTTATGAAGATAAAATGACTTGTCCAAGGTCACTTGGCTGAGAAGCGTCAGAGGTAGAATTTGGACCCCTAGTTCTAACTCCCATTCTTTTCATGACACCCCAGTGCTTCACCTTGCTTTAAGTTCCAGAGTCACAGAATCTCATCATTGAAAGGAAGTTCAGACATTTTCTGCTACAACATGAAGCATAAATTCACCTACTAAAAATCTCAATAGTTATCCTTTGTCTCTATGGAAATAAGCAAGTTACTGTGCACAATAAAGTAAATTAAAATAAACATTTTTATTAAAAAAATTGACGACATTCATTTCCTCCTGTTCCTCATCTCTAACATGGAAGTGACCTTCCTGATGTGCTGCAAGCTCGTGCTATATGGTGCCAGCTCTGAGTCAGCTGAAAGGTTCCTTACAAAGCATGTGGCTTTGTCTCCTTGATGGGAGGAAGGAAGTGGGCAGCTCTCACCACAGGACCTGCCAGCAGGGAGGTCTGGCTCTGGGACCAGAGGGTCAGATTTATGCAGATTGTCTTTGGGTGTTGAGATGAATGCAAGAGAGAAAGTTGTAATGCTGTCTCTTAGGCACATTCCCACAGGAAAGAAAATAAGGAAAATAAGACTCAGGCAAAGTTGCTTTAGAACAAAGAGGAATCCGTCTTGAAGAAAGGGTTTTAGATGAGAACTGACAGAGAATGGGGGAGATGGGACATTGGGGACAGGGACTTCAGAACCCTTTTGGAGTAGCTGGCTTCTCTGCTAGCTCAGAATGGGATCCTGAAAACTGGGAAGAGAAATGTTGAAGAGATGCCCAGTTAGAGCCATAAGAATTGGGTGGAATCAAACAGGCAGGCCTTCCTAGAAGGGGGAAGAGAGGGGATTTTGAAGGAGGTGAAAGGCATGGAATGGGAGGACATTGGAAGGGAATTTCCAGAAGTATATTTCATATTGTACATGGTATTGCAGGACAGACATTGCCCATAAATCCGTTACTGAAAGGGCAACATCTTTGTTAAATAAAGAGAACAGGGACATGAGAACCCATCTGGCAATAAGGTGCAAGCTATCCAGATATTCACAGAATTGTAAAGGCTATGGGATTTAGAACTGGGAAGAGATGTCAGAGTCTCTCTAATCCGACCCATTTCAAGTCACAGAGATTTATTACATCAGCGCTTCCTAACTTTAAAAAAATTATTTGTCTCTAGTGGATGTTCCTGTTCTTCCTTTTAACACAAAAACACCATATGTATACTCCCTCCCCCACACCCGCACACAGGTGTGCTTTTATGCAAGATACACACGGGCACACACACACACACACACACACACACACACACACACACACACACACACACAGGCCATGTTCTTTGGTAAGGTAGATATTCAATTAAGGTGTGAATCCTGAGTAGCTAATGCTCCTTGTCTTATGGAAACTGAGTTGGTGGTAGTTTTGACCAGCTTCCTTTTGGCCCCAAGGATGAAATTTACTAGCTGGGTGACCTGGGTGACCATGGATCAATTACTTAAGCTCTCTTGACTCTCATTGCTTTTTATGTTAAAAAAAAAGGGCAGGGGGAGGATGACACTATTTCCACCTACCTTACAGAGGTATTATCAGGAAAATGCTTTGTAAAATTTAAAGTGCTATGGAAATATAAGTTTTTATTGTAGTTTTTGTCCTTCATTCTTGAAGAGGACATGGCATTAGGGAGGTGATGACATGACTTGCAGTTGACTTTGATTTGAATGAGGGAAGCCTGTGCAAAGTCACTAACCCCACTTTCTCCTCCAGAGCCATCCGGGTCCAGTGGCCAGATATTTGTCAGGATGACTGGAGATGGCCCACGATGCAACAGGGGACCTCGCTATAATAATAACCTTGAGTTATTATTATTGGATGAATTAATGAGTGAATGAAAAGGTCTTACTGCTCCAAGTCTCGCGCTAAGAACTGATAATAATAAAGAGATAATAACAATGACGATAATAGTAATAAATAATATCCCTACTCTCAAGGAACTCCAGGTGTTACAAAGGAGACTGTCCACTATGATTGTCCCATCCTTCATCCTCTATTTCCCACACCTGAGATCAGACTCAAGCTGAGACAAATGAAGCTGTCCACAGAGCAGCAATGCCACCAGGATGCCTCTGAGATGTTTTAAGATGCCCTGCAGTCTTTATTAGGGAAATCTTGTTCTAATCAATGCACCAGGAGCAGCCAAGGCTCCCTGTCTTATGGGAACCGAGTTGGTGGTAGTTTTGACCAGCTTCCTGTTGGCTCCAAGGATGAGATCCCACCTCATTTGTGGCCAGGTTTGGCTGTGCCTGGTGAGCAGAGGGATGTGCTGAGCAGTGGGGATTAGGAAGTGGAGGTTAGCAAATGGAGAGGAGGGCAGTGGGAGCCCAGACTGAGTACTGAATTCCAGTCTGGCTTTGTGCCTGCCTCCCTGGGTGGTCTCTTGGCAGGTTCTGATTGCGCAGTGATTCTGTTACTCCTTTGTACATGATTCAGACCTTGCCTGGGAAGTGTGCATGGATTAACGGCATTAAAACACAGCTCAGAAATCTTAGTTTCATCGGCCTTAATATTGTGACATGAAGGCTGTACTTTTCTCCTCCCCCTTTCTTTAGATTTAGTCATTAATTGAGGCACATCAGCAGGGAACAAAGGGAAAAGTGAACTTCCTGGATTTCTTAAAATTCAAGTGAACAAGCATGTTAAATGTATGTACCTACTCTGTGCGGCACTGTGCTAGGTTCTAGGGTCAAAAACATAAAGATATAAGATATATAAAGGATGCAGATAATTGACATCAGCATATGCCTTCAGAACTAAAGTCTTCCTTTCATGGAAAAATGGAGGAAGCCCCAAATTCTAGAAGGAAATACCAGCAGGGTTTGAACCTTCAAATCTTGTCAGGGTTCAGCAGGAAGACTTTAAACATCGACCCAGTGATGGCCTGTGGCTCTCTTATCCAAGGCCGAGTTCAGGGAAACTTCTCATCAGGTTAGTTTCAGGATGATTATTTTTTCTCTTTATTTGTTTGTTTGTTTGTTTCTTCCTTCCTTTCTTCCTTCCCTCCTTCCTTTGATTTTTCTTTCTTTCCTTCCTTCCTTCCTTCCTTCCTTCCTTCCTTCCTTCCTTCCTTCCTTCCTTCCTTCCTTCCTTCCTTCCTTCCTTTCTTCCATCTTGGTGGATCAAGAAATTGCACTCAGGAAATCACAGACCTTTGAAGCATTAGAATAAAAGAGTGAAACAAAGTCTGTCAGCCTCACCAGTAAGTCATATTGTGTATGCTCCAACGGAAAGAACATGAGATCTCAGGACCTGAGTTCAAATCCTAGCTGTGCCATGTACTGTTAAATGTGGGTAAGCCACTTAACATTTTATGGTCGTCAGTGAAGATATTGGACTAGGTAACCACTAAGATTGCTTCTACCTCTAATCCATAACTTCAAGACTCTGTGACTTACGTGTAGCGAACTGTTCTGGGCACTGGGGGAGAGGAGCACAGAAACCCATATAAAATAGTGGAGGATTAGATTCTACTTGCAAATTTTACAGATTTTCTTTGGCAAAAGTCAAGCAAAGGCTTCATTACATTTCCAGAATTTCTCTTTGGTGAGAATTATCAGAATGTTTATATCTTTATCCAAAATGTAATTTATTAAAAAATAAAACCTTCTTAGTGACATTTCTACCAACCCCCTACCAAGTCTCTATGAGCTGTTAGACGGAAGCTTTGTTCTTAGGGCTTTATAGCTAACTTCCCTCTAGTATTTTCCACCATAGTGTCTTCAGGGATTGAAATGACCTGGCCATTTTGTGAGTGTCCCATAAAAATGCTATAAATTCCCATAATATAACCTTGCTGATTCATTTTTATTTTTTCTAATAAATACACGAGTTTTGATTTCCTAGTATTTCCATCCTTGGCTGACTGCCCACTCACTGCACATTCGGATGGAGGCAGTGATGTAAATAGTCACATGGCTTTTAAGAGGGGTAAACTCCCCAAGAGAAGGCAAGCAATTGATCTAAGGGCAGACATGTTTTTGCTTTTTCAGGACTTATGAGATATAAGACTATCAGTTAGGTTGGACATGAAAAAGAAGTGGGGAATGGGAGGTGGAGAAAGTGGTGGCCGTGGTTAATGTCCAATCCAATGAGTATGTACTGAGTCACCTTTCCCCAGTGAGTCTGTTCCCAGCTTCCCACTTATCTCTCTCCTTACTCTAGCTGGAATCTACTCAGAGACGATTCAATTCAATTTAATTCAAGACGTATTAATTAAAGGCCTATTGCATGTTGGGCATTGTGTTACGCATCAGAGATGCAAACACAGAAAACCAAATAGATACTTGCCCTCATGGAGCTTATGTTATTTTTTTTTCAGTTTATTATTTAATATATTTAGTTTTCAGCATTGATTTTCACAAGAGTTTGAATCACAAATTTTCTCCCCATTTCTACCCTCCCCCCAACTCCAAGATGGCATATGTTCTGGTTGCCCTGTTCCCCAATCTGCCCTCCCTTCTGTCACCCCACTCCCTTCCCGTCCCCTTTTCCCTTCCTTTTTTTTAAGGCAAGATAAATTTCTACACCCCATTGCCTGTGTGTCTTATTTTCTAGTTGCATGCAAAAAAAAATTTCTTTGAACATCTTTTTTTAAAACTTTAAGTTCCAAATTTTCTCCCCTCTTCCCTTCTCACCCACCCTCTCTCCCTAAGAAGTTAAGCAATTCAACATGGGCCACATGCATATCATTATGTATAACCCTTCCACAATACTCATGT
>CM053625.1:75948704-75976854 GCA_028646595.1 Phalanger gymnotis
AGTCTATTTTTTAAGGTGTTATTTTCTTCAGTATATTTTTCAGTACTTTTTTGGGTCTCTTTTAGCCAGTCATTGACTTGTTTTTTATGGTTTTCTCACATCCTCCTCATTTCTCTTCCCAATTTTTCCTCTACTTCTCTAACTTGCTTTTCCAAATCCTTTTTGAGCTCTTCCATGGCCTGAGACCAGTTCATGTTTTTCTTGGAGGGTTTTGTTGTAGGTTCTTTGACTTTGTTGATTTCTTCTGACTGTATGTTTTGGTCTTCTTTGTCACCAAAGAAAGATTCCAGAGTCTGAGACTGAATCTGGGTGGGTTTTCGCTGCCTGGCCATTTTCCCAGCCAACTAATTGACCCTTGAGTTTTTTGTGGGGGTATGACTGCTTGTAGAGTACAGAGTTCTATGTTCCAAGCTTGGGGGGATGTGCCAGCTCTGCCCCACCAGCACTCCTCCTGCCCCAAGAACCCCCAACCTGGACTGGACTTAGATCTTCAGAAGGCTCTTCACTCCTGCTCTGATCTGCCACTTAATTCCTCCAACCAAGTGGGCCTGGGGCCAGAAGCAACTGCAGCTATAGTTCTGTAGCTGCCCCACCTCCTCTTCCCCCTGGGTGGTGGCAGAACAACAAACTCCCTGTTCCTAGCAGTTTTTCCCACTAACCTTTTCTGTTGTCTTTGGTGTTTGTGGGTTAAGAAGTCTGTTAACTGCCACAGCTCACTGATTCAGGGCGCTAGGGCATGCTCCGCCCAGCTCCTGGTCTGTTTGGTCCGTGCTGCCCACGCTGGGCTCTGCTCTGCTCCCCTCAGCTCCCAGCTCAATGCAGGATAGACCTTACCCAGAGACCATCCAGGCTGTCCTGGTCTAGTGTCCTGCTTCCCTCTGCTGTTTTGTGGATTCTGCAGTTCTTCTCTGTTGTCTTTGGTGTTTGTGAGTTGAGAAGTCTGGCAACTGCCACAGCTCACTGATTCAGGGTGCTAGGGCATGCTCCCCCCAGCTCCTGGTCTGGTTGGTCTGCACCGCCCACGCTGGGCTCTGATCTGCTCCACTCTGCTCCCAGCTCTGTTTGGTATAGACCTTACCTAGAGAGCATCCAGGCTCTCCTGGGCTGGAGCCCTGCTTCCCTCTGCTACCCTGTGGGTTCTGCAGTTCTAGAATTGGTTCAGAGCCATTTTTATAGGTTTTTGGGGGGACTTGGAGGGGAGCTCACTCTAGTCCCTGCTTTCCAGCCGCCATCTTGGCTCCGCCCCTGGAGCTTATGTTGTAAAGGAAAATAAAAGACTAAACTAATATTTGCATACTGCTTTTTATATCCATTATCCCATTTCAGCTTGGCAACTGCTCTGTGAATGCTACAAGAATGATTATCCCTGTTTTACATATGAGGAACCTGAAACTGAGTTTAAATGACTCACTGAAGGTCACATAGCTAATAAGTGTCTGGAGTGGGATTTGAAGTCAGATCTTCCTGATTCCAGTCTGGTACTCTCCTCTCCCTGCAGAGTACTTCACCTGCCTACCTGGCCTTATGTCACTCTGGGGGGTGTGACAACCTGCTCAGGTCTCCACCATGCCCAAGTTTTCCATGATTCAATATCTTACTGTTGAAAGGCTTCAGAAAGCCAGAGATGACTATCACTCGTTTCTCTTTATCTCTAGTATAGAATTAAGTTAGCAGTTCTGGAATTCTTTGTGAGGTGTTTTAGTTGCACTTGATTTTTTTTCACATTTATTTTTACATTTTGAGTTCCGAATTTTCTCCCTCCCTCCCTCCAGCCTCTCTCCCGCCCATTGAGAAGGCAAGCTGTTGATGTGAGTGAAGTGGATTGAAGCGAGGCAGAGTTGCACAATGTCTCCAGTCTCATTCTCTCTTCCATGAGTCACTGAAGTCCAGTGGCAAGACAAAAGTCAGGGCCATTGGCAATGTCCTGGGATGCAATGGATGGCCTTGATGTCTTTGATGTCTGACCAAGCTCTGAGTGCCCCAGTTGTCTTCACAGCCATTGGAACAAATTGTTCTCATCTACCCTTTCTACCAGGGGATGTCTTCAAATGATTGGGGTAAACATCCTAAGAGAAGGCAAGCAATATGATATGCATTGTACACATGAATTCATGCAAAACTTATTTCTATATTAGTCATGTTATTTTACAAAAGCTAGAAAAAATAAAGTGAAAAGTGATATTCAATCTGTACTCAGACCTCACCACTTCTTTCTCTGCAGGTAGATGGCATTTTTAATCATGAGTTCTTTGAAATTGTCAATTTGCACTTAAATTTAATAATGAATTCATTCCAATTCAGCAAGCATTCATTAAGCAACTACCATGTGCCAGTCCTTGGAGAACACTAGAGACAGACAAAAATGGCTTGGGTATGGGGAGTGGGCCCTGCTTTTAAGAAGCTCACATCCTAATGGAACTCAAACAATGCTGTGACAGCTGAAAAATTGAATGATGTTTCATAAATAGAAGCACAGTTTCCAGAATGAGGAAGGGAAGATACTGTACCCTACCCTGGTCAGGCCACATGTAGAATATTTAACAAGATTCTCGTTGCCTCATTTTGGAAAGGATATAAATAAACCAGAGAGTTTCCAGGGATGGACCACCAGGAAGGGTCATTCAGTCAGTCAATAAACATTCATTAAACCCCTACTATGTGTCAGGCACCGTGATAAGTGCTGGGGATACAAAAAGAGGCAAAAGATAGTCCCTGTCTTCAAGGAGCTTACAATCAAATGGAGGATACAATATGCAAAAAAAAAAACTTGTGCAAACAGCCATATATGAGATAAAGAGGAACTAATTAAGAGAAGGAAGGCACTAGAATTAAGAAGGATTCGAAAAGTCTTCCTGAAGAAGATGGGATTTTAGTTGGGACTTAAAGGAAGTCAGGAAAGATGGAATTGAGAAGGTAGAGCATCAGGCATGTGGAACAGACAGAGAAAATTCCTGGAACCGAGGTGGGGTGTCTTGTAAAAGATGGAGTGTCTTGTTTGTAGAACAGCCAGGAGGCCAATGTCACTGGACTGAAGAGGAGATGTTGGGACATAAGAAGACTGGAAAGGTAGGAGGGTGCAGGTGATGAAAGACTTTAAATGCCAAGAAGCGTTTTGTATTTGATCCTAGAAGCAATAGGGAGCCACTGGACTTTATTGATGCCAAGATCAGATTTGCCCTTTAGGAAAATCACTTTAGTGGCTGAATGGAGAACGGACTGGAGTGGAGAGAGAGGCAATGCAAGCATACTCACCAGCAGGTTATTGTGATAATCCAGAGCAGTGTCAGAGGAGAGAAGGGAGCATATTCTGTGTGTAGGCATATACGTGTGTGTGCTTATATGCATGTACACGCATATGTGTATGCACATACATAAACACACATGTGCATGTACACAAATGTTTGCATACAGGGTTGACCCTCCAAAAGAACATTCATGTCTTGAGAGCAGGGATCCTTTTATTTTTGTCTTTATATCCCCACTGCGTAGCCCAGTACCTAACACCTCGTTGTTCAGTCATTCGATCGTGTCTGATTTTCTGAGACTCTGTGGACCATAATGCACAAACACTGTCCATGGGGTTTTCTTGGCAGAGATACTAGAACAGTTTGCCATTTCCTTCTCCAGTGGGTTAAGGCAAAGAGAGGCTACGTAACTTGCCCAGGATCACACAGCTAGTGAGTAACTCATGCCCAATTTGGATTCAGGTTCTTCTTATTCCAGGCCTAGACTTCTGTCCACTGACTTGCCTGGCATCTACTAGATGCTAAATAAATCTTGTTGACTGATTCATTGATATGTGTCGATCTGAAGGACAGAAGCAAGGCCAAAGGACAGAAATTTTTGAGACTAAGATTTTCATTCAATTTCAGATTTTCTAATAATTAGGAGTATTGAAAAATCAAATGAGTTGCCTTTTAAGGTACTGAGCTACCTGTCGCTAAAAAAATTCAAGAAGAAGCTGGACAACCATCTGTAAGGGATACTATACCACAGGGGAACTAAATTAGTATGGTAAAGTGGAAAGAGGACTGGGCTGGGACGGAGGAGACCAAGGTTCTCTGTGGTGTGATTATGAGAAAGTTAGGGAACATTGGGAAAATCCCATTCTCCTTCAGTTCCTTCCATATAAAATGAGGGATTTGGACAAAATGATCTCTAAGATCCATCCCACATGCAACATTCTTTGTTCTAAGGTCTCTTCTGTGCTAAAATGCTGTGTACCTGGGATCTCCAGGGCAGGGGAGGACAGAGCACTGGGTTTGGAGTCAGGGGAGCCCAGATACAATCCCGGTCCTGTCCTTGCTCTGCCGCCATCCTCCGGATCAATGCATATCAATCAATCAGTGATATTTCTTTGACACTTCATATGTTCCAGGCACTGTGCTAGGTTGGAAATACAGAGACAATCATAAAAGAGACTTTGCTCTCAAGGAGCTAACATTGTATGGGTGCAGTCATCCATCCATCCATCCATACATACATACATATGCGTGCACATACACACCCGTAAAATATATACAAATGTATGCACATACACATTCATAGTACATGTGCATGTAAAACACACACATGCAATATAACACATTATGCACACATGTATACATATGCATACACTGGGTATAAATATGTGTGTATACATGCATACGTATTATGTGCACACATGCATATAAAATATATGTATATGCATATAGGATAGGTAGAAAGAAAGAAAAAAGAGAAAAGAAGGAAGGAAGGAAGGAGGAAAGAAAGAAAGAAAGAAAGAAAGAAAGAAAGAAAGAAAGGAAGAAAGAAAGAAAGAAAGAAAGAAAGAAAGAAAGAAAGAAAGAAAGAAAGAAAGAAAAAGAAAGAAAGAAAGAAAAGAGAAAGAAGGAAAAAAGATAGCTAGCTTGCTAGATGCTAGATAGACAGATAGATAGATAGATAGATAGATAGATAGATAGATAGATAGATAGATATGCTACACTCTCCTGGAGGTAGTATCCACACCAATAAAATTCTCTATCCATTGGAGCATGGAGGTAACACATATCCCTAGTGCCTATAATCTGTGTTTGCAGAATAGAATTTTGGGAATTCTAACCAGCTCTCTCTTTCTCTGTCACCATGTAGGCTCTCTTCTACCAAGATCTTTAACTCGGGCTCCTCAAGGCATTGAGAAGTCTGTGCCTTTCTTCTCTCTCTTCCCTTCTCTTTTGCTGCTACCCTGCGCAGCCTTTGAGGTCAGGGCCTGTACCTTATTTATCTTGGAATCCTCGTACACAAAGGGAACTCACAAATGTTGGCAGCTTTGTGTGGCCTTGGCCCAGCCTTTGCAGGATCAGGAGGGCATTAGTCTTGCTTCCTCTTTTGACTGCACATGTAATTAAGTCTGGCTTGAGTTTTGTTTCCTACAACAGCTCAAGTCTAGCACAGTTCTGGCCTTAACCTCCATGATCAACCTCAAGACTAGAAGTACAGTGGAAAGAACCTCGCATCCTGAGGCAGAGGACCTAGGTTCTAATCCTCTCCCTTATTGTTTACTACCTATGTAACCCTGGACAAGGAACTTTTGTTGTTCAGCCGTTTTTCCATCACATCTCACTCTTCACGGCTACATTTTGGGCTTTATTGGCAAAGATGCTATTGTGGTTTGCCATTATCCTTTTCAGCTCACTTCATAGATAAGAAATCTCAGGCAAACAGCATTAAATGACTTGCCCAGGATCACACACCTAATAAGTGTCAGAAGCTGGATTTGAACTCAGGTCTTTCTCACTCAAGGTCTGGATCTCTATCCACTGCACCACTTAACCCCTCCTATTTCTTCATCTTTAAAATAATGGGAATGAGGACTAGACTAGATGGTCTGTGAGGTCACTTCCAGATCTAAATCCATGATTTGAAGACCCTATGGTTCTATTTACTAGGATATAGATGTAGCATCCACAAAGGATTCCAATGGCATTAACCCACACCTTGTTAGTAGAGTATAAAACTGTACGGTTGGTTTTTTTTCCCCAAAGAGAAGGTCTGGTGGCTAACCTCTAGAAGTCATTCTGAGGCAGGAAATCCTGAGACTGGCTGGTAAATGGTTTCAGAAGTGAAAGTCTGTCTACCCCTTTATTCAAGGGTAAGGAGAAGCTGCCACCCTCCAGGGGCAACCTTCTCAACACTGGGAGTGGGTTTTCTTTTTATGGTTATGAAGTGGAACAGAAACCTTTTGTTCCTAAAAGAATCTGGAGGAGAAGGAAATACCCAAAATTCATCATAAAAGAACCAAGGAAAGGAACAAAGAGCTTTAACTTGAGAAGAGTTTCAGGGGAAGGTATACAACTATGCGAAGATGCGGCTGCTTTATGAGCAGAAATAGCTACTGAAAGATGCTTTGGAATGGTAGACATGGAATTTAGCCCCCAGAAGCACTCCACTGGTCAGAGCAAAAGGTGCCTAGCAGTTAGTGCATAGGCTCCTGCTCCTTCTCTACTGAGCTCTACCACTAAAGCATCTGGGGATTCTCTAAGTCACTTACTCTTTCTGTAGTTTAGTTTCCTCACCTGGCAAATGGGGATAATAGGAACAACACCTTCCTCACTTCCTTTCAAGAGGAGGTGGCGGGACCAAATGCAACAACAGATGTGAAAACACTGTGAAAAGTATTAGATATTAAACATGTGTAAGATATTATCTCTTCCCCCAAAGCCTTCCTCTCAATGCCTCACAGTGGCATGGAGGCCAGCCTGGGTTCCGAAAGGCTCTGCCAGCATACTAAACTAACATGGCTTTGAGTATGGGTTGGGGATCAACTACTAGACGGTGTGTTGCTGAGGCAGCTAGGTGGCACAATGGACAGAGAGCTGAACTTGGAGTCAGGAAGATCTGAATTTGAATCCTTCCTCAGATACTAGCTGCATGACCCTGGGTAAGTCACTTAACCTTTCTCCACCTCAATTTCTTTATCTGAAAAATAAGGATAATAATGAGTGGTTAGAGCACTGGACTTGGAATTATGATGACTTGAGTTCAAATCCTAGCTTAAACACTTGCTAACTGTTCGTAACCTCTTTCAACCTGTTTCCTCAATGGTAAAATGTGCATAATAACTCCTACCTCCCAGAGCAGCTAGGTGGCACAGTGAATATAGTCCCAGGCTTGGAGTCAAGAGGACTCATCTTCCTAGTTCAAATTCGGCCTCAGACAATTACTAGTTGAGTGACTCTGGGCAATTCACTTACTCCTGTCTGCCTCAGTTTCCTCATCTGTAAAATGAATTTGAGAAGGAAATCCAGTATCATTGCCAAGTAAACCCCAAAAGCAAGGGACGTTACTAAACAATGACAAAGCCTTTCAGGATTATTGTGAGGATCCAAATGAGACAATAAATGTGAAGCCACTATCTAGAAGATCTAGGTTCAAATCCTCCCTCTTCTTCTTTACTACCTATGTAATCCTGGGCAAGGATTTTTTTGCTGTTCAAGTCGTTTTTCAGTCACATCTAACTCTTCCTGGTCACACTTGGGGCTAGTGATTAGTGAGGTTTCATACAGGGGTCCTCACAGTCAAGTTGGGAGAAGCAGGCTTATCACCACCAGAACTTTTAATGTTTGAAATCACAGCAGCAAACTCACAAAGACCATTAGCGAGAAGGGCCTAGAAGCCTTAGTGTCCTAACCGGTGAAATCAAGCTTAATTTGAAACATTGAAGAAGAAAGAAAGCATCTGGTATTCAGAAATCCTACTTTGAAATGCAAATACCCCCGGAAATAAGACTTCAAGTCATTAACACCTTGGGTGGATTAATTTCTGAGATAACTAACTAGGTGTCAGTGGAAGTGAAGTTTTGAACAGAAGGCTAGCAGGTGGAGAACAAAAGTCCCGCCCAGGCTCTGCAGTGAAAGTCTCAAATCCCAGGTACGGAGAGGAACAGCATGACAAAGGGGACTTGGGAAAGACATTCTGGGGACACTAAGAGAAATGAGAAGGACATTCAAAGTGGATGGGGAGGAGGGGAATTTGTAATATACTGTCTTAATTTATTTCACGGTTTTACCTGGTACCAATGCCATCCAGTATAATATAATAATCTTTTACTGAGTTCCATCTGTATGCAAAAACACTGTTCTAGGCACTGGAGATAGAAAGGTAATACGCAAAAATCAACCTGTCTTCAAGGAGCTAATATTTTATTAGTCCAGCAGTTCTCAAATGTTTTCATCTTGAGATTCCTTTACACTGTTTTAAAGACTTTTTATTAAAAAAAATTTATGGAGCGTCAGTTTCAACTTCTCTCCTTCCCTCCACCTGTTCCCCACCCATTCAAAAGGCAAGAAATATGATATCCATTATGCATATGAAGCTATGCAAAATATATTTTAGCATTAGCCATGTTTGGGGGAGGGAGAGTGAGGAGAGGCAAGAAAAATTAAGGAAGGAAAAATATGTTTCGATCTATTTGCCCACTTGGAGGTGAAGAACATTGTTCATCACGAGTCCTTTGGAGTTGTGGTGGATAATGTAGTGATAACAGGTACTAAATTCCTCAGCTGATTATCATTACAATATAGTTATTAGTGTGTACATTTTTCTCCTGGTTCTGCTCAGTTCACGTTGTATCAATTCATACAAGTCTTCCCAGGTTTTTCTAAACCAGCTTCTTCATCATTTCTTATAGCAAATAGCATGCCATCATAATCACATACCACGACTTGTTCAGCCACTCCCCAATTGATGGGCATCCCCTCAATTTCCCATTCTTTGCCACTATAAGAAAGAGCTGCTATAAATATTTTTGTACATATGGGTCTCTTTCTCCCCACCTCCCCCAATATCTTTGGGATATAGGACTAGTAGCAAAAATGCTGGGTCAAAGGATATGTGCAATTTTATAGCTTTTGGGTTCCAGAATGGTTACACTAATTCTCAGCTCCACCAGCAATGCATCACTATAACTATTTTCCCACATCTTCTCCAACATTTGTCATTTTTCTTTTCTTTCATCTTAACCAATCTGATGGATATGCTTTAATTTCCATTTCTTTTATTATTACTGATTTTGAGCATTTTAAAAATATGGTTATTGGTAGCTGTTTTTTATTCCTCTGATAACTGCCTGCTCATAACCTTTAACCATTTATCAATTGGAGAATGGCTCTTTTTTATATAAATTTGGTACACACACACACACACACACACAACACACACACACACACACACATATGGTTTTGTCAGGTAGTTCTTGACCCAATAACTGGGATCTTGGGATTTATCATGTGCTCATTTGCTTCTGCATGTTGTGCAAATAATCTATTCCATTCATCCAATACTCCAGTACCAAATTGTTCTGATGATTATCACTTTGCAATATAGTTTGAGAGCTAATGCTACTAGGCTCCCTTCATTCACATTGTTCTCTTCATTGATTCTCTTGCTAGTCTTGAACTTTTGTTCTTCCAGATGCATTTTATTATTTTTCTAGCTCTACAAAGTAGTTCTTTGATAGTTTGGTTTGACACTGAATAAGTAAATTAATTTAAGTAGTATTGCTATTTTTATTATATTGATTCAGCCTACCCATGAACAATTAATATTTCTCTGATATTTAGATCTGTGTTTATTTTGTGAAGATTATTTTGTAATTGTGTTCATATATTTCCTGTGTGTATCTTGGCAAGTAGACTCTCAATTATTTTAGAGTATCTGCAGTTATTTTTAATGGAATTTCTCTTTCTGTTGTATGTTGTTGGTAATATATAGAAATGCAAGGTCCCACTCCAGTAACCCCACCCCCAGCACAAGGAGGCCTAGACACCATTGTTGACCAGCAGGGAAGCCCTGCCCCAGGGCTGGCCAGCAGTGAGATCCTGCCCCAGGGGCCTACCAGCATAGAGACCCTGCAGACTAGCAAGGAGATCTCTCTTTCAGAGCCAGCCACCAGAAAGACTCTGTTACCATAGTAGACCAGCAGCAAAGCCCCACCCCTTGGAGCAGGCCAGCAGCTAAATACCACACTCATGGGAGGCCAACAAGGAACTACTCCCCACCACTCCCAACCAGTACAAGCCAGAAGAGAAGCCAGAGAAAGCAAACAGCTAAGCCCGGAAGTCTAGTGAAAGCCAACAGTAAGACCCAGAGCCCCAGCACATGAAGCTTGGGACAGTACAGGATCAAAGCCCAATTCTCACATAAAAACACCAAATTACAAAAAAGAAGGCAGAAAAATGAGGAAAAAACAACAACAACAAAAAGAGCTCAACTATATAGAAAGTTACTATGGTGACAGAGAGGATCAAAGCATAAACTTAGAAGACAAGTGTCAAAATGGTTAGATGTGAAGCTTCGAAGAAAAGTGTAATTTGTTCTAAGGCCAAAAAAGAATTCCCAGAAGAGCATAAAAAGGATTTTTAAAAGCAAATTAGAGAAGTCAAAGAAAAATTAGGGAAAAAGAGTCAATAGCGTGGGAAAAGATATACAAAAATTTACTGAGGAAAATAACTCCTTAAAAAATAGAATTGGTCAAATGGAAAAAGAAGTACAAAAACTCACTGAAGAAAATAATTCCTTAAAAATTAGAATTGAACAAATGGAAACTAAGTGCTCTATGAGATATCAAGATATAATAACACAATAAAAAAGGAAAAAAGGAGAAGAAAATGTGAAATTTCTAATGGAAAAACAACTGACTTAGAAAATAGATCCAAGAGAAATAATATAAGAATTATTGGACTATCTAAAGGCCGTGCTTTAAAAAAAAGCCTGGACAATATCTTTCAAGAAATTATCAAAGAAAACTGCCATAATATATTAGACCAAGAAGACAAACTAGAAATTGAAAGAATCTACCGATCACCTCCTGAAAGAGATCCCAAAAAGAAAACTCCCAGGAACATCATAGCCAAATTCTAGAGCTCACAGATCAAGAAGAAAGTATTGCAAGCAGCCAAAAAGAAACAATTCAAATATTTTGTAGCTATAGTTAAGATTACATAGGATTTGGCAGCTTCCATATTAAAGAACCACAGGGCTTGAAATATGATATGCTGGAAGGCAAAGGAGTTAGGATTACAACCAAGAATCACCTTACCCAGCAAAACAGAATATAATCTTTCAGGGGAAAATGGACATTTAACAAAACAGAAGACTTTCAAGCATTTCTAGTTAAAGGACAAGAGCTGAATAAAAAATTTGACCTCCAAATACAAGACTCAAGGGAAACACAAAAAGGTAAAAAGAAACAAGAAAATGAAAATGCAAGAAATTCAATAAGGTTAAATTTTATATTTCTATATGGCAAAATAAGATTTGTAATTCTTAACTTTACTATTATAAAAGTAATTAGATGGAGTATATATAGACAGAAGTATGGCTACAAGGTCATGTTGATGGGATGATATTCAAAAAACACAAAATAAAGGGGCAAGAAAAATTTCTCTGAAAGAAGGAGGGGTGAGATTGGGTAAAAGAGGTATGGAAGAGCTATTATAATAGAGGGGAAGAATGGGGGGGGTGGCTGTCAAAGCAGGAAAGCAGAAATAGTAAAAGCATCCTTTTCAGATCATAATGCAATAAAAATTACATTCAGTAATAAACAATGGAAAGAGAGATGAAAAATTAATTGGAAATTAAATAATCTAATCCTTAAAAAAAGTACAAACAAATCACAGGAATAATCAATAATTTCCATAAAGAAAATGACAACAATGAGACAACATACCAAGATTTATGGGATACAGCCAAAGCAGTACATAGGGGGAAATTTATATCTCTAATTGCTTACATCAATAAAATAGAGAAAAAAGTAGATCAATGAATGAGACATTCAACTTATAAAAAAAACTAGAAAAAAGTTAAAAATCCTTAATTAAACACTGAATTGGAAATTCTGAAAAACAAAGGAGAGATTAATAAAATTGAAAATAAAGAAAAACCATTGAACATAAAACTAGAAGTTGGTTTTACGAAAAAAATAAAATGGACAAAACTTTGGTTAATTTTATTGAAAAAAGGAAAACCAAATTACTTATATCAAAAATAGAAGGGGTGAAGTCATCACCAATGAAGAGGAAATTAAGACAATTTTTAGAAATTATTTTGTCCAATTACATGCCAATAAATTTGACAAGATAAATGAAATAAATGAATATCTACAAAAATATAAATTATTCAGATTAACAGAAAAAGAAATAAAATACCTTAATAACCCAATCTTACAAAGAAAAATTGAACAAGACATCAATGAACTTCCTAAGAAAAAATTCCCAGGACCAGTTGGGTTCACAAGCAAATTCTACCAAACATTTAAAGAATAATTAATCCCAATATTACATAAACTATTTATAAAAATAGGCAAAGAAGGAGTCCTACCAAATTCCTTTAATGACACAAGCATGGTGATGATATCCAAACTAGGAATAACCAAAACAGAGAATGAAAATTATAGACCAATTTCTCTAATCAATGTTGATGCAAAAATTTTAAATGCAATACTAACAAAGAGATTACAGCAATATATCACAAGGATCATACATGATGACCACATGGGATTTACACCAGGAATGCAGGGCTGGTTTGATATTAGGAAAACTATCAGTATAATTGACCATCCCAATAACAAGACCAACAGAAATCATGTGATTATCTCAATGGATGCAGAAAAAGCCTTTGACAAAATATTTTACTTTCCTATTAAAAACACTAGCGAGGCATAGGAATAAGTGGAGGTTACATTAAAATGATAAGTAATTTTAAACTAAAACCATTAGCAAGCATTTTCTGTGATGGTGATAAGCTAGAAGACTTCCCAATATAATTGGGGTGAAGCAAGGAAGCTCTCTGTTACTTAATATCATACTAGAAATGTGAACCATAACAATCGGAAAAGAAAAAGAAATTAAAGGAAATAGAAAAGGCAATGAGGAAACAAAATTATCACTCTTTACAGATGATATGCTATACTTAGAGAATCACCTAAAAACTCCTTGAAATTATAAAAAAACCTTAGCAAAGTTTTGCAGGATAAACAAAATAAACCCACATAAATCATCAGCATTTCATATACATCTATGCATGCATGCATAGATGCATACGTACATACATATATACATATGTATGTGTGCATAACCAATAAAGTCTAGCAGCAAGAGATAGAAAAAGAAATTCCATTTACAATAATTGTAGATGATATAAAATACTTGGGAGTCTACCTGCTAAGGGAAACCCAGGAAGTATATGAACACAACTACAAAAGTCTTTTCACACAAAGTCAAATCTAAATAACTAGAAAAATATTAATTGTTCATGGGTGGGCTGAGCCAATATAATAAAAAGACAATTCTACCTAAATTAATCCATTTATTCAGTGCCATACTAATCAAACTTATTTTATAGAGCTAGAAAACCTAATAATAAAATTCATCTGGAAGAACAAAAACTCATTGATATCAAGGGAGTCTATGGAAAAAAAATATGAAAGAAAGTGTTCTAGCCATATCAGATCTCAAATTGTATTATAAAGTAGTAATTATCAAAACAATCTGGGATTGACTAAGAAATAGAATGGTAGATCAGTGGAACAGATCAAGTACAAATTACATTATAGTAAATGATCATAGTAATGTATTATATGATAGAGCCAAAGATCCAACATTTTGGAACAAAATCTCATTATTTGACAAAAACTGCTGGGAAAACTGGAAAACGGTGTGGCAGAAACTAAGCATAGACCAACATCTCACACCTTATATCAAGATAAGGTCAAAATGGGTACATGATTTACACATAAAGGGTGTAAGTTAGTTAAGTAAGTTAAGAGAACATGGAATAGTTTATCTGTCAGATTTATGGATAAGGGAAGAATTTAGGACCAAAGAAGATATAGAGAGCATTACAAAATATATATATATAAAATTAAAAAGGTTTTGTACAAACAAAACCAACTAAGGAATTTTTTTGTTGCAGCAAGTATCTCTGATAAAGGCTTCATTTCTCAGATATATAGAGAACTGAATCAAATTTATGAAAATAGAAGTCATTCCCCAATTGATAAGTGTTCAAAGGATATGAACTGGCAGTTTTCAGAGAAAGAAATCAAAGCTATCTGTGGCCAAGAAAACACAACACTCTAAATCACTATTGATCAGAAAAATGAAAATTAAAACAACTCTGAGGTGCCAAGGCATAATACATATCAGAGTTGCTAATATGAAAAAAAAAAGGAAAATGTTGGATGTTGTAGGGGATATGTGAAAAACTAAGACACTAATGCACTCTTGGTGAAATTGTGGAATGATCCAAGTATTCTGGAGAGCAATTTGGAACTATGCCCAAAGGGCTACAAAATTGCATACCGTTTGATCCAGCAATATTAGGTCCATATTTCCAAGACATCCCCCCAAGAGGGAAAAGGACATATGAGTACAAAAATATTTAAAGCAGCTCTTTTCGTGGTGGCTAAGAATTGGAAATCAAAGGGATGTCCTTCAATTGGGGCAAGGCTTAACAAGCTATGGTACATGATTGTAATGGAATATTATTGTAATATAATAAATGACAAGCAGGATGATTTCAGAAAAACCTGGAAAGACTTACATAAACTGATGCATAGTGAAGTGAACAGAATCAGGAGGACATTGTACACAATAACAGCAACATTGTTTGATGAAGAACTGTGAGTGACTTATGCAATATAATGATCCAATACAATCCCAAAGGACTAATGATGAAGCATACTATGTGCCTCCAGAGAAAAAACAGATATTGCTTGAGTACAGACTGAAGTGTGCTATTTTTCATTTTCTTTCTTTCATGTTTTTTCTTTTATTTGAATCTTCTTATACAAAATGACTAATATGGAAATATTTTATATAATCGAGCATATATAACCTATATCTGATTGCTTACTGTCTCAGGGAGTGTAATAGTAGGGCAACAATAACAATGTAGATCATAACTGTCAAAATGCCTATCTAGTTCTATAGGGCAAAGTATGTGAGACTCTCCACATAAAAGGTAGAAGAAGTAAACCATTTATTCGGAAACCAGAGAACCATATCCCACAAGCCATTTATCCAGTCAGTCTACTTCATCATAACAGCAAGGAACCCAAAACATTCAATACATAATATAACAACCTGGAGCCCCACCATCCCAAAACTTCTCTGACTTTCTGCTGGGATCATCCCCAAAACAAACTCACAGTAGAGCTAAGTTAGCCTGTTCAGTTCTAACAATCATGAGGGCAGCCATTAGCAGCCATTAACTGCTATAACATCTCTCTCTGTCTCAGCATTTCCTGTGACATAACTTCCTTTTCCCGTCAGGAAGCTCCTCCCACCACATATGTCTTAGGTGTCCTGTGACTTAAACGGGTCACATGGCCTATTAATGGGTGGGAAAGATCTTCAAATCTAAATTGCTTATACAGGGAGGCAGAAAGGGAAGGAGATAGGGATAGAATTTGGAACTCAAAACTTTAAATGCAAATTTTAAAAATTAAAAAAAGAAATTAATCTAAGAAAAAAGGAAAGCTTCATTCATTTTGGTGTTTTTTACTGTATTTAATAGGTGCTGTATTTTGTCAAAAGCTTTTTCTGCATCTATTGATATAATCAATTTTTTTTTTGTTATTGACATAGTCAATTATGTTTATAGTTTTCCTCATGTTGACCAGTTCTGCATTCCTGGCATAAATCCAATCTGACATTAGTTTATGATTTTTGTAATAAATTGCTATAATCTCCTTGTTAGTAATTTATTAAAATATTTTGCATCAATATGCATAGAGGGATTGGTCTGTAGTTTGCTTTTCTGCTCTCCATGGTTTAGGTATCATAACCATATTTATATCATAGAAGGAATTTGGGGAGCTCATTCTTTACCTACATTTTCAAATAATTTATATGACACTAGTTTTTAAATATTTGGTAGGAATTGCTTGTAAATGAATCTGGTCCTGGGTCCCCTCCCTGCTTAGGGAGATAATTTGTGGCTTGTTCATTTTCTTTTTCTAAGATAGATTCATTTAAATATTCTATTTTCTGTTCTGTTAATTTGGGCAATTTTTATTTTTGTAAATATCCATTTCATTTAGACTGTCAGTTTTATTGGCATATAATTGAACAAAGTAGCTCCTAATAATTGCTTAAATTTCATCTTTATTAGTTGCACACTCACCCTTTTCATTTTCTTCTGGTAATTTGGTTTTCTTCTTTGTTTTTGTAAAATCAAATTAGCAAATGCTTTGTCTACTTTATGTTTTCCTCCCATAAAATAAGCTCCTATTTTTATTTATTAGTTAATTTTTAAACTTTCAATTTAATTAATCTCTCCTTTGATTTTAAGGATTTCTATTTTAGTATTTAATTGTGGATTTAAAATTTGTTGTTTTTCAAGTTATTTTTAAAATTGCATGAATAATTTCTTGATCTATTATTTTTTCTCTTTTGATGACATGGGTTTAAAGATATGAAATTTCCTCTAAATACTATTTTGACTACATTAGACATATTTTAGTATGTTGTTTCATTGTCCTCGTTATCTTTGATGAATTTATTGATTGTTTCATGATTTTTTCTTTGATCTACTCGTTATTTAGCATTAGATTATTTAGTTTCCAATTAATTTTTATCTACACTTCCAAAGCCAATTATAAAATTTAATTTCTATTGCATCATCATCTCAAAAGGTTACATTTA
This sequence comes from Phalanger gymnotis, assembly GCA_028646595.1. Classification (NCBI taxonomy): domain Eukaryota; kingdom Metazoa; phylum Chordata; class Mammalia; order Diprotodontia; family Phalangeridae; genus Phalanger; species Phalanger gymnotis. The sequence continues at coordinate 75,965,372 of CM053625.1, forward strand.
ATATTTCTGCTTTTCTGTATTTGTTTGTGAGGTTTTTAATACTCTAATACGTGACCAATTTTTGTTAAGGTGCCATATCAAGCTGAGAAATTGATATAGTCCTTCCCATTCCCATTCAATATTCTCCAAAGGTCCATCGTATTTAACTTTTCTAAAATTCTATTCATCTCCTTAATTTCTTTCTTTTTAAAAAAAATTTATAGCTATAATTATCTGAAGCTGAGAGGAGGAAATTGAGGCCCTCCATTATTATAACTTTACTGTCTATTTCCTCTAGTAACTCGTTTAACTTTTCCTTAAAGACTTTGGTTGCTATGTCATTTGGTTCATATATTGACATTAATTCATTTTCTATAGTTCCTTTTAGCAAAATGTAGTTTTCCTGATGTCTTTTTTTTTTTTTTTGCTTTTGCTTTATCTGGAACCATAATTGCCACCCCCCACCCCGGGCTTTTTTTTACTTCAGCTGAAGAATAATAGATTCTGCCCTAGTTCCTTAATTTAACTCTGTGAATGTTTTTTTCTTTTTAAGGTATGTCTTTTGTATATAATATATTGTGACTTTTAATTGTGTTTCCTGTCTAGAATTTGGTTTGACATTTTTTTCAGGTTGTTTTGGAAGGGATGTGTTGGGAGAGCTTGGAATTCTGCTTTCACTCTACCATCTTGACTCCGCTTCTCTCTCTTTACAATCCTAAAAATTGAAGACATCTCCCCTCAAACAGCTTTTGTTTCTGTGGCTCACATCTGTTAATAATTACCTTATTAGAAATTTAAATGTTTCAATATTATTATGAAAATAGTTTTGACCTTACGGACCCCTTAAAGGCCCTCAGGGACCCCCAGGAGCCCTCAGATCACACTTTGATAACCCCTGTAAGTTATCTACTCTGAGCATTTCTCCATTTGTGTTAGATCAGATAGTTTAGGGATGGAGCTTTGATTTAATAACACAGAGCACCAGCCAGTTGTAGCCGGCAGCATCGTTCTATGTATACATCCAGCACAGGCCTGTACAGAGCATCAGCAAAACTGGTCACACCCTGCTCTAACTCAGAGCATGTCTATGGCATGCAGTCTTTTATTCTTTTGCTCAAAATTCTGCAGTGGCTCCTTATAAGAATTTTGTCTCCCTAATTTAGGCTCAAGACCCTCCAAAAAACTGGTACCATAGTAATTTTTTCTCTAAAAAAAATTAAAAATTTTTATCAGCATTTTCATCACATTCATTTGTTAATATATCCCTCCTTTTATAATGTAAACTCCTTGAGAATAGGGCCTATTGTTTTTCTTTTCTTTTTTTTTTAATCCTCAGCACTAGCATAGTGCCTAACACATAGTAAGCACCACTTAATAAATTTCTCTCTCTCTCTCTCACCCCTCTTTGTCATCTATCTATCTGTCTATCTATCTATCTATCTATCTATCTATCTATCTATCTATCTATCTATCTATCTACCTATCATCTATCTTTCTCATCTCCCACCCAAGTAACCAACCCTTGTAAAAGAGTTTTTTAAAAAGGGCAGAGTGTGCGTGTGTGTGTGTGTGTATGTGTGTGTGTGTGTGTGTGAGTGTGTGCGTGCACGTGTGAGCACTCGAGCACATGCATATACATGCCTAGGAGTGGGCAAGTGAAGCAATTTGGCAAAACCAACCAACACGTCACAAAAATGTAATTGTATTGGGGTTCATTTTCCTCAACTTTTCTCTAAAATCATTGATCATTATCCTTGGATGATGGTTCAGTTTCTTGTTGTTGATTTTGGGGGTTTTTTCCCATTAAAGTGTAAGCTGTTCCTCCATTACATCCTAAGTGCTTTGAGGACAAGTAAGTCTTTCGCCTCTTGTTGTATCCCTAGTGTTTAGCACAGTGTCTGGCACATAGTCAGGGCCTGATGACAATACACCGACTGATTGATTCTTGCAGTGGCTGGCCATGTTGCCTTTCCAGTCTTGCCCACTTTATTTTCTTCTACACATTCAGTAAAACTTGAGAACTTTGAATCAGACAGCCCCTCCTCCCTTTAAACTCCTCAGTCTCTATGTCTTTGTTAACACTGTTTCCTATGCCTAAATTAAACCTCCCTCTCTCTTTTTATAATTAATTTGTCCACATCTTTTAAAGTTCTATTCAAATGTCCCTGCTCCTCCAGGAAGCTGTCTTGAAATTCTCCTATCAATAAAGTCCTTCCTTTCTTTGGATTGTACATCAAAATTTATTTTATAGCATGCCAATATACTTAAAGGTTACACATTGGGCCCAGGTTTTCTGGGTTTGTGGGTATGGCGTGGGGGTGGGGAGTGAAGTCAGGGATCTATGATTTCATTTTAATGGGAAATTTGGATTGTTTTTCAGCTTATAGTCTTAGAGATTTATCAAGAGGTTAAGAGGCTTACCAGGATCACACATTTATTATGTTTCAGAGATGGGACTTGAACCTGGGTCTTCTCAACTGAGGCTAACACTCTATTCAATGTACCATGCTGCCTCTGTTTATTGCTTATCCCCTTTTGAAATTCTAAGGCTATGTTTTAGATAACTTTGTGCCTGTAAACCAATCCCAATGCCTTGGTGTATAGTATGGAGCTCTGCACATAGTAGGAACTTAATAAGTGCTTATTGAAGAAATGAATCTATATCTATATATACCTATCTATAGCTATCTATCTATCTATCCATCTATCTATCTATCTATCTATCTATCTATCTATCTATCTATCTATCTATCTATCTATCACAAGCTCTCTTGGACAGAAAATGGGTCCCTCATTCTAAGGTGGCAAGATCCAGTGTGGATAAGAGATGTAATTCTCAGGTACCACACTTTAGAAATGGTATAAAGGGTTGTTGAGTCTTCCTTTGCCAGTGGCTCTTTCCATCTATAAAGGGAGAAGATGGCAGATGTGGCACTGAATTCTTCCAAGGATGTCAACTAGTCTGGAGGTGGGGATAGAAGCAGCATACTTTGGAATAGGTTAACTCTTTCAGATCAAAGGGCAATAAAAGAGAAAGTCACTTAATAGTATGCTGGGACCTTCATCCGAATAACACCTCACCCAAAGTGGCAGAAATTCCAAACTTAGTCTCACGGAGGGGCTCAGCATTAATGCATTCCTGGAAATCCCCTGGTGAAAAATACCCTGAGAAAAGAAATATTCTTAGAGCTCTGAGAGGGCTGTTATCTCATGCAGGAGTCCTGGGGCTTTTGCATTCTCTGATAGAGCATTATTCCAGGCACCATTATGTACTGAAAGGGGACACTGGATTTGGAGTCTCAAGATTTGAGACCATAGATTTAGTGCTCAAAGAGATTTTAAAGTTTATCTACTCTAACACTCATTTTAGAGTTGGGGAAACTGAGGTTTTCAAAGATGAAGTGACTTGCTCAAGGATTCGAACCTAGTCTCTTTGCTCTGAATTCAGCCCTCTTTCTACTGTGCCTCAATGTTTCGAAGACTATGGCTAGAATCTATGACTGCTCTTATGGGACCTTGGAAAAATAATTTAACTTCTCTGTATCTAAGTTTCTCCATATGTAAGAAGAATGGGTTAATTTAAATGATCTCTGGGTCAGTTTATCTAGCTCTTAATCCTGTAATTTCAGTATGGAAAGACTCAATTACCAAAAACAAACAAACAAACAAACAAGCAAACAAACAAACAAACAAATGCATGAATGAATGATAATGAATAAAGACATAGACTTAAATCCAAAAGGGGCAGTAGAGATCATCTAGTCCAATTATGACCATTTTGCAAAAGAGAAAAATGACAGCACAGAGGTGCTCTGACTTTTCCAAGGTCACAAGGTAATAAAAGTGGGGATTTGGACCCAGATCCTCTGATTTCAGATCTAGCACTCTCTTCATTAAATCTTGCTTCCAACTCCATGAGTCAGTTTGGGATTACCCTCAACTGCCTTGTATTTTATTTCTCCCCTCTCCATATACAAGTTGAGAAACAGTAGTAATAATAGTCTTAATGACAATAATGAAAAGCAATTTTTCCGAACTGTCTTACATTTAAAAAAAAACTGGTTTCTTTACATCAATACTCTGAAATAGATAGTGCAATTTTCCCTATTTCATAAATGAGGAAACTGAGGATCTGAGAGGGGAAGTGATCTTCTCAGGGTCACATGTTCAGTTGGTGCTGGCTCACGTTCCCCAGAGTTCATGCCACAGCTCCGGATAAGTAGAACGCAACTATTACATCTAGAAATTGTCCCCTGGAAGGATGAAGCAGGAAAACCAAATCCCCTTTTATTTCTTCCTACAAAATCTTAGCAGAGCCCATTTGGAGGAACCCTGGGGGACTTCAAAGGAGATACAATTCTGAGTCAGATGCTCATTAGGATATTGGGATAAGTCTTAGAAAAATACCAGATTCCATCTACTTGCAATTCTGGGGCCCTGCCTTTCTCCAAAAAGCCCCCCACAAAATTCAATGTCCTCTGCTGGAATACAAATGTAGCTTAGCATTTGAGTGTGTCTTCTTGTATTGTATGTAGTCGCATCTACAAAAAAAGTCATTTGAAATATTGAAAAGTTATAAAATCAGAAACAAATGCTGTTATCCGCTGCTAGTTAGCCCTTCCTTGCTTTTTGCTTGCAAGGCTTTCTGAAACCGGGCACTGTCTTGTGCTCGTTTGGACCCACTGTAATTCGTATTAAAAGTTACAGAGGTGCAGTCAGTAGCAACATAAACCCAGACTTGATCCCTGGAAACTCAGAGCAAACATATGCTAGCAAAAGGGGGATGGGAGGGGAGAAGGGTCGTCAGCTTCCTGCGTTATTTCATGCCATCATGAAATGCTAATTGGCTTGCATGTCAAGAACTATCGGGTGAGATGTAAAACAAAACAGAAGTCATTTCTCTAAGGCTTTTAAAGTTAAAAGCTGGGATAAGCTTGAATAGTTGGAACCAATAATGCACTCTCCTATTCTCTTTGATTCTGTATTCTGGGATGTCCATTATGAAACCATCAATATACTGTGAAGGTCACGGGCAAGGTGAATTGCTCTGGGACACAGCAATGCTTAGCTCTTCTTTTCCCTCTCTGATATCAGTCCTCATAAAAGATGCTGGTCCCATCCAGAAACATCACCTTAGGCACTGAATCCTAGGCAGAAAAACAATTCCTACAGCTAGTTTTTGGGGAGACCACTGGTGTGGCTTGGATTTTGGATTGTCACAGGCTACCTGGCTTTGCCCTGCTGTGTTTGTCTGGGGGCTTCGTCTAGAAGATGGCTAAAATGAACACAGACTCTACAGTCAATTATAACCATTGGCATTGACAAGCAGGGGCATGCTCAACCACAGAATGGGAAGAAGAAGGAAACCATGTCAAAGAATGCATAATGCTATGGGGCAGTGGAAAAAACTGAGGGGATTTGGCGTCAGAAGACTGGAGTTGGGCCCTATCAGTTATTACTTGTGTGACTCTGAGAATTCACTTATATTCATTTCAACAAGTATTAGGCACCTACCCTGTACAAAGCACCATGTTCTACCCTGGGGATACAAAGAGGTAAACAAAATAGCCTCTGCCCTCGAGAAGATTACATTCTACTAGTTGGTGTTGGAGTTGCAGTAGGATGGACTCTCCATGTATACAAATAAGTAAAATGCAAGGAAAATTAAGTTGGACAGCTAAGTGGCACAGTAGGTAGAGTGCCAGACTGGAAGACAGGAAGACCTGAGTTCAGATTTGACCTCAGACACTAACTGTGTGATCCAAGGCAACTCAATTAACCTTGTTTGCCTCAGTTTCCTCATCTCTAAAATGAGCTAGAGAAAGAAATGGCAAACCACTCTAGTATCTTTGACAAGAAAAACTCAAACGGAGTCACAAACAGAAGGAGAAGAAGGAGGAGGAGGAGAAGAAAACTCTCACACTGGTAACAGTAGAAAGCAGTTCTAACTGAGTGACAGAGTTGAAAGCCAGATTATAAGACCTTGAGAAATAAGTGGGAGGTGAGGAAGTGGAAGCAGTGAGTATAGACTTTCCCCTTAGGAGTTTGACTGTCATAGGGAACAGCAATGTAGGAAGAGAGCTTGAGGAACTGTGAAGCCAAGTGAAAGTTTCTTAAGTACTGGGGCTATGCTTGGAGACAGCAGGCAAGCAGCCACTTAGAATCTGTGGGATCTTAGCGGAGTCACTTGCCCGTCATAAGATTCTTTGTTCAGCCGTTCACGGCATCTCACTTGGACTGTTTTAACCAGTCATCTCATCTTCAGTCTACATCCTTGATACATCCCACTGCTGTTTCAATCATCTTTCTTTTTCTGTCTAATTAATTTATCCAATTTGTTCCCTATCTACTCAAAAACCTTCAGCAGCTCCCTGTTGCCTACCAAAGTACAAATACCTGATTCTGACACTCAAGGCTTTCCACAAGCTGGAGCTGGCCCCAAACTATGCAAAGGCAGAATCTTAGGGTGGAAAGGGTGATGGATTTTGAACCCTGGTTTGAATTCTAGTCCTGCTACTTCCTATCTATTTGACCACAGGCAAATTACGACCTCTCTAAACTTCATTTTTCTCATAAGTAAACTAAGGACATTGACTGAGTGGCCCCTCAGGTCACTTCCAGCTCTAAATCCCTGAGTTATGGCCATTACAGATTTCCTCATATCTCCCTTCCTGTACTCTCTGTACTCACCGAACTGGCCTGCTTCTGTATTCCATGCTTTCCTACCTACAGGCTCCCAACATACTCCACGTTTGGAAAGGATTCAAACCCTAGCTTTATCAGTCTCAAACCCTACCTTCTTTCAAGGCCTTGCTTAGGCTTCACTTCTTTTTTTTGGGGGGGAAGCAGGGCAATTGGGGTTAATCACACAGTTAGTAAGTGTGCCAAGTGTCTGAGGCCGGATTTGAGCTCAGGTCCTCCTGACTCCAGGGCTGGTGCTCTACTCACTGCACCACCCAGCTGCCCCTGGAAGCCTTTCTTCCCATCCCTGACTTGTAGAGACGTTTTTTCTCAAAATTTTCATAGCTCTTTTCCTGGACTTCTTCTTTCTCTGTATCTCTCAATCACCCTTGTGTCAAGGTTTGAAGGATTACAGATTTAGACTGGAAGGGACCTTCAAGGCTATTTCATCCATTTCCCACATTTAACAGATAATGAAACCGAGGTTAAGAGGGTGACGCAATGGATAGAGCACTGGACTTCAAGTCAGTCACTTCCATTCTCAGCTTACTTTCCCCATCTGTCAAATGGGGATAATAATATCTCTCACAGGGATGGCCATTCTCAAGGCTGCTGTGAGGATCAGATTATGGGTAAAATGCTTTGCTGACTTTGAAACACCGGATAAATCTTAGTTATTTTTTTTTGTTGTTGTTGTTGTTTGCGTTAATTTCTTTTTTTTTTTTTAAATTTATTTTTGACATGTTTGGTTTTCAGCACTGATTTTCACAGTCGTTTGAATTACAAATTTTCTCCCCATTTCCTCCCCCCCCCCCACTCCAAGATGGCGTACATTCTGGTTGCCCTGTTCCCCAGTCTGCCCTCCCCTCCGTCGCCCCAATCCCTTCCCATCCCCCTTTCCCTTCCTCTCTCCCCTGTTCCCTTCCCATCCACCCTCCCTAAGAAGTCAAATTTTAGTTATTTTTATGACTTGCCCAAAGTTGCACAGATAAAAACTGGAAAAACTGGGATTTGAACCCAGGATTTCTGACTCCAAAAATAGCATTTTTTCTACTGCAATAATTATTTGTGTACTTGTCCTCTCTTCGGCCCCACTCCAGTAGATTGTAAGTTGCTAGAGACTTAAGAGAAAGTTTTGTATTATATTTGTCTTTGAATCCCTAGAAACCAGGATAGGCCACTGCACACAGCCGCCATTTCCTGTTTAGTGAGTTGCTGAATGGATGAATTTGTAAAATGGCAACAGATGGTGAATACTTCTCTCATAGGGTTGTAAGGAGGAAAATGTCAAAATGCACTCTTGTACCAGCATAGAATTAGATCTGTGAGTCATCTGGTTCCTTACAGGAAAGGTGACTGCAGCCCAGGACCTTGCCAGGGTCACACAGCCATGATATAGATATACTGGGATTCTGTTTTAGATCCTCTCATTCTCTGTCTCCTGCTTTTGCCTCTGAACTAAGTTAAAATATAGGCCAGCAGAATCATCAACTTCCCACTGCCTCTCTGAGTCTCTCCTCATATGTGAGTGGCATACTGTAATGTTAATGGGATATGATGAGCTTCCCTGCCCATTAATAGGCCTCACATGGAGCCCATTAAGGGAAGCTTGCTTAGGGAAGTCTTGCTTGTAGGAAGGCTTTCACACCTTTAGGTACTAAATTGATTAGGCACTGAGTCATGAGGGTTGTGCTGCCTTCTGGCTGTGAGCAGTGTATATATACTCTGAGTTGGTATTTTGCTTTGGGGGTTTGCTTATGAGAAGGACTTTGTGATTCTCTGGTTGAGACTCTGTCTATTTGTATGTTCAGACCACCTGACTGCTCAGATCTCTCAATCCAGTGGCGTATGTAAAGTGTATAGCAATGTTGCTTTGATTCGGGCATTCAGAGCACTGTCTGTTGGTCTGATTTCTCTGCCTATATTTTCTCTGACTTTCAGGGCACTGACTTTTCCCCTGAACTAATGATTGTAATTAAAGAAGATTGTCGACCCCTAAAAAGCTATCTTTCTAAGTAAAGCAGATTAAAGAACCTGTGCTGGTAGGCCATCCTGAGTATGCTAGGGTGCTTGCGGTTATACATGCCAACCCTTAAAGTTCAGGGCCTGAGGTGATCTCTCTGATCCCCTCCTTGAGGGTGGCTCTGGCAGGAGGCAGTGGTCACAAGTTAAAGGACATCTCAAGGTATAACATCACAAAACCAAAAACGTTCTCCAGAAAACAGGCATTTTGGCCTGATCCATGATTTCACCTATATAGGCAACTTCTGGTCTGGAAACTCCCTTCCTTGATGGAGACAGGCAACACAAATAGAATTTCTGGCCTTAAAGAGCTGCCTGGGAATACTAAGAGAGTATGTGCCTCACCTAGGGTTATGTGTCAACTGTTAGATTTGAACTCTGGTCTTCCTGACTCAGTGACTATCTACTATGCCATGCTAGATTTTCCAGCCAGAAGACCCTTGTCCCAAGAAAGGGGAGGTAGGGACTGTTCTGATGGAGCTGTATTGAGGAGAATTGAGAGTAGGTATCGGGAAGGGAGGAGCTGATATACTACCAGGAAGCATGGTGACAAAGACTGCCTTTCATCACATTCTACTTCCTCAGTCACCCAGGGGTCACTCGGGGAAGGAACTATGGCCCCCAAGCCACTTGCTTAGAATCCTACCCAGATTCCCCCTTACGTCTCTTCCCAACCCCAACCCCCACATTGGAAGGTCCACCTTCTAGTTCCATTACCTTGAGGGAGAGTTCTACATTTTTAATCTACAAGGTCCAGGAGCAGACCTCTCACATGAGGTTGCATCAGGGCTCTCCAGGTGCCCCTAAGTGAACCCAGAGGCCCACTGAACCTTTTCAAAAGGCTCAGGAAATGAGTGTCTTCAGCAAGACCAGTATTTGCATGTGATCCCTTTCTGTGGCCTGGATTGGCAGGGAGGTAGAGTAGGCTTTGGCCTGGTTACTAGTGACTCTAGAGAGAGGGATGTTACCCGAGAGAAGGAGGGATGTGAGTCACTGTCATATGGGGAGGTGAGGGTTGGACCCCATGCTGCTCTTTCTGTGACTTCTGCCTGCTGGCATCCAAATGTTCGTGCGTTCTGCTTAGTCAGGGTTGGCCCCTTGCCCAGTGATGGGGGGGTGCATTCTGCTCCCAAGTTTATTTAGCAGAATCATAGAGTTGTAGCTGGAATCACATAAGAAAGTTTATTGGAGCTTGGAGTGACTTTACAGATCATTTAGTACAAATCTGTGATTTTTCAGGAAGAGAAACTGAGGCAGAGAGGGAAAGCAGCTTACCCAAGGTCACACAGTGGCAGAGTTGAGGCTAGACTCCAGGCCTCTTTCCTTTTTTATTGTTCTCCTACCACACTAGACTTGTGAGCCCCAGACTCTTTGAGTTGTATGTATGGTCACCCCGTCTCTCATTTTTGCCTCGGTTTATGTGTTTGGTTGTTTGCCAGACTATCTCACTTTATGTCTGTCTCTTGACTTTCTCTGTCTGTCTCTGTCTCTGTCTCTCTGTCTCTGCCTCTCTCTGGCGCTGTCTGTCTCTTTTTGTCTTTCTCTCTTATTCTCTTTTGGAAAGCAGGTATGTATATTAGACAAATATGCAAAATCAAAATAAAGACCAAGCATTTTATGGGAGATCTTTATTAAGAAACAAATGTACTGAACTTTCAGAGAACTTTCTAGCTCTGATGAAATCCTAGCTATTCACATGCAAAATCCCATAAATATGGAGAAAATAAAGAAAACTTTCCTGGGTCTCGGTTTCCTTACCTATAAAATGTTGGGGAGGGGCTATCTCACAGTTGTGGATCTTATGAGAAGATGATAACTCCTTCTCAGAATTCTGGAGGAATCTGGCAATGCCTGGTTCCTGCAATAGTCCAGTGTAAAGGCGCCCAGGTATAGATGGTGAGAGAGAAGGTCACAGCCCAGAAACTCTGGCTTCTGAGAGTGGACCACTGCAGAAAGATAAAAGAAAGTCCTAGGGCCCTGTTCTCCACTTTTATATCCCGCGTCCCTCCACTGACCAAACCCCTCAGTAGGCATCGGTCAAACTTCTCATGCCACTTCCAACACTATGTATTGTGACCATCCCAGCTCCCAAGACTGAATGTCTTGTCATGGCAGCATGAGGTAGGCAAGCAAGATAAGGCAACAAGCATTTATGATGCACTTACTTTATCCCTAGCATTGTGCTAAGCTCTAGGGATACAAATCCAAGAAAAATGTCAGTTCCTGCCATTAAGCATCTTACAGTTTAATGGACACATAACATACAGAATGGAGTTGAGAAGGGATGGAGAAATGTCCTGAATAGGGCAATGCACCAAGTCTGAAAATCAGAAGCAAAGCTAAGAAGGGAATGAAGAAGGCAAGGGAGAGGAAGTGAAGAGAGAAGGAAGGTGAAAAGAAGGGTCTTCTGATCCGTCTTAAATTCCTTTCCTTTCCCCATAGTGTGTACCTTAAGTTAGTGTCTGAGAAGGTGAACTAAGAGGTGGGTGGGAGACAAAAGAGAGAATTGATGTTGCCTTGTCCCAGACCATCATTTCTGGCTGCCTCTATCTAGATGCCAAATCTACGGGCTCTGTAATTTTTCTGTACTGCAGCCTTGAGGTGAGTTTTTACTCTTTTTAGACCTCTACCAGACAAGCTGATTGCCTACTGGCTTCAGAGGTGTGTGCCCCTTCTCTTCCTTTGCTCTGATAATTTCATCCCCAAGCCCTCTCTCTCCCTCTCTCCTGCCTCCCTCTCTCTCTCTCTCTCTCTTTCTCTCTCTCTCTCTCTCTCTCTCTCTCTCTCTCTCTCTCTCTCTC
>CM053625.1:75976954-76010660 GCA_028646595.1 Phalanger gymnotis
CCTCTTCCTCCCCCTTCCCCACATAGTGCAGCCTGAGCTCTGGGACTGCTACCTCTGGTTATGAGCTCTGGGCCTGGTTTGGGTAGCATGAAGATTTTAGTGGCAAGAGACAATAGATAGTAGGAATGTAGCCATGGACTTTGCCTGTCTCATCTCAGTGAATGCCAGTGACCTTTCCTCACATGTAGAAGGGATGGTAGAAAACATGGGCATTTTTATTTTCACCATGAACAGAGCTATAACTAGCCTGAGGCCACCAGTCCTTTGCCCCTAGGGAAGAAACATAGAGAGCACAAAAAATTAACCCATGTAGTTCTTTGGTTAAAAAGGGAGGGAAGGAAGGAATACCAGCTGCTCCTTTCTTTAGAATACTTCCCTCCTGCCTAATCTATGCTCAGTTAAAAAGAAGAATGTCTGGATAGTATAGGTGAAGTTCAGGTGATCACATGGAAAAGTATGGGAAAACTATGGTTGTAATATGTATTCTTAAGAGTGCTTTTCCTTAGGGTAAAATTAAAAAAAATATCATTGCAGCTCAGTGAAGAAGGTTAAGCGATGTTGTTATTCCTACTTAAGGGAAAGGGGATACAGAGGGAAGAGAATAAGCATTTATAGAGTGCCTACTATATGCCAGGCACTGCATTAAGCACTTTTCAAATGTTCCGTGCTGATCCTCACAACAGGTAGGTGTCTTTATTATCCTTATTTTAGAGTTGAGGCAACTGAGGCAAACAGGGTTAAGTGAGTTACCCAGAGTCATACAGCTAGTAGGTATCTGAGACTGGATTTGAACTCAGGTCTTCCTGACTCTGGGTTCTGCTCTCTATCCACTGCACCCCTTCTTATCTACCTCTGAGAGATAGAAAAATAGCGATTCAATGGGATTAAATGATTAAGTTAGTGTGCTTTCCATTCCACCATGATATTACAGATTTCAGGGTACTTTAAGAAAAGCTAAAAGTATACTATTGTCTGACTTTCTACAAAATGGCTTCAAAGAAAGGTCGTATTTTTGTGCTGGGAATATTGTTGGACTAGGTATCAGAACAATTAGAGTCTCACTTGTGTGCTTTCATTGCCTCATCTTTTCTGGGTCTCAGTTTTATCATCTGTAGAATGAGAGGGTGAGGTTGGACTACGTAAACTCTAAGGTCCCTTTTAGCCACGTGACTCCATTGATAGGGGATGTATGTGTCTATCAAGTTAAGACGCATTTACTTCCTTAGTCATCTATAAACATTAATTTAATTGGTGGTACTCTTAATTTGAGACCTTTGTCCAATGACCTTTCAGTTTATATACTATTAGTGGAGGTGAAACACATCAATATTGAATTTCTTTCTGTAAATGAAATTTAAAAAAAAAAACAACACGAAGAAGCTGCAGCTACTCAGAAAGATACCTTGCAGGCTATACTTTGAGCGATGTATAAAAGCATCGGCTCAGTCAGCTTCGTCGAGCACACGATGCCAACAAGAAGCACGGTGTCAAGAGGACTTTGGTCAGTGAGATCTGTCTGCTCCCGATGAATGTAATACACAGAAGACCGTGAAGAATAATTGTAGCTTATGAATCAACATGTATCACGCTGGATGAGGAGGTAAAGGAATCTTATGAAGGATTTAATAAGATCCTACAAAACGAAGCAACTTGGTATATAGTGTCTTTTAATTAGAAGGTGGTCAAAGGGCAGTCAGAAGATCTGGGTTTAGATCCTGCCTATGTTATTAATTCCCTGTACCTTGGGGAAATTTTTTCTTGGATTAGAAGATGACAAAATCACAGAATAACACTTTTTGTGGAGAGGAGCTGCCTAGGAATTGGCAAGGTCTCTGGAGGGACCCAAGAGGAGAGCTATGAGCAAGTATGCCGAGGAAGGCATCAGAGCAGTACCACTGTGACCAGGCTGTGGCTATCACAGTAGAAGGCATTATTACTGGAGTCACTACCAAGATGAGCAGGCAAAGTGACCCTCTTTGCCCCTAAACATCCCCAAATGGGAGAGGCAGTGGCTGGGAAATAAAGAAAGTGGAGATACTGAGGCGCTAAAGGAAAACCTGTTTAACTAGGAGCTGAGAAGAAGGCAGATAGAGCTAATACGCAGGGGTGTCCCTCTTGTACTACTGAGAATAGAAATGGCGATCCCAATCTTTCCTGTTTTTTCTTCACTTCCTGTTCACTCAAGGGAGAGATGAATCTATTTTAGTTCCCTAATTCTTATTTTTAAGAACCTATTTTGTGTTCTTCATCTTTTGTTTCAAACAAAACTGGTTTCTCTAAGACAACATGATTGTTCATTTAAGTACTGATTTGTGTGTATCCTAGGGGATTAAATAAAGGCTCAGGAACTGTGGTTGGCAATGTACACAAACAGAGAGATCAATAGATTCTATTCCTCTTGGAAGGCATTCACTCCCTGAGTGAAACTGGGGGCTCAGAGCAACAAAGGAAAATTTATTGATATGTATTTATAGCTTCCCCAAAGCAGAGAGAACACAGCTCTCTGGACTAGCACACAGATCCAATGAACTTCAGGTGCTGCTGATGGGGGAAGAGTTGGGAAGGAAGTGATACAGTGTTTTTCAAGAACTTTCCTTAGACTTCCTCTCCCTTCCCATTCCCATTCTTCCTTCCCATCGGCAGGTTTAAAAGGAAATTCATCCATCTGAAGAGCAGCGCTGAAGTCGTTAACTGAATAGAAAGTAACATCTAAATCAAGGATCTTAGAGCAAATGGAATCACCCAAAACAGGAGAAAATAACTAGGTCTTCTTCTAAGCCAAACAGCACATACCCCATCCAGTATTAGAAAGGACCTGGAGGCAGCTGGTGACATAGTGAATAGAGTGCTGGACCCAGACTCAGGAAGACCTAAGTCTAAATCTGGGTTCAGATACTTACTGGCTGCATGACCCTGAGCAAGTCACTTAACCCCTTTTTGTCTCAATTTTCTGTAAAATGAGAGTAATAGTAGTACCTACCTATTAGGTAGATTACCAGGCATGTTGTGAGGATGAAATGAGATTTGTAAAGTGCTTAGCACAGTGCCTGATACATGGTAGATGCTACATAAATGCTTATTTCTTTCATGCTCCAACCCTTAGGGTTGGAAGGGACCTTAGAGGCCAACTAGTTCAATCCATTCGTGTTACAAAAGAGGGATTTAAAACTGAAACATTAAGTGATCTATCCAAGGTCACACAGGTAGAATCAGACTTGAGATTAGAACAGAGATCCTTTGGTTAAAAATCTAATGATTTTATTTTTCTTTTCTTGTCCCATTGTAACATGCATATTATGCGAAGGGAGGGTTTGGACTTAACTTTCCTTAAAGCCTCTTCCTGCTCTAAATCCTGTTATCCTATGAAATGTGATTTAAAAAAATATTCATTTGAGTTATCATTAAGTCTTCAGACTTAAATTGTAATAGAATCATTAGTGGTCCATGTGAACGATGCTGATTTTTAACATGCCTTATCTGCAGAAAGTTCTTAGCACCAATATTCCAATGAGTTCCAAGAGCTTTGAGATATTTTTGTTTTATCTCCAGCCTCTTAGTAACTAACTGGTTGTGCAATCTCCATTTCAGTGCTTGAGTTCTGTGAATCTGCCAGAAGAGAAATCATGACTTCCTCTCTCAGCAAGTCACTATGAGGGTAAGTGATGAAGAAGAGAGGAAAGTGGGGGTGGATTTCACTGATAGGATTTCCCCAAGAAACCTTTAGACTCAACTTCTTGAAATCTCTGTTTATTGATCAAAGGAATCTCTAAAGAGTCTCGGTCAAATATCTCACACTGTGTACCAAGGTAAGGACAAAAGAGGTACATGATCCAAACATAAAGGGTGACACCATAAGCAAATGAGAAGAGCAAGGAATATGGTCTACTTGTCCAATCTATGAAGAGGGTAAGAATTTATGACCAAACAAGAAATAGAAAGCATTACAAAATATAAAATAGATCATTTGATTATATTAAATTAAAAAGCTTTTGTACAAACAAAACAATGCAACTGAGATTAGAAGGAAAGCAGAGAGCTGGGAAACAATCTCTACAGTAAGCATCTTTGACAAAGACCTCACTTCTCAAATGCATAAAGGACAGAGTCAAACTTTTAAGAATACAAGCCATTCCCCAATTGATAAATGGTCAAAGGATATGGACAGGTAGTTTTCAGATAAAGAAATCAAAGGTATCTATTGGCATATGAAGAAGTACTCTAAATCACTTTCGATTAGAAAAATGCAAATTAAAGCAACTCTGAGATACTACCTCATACCTATCAGATTGACTAATACGACAAAAAAGGAAAATGATAAATGTTGGAAAGGATGTGGAAAAATTGGGATACTGTAGCATTCTTGGTGGAATTGTGAACTGATGCAAACATTCTGGAGAACAGTTTGGAACTGTGCCCAAAGGGCAACCAAACTGTGTATACCCTTTGATCCAGCATTACCACTATTAGGTCTACATCCTAAAGAGATCGTTAAAAAGGGAAAAAGACCTACCTGTGCAAAAATACTTATAGCAGCCCTTTTTGTGGTGACAAAATATAGGAAAAGGAGGGGATGCTCATCAACTGGGGAACAGCTAAGTAAGCTGTGGTATATGAATGTGATGGAATACTATAGTACAATAAGAAATGATGAAGAGGCTGACTTCAGAAAAACCTGGAGAGACTTACATGAACTGATGCAAAGTAAAATGAGTAGAACCAGGACAACTCTATACACAGTATCAGCAACGCTGTGTCAGGATCATTTAAGAATGACTCAGCTCCTCTCAGCAATACAATGATCCAAGACAAGTACAAGGGTCTCATGAAGGAAAATGCTATCCATATCCAGATAAAGAACCGATGGACTCTGAATACAGATCAAAGCATCTTTTTTTCACTTACTTTATTCTTTCTCGTGGTTTTTCCCCCTTTGATCTGTTTCTTCTTTTACTACTGTGACTAATATGGAAATATTTTTACATGACAGCATATGTATAAACTCTATCAAATTGCCTATCATTTTCAGAAGAGGGGAGGGGAGAGAGAGAGGGAGGGAGTAAAATTTGGAACTCGAAATCTTGTAAAAATGAATGCTAAAACTTTTCTTGACATGTAACTGGGGAAAAAATAAAATACTATTAAACTTAAAAAAGAAAGAAAGAGTCTTGGTCAGCTCTATCCAACTTCCCCACACCTCAAGTGTCTACACATATGGACTAGATCTATGCACTAAAATCTTTTTGTGAAGTTTGTCAGACAAATTGCAGCTCCTATTCTGATGACATTACTAGTAGAATGGACTCCATTGAATTGAATGGACTCAATTGAATGTTATATTCCATCCCACAAAGTATTACTTCATGCCTATGTGAGCACCAAGTATTGGACAATGGAATACCCAGAGAGATGAAAATAAAACAGCATCTTGTTGTCAAGGTAGTCTATTGGGAAAGCAAAAAATATGCACGTAGAAAGGGATGTGAAATGCAAAGTAAGAGACAAGTGGGCAGATGACCTAGGTTCAAATGTCACCTTGGCCACATTCTGGATTTGGACCCATGGGCACCACAATTAAATCTCAGTGCCCCCCAAGCTAGTCTCTGAGACCACAGGATGCTGAAGAACACTGATTTTATTCCCTGGTAAGAGGGAGTTTTCTCCCTGGAAGTTGTCTCCATGATGAGATAACAAGTTCAAAAAGCATTTGCCAGCTAGATAGCCCATTGGATAGAGTTCTGGGCCTGGAAGTCAGGAAGATTTGTGATCAAATATGGTCTCAGACACTTACTATCTTCGTGATCCTGAGCAAATCACTTAATGTCTGCTTGCCTCAGTTTCCTCAACTGTTAAATGGGGTTAATAATGGCACCTATCTTGAAGAGTTGTTGCGAGGATAAAATAATATTTGTAAAGCACTTAGCACAGTGCCTGGTACATAGTAGGCCTTATATAAATACTTATTTCAGTCCCCCCACTGCCAACTGATTTGTCCTGGTTGTGGTGATATATGCATGTAATACTCAATACCTCAAGAGACTGAGGCTGATGTGTCTCTTGCCACTATGCACTAAGCCAATTGGGTGTCCATAATAAGTCCTTCATCAATATGGTGAACCCCCAGAAAGAGGGGGTGATCAGGTTGTCTAAGCAGGGGAAGCCAGTCCATGTTGGAAATGGAGCAGGTCAAAGATTCTGTGCCATTCGATGGTGGGATAGGTCCTGTGATCACTTTCAGGCTGGTCAAGATAGGACAACTCAGTCTTAAGAGAGGAAAAAAAAATATTTGGGAGAGAAAGGAGCAGAGAACACCAACATTGGGACAGATCAGGAAGGAGGTGGCATTAGATCAAGGAAATGCCCTAGTCTGGACCATCTTTATCAGTATTTTGTCAAGTAATGACATCTTTTATGGACAGGATCTAGAGACATGGACTGGGGGGCTGATACTAGAGTTAGGTTAATTTGGAACTGGGTTATTAATAACTGGACCTGAAGAGCAATGATTAATAGATTGAAGTTGACCTCTGCTCCCTCCAAGAGCATAGCACAGGACTTAGTCCTTGTTTCTGTTCTGATCAACATTTTTATTAATGACATTATTAATTATTAATGACTTTTATTAATGAAGACAGAGATTGCATTCTTATCCACTTGATGGGTGACCTGAATCCTGGAAGGTCATTTGCTACTCCTCACATACAACTTTCCATCTGCTTCTGTTCATTTGTACAGGATGTCCCCCATGCCTGGAATTCTTCTTCTTAGAATTCCCAGCCTCCATCAGAGTTCAACTTAAATGCCATCTTTCTGGATCCTCCTAGGCCCAAGTGCCCCTCCCTACCCCTGAATCACTTTGTACTAAACTTGTCTCTCCGTTGACTTCTCTGAGGACGTGACAGAATGTAAGCTCATTGAGAAGAGGGACAATTTCATTTCAGTTTTTGCATCCTTAGTTCCTAGAGTAGTGGTTCCAGCACACAGCAAATAGAATGATGAATAGGAAGACCAGGATTCCAAAGGATCTTGATAAGGCAAAAAGACTGGTCAACAAAAGGATTAGATTTAATGAAGGCATACATTTGAGTTTAAAAATCACTTCCATTAATCATTGTTCCTCAGGTAGAGTTATTAATAACCCAGTTCCAGATTAACCTAACTCTACTATCACATTTAAATGTAGAAGTTAGCTCATTAGTCCACGCCCTTCATTTTGCATATGAGAAAAATGAGGGATGGAGAGGCTAAGGGATTTGCCCAGGATCACCCAGGTAGGAAGTAGCAGAACAGAGATTCCCACCCAAGTCCTCTGGCCCCAAATCCAGGCTCTTCTCTCCAAACCACACTGCCTTAATTCAAAAATACAGGACCAGAGACCCCTGGCTTAATAGGATTTCAGGTGAAAAACATCTGGAAGTCTTGATTAATTTCAATATGAGTAAACAGAGTGAAAGATCTGCTCCCTCCCCCACCAAAACACAACAAAAGAATGAAGTTAATGCCATTTAAAGTTTAGGATTATGCTTAGAATTATAGTGTGGAGAACATAAGGGGTGATCTTTCCACAGTTTTCTGAACTGGTTGGTCCACATCTGGGTACTACATTTGAAGAGGAATATTGACAAAATGTAGAGCACCCAGAGGAGGTTGAGGGGGATGGAGAAGGGATGGCAAAACCATGTCCTGTGAAGGCTACTTGATGGAATTGAGGAGTTTTCTCTGGAAAAGAAGAGACTGAGGTCAGGGAATGGAGATCTCGCCATCACGTTTTAAAATTTCGGTGTGGTGGAATTGAAGTCAGGTGTCCAGAGATCTAACCTCAAACTTTGCTATTTATCTGCTCTATCTTGGGTAAACCATTTCCCTTCTTCGGACAAAGTTTTCTTATATATGAAATTCAGGTGTTGAGCTAGGTGACCTTTAAGGGCTCTTTTGGCTCCAGCATTCTGTGGTTCTGTGGAATATTTGAACTGCACTGATGTCCTAGTCCTGAACCTCCTTGTTCCTTGGAGGAGAGATTTTTGATTCTGGTTTATCTAAAGCTATGCAGATGGATCCTAGGCTCTGGTACATGCTACTACATGGTAAAGACTTTGATTATAAGCCTGGAAATTGACTTTATATGTGTTATCTAAAGATCAATCAAAGTCACTTTGGATAGCCTTACCACCAATAGGTTACCCATCAGATAGGGATGTATAGTGCGTTCAGTGAGGAGTAGCACCTAGGGTGTGAGGGCTTGTTAAGCCCTTGGTGTCTACATGACTCTCAGCTCTCACCTGTGGCTCCCAGAAGCTATAACATGAGCAGCAGCACACCCTAATCAAAACATCTCAGAAGACAGGCTAAACCAGGCTGAGGGTAACCAATGGGCCTTAAACCCATTGGCGAATTGGGGGATGTCTGCCCCAAGCACGCGAAGACTTTCTCTAGTGGAATGAGTTGTTGGGAACAGTTTGTTCCAGTGGCCGTGAAAGTTGCTGAAGCAGCCACTGTGAAGCGCTTAGAGCTTGCTCTGCATCCTGAGTCATCACCAGTCTTCATAATTCTTGTCCTTCCACTGGACTTTGATGACTATGGAAGCGAGAATGAGGCTGATGACTTTGTGTACTCTGTCTCACTTAAATCCAGTTAATGCACAAGTCAAGACATTGCCCCATGATGTGATTGGTCCTCTTTGAAAATGAAGGACGAACGACAACAGCCCATCAGACAACGTAGTATAGATAATAGAGCACTGAACGCAGAGTCGGAAATATCTAGGTTTCACTCCTGCCTCAGTCTAGCTGTGTGAACCTGGACAAATTACTGGACTTTAGTTTGCGTAACTATTTTTATTTAATAGTATTTTATTTTTACAATTACATGTAAGGACAATTTTCAACATTCATTTTTGAAAGATTTTGAGTTCCACATTTTCTCACTCTCTCCCTTCCTTTCCTCCTTCCTAAGACAGCAAGCGATCTGATATAGGTTATACATATTTCCATATTAGTCGTGTTGTGAAAGAAAAAACAGAACAGAAAGAAAAAAAATGAAAAAAACAAAAAAGTAAAAGTAGTATTGGATATCTACTAAAGAAGGAAAATGATACCTCTAGTGTTGACCTCATAGAGTTGTTTTAAGGATCAAATGATCACAAGATCACAGATACGGAGCAGGAAGGGACCTTAGAAGTTATCTGGTTCAGTTCTCCCATTTTACAGATGAGGACACTAAGGGCCAGGGAAGTTAAGTGACTTATCCAGGGTCATAGAGGTAGAATCAGAGGTGGGATCCGAACTCAGGTTCCCTGACTCCTGAGCCAGTTGCTTTCCCCACCATGCCATGCATTCAAAGCACTTTGTAAACTTTTATGCACCGTCAGATATTATTCTGGCATAGTAGATAGAAAGCTGGCTTTGGAGTCAGGAAGATGTGGGTTCAAGTCCTGTTTCTGACACATGCTGGCAATGTGACTGTAGGCAGTGCCTCCCCAGACTCTGGGCTACAGATGGACACTTATCCATCTGGATTGACTGAAAAAGTTTTCTTCTTGGATGTTCCTTACTGGGGAGTGGTATTCATTAAGTTACCGTTGCCGGGTATGGGAAAGAGAACCTCTATCTACTAAGGCTTAGAAGGGCTATGATCTGTATCAGTGGAGGATGGATCCACACTGATGAAATCATAGATCTCTGAGATGTTAAAGTATGAAGTATGCGAAGGACTGTCATATGGAAGATGGATAAGGTTTGTTTTTCTTGGCCCCAGAAGGCTGGTAGATAGAGGCTGCAGAGAGGCAGATTTCAGCTCTGTATAAGGACAATGGTGAGGAGAACATGGGTGCAGTACATAAGTAATGATGAAGGCTGTACAAAAAATGACATTAAAATTATCTAGGAAACGTATGGTTGAAAAAAAAACATGTAGATAGGTCATTAGTAAGAGCAAAGTATTACAATGAACAGCCCATGGGCTGCCCTCAAAGCACTAGCCATGGAAAGACCCAGAGGAAGGGCTTCAGCACATGGACTCCCCCAATTTCCAAAGAGGGATTTATGGGCGGATATCTCTGAAAGAAGTTGTTCAGGATAAGAAGAGATAGATGAGTTGGAAACTCCATTTTAAGGTGATCCCAGTACTGCTAAAGTATTGACATGTTAATCATTGCTTCCCAGTAATAAGAATGTCCTTAAAATGTAATGGGCCCCTTCCAAAGGTAGTGAGCTCTGTTCTCCTGAATGTCTTCAAGTGGAAGTTGGGTAACCAGTCATCAGAGATAATAGAATTATAGATTTTAGAACCGAGGAAGACCTCAGAAGCCAGCCAGTCTAGGTCTCTCATTTTACAAATGGAGAAATGAAACCTGGGGAAGTTGTGACTTACCAAGGTCACCCAAGTAGTAAGCATAAGGTGTAGAGTTGAACCCAAGTCCTCTGCCTCCTGAGTCTAGGCTCCCTCTATTCTACCATCTTGCTATGGCAGAGTATATTTATGCTATGGGCTGCTCCTGGTTGGCCTCTGAAGCTCCTTCTACCATTAACATTCTATGATTTCATCATTCCAAGGCAGTGACAGTGGGAATAGAGATGGTGGGGACAAACCCAAGAGATACTTCAAAGGAACAACTGACAAGCTGGTGACAGCTAGAATGTATCAGAGGGAAGAGTCAGACAACCTAGTTGACAGGTCTCTTGATCTCACTGATTAGAAGTATGGAAGTTAGGAAAGGGAGGCAGTTACCTAAGGAAAATAGATGACAACCTCAATTTTGACCAGTTGGAGCTTAAGGTAATGGTGGAGTAGCCAGGTGGAGAATGTCTATAGGGAGATGGAGAAATAGGACAGAAAAGAAGTGGGAAATCAGTATGTTATTCACATTGAGGTGGTAGTAGAGGCTGTGAATGTTTGGAAGTGCTTGATTTAAGATTCTTCTTCCATACACCAAGTGTGCAATCTGTATAGGAAGATATGGGTTCAAATCTCACTTCTAAAGTGGTACTTTCAGTTTCCTTGCTAAATAGTGGAGTCCTGTTCTTGGGAGTATTCAAATAGAAAATGAAAAACCGTAGGTCTGGGATATGTCCAAGAAATCCTTGCATAAGGTGGGATAAGGTGGGAACCCATTAAAGGTTCGGGTGAGCCCATCCACCTAGTAACAGGTCAGAAAATTGAATTTGATGTTAGTGCCAAGTGACGTTTTGTATTTGTGTACTTTTATTTTGTATGGTGAAAAGACCACTAAACTTGGAAGATCTGGGCTTATTCTAACTCAGTTGTTTGCTCACTGTGTGACCTTGGATAAGATGCATAACTTTTCTTACCCAGCTTCTCTCTGCTTCTTACAGTTGTTTTGAGGAGTGAGTGAAAGAGACCTATATGGTAAAGTAGATAGAAAGCTAGACTTGCAATCAGGATGTTCTGAGTTCAAATCCTGCCTTAGACACTTATTAAGTGTGTGACCCTGGGCAAATTTTGTAATCTGTGCCTCAGTTTCTTCATCTGAAAAAGTAAGAGGATCGGATTTGTTGGCTTCTTGGATCCCTGTAAGCTCTTAACCTATGATCTTCTGCAGTATACATTAAGTTGTTATTATCTTTTGCAGTAATCCGTGCCTGTATTGACCACCTTATATGTAAGCTACCAAGGAGTAAGAACCTGTGAACATTGACTCATTTTTCACAGAGGCCAGCACATGTTTGTTATTGATGGTGACAAGGATAGCTAGCATTTACAGAGCACTTTAAATTTTGTAAAGCATACATTATGTTCTTTGAACTTTGCAACAATGCTGAAGTGGGTAGTACAGACATTGCTATCCCTAGTTCATAGATGGGAAACAGAGGCTCAGAAGTGTTAAGTGGCTTGTCTATGGTCACATAGTATGATAGGATTTGAAAACAAGTTTTCCAGATTCAAAATCAAGCCCTCTGTCCACCAAGATAGGATGACTAATACTGGGAATGGAGACAATGAGGAAAGACTGCGGCAGAGGTGAGTTCATCTTGCTGGAAGTCACAGAATCATAGAAAAGTCTCAGTTGCCCTGAGGCCGGTACTCAGCCAAGATGAAGTTGCTGCCTCCACTCTGGGAGAGGCATGTTTTCCTGTGGTTCTTTGTGCTTAGGGGCTGAAAGTGCTGAAAGATTCACTTGGAAGAAGTTCAAACAAGCCCCAGATCAGCCAAACTCCCTCCCGTGCCTGTGAGATCAGATGGCAAAGCATCGCCAGAATCTTACCTTCAATGATGTTTGCAAAAAACGCACATACAGAGGGAAACTTCAGAACCCATGACGAGAGAAAGTGGTGAGCGGTCTGTGTACAGCCCAGGGAGGTGAGGCCTGAGATGAAAGGTCATTGGCTTTCATTAACCAAGTAATCCCTAAACTGCTGATTTCGAACAGAAGGAAACACCACCCTGGGAGACATTCTATTTCACTGAGAAAATGCCCGATCTCATCCTTAATATTAAAAAAAAGAAGTTACAAAACACTTTGATTTTCTTAAAAAAAAAAGACAAGAATTCCAGCCAAGAGAAAAAGCCACAAGATGTGTAAATGTGTGTGTCTGACCTAACTCCCTAAGCCTGGTGTGAGTGTCTGAACAGTGCTTGGCAAACAAATACTTTATTCTGTAAAAACTATTTCAGGAACACTTTGAAATGGCTGCCCAATGATGGTTAGTTCATTTGGGATTTATTATAACATCGTTAGGCCAGATTATATCATTTGGGGGTAATGTCAGACACATTGCATCCTGTGGTTTTATGATGTGGACAAATATCACACTCAGGAATAGGATGAGCTTGCACAAATTGTTTCTTTTCCTATTCTACTGTAAATAGAGCTCGCCTTCCCTCTGCCCGAGACACGAGACCTTCGTCAACATCTGGCCCTTTGGCTCTACTCAGTTCGGTTTCTTCTCCCTCCTAGACCTCTCCCAAGTCTGTCTTTGGAGTCCATCTCTACCTCTAGACACAGAAACATGGCCACAAGGAATCACATGGCAGCTTGTCTGTCTCTTGCAGGCTTTGTCTATGTGTAGGCACTTGTAGGTACTTCGACGTGAGTTGAATTTAGCCAAATAATGGATTGTTTTTGAAAATAAATAGAAAGTGAATTTCATCAGACTGGTCACGACTGGATGTTTTGGGAGTTAAAGTATTTGACTATCTGTATTCAGTTGTGTTCTTTCTCTTTCAGACTGTGTATATTTAGACAAACCTACAATCAGCTTTCATGAAGTGATTTCAAATGCTTATGCAGAACATTGCATAATTGTCCAGAAATTAGTTTCTCCTAAAACCTTCACCCCTTCTGACTTCTGGATTTCTGCCAGTGGTGCCATCATTCATCCAGTCTCTGAAGTTTGAATCCTCGGGGTTACTTCTGACCTTTCCCCCTCTCTCACCTCTCATGTTCACATACCTACCAGGACTGGTGGTTTCTATGGAGTTCTTCATTCTCCAATTTGTCCATTCCTCTATTCTTACTAGCACTGTCCACCCCTGGATTATTTAACTAGCCTCCTAACTGGTCTCCCAGCTTTTTCCTTCCTCCCTGTCCAGACCATCCTTCTCGCTGCTATCAGATTGAATATCTAAGTTATAGTGACTATAACTGTTAGTGGTGGAAGTAAAATGGTGTCAAAGTTAATAGAAATTGGAGAGACCAAGGAACTGGGAGTCCAGAGTATTATAAGATCATATAGTCATAGACTTAGAGCTGAAGGGATGTTAAAGGTAGCAAAAGCTATCTCCTTCATTGTACTGATGAGGAAACTGAGGCAGAGAAAGGTTAAGTGATTTGTCTGGGTCACACAGCTAACAAATGTCTGAGGCACAATTTGATCACAGGCCTTTCTGATTTCAGACTGAGCACTTTATACAACTAGGAGACATAGTGGATAGATGCTGGACATGGAATAAGGAAGACCCTAATTCAAATCTGGCCTCAGATCCTTCCTAGTTGTGTTAAGCCAGGCAAGTCACTTCATCTCTCTCAGTTTCTTCATGTATAAAGTGGGGATAATAATATCACACCTCTCCCAGGGTTGTTTTGAGAGAATATTTGTAAAGCCCTTAGCACAGTGCATAGCACATAGTAGGTGCTTGATTAATGCCTATTCTCTTTCTCTTTCCCTGTGCATTTCATTTCCTAGCTGCTTAGAGGGCGAGGGTTGGGGAGGAGAATATGACTTTGAGGCAGGTATTGAATTCACCAGGGTTGGAGGAGATTCCATAGATGATAGCAAAAAGTATTTTACAATGCAGAGTAAACCTTAAAGCAGGAGAGGTGATGGCAGACGGAGAATCTGAACATGTCATGGGGGAGCAAGGAGTGACTGGGCTACGTTCAAACCCAGACTCTCTGACTTGAAATTTAATGCTGCTTCCACTACTTTAAATAGATTTTCTTTCTTATTCCACCTCCTCCCATTTCCCCTGCCCCCTACAAAGTCAGCCAGCAAGCATTTCTTAAGTAGTTATTATGGGCGTCATAAATTGGGGGATACACAGAAAGACAAAACAACTTACCAGCAAGCTCACGTTCAATTAGGAGAGACAACCTGTAAATAACCAGGCTCCTATAAGATAAATACAGAATAAATGGAAAATTACCTGACTGGAGACGCATTAGCAGCTTGGGTAACTGGGAAAGAAAGATCCCTTGTAGAAGGTAGGCTTTGAACTGAGTCTTGAAGGAAGCCGGGGAAAGGTGAGGAAGCATGGCTCTCCATTATGATTGCCTGAATGCATACCATGAATCTTTGCTAGATTGTGCACCCCAGGAAGAGAGGGGACTATGTTTGATTTAGGAAATATAGTATAATGGAAGGTATATTAGATCTGGAGTTGGGGGAGATCTGTGTTCAAATTTTTCCTTTAAAAATTCTAAGTTTCAAAACCATAGCCTAATTGCATTACCTCTCTGAACATCAACTTCTTCTTCTGTAAAATGGAGATGACAGTAAGCAGGTTTCTGTTGGACATAAGTCATAGAATTGTTAGAATTTGCTAAGCTAAATTCTCTAAATTGCTCTGCAAACCTCAAAGCATTGTATAAATGCCAGCCATTGCCACTTGCTGTGGGTCTCTCTCCCAACACCTAGTGTAATGCATCGCACACAGTAAGTGCCCAATAAATGTTTGTTGAATGGTTAGCTGATTTATTTAGCATCTGAGGGAAACACTGTGAGAATACCCATTTCTCCACAAACAACATGAGTAATATTTCTGTAGGAGGCTTTGTATTCATAGCAGTATGAATATACCGGGTCTCCAGAGCCTTAGCAAAGCGGCGGGTGGGCTGTCCATCTGGAAAGTGTGGGCTGCATTGCTAACAGTCTGAATAATTTAGGACTAGCTGTCTACACAGCTTGGGCTCAATGGATAATTGCTTAATCCTTTGCTTCTCTTTGACACTTTAGAGAGCCAAACTATTGGGCGTAGTGGTTTCCTTTGCCCAGATTCACTGGACAGTAAACCAACCCTTTTTTTTCTCTTTGGTTGATAGAGACATAAGATGGTACAGTAGAGAGAGCATTGGATTTTGAGTCAGAGGACCTAGATTCAAATCCTACCCTTCTTTATTTTCTCCCTGTTCATTTTTGGGCAAATCACTTAACATCTCTGGGCCTTAGACCCTATATTGAGAGGGAATTGGACTAAATGCCTCTGAAGTCCCCTCTAGTCCTAAATCTGTGGCCACTGTGATTGCCTAGGCATGATTTAAGGCTCTACTAAAATCAGAAGGGCAGTCACTTTGTCAGTTCTTGGGGACTGTGGGATTTACTCTGGCACTAAAGTTCTGGGCACAGGATTAAAAAAATGTTTCAGTGACCCTCTGTTCTTATCTGGATGCTCTTTATGCTTTGTACATCTAATGTTTTCAGATCAAGTTTGTTTTACTGATGTTTTAACCTTCAGGCTTTCAAATCCCAGAGCTTTAAATCCTTTCTTACAGAATTGTACCTTCTAGTCAAACATGTCTTCAAACCAGGAATCTTTTCACTAGCATGGCTGACAAGTGGTCATCCAATCTTTGCTTGATGCCTTTCTCATCATGAGGGAGGGGGATGCTCTCTAATGGCCTCATGAGACAGTTCATTCTGTTTAATATGCTTTCCTCTGTGTTCAAATGAAACATATCCCTCAGCAACTTCAATTCATTTCTCCAAGTCCCAATTTCCAGAGCCAAGCAAAACAAGTCTGATTTCCCTTCCTCATGACACCCTTTCAAATATTTGAAGACAGGTGTCTTTCTTCTACCACATATTCCTTACTCCAGTCTCTGAATGCTCTCTGCAACATCATGTGACATAGCTCTGAGCCCCCTCATAACACTAGTGACTTTGTTAATGACAGAAATTACTATTTTCTATTATATTAATAAGCAATTATTAAATTAGGATTGAGGTTTTTTTCTTTCTATTTCCTCATTCAGCAATCAGCCCTTTGAGGTCAGTCAGTCTCTGAAGGACATTGCTGATAGATGAGATTTCCCAAATTTAGATACATGCTCTTCGATCTTGGTTGGGACCTCATCCAACTAGAAGATCTTACAAACAGAATCAAATCTAGGTGAATTCTTGCCCTTAGGAAATGAGCCCCTGTCTTTGGAACCCTCTATTAGAATTTAGGGTGACTCAGCCTGTGAAGGAGAAAACCAACCAGAGTGGTCTGGGGAGAGATGGATTCCTTTGTCCAGATTGCTGGAGGTAGCTGAGTCTCATGATCAAATAACATTCTCCGAAGGAGGAGCTGAAGATTTTTGGCCCACCCTCTCATTAATATGTCTATTCCCTCATTAACTGTTCACCAATCAAGGTTGATTTTCACCTGTCAGGAGCACCTCTTCCAAAGGTATTTGAGCATTCAGAGATCTTTATGGTTTTTTCTTTGGTTACTGAGAGACCAATGACCATCATTTTATTGATAATTTGCTAGCATAATTGATAAATTGATTATTAATTACCCGGAAATTCTGTCTCTTGGGCTTTTTATTTGTCTCACTGGAACTTGCTCCCTTGTCACTCTTAAGATGTGGCTTTCAGAACTGAACACAAAGTACCACGTGGGATCTGATGAAAAGCAAATGTTAATAGATTATTGCCTTCCTCATATTTAACTTTAGACTTGTATTAACCCACCTCTTCTTCTCTTTCCCCACCCTGCCCGTAGTCCTTTACTTGCTATTCCAGTATGGAATGTTCACATCTCATTATCTCACACCTAACATAGAAGTCATGAGGAGGAGAGTTTCAGAAAGGTAACTCATCCCCTCTGTGTCATGTAGGACATTGGCTCAACAGTCCCAAGCAGATAGAATGCTTTCCTACTTATGAATCATCCCCTAATTCAAGAGATTGTTTTTGAGGGGATTTCTGTGGCTGGTGGGAGGGTGGGCTACTAGTCCTCCAACTCTAACATGCTATGACTCCTGAAATCCAAACTTCCTTCAGCAGTCATAAGGGAAATGGTAGATTCTGAAATGTCTAGTGTTGCCTGTTGTTAATGTCATGGTGTGGACTGGCATCCCCTTGTGTTGGTGCCATAGACTGGGAGGTGAGTTCAGTAATTGCCAATGATAATATCAAGGGGTATTTTTATAGCACTTTAAACTTCGCAAAGCATTTTTCACAGAATCGCTGGTTAATATATTTGGAACTACAGGTTATGTAGGTTAAGTAGGTGAACCCCTGCATTTTTTAGATGGGGTTATGGAGGCCTAAATAATTTAAGTGAATTGTTCAAGAAATTGACAGAGGCAGGTGGGATGTGAACCCAAGCCCTCTGACTCCAAAGCCAAGGTTCTGTCAACTGTACCACATAGCCTTTCAATTATCTCACTTGAGATAACTGCGAAGGATGTAGTTATGATGCCAGGCTCAATACCAAAATGAAGTAAGGAGCAGGACAGGGAAGGCAGGGGCGACTGCTCTCAAAGATGACACGGAGTCTCCAGGGTCAGTGATGCTGGTCTTCACAGGACACCCACTTCTCCTGCCCAGCATCACTTCCCCAAGAAAGGAGATACTCTGCTTCAACAGAGATTTCTTCATTGGCATTCACGGGACGTCCATCTCAGGTTAGATCTAGAGTAAATCCATCTAGAGTAAATCCATCTATAGTGTTACATAGTTGAGATGTTCTCTCAATCGTCTGCCTCATTAGCAGGGAGAAAAACTACCAAACGAGCAAAAAACCAAAAGAACCCAAAAGACAGAGAGGTCTCTAATTCACAGTAGACAGTTTGCTTTGCTAGTGGTAGCTCACATCAGAAGGTCCTGTCACTAACAGCTGGTGTGAGGGTAGACTGTTAGGAACTTCAGTCAATGAGTCATATATTAACTAGGGCAATTTAGTCCTACTCAAACACATAGTTAGCCTTATCCCAGAATCTGGGACCAATGTTAGCCTCAGGCCCAGGTTAGAATAAAATAAGCCCTGGGTTACCACGAGTTAGTTTTGCTGGGGTAGCCAGGGGCCAGTTCTATCATTAGGAATAAAGAATCTCCTAGAAACTTTGGAAGCTTGAGGACTTCATTTTTGTCCCTTGAAATTCTCTCTCTTTGGTCCACAGATGCTTGGGTCACGAGAGGAGCTCAGAGCTCAGCGACCGCTAAGAAGAACTTTCCTCAGTTTGATTCTTGCTGGTTTGTTTCTCCTCTGACATTCACAATCAGGCCTTTGGGTTGTTGTTGTTGTTATTGTCATAATGTTGTTGTTAAAATAATAATAATAATTTTATATTATATATAAATATAGATTATATATACTATGTATTATATATAGTAAGTATTTATATATAAATATATATTTATATCAAATTATTATAATCATATTATATATGAAATATAAAATGTTATTGGTGCCTTTTGTTTTTATATCACAGTTATTTCTAAGGATGGCCTTCTTTTGAACGCAGCGAATCTTTTCTTGTGACAGAGAAAACCAAAGCCAACCCATACAGCAACCCATGTCAGCATGTGAAACTTTTTCTCAACCATAGGCCGCCATCTCTCTAAGGAAAGGAGTGTGGTACATTTCCTTAAATCTCCTTGGGGTTAAGATTGGTTGGAATAATCATACAGTGATAGATTCTATTTTACTGTTCTTTTCTTTTATATCATAGTTGTAGAACATAGTTTTGTCTATTTTGTTTGCCTCATTATGCATCAGTTTGTGTATGTCTTTGGGTTTGTTTTTTCTAAATGCCTGCTCTATGGAGCTACTCAAGAGATCTCTGAGAGCACCAGTGGATTACTAAAGAGTATGGACCCTTCTCCCAGGGAAATAATTCAAATTTAGAGAATCTCCATGGTCTGAAGTCTTTTTTTCCTAAGTGACACCACTCTCCCTGTGTTCTCCTGGCCACTGGGGTAAGCCAAATTATGCCTGCTAGAAGTTCCAAAATTCCAGGAAGTTCAAGCCCATGGTACGGTGCCTTTCCTGGGATTTTTGAACTGTTACTGACCGGGGCACAATGAAAGAGGCATACTTCTTTAGATGCATGTATCATTGAACTTTCTTTTAAACTGCTGGCCATCAGCTCTCTGTTTTATGTATTTTAATTAATTGTTACTCTTTTTGTATTTGTGCCCTGAGGTGATTTTTATCACAAAGGGCACAGTTTAAAAAAATCAAATAAGTAACCCCTAATGAAGGGCAAAGTGGAGGCATCCGTGAGGTTAATTGAGTTTCTGGTGACTACAACAGTGGGCTGGAGCCAGAGCAGAGATACCACAGGAGCCCAGCTCCTGGCCTGGCTAATTCTTCTCTTAACTGCCTGCATGAGCGTACCTACTTAGGCACAAAGATATAAATGGAAGGAACTTTTCCAGAAACTTATTGGGGCGTTTTCCACTTACAAATATTGATTTTCCCTTTTCACTTGGGCCTTTTGGGGGGGAGCTGAAATAGACCTGGCTCTCTGGGCCTGATGGCGGCATATGTCCCGGCGTTGCCAGAATGCATTTGCCTGCCCCTCCTCCTCCATCTCTTTCCCCATCATCGCTGACTCCGCACTGTGCCCGGCCCCAGATGGGATAGCCTGGTTATGTAAAATCTATGTGACGCTATAAAAACATGACCCGGTTTCTATCAGGGAGGAAGGTATGTGGTGCACATTATATTGTCCTAACTGAACTACTTATTTTAATGAGATAAGAAATTGTGCCAGTTTTATGGTCATATTATATATTAGGGATTAATTACATGTACAGTATAGTGCATGTGATTAAATACATGAGAAATGAACACAGACCCCAACCCGTGTAAACCTCCCTCTCTCTGTTTCCTTTTCCCCAGTAGAAAAACTTTTGGTGCCTTTTTGGCTTAGAAGGTTGATGGAACAAGGGAAAAGACCACACGCCAACATCTCCTGGCTTCTGAGACTGACTAGGAAGGGCTTGTAACATAACACTAGGTGAGTGCAAAGGAGAGTGGGTAAATTTAAAAAAAATGATAAAAACATCACTTGTTTTTTAATAGATCATACAAACATGCCTGGCTTTAATTTGTAAGGATTTTCTCATTTGTAAAGCAAAACAACCAAAGGAAAAAAAAGGAAGGAGAAAAGAAAAGAAAGAACCAGCTAATAAAAAATTTTGTGGTTAGAGGTCTTTTTTTAATTCGAGGAAAGCAAGTTCAGGGCAGTCAACATTTGTTCCTGATTATACCAAAAAAATGTAGAAAAAATATTGTGAAGTATGACTTGGTTATGGGGTGCTGATGCAGCTCATGTCAGCTCAGGCTGTATTACTTGTTTCCATGACTGAGGACCTTGTGCTAGAGACAGGAGCTCAGCACAGAGGCTGCCCTTCCGGGGCCATTGTCCTCTTTTGATGTCCACTTTATGATAATCCTGTGAAAGCAGAGGCTTCTTGTTTTCTTTTCTTTCCTGGAAGGAAATTGGGTAATCACCACAGGCTTTCCAAGCATAGCCCTAAAGTGCCAGAAACTTTTATACTGGGTGGGGTGGGGAGAGAGAAGATGAAGGGGGAGGGAAGGGTTACTGCTGCCGGCGTAGAAATAGGACTGGCAAGGAAGGTCAGTCTAGGTTTCCTGAGGCCAATCCTGGAAGTGAGGATCTGATACAGAAACCTACAGAAGGTAGGTCTCCAACCTTCTCCTGACCCCAGTGCTTCCCACACAAGCAGACTGGCTGCCGTCCAAATTTCCTTTGCTATTCATCCTGTCATCAATAATCTCAACTTCCAGTTTTGCCAACACTCGAAGTTTTACAAAGCACTTTCTTCAACAACAATATGAGATGGGTTGTAGGATAGGTGTTGCTATCCCCATTTTAAAAGTGAGAAAACTGAGGTTCATGAGAAATAAATGGCATGCCAATGGTCATAGAGCTATTAAATGTTTGAGCCAGTACTAGAACTCGGGTTTCCTGACTCCAAAGTCCGTGGTCTTTTCCACTGAAAGTTACCAGTTCAATTCAAGATTTAAAGAAAAAAGGTGGAAAAAAACCCAAGCAATTAAACCATAATCCCTGCCCTCAAGGAGTTTACAATCATCAATTTAGTGACTGTCATGAGGAAAGCACTAAGTAAATGGTAAAATGCCGTAGAAATATAGATGATTATCACCCTCACCTATCATGTTGCTGTAGTTCTGTAGCAAAGTGCTTTCCTCAAGCAAGCTGCTAGTGGAGATGTCATCATCCCATTTTTACAGATGCAGAAACCAGGGTCATTGTGGTAGAATCATTTGCTAGGGCATAGCATGGATTGGAATCCAGATGTTATGACTGTGTCATTACTTATTCAGGAAACCATGTTACCTCCCCTTCATGGGGATTCTGAATATGTGATATAGTGACACCATTTAAACATCTTTCTAAAATTTATTTTATTGTTATCTTCTGTCATAGGAGCCTGGTGATTGATGCAATGCATTTCTCCACAGGTCTGAGAGGAAAGCAGTGGAGGGAATGTGGGGGCAGGAGGTTGGGTCACTTTTGGAAATCCACTATGCTCTGGAAGGAGAAGACCCAGGGCCTGTCTACAGCACCTAGAGCAAGGGTTCGAAACCATTTTTATATCATAAATTCCTTTGTCCTGTAAAGACTATGGATCTCTTTTTCCCTATTTATCAAAAGGCACTTATTAAGTGCCTACTATGTGTCAGGCACTATGCTAAGCACTGGGGATTACAAAGAAGGGCAAATGACAGCCCCTGCTCTCAAGGAGCTCACATTGGAATGGACGAGACATGTAATTAACAAGGAACATCCAAGGTATGCAGAGTAAATGGAAGGTAATCTCAGGGAGGAAGGCACTAGCTGCTGCGAGGACCTGCAAAGGCCTCCAGCAGTAGGTGGGTTTGGAGTTGAGATCTGAAGAAAGCCAAGGAAATTAAGAGCAGGGAGGTGACGAGGGACGGCATTCCAGGCATCAGGCACAGCCAGTGCAAAAGCACAGAGATGGGAAATAGAGTGTCATGTGCAAGGAGCAACAAGTGGGCCAGTGTAGTTGGATTATAGAGTGTGTAGAAGGCACAGAGGGTTCTGGTTATGAAGAACTTTAGGTGCTGGGGGACTTTCTATTTTTTTTCCTGGAGTTAATGGGGAGCCACTGAGGATAACTGAGCAGGGAGTTACCATAGTCAGGCCTGCACTTTAGGAAAATCACTTTGGCAACTCAGTGGAGAGGATGAATTGGAGGAGGGAGAAACTTGAGACAGGGATGCCCATTAGGAAGCCATTTGGATAGCCCAGGCAAGGGGGAATGAGGGTCCAAACTGGGCTGATGGCTGTATGAGTGGGGAGAAGGGAAGGTACATAGACCCACAGGGGTCAGGTATAAGACTTGATCTCAAGGCTTCCCGACTCTGCTGTCATCCCCTATCTCCTGCCCCTCTCATTTTAAAGAGGAGGAAACTGAGGGTCCACGAGGTCTTCTCCAAAGTCATATGGCTAGTAAGTGGCAGAAGTATGATTTCAACCCAGGGCTCTTGGTCCCAACCCATTTGTTCATCTGTCAATTGAGCCACAACTGCCAATGGTGATTTCTGGTTTCTAAGTCTCTTCAGTAAGCTTGTGATTCAGTTATATACAAAGTTGTACTGTCATGCAGCCTAGATTTCTCCATCTTGACCACCAGAATATGCAAATATTCAAGTGAATACGTGCCTGTCAATGACAGAGTGGATCCTCTTTTAGAATAATGTTTTTAAATGCGTAAATCATAATGCATAAAATTGCAAAGGAAATTGATTATATTAAAATATAATTATCAAAATATTAACAAAATGTTCATGTACCATGAACCCCTTGAGAACCTTAAGAACCCATGACATAGAGCAATGCTTTTAATTCATTTCAATCCAACAAGCATGGGTTTGCCTCCAATATCCAGGGATATACCACTTCCTCCTTAGTTTTCTGGGGTTCCCTGGACCACAATCCTTTCAGACCCTGCTCTATCTACCACCACTTTGATATGTTTTCAGTTGTGTCCAAGTACAACACCACTGGTTTTTGCTAGTACTTGCTATGAGGGGACTTTGGATACAATGCTTCCTACTTGCACTTACTATGAGATGGGCTTTCCAAGGAGATCTGCGTGGACCCAGCCACACTACCTGCCATGAGGCCAGCTGTCGAGGACAATGACAAGACTTTTGGGTATGACACTGTATCTAATCACCTACCTTCATCAGAACCTCTCCCCATCCACTGACACTTTGCCTGGACCCAATACCTATTTCTGAGCATACTGTCATCCTTTCTTGCTGTCGCCATCCCAGGAATACAATTCTCCTCCAATCTGAGTTGTCTGTTTCCTCTTTCCCATTCACCTCAATCCTACCTGACCCATGCCTCACTTGAGATCTGCCCACCCCTTCCACTGTGTTCTCTTGAGTTTTGGTTTTTTGTTGTTCAGTCACTTTAGTTGTTTCTGACTCTTTGTAACCCTATTAGGGGTTTTCTTGGCAAGGATACTGGAGTGGTCTGCCATTTCCTTCTCCAACTCATTTTACAGATGAGGAAACTGAGGCAACCAGGGTGACACAGATGGTAAGTGTCTGAGGCCAGATTTGAATTCAGGAAGATGAGTCTTCCTGACTCCAAGGCCAGCACTCTCTCTACTTTGTCACCTCGCTATCCCACCCTCTTGAGTATCCACTCCAAAATTATCAAAGGTCCTTTCACTTCAAGCCTCTTCTTTCATTCTCGCTGTCTTCTAGTTCTCACTGAGATCTAGCTCAAGGTTTATAACTCGGGGCAGCAGAACCGTATAAGTGGTTTCTAGAGACTGGACAGATCATTGGCCTGAGTTAGCTGGCCCAAGTCATATAATCTGGCTTATAGCCTGCTCCTTACTGGCGAGCCTTCCACATGTTCCTAACTGTCCTATGCTTCAGCTTGTAGGTGAGGAAATATTGTGTATCAGCTAGAGGTTCTGAATTGTCCACAGCAATGAATTACTCACGATGAATGAATGAGTTGAAAAAAATTGTTTATTAGCCATTTACTAAAAACACCAAACCTACAACAAAACTGAAAACAACAAAAGAAAAATGATCAGCAGCACAGAAAAGTTTTAAAACACAGTCACACACTGGATGCTTCTACTAGAGATGCTCATCTTTCAGAAGAGTAGAATGCCCTCTTCATAGGTTCTCTAGAGAAAGCAGTGCAGGTCTGTTTTAGTTTAAGGGCAGGACAATTCTTTCCTCTTATGTAACTATTCCCAAAAGTCAGTCCTTTTGCACACCAGCATTTCTTTGTGATGTCAGCCAGGGCAGTGGAATCAGCTTTATTTAATGTGTGGGGTTGAGCCAAGACCAGGCACACCCACTCATCCACCCATGGACCCACCCACTTCACCATGTAGGACCTCATGCAAATAGGCCTAATTTTGTTTAGTACTGGGGTTGGTGAACTGGAAGGGTTTCCTTAAAGTTTGGAGACAAGAAATACTTTCAGCAAGAAAAATCCAAATGGGTTTCTTCAGCTAATTAAAGCCGTTTTGAACACGACATATTATAGTGTGAGTACTTATGTACATATATAATACATACATATATGTGTACATGTACATTTATGTGTATTTTGTACGTGCATACACACATCCACAGGCATGTGTGTATGTGGTCCAAGGAGCTATGTTGCCTTCATTCACTAAGCCCAATTACAGACTCACATCTAGTGAGTCAGTGTTGGGAGAGTCTAGGTCCGTAGGCTTTTCTCAGACTTTGTATTTCTTTATATTCTCATCTCAGAGCTACAGAGATTCTCTCAAAGTTTAGGCTTGGCTTCTGTCTGTGGTCTGTCCCCAAAATGATTAACAGGCTTTTTATTTTCCCCCCCACAAAATAAGTGTTTAAAATACACTCACACACATACACATACACACACTTCATAAGCGTGCATTGATGAAGTACATAAAAGATGAATTAATAATGCATAATTTCTATTATACTCTCCTTGGTTGTTGGTAATTAACACATCACAACAAAGAACCCTTTGTGAGGCTGATGAACAGGCATTTCACTTTCACCTTGGATCTGCACTGTCCACACAGTTCGCTAAGGGCCCATGTCTTCTTCCCACAAGCCAGGCACATGTGACTCATCTTCTTGTGTCATTCTCTCCTTGGAGAAGTGTTTTAGTAATGGAAAACACCTCCTGATGCCAAGGAGCATCCAGATCCAGGAGCTCCTGCCCTGAACTCATGAGGTTGACACTGAGACTGGAACACCTGTCTTAGAATAACTCTTTGATCAACTGAGCCCAGGGAGAACCGGCAACCAGAGACCTGAATTCTAGTTCTTGGCTTGCTCAGCCAGTACATGTTATTGCTATTATGTGAAAGCAGCTGCCATTTCTGCAGAGTGGGTGAGGGAGGGGAGACATATCCTCTCCCTCATTTATGGAAACATGAAGGAAAGGCTTGAAGACACCCAACATACTCTTTTCAGACTGGAAGAGAGAGATGTCAAAGTTGTTTCTTCTTTTAAGTCATTAAATCAGTGGCTCTTTTTGCTTAATGACCAACAATCCAACAATCCTCCCTTGTCCCTACATGGGACAGAAACACACACACACACACACACACACACACACACACACAGACACACACATATTTGCCACCAAAGAGGCAAAGGGATCAACCCAAAGTTGCTTGTGTCCTTCAGTAATAAGCCAGGGGATATGTGTCATCAAAAGTGGCCCAATCATGGAGGGGGAAGTTTCCATAACTTACCTCCCAAACGAGTTCAAATGAATTCACCCCAGGTACAGTTATGATCAGCTAGAGCTCTGATTAAATCATATAAGGTTGTCTCTCATCTAGCCACCTTCTCCCTCATTTTTTTCTTCTCACTACTGCCATCATAGTTCAGATTTCCATTACCTCTCACTGTGACTATGATAAAAGCCTGCTGACTCTCTCCCTTCCTCCAATATCTCCCACTAGAATCCAGTTTGCATAGCCCATGAGATTAAGCTTCCTAAAGCAAAGCTTTGGTTACTTTACTCCCTTGCTCAAAACCCTTCAATGGCCCCCCACTGCCTTCCAATTAAAATCCAGATTCCTTAGCTTGATATTCAAAGCCCTCCATAATCTGGCCCCAGCCTTCCAGTCTTCCTTCTTACAACTCGCCTTGATTCATTTTAGATTCCAGCCAACTTACTTATTCCCCTTTATAGGATTATAACTATAGATCTTGAAAAGAACTTAGGGGTGAGAGTCCAATGCCGTCATTTTGAAGATCAGAAAATTGAAGCTCAGAGAAACTCAATCAATGTCTTGTTCGAAGTCATACTGATGGTAGTGGGGACGTATGGGGTGTTCAGGGAGGACTAACATGTCTGGTTTGAGGGCTTGCTGAGCCCTTTTCAGGGCTGCTCATCCACTTTGGGTGTCTACCTAGCCCTCAACTCTTACCCGTGGCTCTAAGAAGCTGCCTAGCCTGAGCAGTGGCCACACCTTGGTAAAACCATCTCATCAGAGGGGCTAAACTAGGTTGAGGGTAACCGACAGGCCTCAAACTCATCAGTGAGCTAGCACAATGTCTACCAAGGTATGTGAAGACTTCCTGTGGTAGAATGGGCGGATGAGAACAATTCATTCTAGTGGCCATGAAGGTAGCTGAAGCAACCGCTGTGGAGTGCTTAGAGCTTAGCCAGACATCTAAGACACCAAGGTCGCCCACTGGCCGGGCCATTGCCGTTCATCTTGACTTTTGTCTTGCCACTGGACTTTGATGACTCTGAAAGAGCCACTGAGGCTGAGGACTTTGTACAGCTCTGCCCCACTTGAATACAAATCAAGACATCACCCTCATCATGTCATTGGTCGTCTTTGAGTAGGAAGGATGACCCACAACAGCGGCGATGACAACAGATAGTATAAGTTTTCCCTATATTCCCACTTTGCCATTGCCTTCTCCCTCTCCAAAGGTAGAAGTAATTCTCCCTCTCTAATGTCCCTGAATATTTTTGCTCATACCTAGCTTATGCCTATCCCGACATCCTGAAGTTCGGTAGTTATATTGTAGAATCAGAAGTTTATTTGTAAATGTTTAACAACAAGCTCTCTGGGTAGAAGGGGGTGGCATAAGTTGACACACTTTAAATTTAATCTTCATTATCAACATTTTCCCTACCATTTTCTTGGGTCTGGACAATAAGTAAATGATTAATCAATAAATCAAGACCTTTTCTCCTATTTCCAAAGTATACATGCTCACACTGAAAATTTAACCATCAGCCTGTGCAAGCTGATTCCAGTACAGCCCTGAATTCCTTTAGGTAGGAATTTTTGTCTTTCTGTCCCCAGCATGAACACAGTTTCCTGCAGGCAGCAAAGGCTTAATAAAAGTGAAGTTGGCTGTGTACTATTGAATTAGAGTATGAATTTCTTAATGGGAGGAGCTCCACCTTACTCACAGTTGCCTTCATCGTAGTGCTTCTCACAAGGTCTTCTTGGACATAAAAAACCCTGAGAAGAAGCTTGCCAAATGATTGTGTGAATTAAGGACTCCTATGACAATAAGACCAAAACCGTTTCAGCAAGGTGTACTGGATAGGGCACTGGATTTGGGATCAGAAAGACCTGGGTTCAAATTCTACCTCTGGCATTTACTGTGCGGGCAAGTCCCTCAACCTCTTTAGGACGTTTTTTATCTGTAAAATGGGTACAAAAATAGCACTATACTCACACAAATAAGTCTTGTTGTGGTTAGCACTGGGAATGATGAACTGGATGAGTTTACTTAGGAGAGAAGAAATATTATAAGCAAGGTGAATCTGAATGAACTTCATAGCTTGCTGTGAAGGTCCAGTGAGATAATATATGTAAAGTGCTTTCCTAACCTTATACTGCTACATAAGCGTTAACTGACCTGGGGCAGCTAGGTGGTGTGGTGGATAGAGCACCAGTCCTGGAGTCAGGAGGACCTGAGTTCAAATGTGACCTCAGACGTTTGACACTTACTAGCTGTATAACCCTGGCCAAGTCACTTAACCCAGATTGCTTTGAAAAAAAAAAAGTGTTGGCTGACCTCCAAGGCCTTTTCAAGGGCAGCTAGGTGACACAGTGGATAGAGTGAGTTCAAATCTGGCCTCAGACACTTACAAGCTGTGTGTCCCAGAACAAGTCACTTAATCCTGTTTGTCTCAGTTTCCTCACCTGTAAAATGAGTTGGAGAAGGAAATGGCAAACCACGTTAAGTAACTTTGCCAAGAAAACCCCAAATATGGTCACAAGTAGTCGAGCAGGACTGAAATGACTGAACAACCACAAAGGCCCCTTCTAGCTCAAAAATCTAGGCTTCTGTGGCCAGAGTGGGTCAGTCGCATTGAACAATCCATTGTCCCTTATGTCCTTTGGAGGGGACAGAGAAGGAGGGAGAGACGAGATTAGGTTTGCTAAGATTGTTTTAGGAATTTGGGATTCATTTATTCAAACATGACATACTGCAGAATGGTTAGTATCTGCCTCTCAAAACTGAGTAACCCTTGCACATGAAACATGTCAAACACACCCAGTTACCGTTCTATGCAGCCCATCAGTCCCTGAGTATGACATAAGGCAGCTTCTTTGGATCAGACCCACTATGGTTTCCCCAGGGGTGGGCGGTCCAGTAATAGATACAAGTCTCCCAGCTGGAAGTATGAAACTGGTGGGTGGGGGATGAGGGACTGGACTGCTGGCAGTGTCATTGTGAATTATATGGAAAACTCCACAGCAATGATTCAGGCATCTCAGTGGCCTTGATGGGAGGATGTTTGAGAAAGGAGGGTCTTAGGTCTTAGGTTTTAGGAATGTCTTCATTCTCCTGAGTGCCTTTTCTTAAGGGGGCTAGGGTTAAGGGAGGGGAGACCCTGACCTGTCTCACAATGATAGGATCATAGAGTTGATAGCTGGAAGGACCTCAAAACTTCTTTAGAAGGGGCCTTAGAGGGTTAGTGCATTTTACAGATGAAGAAACTGAGAACCAGATTTAAGATACCTTTCCAAGGACACATAACAGCAGAGCTGAGGTTTGAACCCAAGGTCTCAAGAGGCAGTGTGATATAGTGTAAAAAGCATTGTATTAGAGTCAGAGGCCTGGGTTTCAATACTGCTTTGGCCACTTACCATGCGAACAAACACTGGGTAAGTCACTTTTCTGGATTTCATTTTCCCTATCCATAAATTAAAGGGAATGGACTAAATGATCTACAATCCTGTGATTCTAGAACCAAGTTCATTATATCCTCCCCTTTTGGGAATTATTCATGCATCTTCTGACTCAGTGAATCCTGTGCTATCAGTTTCAGAATAGGGCATAGGGGTTCCAAACTCTAATTTAACTACGCCTGCTGAATCTGAAAGGTCTACATTGTTTTCTTGATCCTAATTTCCAGTGAAGGTCAGTGAGCAAAGAGCCTTCATCCCAATGGAAGTGTACAATGTGCACAGCAGAAGTCACTGGTTTTCCAAGTTCTTTTTCTTTTTTGGCAGTGGGTTTACGAGACTTCTCTTGGATATGTGTTTGGAATGTCCTTGCCATTTCTCAAAATTGCCTTCCAAAAGG
The DNA here is from genome assembly GCA_028646595.1 of Phalanger gymnotis. Taxonomy (NCBI): domain Eukaryota; kingdom Metazoa; phylum Chordata; class Mammalia; order Diprotodontia; family Phalangeridae; genus Phalanger; species Phalanger gymnotis. The sequence goes on from CM053625.1 coordinate 76,006,979, forward strand.
GATTTGAACAGAATTTCTTCACCTCAGCATGATTTGAGAAAGACAGCACTAGTCTTGTAATGAGACAACTTAATTTTAGAGTCCTGGCTCTAACACTTGCTAGCTTATCCCTTCTGGGCCTCAGTTTCCTTATCTGTGAAATGGGGTAACAATATTGGCATTATTTGCCTCCCTGGTTTTGTGGTGAGGGAAGTGCTTTGTGAACCTTATAGTGATAACAGAATGGAAACTACAGTTGCTAGATTACTCTACCCATTAGGAGACCAAGAACATATTAAATGGATTTATTGACTAATGCAGAATGAGACAGAAGAGGTTTCCTGAAAGTTGGAAAATGTTTCTATTAGAGCTTCCTTTTTTTCCTTTTACATGTGCTAGTTTTAGACTAAATACTTTTCATGGAGCTGATATTAACTTCATGAAATTCACAATTAAGCTGTTTGTTGTACATTGGATAAACAGGAGGTAAAAAAAATCACTTTTCTGCGTCTCATTTCCTCTCTCTATAAAATGAAAGGAGTGGGCCTGTGAAGGTCCCTTCCAGATCACAATCTATAAATCTGTGACTCCGGTACCAGATTCATTGCGTTCTCCTCTTTCAGGAATTACTCATACCTGCTGTGCTCCTCCTGACCCACTGAAACCCTGTGCTCTCAGTATGTGGAGAAGGGATAGGTTAATAATAATATGATAGGTCTGGTCATGGTGGGAAGAGTCTGCAGCTTATTCCCCCACATGCACATGAGGCCAGTGTTGGATCTGCCTGGGGGCCCAGTTGGTAACAGACTGGCATATAGTTCATAAATTTAGATCTAGAAGAGACCATAGAAATCATCTTGTTCAAGCCTCTCATTTTATGGATCAGGAAGCTAAGGCCTAAAGAGATAAAATGGTTTGCACAGAGGTAGTAAGTGGTAGGTATGAGATTTAGATAGGGTATAAATTCTCTAGGTATAAATGCATAAATATACATATCTACACACATATAAATATACATGTATACACTTACATATTATATATAAATGTATACATACTATATGAGTATGTATGTATGTGTGTATTCTCTAGGTTTAAAATCCTTGTATAAAGAATGGGGATTTTTAGGCCTTGTCTCCGATGAGATATTTTCACTGTGCTGACCTGGCTTTTAAATAAACCTTTTCAAGATGGTTCAAGATGTGACTCATAGACTCCCCTATGGTGTATGATGTAGCTAATCCTTTGATATCAAAGTGTGTTCCCTCAAAGGCAAGGGTTCTTCATCTTTTTTTTTTCTTTCATGGATCCTTTTGGTTTTGGTAAAGTCTACATATCTCTTCTTAGAATAATGTTCTTTAAATACATTAAAATACATAGAATTACAAAGGAAACTAGTGATATTGAAATATGGTTGTCAAAATAGTAATTAAAAGAGTTATATAGACCTCAGGTCCATAGACCTGCAGAACCCTTGCTCTGAGGTCAATAACATTGCTGTTGCAAAGTGAGCAGACTCAGAGCTCTAATCTTTAGTCCATGGTGATCACTAGCAGGTTATTACCCTCTCTGACTTCCACTTCTTGTTCAGAGAAGGCCCGCATAGAGAGGTGGTGAACCAACTGGTCAAAGTTCTCTTGCTATTCTACTGAGAACCTGATCACAAAGCAAGGCTTTTCAGCACAGAATTAGCCTCATGTTCCCTCCAGCTCAGGATTCATTCTAGTCATGGGACCGAGGCAGATGTTCATAGCATCACCAAACCATAGAATCAGAGAGCTTCATGGGACCATGGAGTGTACCTGGTCCAACTTGTGCCTAATCAAAACATCCCTGACAAGTGGTTGACCAGCCATCTTTAGCTCAAAGACCCCTAGTGAGGAGGAGCCCATTAATAAGAGCAATAAGAGCTGGCATTTATAAAATACTTTTTACAGTTTGTAAAGTACTTGACAAATATCTTATTTGATCTTTGCAATAACAGAGAGGTGGGTACTATTATTATCTCAACTCTATAGGTTAGGAAACTGAGGCAGACAGGGGATTAAATGACTTGTCTAGGATCAAACAGTTAGAAAAATTCCTGATGCTGAATTTGAACTTAGATCTTCCTGACTCCAGGTCCAACTATCCATTGTGCAGCCTAGCTGCCTAGGTGTCATTACTTCCTAAGGCAGCTCATTGTGACTTTGGACAGCTCTGGTGGTTAGGATGGATCTTATTACATCAAACCTAAATTTCCTTCTCTTTAATTTCTCCTCATTGTTCAACTCTCCAGGGTTGAAAGGAACCAATATAATTGGTCTTCTGTGTAATAGGCCTCCAGATAATTGCAGACAGCTGCCCTACCTTCTCTTCTCCATGCGAAATATCCATAGGTCCTTCAATGAATATGTTTTTAGCATGTGATTCAGACCACTCATTATTTTGGTCACTTTCTTGTGAGTTAACTTCCAGCTTCTCTATGCCCTTATTAAAGGAGGTTTCTAGAACTGAACATATAGATTTACCCTTTCAAGCCTGAATATAGTAGGGCTATTCCCTCTCACTTAAAATACTAGGTCTTAGCCTTTCTGGCGACCTTGTCCAACTGACTCAGATTGAACTTTTAGCCATTAAGACTTCCAGATGTTCACACCTATCAGATTGTCTAACATGACAAAACAGGAAAATTATAAATACTGGAGTTGTAGGAAAATTGGAACACTAATGCATTGTTGGTGGAGTGGTGAACTGATTCAAGCATTTTGGAGAGCAATTTGGAATTATGCCCAAAGGGTTATAAAAATGTGCATACCCTTTGACCTAGTAACACCTCTTCTAGGTCTGTATCCCAAAGTGATCATAAAAATGGGAAAAGGACCCACATGTACAAAAATATTTATAGCAGCTCTTTTTGTGGTGGCCAAGAATTAGAAATTGAGGGGATGCTCATCAATTGGGGAATGGCTGAATAAGTTGTGGTATATTAATGTAATGAAATACTACGATGCTATAAAAAATTATAAGCAGGTGGACTTCAGAAAAACCTGGAAAAACGTGTATGTACTGATGCTGAGTGAGGGGAGCAGAACCAGGAGTAGACAGAAATAGCAACACTGTGCAATGAACAACTTTGATAGACTTAGTTCTTCTCAGAAATGCAATGATCTAAGACAATTCCAAAAGACTCATGATGGAAAATGCTCTCCACACCCAGAGAAAGAACTATGGAGTCTGAAGGCAGATAGAAGCAGAATATTTGCTCTCTTTCTTTTTTGTTTTGTTTTGTTTCTTCTTTCTTGTAGTTCATTCCATTGGTTATAATTCTTCTTTACAACATGACTAATATGAAAATATACTTGGCCAAGATGGCGGCTGGGAAGCAGTGACTGGCGTAAGCTCCCCACCAAATCCCTCCAAAAACCTATAAAACAATGGCTCTGAACCAATTCTAGAGCTGCAGAACCCACAAAGTGGCAGAGGGAAGCAGGGCCCCAGCCCAGGACACCCTGGATGGTCTCTGGGTAAGGTCTGTCCCACATGGACCTCCCAGCCCCCAGCCGAGGGGAGCAGAGCTGAGCCCAGCAAGCACGGCGCGAACAGACCAGACGCGGACCTACCAGACCAGGAGACGAGCAGAAAGTGCCCTGGCATCCTGAAATACTGAGCTGTGGCATGTACCAGACCTCTCAACCCACAAAGAGCAAAGACATCAGAGAAGGTT
>CM053625.1:76011160-76031794 GCA_028646595.1 Phalanger gymnotis
GAATGATGCAAGAATACCAACAAGTCAATGACTTGCTAAAGGAGACCCAAAAAATACTGAAGAAAACAACACCTTAAAAAATAGACTAACTGAAATGGCAAAAGAACTCCAAAAAGCCAATGAGGAGAAGAATGCTTTGAAAGGCAGAATTAGCCAAATAGAAAAGGAGGTCCAAAAGACCACTGAAGAAAATAAGACCTTAAAAATTAGATTAGAGCAAGTGGAAGCTAGTGACTTTATGAGAAATCAAGATATTATAAAACAGAATCAAAGGACTGAAAAAGTGGAAGACAATGTGAAATATCTCATTGGAAAAACCACTGACCTGGAAAATAGCTCCAGGAGAGATAATTTAAAAATTATTGGACTACCTGAAGCCATGATCAAAAAAAAGAGCCCAGATATCTTTCAAAAAATTGTCAAGGAGAACTGCCCTGATATTCCAGAGTCAGATGGTAAAATAGAAATGGAAAGAATCCACCGATCCTCTCCTGAAAAAGATCCCCAAAAGAAAACTCCTAGGAATATTGTTGCCAAATTCCAGAGCTCCCAGATCAAGGAGAAAATACTGCAAGCAGCCACAAAGAAACAATTTGAGTATTGTGGAAAAACAATCAGGACAACACAAGATCTAGCAGCTTCTACATCAAGAGATTGTAGGGCTTCGAATATGATATTCCAGAGGTCAATGGAGCTAGGATTAAAACCAAGAATCACCTATCCAGCAAAACTGAGTATCATGCTCCAAGGCAAAATATGGATTTTCTTTTATAAAATTTAATTTATTTAATATATTTAGTTTTCAGCATTGATTTTCAAAAGAGGCTGAATTACAAATTTTCTCCCCATTTCTACCACCCCCCCAACTCCAAGATGGCATATATTCTGGTTGCCCTGTTCCCCAGTCAGCCTTCCCTTCTGTCTCCCCACTCCCCTCCCATCCTCTTTTCCCTTATTTTCTTGTAGGGAAAGATAAATTTCTATGCCCCATTGCCTGTGTATCTTATTTTCTAGTTGCATGCAAAAACTATTCTTTTTTTGTTTTTGAACATCTATTTTTAAAGCTTTGAGTTCCAAATTCTCTCCCCTCTTCCCTCCCCAACCACCCTCCCTAGGAAGGCAACTAATTCAACATAGGCCACATGCATATCATTATGTAAAACCCTTCCACAATACTCATGTTGTGTAAGACTAATTATATTTTGCTCCTTCCTTTCCTATCCCCCTTTATTCAATTTTCTCCCTTGACCCTGTCCCTTTTCAAAAGTGTTTATTTTGATTACCTCCTCCCCCTATATGTCCTCCCTTCTATCATCTCCCCTTTTTTACTTTCTTTCTCCTTCTTTCCTGTGGGGTAAGATATCCAATTGTGTATATGTTATCACCTCCTCATGTCAAATATGATGAGGGCAAGATTCACTCATTCCCCCTCACCTGCCTCCTCTTCCCTTCCTGCAGAACTGCTTTTTCTTGCTACTTTTATGCAAGATAATATAACCCATTCTATCTCTCCCTTTCTCCTTCTCTCAATATATTCCTCTCTCATCCTTTAATTTGATTTTATTTTTTTACATATCATCCCTTCATATTCAACTCACCCTGTGCCCTCTATCTATACATATATATATGTGTATATACATATGTATATATATATATTTATATATGCATATACATATATATGTATATATACATATATGTATGTATATGTGTATGTATATATGTATGTTCCCTTCAGCTACCCTAATACTGAGATCTGCTGAATTATACACATCATCTTTCCATGTAGGAATGTAAACAAAGCAGTTTACGTTTAGTAAGTCCCTTGTGATTTCTCTTTCTTGTTTACCTTTTCATGCTTCTCTTGATTCTTGTGTTTGAAAGTCACATTTTCTATTCAGCTCTGGTCTTTTCACTGAGAAAGCTTAAAAGTCCTCTATCTTATTGAAAATCCATATTTTGCCTTGGAGAGGGGGCAGGTGAGGGAATAACATACACACTGAATTAGTATTTCACAACATGAGTATTGTGGAAGGGTTTTGCATAACGATACTCATGCGGCCTATGCTGAATTGCTTGCCTTCTTAGGCAGGGTGGGGTGGGGAGGAAAGAGGGGAGAGAATTTGGAGCTCAAAGTTGCAAAAGAAGATGTTAAAAAAAGTTTTTGCATGCAACTAGGAAATAATATATACAGGCAGTGGAGCATAGAAATTTATCTGGCTCTACAAGAAAGTAAGGGAAAAGGGGATGGGGCGGGGAGTGGGGTGACAGAAGGGAGGGCTGACTGGGGAATGGGGCAGTCAGCATATATGCCATCTTGTAGTGGGGGGAGGGTAGAAATGGGGGGAAATTTTGTAATTCAACCTCTTGAAAATTAATGCTGAAAACTAAAAATATTAAATAAATAAATAATGATAAAAAAAAAAGCAAAAAGAAAGAAAAGAAAAGGAGCCCTTTTCATTAGGGATGGGCAGGCTAAGAACTGAACCCAATCTAAGAACTGAATTCCTATATGCAAAATAGAGAGTTTTCATGACTCCAGTCCCTCTAAAGCCTGTGATTTCTCTGTGATGGAGATAATAACTTTCGATAACTACAAACTGTTATATCCTTTGCATCTACTAAGTTTTTCTTGATAGAGTTCAGCTATATGATGTCACAGTTTCCATTGAAGCTATAGGTTGGAATGATGCATTAAATACAATATAATGAAATTTAATGTAGACAAATGCAAGGTTCTATATGTAGGTTCATATATTTAACCATACGAATAAGAATTAGGAAGGCATGTTTTTTTTTGTTTCATGTTTTTGGGGGAGAAAAAAGTTTTGATAGTTTTAAGTGACAGAGCTCGAACATGAGATAATAGTGTAGCATTCAATTCAATATGAGTCAACAAGCATTTGTTAAGTACATGCTATGTGCAAGGAAGATTTGATTCACATTCCTAGAAAGGCAGCATTTCCCAAAAGTCTTAGAATTTTTTTTTTTTTACTAAACGGCTTAAAAGCTTTAAGAACTTTATCAAGCTTTAGTAGCATAAAACGGCACTGAGACTTTTGGGACACCCAGTCCGAAAAGAGAGGAGTAATGATCCTATGAGTGTACTATGCCCTGGTCAGATCACATTTGAAATACTATATTCAGTTCTGGATTTTCACAGTAAGAAAGGAAGTCATTGACAAAGTAGAGATCCAGAGACGGTAACCAGCACATTGAGACACCTGGAGTTTGTTGGCATATGAAGGCAGATTGAAGGAAGTGGGGATGCATGGCCCAGGGAAGAGAAGACAAGGAAGAACATATTCTTGCCTTTAAGGATTTGAAAGGTAGATGTGTCTAAATGGTAATAGACTTGCATGGCTTTGGCTTAGAGGGCGGAATTCCAAGCTATGCTTAGACATTGCAAAGACGCAGATTTAAACTCCACTGTCAGGGGGAAAAAACCTTCTCCACAATTAGACTTCTCTCTTTTTTTTAAAAAAAAAATATTTTTGGGGGAGACATTTAGAGTTAAGTGACTTAGCCAGGGTCATGTAGCAGGTAAGTATCTGAGTCTGGATTTGAACTCAGATCCTCCTGACTCCACAGCTGGTGCTCTATCCATTGCACCTCCTTGTTGCCTAAATCAGGCTTCTCTAGACTTGAAATGAGCTGCTTTGGAAGGGAGTGAGTTCCTATCATTGAAGGTTTTCGGGCAGAGCCTAAATATACTTATTGAGTATATTATGGGGGGATTGCTTTGTATTAGATGACCAATAACATCCCTTTCAACTATAAATTCTGTGATTCTGTGAACCTCAGGTTCACAAACAAAAACCAACATTCTCTTCAAAATAATTGTCTTGGAAAGATACGTATCCCTAAGGAACTAAAATTGTAGATGATCCAAAAGGTAAGAGAAATGAAAAAGTATTAGGCTTGAAATCAAAGGACCTGGGTTCAAATTTTTTTTAAATGTCTCTACTATTTACTCTAGGTATCTAGGTGGCACAGTCATTAGAGTGCTGGTTCTAGAGTCAGGAAGACTCCTTTTCTTGGGTTCAAATCTGGCCTCAGACAATTACCAGCTGCATGACCCTGGCCAAGTCACTTCACCCTGTTTGCCTCAGTTTCCTCCTCTGTAAAATGAACTGGAGAAGGAAATGGCAAACAGCTCCAGTATCTCGGCCAAGAAAACCCCAAATTGGGTCATGGAGATGACTGAATCAACACAACAAGTAATTTACTATATTTAACTCCAAGTCTAGTGGTCTTTAATCTCTCTATTTTTGGATCATCCTCTATTTGGGCTCCTTTAAGGATTTCTAGTATTCCAGTAGTATAGCTCACTTACCTCTCATTGTTAAGTTGAATTTTTTCAACTGTAAAGTGAGTGGATTGGATGACCTCTGGGCCCCTTTGATCTCTAATTCTGCAGTCCTAGGACGTGACCCTCTGGTCTATAATCTTAAATTGCAGAGAAGCAAATTTTGGTATAAAAAAGAAAAAAACCTGAATGATAACTAGAATTACCCACAGGTAGAAAGGGATACCTCAGGAGGGAGTGAATTTCTCATGCCTGCAGCTCTTTAAGTGTGGAGTGGATGACCCTTTGTCAGGGATTCTATCTCAAGGTTTTCTCTGCAGGTCAAGTGCTCTACCTACTTACCCCAGAACACCAGGCCAAAGCCAAACAAATAAACACTTTTAGAGTACTTCATGCCTTACAAAGTGCTTACGTACATTCTTTTATTTGATACAGCATGCTCAGAACTGAATACTATCTTCCTAATACATAGCTCTGAGAATATCTTTGCCCTTTGAAGCTTCCCTATTTGGGATTGGCACTCGAGGCTCCATACAGTCACACTTCAGTTTGACTTTCCAGGCTTATCTCCAGCATTTAGTTGTTATATTGCACCAAAACTTCTAGTATTTTGTTTTGCTTTGTTTTTACATGCACTGCTCCGAATTCAAGTCTCTATTTTTTTATATCTTTACAATTTATTTTTTAACTCAATAATAGGACTTTACACATTTATTGTTATTTGGCTTAATCCTCTTATTTCGCCTGCGGTTAGGTCCTTTTTGGGGCAGCTAGGTAATGAAGGGCATAGAGCACCAGGCCTGGAGTCAAGAAGAGCTGAATCCAAATTGGCCTCAGACACTTACAGACATGCATTTAGGCTTAACTTTGAGCCCAATGAATCCATCAACACATTTTTATTGAGTGTCTACTGTGTGACAAGTACTGTGCTAGGCAATGAGTATACAAATAAAATAGCAAAGCAGTCACTGCCCTCAGGGAGCTTACACTCTATCAGGGAGAGCCCAGAACTCTTCACTGTGACAAACTGCCTCTCACACAGTAGGTGCTTAATACATTTGGTAATTTAAATGTAATGTGATAATGTATTACTGAATCAAAATGAAGTTGTTGCCTTCCCCATTTGGACAGCTGCACAGAATGGAGAGTGACTAGGGGTCTCTCATCCCCAGAGCTCTAAGGACATCCACAGACCCCAGATGCCTTCCTGAAAAACCTTCTGTTGCTCCCCTTCTCACAGCAGGGTGGATGGGAATCAAAGGCAGAAAAAGAGGACAGCACAGGAGGCGTTTATTCCTGAGGTTACTTGTCACAGTGCCACGGGTTTCACAGTCAACTTCCTACACAGAATTATTCTTAATGACCTCGATTTTGGAAGTCTGACTCAGTGGAGATGTAGAGCGTTGTTACCACAGGCAAAGCACTCGATTTCTCAGTGCCCGCCCGCAGTCCCTGCTCCTCCTAACATTGTCATAAATTACTTGGATGAAGATGCTGATGGTGTCCTGAGCATATCTTCTGGTAACACAAAAGCAGGAATGGAGAGCTCAAATGGCTGGGTGACAAATTAGAGTCCAAAAAGGGTCTGTTGTTGTTCAATTGTTTCAGATTCTTTGTGACCCCACCTTGGGATTTTCTTGGCAGAGATCCTGGAGCTCTTTGCCATTTCCTTCTCCAGCTCATTTTACAAGTGAGGAAACTGAGGCAAATAGGGTTAAGTGACTTACCCAGGGTCACACAGCTAGGAAGTATCTGAGGCCAGATTTGAACTCAAGAAGATGAGTCTTCCTGACTTCAGGCCCAGCGCTCTATTCACTGTGCAACCTAGCTGCCCTGGCACCTACTATGTGCCAGGCACTATGCTAAGTCTCAGAGACAGAAAGAAAGGTAAATGATAGCCCCAGCTCTTAAAGAGCTCCCAGTCCAATGCGGGAGAGATCAGACACATAAATATGTAATAACGAACTATCTACCAGAAGAATTGGAAATAATCAACAGAGGGAAGGTGCTGGAAGTAAGAGGGATTGGGAAAGGCTTCCTAGAGAAAGTGGGATTTTAGCTGGGACTTGAAGGAGACTTGGAAGCCAGGAGGTGAAGATAAGGAGAGAGAGCATCCCAGGCATGGGGGACATAGAGTGAAAATGCCTGAAATTAAGAGATGGAATGTTTGAGGAATAGCCAGGAGGCCAGTGCCAGAAGACTACAGAACACATAAGAGGAATAAGAAGACTAGAATGGTGTTTGTGTGTGTGTGTGTGTGTGTGTGTGTGTGTGTGTGTGTGTGTGTGTGTATGCGTGTGTGTGTGGCAGGGGTAGGTTATGAAGGGATTCAAATGCTAAACACAGAATTTTATATTTGATTCTGAGCTGGGTGCTAGGGCTGCAAAAATTGTGTGATGTAAAGGCAGGTTCTGATCACAAGGAATCAAATTGGAAATATAGTCCAATCATAAGAGAAAGGAGAATGAGATAAGTGTAAAGGAGAAATGTGGGCCAAGCACTATGAACTATTTGAGGGAGAGATCTATCTCAGTTGGTGGGGGTAGAAAGGTTTTGGAAGGTTTCGTGGACAAAGCGACTTCTGAATCAGGTCTTGAAGGAAAGCAGTGACTTCAATGCATGCATATGGAGTTAGGGCAAATCCAGCAGAAACACAGCCACAGGGATGGGAGAAAGCAGGATGAAAATGGGTCCCAAGCCAACCCAGTTTAGATCAAATGGAGTATGGCCACAATGAAGGGGAGCAGTGTGAGATAAGCCTGGAGAGGTAGTGTGCGGCTAGTTTATAGAGGCCTTTGAATGCTGGAGTCAGGGCCTTGGAGAGACTGGGGAGCCGCCAATGGTTTTGGTGGAGAGCATTGGCATGACCAAAGCAGCAACACGTTAGAAAGATCGCTGGTGAAACATAGCCTGGAGAGGAGAGAGACTGGGAGCAGAGGGGCCAGCTAGAAGGCTTTCACAATTCTTAAGTGAGAAGAAATGAGAACCTGAACTAGGAAGGTTGCAGAGGGTTTGACGGACAGATCTTGTAAACTAGCTCCTGCTGTTCAACCTCTGCCTTGTTCAACTCTGCACTTTGTCCGCCTTCAGGTGGCCCAGGCTTTCTAACTGGGAAAAGCTACAACCAATCAGAGAAGACAATGGTCTGGCTTGATTTTGAGAGGTGGCAAAGATGCTGCACTTTGTGACTGAACGGGGAAAACAACAGAAACTACAATCATAAATGTACAAGAGACTTTAGAACTATCTAGAATCAGAGCTTCAAATGGGAGTGTTTGTGATTTTCAAAGCAGCTTCACATACCATGTTCCCAGCTGTAAAGTGATGTATGCATATGCCCTTGAGCTGGTGGAGAAAAGGGACATGAGCCACTATTTTAAAGAGATAGATTCACAATGAAATTTCAGGGTCCTTTCTCCGTTTTGCTTATGGAACATTCTTTCCAACCCCACTTTACTGAATGAATGTGGTCCATGTTTATTTCACTTTCCTTTCCCCCCTCAGCACTGCTCCCCCACCCAAGGATCACATCCTTCTTTAGAATTTTGTTCATCAATTGCAATAAACATAGGGAACTAAGGGACTGGACCGTCCTATTGGGCAATGAATGACAAAGCTCACACTATTAACTGGAAACCTGGAGTCTTGGGTCCTTTTTTTTCTTCTATAACTTTGCATGACCTTTGGGTAAACCTCACTACGCCTCTGTTTCTCTATTTGTAAATGAGAAAGTCAATTCATTCCAGAACCAACCTCATAATGAAAGAATATTTAGAAATCTCCAGGAACTCCCTGATTCTGTTATGACTAATTTCACATCATACCATTCTGCTACCAGATTATTCACTGTCAGATAATAAACTGAAATATTCTTTTTTTGTAGAGAGAAATAGAATGGCATAATGGCTAGTGTAATCATTTGGGAATCAAATAACCCTGGGTTCAATCCTGCCTCTGGCATATACAATATATGACTTGACTTCTCAGATCCAGGTGTCTTAATAAGATAAATTACAAAAGAGTTGACAATCTCCATCAATGGAAAAAAATCAGAGGTTAGGGTAAAAAATATTAGTATGATTATCTATTAAAATCTATTATTAATATTTTTATTATTAAGAGAGATAATATAATATAGTACAATGACCACTAAACTGAGACCAGTGTCCATGACTCCTGGGTTATAGTTTTTTGCTGCTAACAAGTTGTGTAACCTTAGACAAGTCATTTTTTCTAATTTGTATTTGAGTTTCCTTATCTCTAAAATGAATGGTTTGGATTAGAAGGTCTTTAAGGTTTTTTTGAACTTTAGAGTCAGACTTCAACTTGAATTCTGACTGAGGTACTTACTACCCATACACCTGAGTAAATAATGTAATAACTCTTTGGCCTCAGCTTCCTTATCTGTATAGTGGGAGAGTTGGATTTCCAACTCTAAATCTATAATTCTATGGGGCTTTGAGCCTGGCAACAGAATGAAGAAGAGATCCTCACCTCCTACGTGGTTTATTGCTTTGAGGGTAGCAGGAGGCAAGTTTGGAAATGATTGTATTTCCATTCATTATGGGCTAGCATCATGAATATCAGGGGAGAAGGTAACAATATGAGCCTGGCCCCTCCAGATGCTCCATGTTCACAGAGTGAATCTATGGCTGCATTCATGAGGGCTTCAGAATTTGGTTAAATGAATCTTGGCTATTTGAGAGGTTGTGGGTAGTCCAGAAAAGGACAGTACAGTTTTGAAAATGAAAGCATTCCTTTGTTAATTGCTCCTGCCCTGGACCTCACCCAGAGCCAGATGTAAGTATGGTATGTCATTTATTGGTTTCAAACTCCCAGGTTTTCTGCAATCCACCTCATCCCTGTGGACCACACCCATCCATCCCTTGCAAGTGTTCATAGGACTCCCACGCAATTCCCCCACACTTGGTATGCCTGCCTGGTAGAGAGAAAGAAAAGCTGTTACACAGAGCTAAGTTTTTTCCACATACCCCTCCACCCAACCGAGTTAAAGCAGCAGATTCTTCTGTTTATATTTCATTCTGCTAACAAAGAACAAACATGACCCCAAACTCTCCCCACCACCTACCCTTCCGAAAACTTGTGAGTTAATTTTAGACATGGAGAATGGATCTGGCCATGGCTTCCCACACATGGTTTGTTCCAAGCCAGGCTCCACTACCAGCTCAACTTACCCGAAGCAGCCCTAGACTTCCCGAATCAAGACGGGGGGCAGGAGTGGCTGGAACTTGGCCAGGTCCACGGTCTCTCAATCTCCCTTTGGAGGAGGAGGGGAGCCACCTTCATCTCCTGGGGATGCAGGTCAAGTCCAGAGAGAGGCCCTGGGCTCCCTCCTGCTGCCTGACAAGCATACTTGACCACAATGTTTTCAGCACAACAGCCACTATCTACTTTTTCAATCCTCTGCCTGCCATTGTTCTGTTTTTTTTTTTTACAGAACTTGAAGAATGTCTGGCAGAAGGAACTTGAGTCCCAAACTCAGGGCAGCAGTCTGGTCCCACCACTTAACCTCTCAGATGTTGAGCGATTTCTTACCCACTGAGGTAATTCTTCCCATTATTCTGAAGTCATGAGGGAGGATGAAGGTTGAACAATAGGGGAAAAAAAAGAAATATGCTTTTTATGTAGGAAGCCAGTTTTCCATATAACTCAAGGAATAAACAGATAGTGTGGGAAAAGGCAAGATTTTTATCTTTAAGGAGGTGAGTGTGGTGGAGGCCCTGAGTTGTCAAAGCTGGATGTCTACATTGACAACACATAAAGCAGTAGAGTCCAGCTCTCTACTTGGCCTTTATAGTACAAATCAATCAATGAATCATTTATTAAACAACTACTCTGCACCAGGAACCAGGCAGAGTTACCTAAGAATACAAAGATTTACAAAAAGAAATTATCCTAGCCCTCAAGAAGCTTGAGTTCTAATGGGGGAGGAGTGTGTGTATGTGTGTGTGTGTGTGTGTGTGTGTGTGTGTGTGTGTGTATGCATGGCAGCAAGGTGGTACAGTGTTTATAGAATGCTAGGCCTAGGGTCAGAAAGACCTGAGTTGAAATCCGGGCTCAAACACTTACTAGCTATGTGCTCTTAGGCAAATCTGATTAAATGCCTTGTGATTTTAACTAAGGTGGTTTCTGGCTGGCTGGTGAAAGTGAATACATTGGTAGGGGCCCATGGATTATGGGTATGTGTGGATACTGACTTAAAGAGGTAGCTTTTCTAGAGTGTGTGTGTGTGTGGTGGGACTGTCGGTTGCTATAGATCCTTACCCTCAAGATCTCTCAATTAGATCATTTCCCTTCTTCTAGTAAATAGCACCATCTCCTCCATACTTTCTGGTGGAGGAATGTACTTTTTTTTTGCTGTTTCACAACTTATTCATTTTTAATTATTTAGGTAGGAGGTTGTGATGAATTTGGAATCAGAAGTCTTCACTCTGATACATGGTGAGATCATGTCATCTCTTTTATCCTTAGTTTTTCCATGTATAAAATGGGGCTAATGATGCTTGAATCACTTGTGTACATCACAGGCTTTGAAAATGGTTAAGAGCGTTACAGAGATTTGAGATCTTATTACTAGGAAAGGGAAAAGACCTTTTTCTTCCTTTATGATTAATGCTGGTCAAGCTAGTTTGAAATTTTCTTTCTGAAGAAACTTGCCTTGCCTTTTTATCACTTAAAAATCCTAATACAACTGCTATGCCATTAACCACAATTTTCCAGATAACAGCCAGTTTAATTCAGTCATTGTTTCTTCACCATTTGCCAAAGACCATCTAGGTTTCAGGGGCCTAGATTCAAATCCTAATTGTGCTTTTTATTAAGAGACTTTGGATAAGGTCTCTAGAACCAAGTCTTCAAGGAAGCCAGAGATTGTAAGAGGCAGTGGTTAGGAGGGGCAACATCACAAACATGGCGGACAGCCATCACCAAGTTGGGAGGTGGAGTCATATGTGAAAAGCAGCAAGTAGGCCAGTGTGGCTGAACTTTATAGTGTGTATAAGGGATAAATATGCCATAAAATGAGAAAGGTGGGAAGGGACCAGATTGCAAAGAGCTTCACTTGCCACTTACATTTGATCCTGGACATAATTAGGAGTCATTTGGGTTTATACAATAGGGATGTCAACATGATCAGAACTATGCTTTAGGAAAATCACTGGCATCTGAGGAGGATTGATTGGGTTGGGGAAAAACTTGAAGCTGGGAGTCCAATTAGAAGGCTGATTAGTTCCCCTCAACTGTACTGGAAAAACCCTTCTCTGGGGCTCAGCTTAGGTATAAGCCCCACCATGAAGTTTGCCCTGAATCCTTCCCCCTTCCCTCCCACCTGATATAATCTCCTTCCTTGTTGTTGCTGTTGGTCATTCATTCTGGAAGAGGGCCAATAACATCACAAGGGTAGTATCTTGACTTGAGTATCCTTAATGTTCTCCTAGAGGACTTACCTAGAGCTGTTGATTGTCTCCATCAGAGCCCACCTTCCGTAAGTGTAACTGTTGTTTTCTCCTACAAGACAGTAAGCTCTTTGAAGTCAGGGATTGGGTCATCTTTGTCTTTGCAGCTTTAGCTCCCAGAATAGTGCCTTGCACATAGACATCTAACAAACGTTTATTGAACAGAATTGCATTGAATGACCTTTTACTTCGGTTGGGTTAGGCAAGTATAAGGGTTATTATTTCACATTATAGGGACCTAGTACATATTTTGTTGAGTTGAACTGAGGAGGCAGAAGCATTTTCTTACTATTACCAAGTTTTCTTACTATTACTGAGGCTACCTCACAAGGGTGTGCTGGAGCCAACTCAAAAGAGCTTGAGAGCCATTTGTTAAATTTTCATGGGGAGCATTTATACTTTGGAAATCAGCAAATGCTACAAATCAGTGCTTGATTTATTGCTTTGTTGATTGTCTAGACTGAAGGAATGATGGAGAAAATGTTAATAATGAATGAAACTTAAAAGTGTATCATGCACACAATTTTTTTTTTCTGGAGAGCTAGTTGTTAAATACTTATCAGCACACGGCTGCTATCTCCCTTCTCCTGCTCCACGGATGACCTCTGTGCCAGTGTATCCCAATTCAAATTATGGTGTGGACTGAGAAAATTTCTGCTTCCTAATGGGGACATCCATTTCTTCCAAAACCCCAGATCAATGACTTTTGGTGGTTTAAGAGGTAAGGAACGTCTGCTAAAAAGGAGAGAGCCCAGGGCTGAGAAGGAGGAGATGGTTAGTTTTTAAGGTTTAGGTTTTAAGAAGTAAATCTGGTTTTTAAGAAAGCAAATAAAACAAACATAAAAACTTTTGCAGAATTATAAAAAATCTGCCATGAAATGGTGTCATCTTGAAATCCTTTAGGTCACTTCAGCCCCAGGAACAACCTGAACTGACCCCAGGAGAAGAAAAAGGTAGGAAAAAAATTTTTTTTGAAGGAGACCAATCTTCAGGACCAGACACTGGTCTGGATTCTGCTTTGAGACCTTTACAGTGGCATTCCATTTAGACCAATATAAATGAAGGTTTTCTTGTTATTATTGTTTATATCACAATGTCTTTTCTATCTACCAGTTTTCCCATATGGAAACTTCAGTCTTATCCAGGATTTTGGTGTCAGAACTTCACCAGTAATGGCTGCAGCCAGAGGCCACATGAGGAATGTAGACAGTTTGGTTCTAAGCTGTAGCCTCTGCTAGGGAGGTGGGTCTAGAATAATGGGGGATGGAGGGAAGTTGTAGGGTGAGAGAAAAAAAAACAAGTTAGGATCCAAGAGGACATGAGAAATCATCATGGAGCTGACAAAGGTACCCTAGAGCTCACAATGACCCCAAAGCTATTTGATTGTCCTTTGCTTAATAATAGCTAACACTATTATTGGTGTCAATAGTATGTGCCAGACATTGTACAAAGTGATTTAAAAATCTTATTTCATTTGATCATCCCAACAACTCTGGGAGGTAGGTGCTATTGCTATCTCTGTTTTAGAGATAAGTGGTTGTTTTTAAGCATACTCCAAATACATGAAGCTGGGGTCCCCTTATGACTCCTAGAGGAGTAGATGACACTCAGCTTTTCAGCTAAATTCAGCTGATGCTTTTTATGCTGCTACTCCATCTGTGACACTGTGCTAGGCTCTGAGGAAATAAAAACAAGACCAAAATCTTTCCTGTCCTCGAGGAGTTTACAATCTACTGGAATCATACCATATTTTTATAGAGAGCCAGATATATGGTAATTTATGGAGGCAGAGCAATAAGAATGGGAGGGAACAGTAAAAGCGTTCTTATTGGAGGTAGTATCTGAGCTGACTCTTGAAGGAAACTGAAGATTTGACTGGTGGAAGCAGAGGTAAAGAGGAGGTGTGTTCCAAGCACTGGAACAGACTGTGTGAAGACACAGAGGCGGGGCATGGAATGTTGAGTTCTAGAAACAACAAGGCCACTTGGGCTGGAATGTAGAAAACATCAGAGGCAGAACTGTGAAATAAGGCCAGGAAGGTAGGTGGAAGTCAGATTGCAGAGGGCAAAGGAGTTTGGTATTCTATTGCAGAGACAATAGGAACCCACTGACAATTTTTGAATAGGGGAGTGATATTTCCCTTAGCAAGATTATTTTGGTGGCAATGTGGAGGATGCAGTGAAGAGAGGAGAGCCCAGGCAGGGAAACCAGCTGTGAGAGTAGCCCAAGTGAGAAGGGAAAGCCTTCTCTAGAGTAGCCATTGCACAATTGAAACAAAGAATATGGGGATAAAAGATGTAGAATTGGCAAGGTTTTACAACTAATGAGATATTGGGGTGAAGGACAGAGAAGAGTCAGTGATGGCTCTGAAACTGTAAACTTTGGTAACTGGAAAAAGATGGTGTAGCCTCTGCTAGGGAGGTGGGTCTAGAATAATGGGAAATGAAGGAAAGCTGTAGGGTGAGAGAAAAATCAAGCCAGGGTCGTAGGGGACATGGGAAATCATGGTCCTGACAAAGAAGATTGTTCTCCTAAATTCTAAACAGAAATAGAAAAGTTCTCAGGAGGGGACAAGGAATTGGGAGGGAAAAATGCATTCTGTTTTGGACATAATCGGTTTCAGAGGCTTATGGGTAGATCTAGGTAACTGTCAACTGGGAATTTGGGGTCAGATTTGATGAAAGATTGGGGCTGAACATGCTATACGTTTTGGAGTTATCTGTGTTGTAATGATCATCGAACCCTTGAAAATATTCTACACCTGGTTTCTATGGGGAAAGGTTATACGAGAATGAGTGGGAGAAGAAAGAAGGACTTGAGATGAATACTGTAGAAGGGGAAGAAAATCATGTCAGGGATCTGAAGGGGTTTAGACTAACTAGTGAAGCAGGTCAGAGGTTAAACTTAGGGAGGCAAAATTAAGAAAAATTTGAAGGAGACCAGTCTTCAGGCTCAGATACTAGTCTAGATTCTCCTTCTGCACTAAAAGAGGAGAAAGTTCAAGGACAGTTAAAGATATAAAATAATTAAGGAGGATCAAGGAAGATTAGTGAGTAGAACTTGAAGACATAGACTCGAGAATCTAAAGAAGATACTACCTCCAATAAGGCAAGTTAAGTGTGGAAGAGTGAGTAGAATAACTTGGAGTGAAGCAAAATGATAGAGTTGATTGGTAAGTGGGGCAAATGGTAAAAAAAAAAAAAGAGAAAAGAAGTTGTTCGATGCAAGGCTGAATGGAAGGTAAATGTGATTGGGGAAATTTGAAACTAAGTAAATAAGTTGAGTGAGGTAATAAAGTTATTAACAGATGATTATTGGCCATAGAAATTAGCCAGTTGTTTAGAGTTGCAATATAAACACTCCCGTGTATTTGTTTATGAGGCAATGAGGGTTAAGTGACTTGCTTAGGGTCACACAGGTAGTAAGTATCTGAGATCAAATTTGAATTCAGATTCTTCTGACTTCAGGGTCAGTGCTCTACCCACTGTGCCGCCTAGCTGTCCGCTAGGATTTGCCCACTGCTAGTCTCAAATATAATGCACAGAGAAATTATTCAATGATTTTCATTGAGCATGTGGTGTTTGTATATCTGCCACAACAGATGGTTACTCTCTGTGATTCAAGGTACAGGCTGATCTCCCCTCTAGAAGAGAAAGTTTAGGGACTTGAAGAATGCCTCTCCTCATTTCCACACTGCAACAGATAGGAAACAGAAGTGAGAGCTTCATTGATGGCCAAAAAAGAGGGGGATCTAAATGGAGGAGGGGAGACCTGACTGACCTGGGTGTTAGAGAGTAGAATGGTGTTACGTAAGGTAGAAAGGGAAGGAAAGAGGCAGCTTCACAAACATAGGCTAAAAACTCATTAAAGACTCTTAATGGACAGGAGAGAATAGATGTTCTGAAGACAGACAAATTACTTGTCCTCTAAAGAATGATGTTATTGAACCATAGACGCTATTTATCCAACAAAGGCTGGAAGAAGAAGACATTAGCAGTGGCTGATGATTTTCTCTTTAGGGTTACCAAGTCTCATTGATAACAACAGTAGAGAGGTTTTTTGACTGCCTGGTTGGTGTATGCATTCAATACAAAACCAAGAACCTCTCGAAATTATGAAAATGGATGCCAGCTGCCTACTTCTGGTGATTCTCCTGGGAACAAATAGTACTGTTGGAAGGAACCTAAAAAATGTTGCCAACAATTATGAAGTATTGGTCAAGAATCAGGAGACCATAAAGACATGATTTGTGTTTTCCTTGCTGTTGTCAGTTGAAGACAAGGTATTCAGAAGGGAAAATTTAATTTGGGAAGTGAACAGCTGGCTAAGAAGGTTGTGTTTGAAAATGGGAGTTGGATTTCTGGACCACAGGTTAAAATATAGGCATGATAGATTACTGGCCTGAGATGGAGTGCATTTAGCAATGTCTAGTAAGAATGTTCTTCTCAAACTATTTATAAATCTAATCAAAAAGGCTTTAAAGTAAAAAGGATAGGAGAGAAAAGACTAACGTCAAATTAGATACCATAGACAGTGGGTACAAAGAAGGAAGAAGAATAGCAGATGAGACAACAGAAGTGCAAAGGAGATAAAATCCACAAAACCATGCATGATCTTAAGGGTCTACACCCAGATTCCCATACGTTAGGCAACAAAAAAGAAGAAACTGGAGGTCCCAATGCAAGGAAGCAAAATTGACCTTACAGGTATCACAAATACAATGGAATGAAACTTATGGCTGTATCATGGCTCTAGATAGGTATATATTATTCAAATAAACATGACAGGTAAAAGGGAGTATGGGTAACATTGTACATTATGAAAGTTTACTTAGGTGAGGAAATTCAGGAATGAGAGTGGGAAAAAAATGAGGGAGAGAGGTTGTGAAGGCCAACTGAGAGAAATAGACGTGATTTGTCACAGATGACCAGAATACAGACCACCTGGACAGAAAGAGTAAAAAAGTCAGGAACTTGGGAAATAAATCATAAAAATGGTATGGAAGCATGTTGTAGTAATTCTGGAGGGTTTCAATTATCCAGACATCTGCTAGATTCTCTCTATGGCAAAAGCAGAATAGCCAATAACTTTGTGTTTTGCCTCAGAGATCATTTCATCCTTCAAAAAGGGTAAAAGAACAAATAAGATGAATTCATTCTGAATCTGATTCTCAATAAGAAAAAGCAACCAGTGGCTGGGGTGGAAATGATGGACGCTAGAGGGAAGAGGACACTCAACGACTTGCATAAAGCCATTGATGGCACAGAAATCAAACTTGGAGATGACACCAAGCTGGAAGGGATTTTAATCCTGGAAGTCAGGATTCGAAAGTCTATTGACAAGCAAGAACATTGGACTGAATCAAATAAGATAAAATTCAATAAGAATAAATGTAAAGTCTTGCACTTTGGTACAAAGCATCAATTTCACAGGTACAAGATGAAGGAAAATGTGGCTAGAAGGCAGGGAAGAAGTGTACTAGAAGTGTAGAAGGCTCATCAGGAAGATGTCCCTGATTCAAAATAGAGATCTGCATACATATTCTTCTCACTTCTGCCTCAAAGAACCTCTTCCTTTGAGACACAACTCAAGCAACATCTTCTACATGAAATTTTTCCTGATCTTCCCAACTGCTTGTGCTCTCCTTTCCAAATTACCTGGTATTGAACTACTTTGTTTTTATGCTCTTTATATTATACATAACTACCCTACATATCGTGTATGTCTATATACTATATGTATGTACTTACGTATGTGTTTGTTGTGTTCCCCCCTCCATTAGAATGTAAAACTCTTTGAGAGTAGGGATGATTTTATTCAATTACATTTGTATCCCCAGTGCCTAGCAAAGTGCTTGGCATATAGTATCTTAATAAATGCTTATTGAGTGATTGAAAATAAGATGTATTGGAGGAATAAATGAGAGATGTTAGATAGGAGAATTGATACCACTTCATACTTCAGGATATCCATCGGTAGGGTACTTCCTTCACCAGTGCAGATCACAACTAATCCATGTCCTCTCCTATGCAGTTAAGTGTACTGGATTTGGGAAGAGAAGTCCTGGGTCTAAATCCCAACTCTGATACTTAATAGCTCTTGGACCTTAAGCAAATCACTTAATCTCTAGGGCTTTAGTTCCCTCCTGGGTATTCTGGAGCCACTTCTAACCTACTTGTGAGAACTGACAGTTACTTTCTCAGGGTGAGCATTCACACCTCCAAAATTGATAATATTGTTTTGTTAATTGCCTAGACTTAAAAAAGTTAATATTACAGACTGAGCTTAAAAGCGTGTGCATGCATTTACTTCCTCCTCCCCTCCTTGTTAAACATTTACTAGCACATGCCTGCATGACTCTATAAATACCACTGGACCCCATCAGGAGTGCAGTAGAAGGCTCAGAGAGTGAAACCACCAGACTTGGAACTAACAACAACTGGCTTTCACACAGCACTTTAAAATCTCATTTGAGTCCCACCACAATCTTAGTTCTCTCATGTGTAAACATGAAGAGGGCTAGACTGGGAGATCTCTGAGGTCTCCCCTGGCTCTCAATCTACAATCAAGAATCTTATGTCTTCCTGTGAGATTGGCTCATGGATTTCTGTAAATCCTGGGTGGAAGATTTCCTCTTCATGTTGGCAGCCTTCCTCTGGATCCTGTAATATTTCACAGATAACAAGGAGGCTGTCCATCTGTCACCCCTCACAGGATCATAGGATCTAGTGTCGAAGGTAACAAAGATTATCTTGGCCAACCTTGTGGCTTTATGCTTAAGTCCTAGAGATGTTTCAATGGCTTTCCTAATGTTATACAATTAGTACATATCAGAGGCAGTATTTGAACCCAGGTCGTCTGACCCAGAATCAAAATCCTCACTGTTCTTTCCTAATATTACGTCTCCTACTCATTTTCACTATGTAATAATCACAGTTCGTGTAGTGACATTTCCCCTTGGTTATGTCCATGTGCCTTTCAAATGTGCTTTGACTCACCCATAATTCTCAATACTGTGTCTTTGCCACAGGTTAAAGCCACTGGTTTAGATTGGGGTAGTGCGGTGAGGCTGCTGAGAAGTAAGGGGTGAATGTGGTGGTGGAGGAGAAGGAAGTAAGAGGGAGGAGATTGGTCCTTGGGATCCGCGGAATCTCAACAATGTGCTATGTAGGCTGAGGAATGCCATCAGCCTCGGACCAATCCTCCTCCAGCTGGGTGCTGTAGCATTAGAAATTGAAGGCCAGAAGAACTCTCCTCCCTTCCTTGGCCCCAAACTTGTTCAGTATCACAGGATAATAGAATTAGAGCTGGAGGGGAACCTAGAAACCCTACAGTACAACACCCCTTCTTTGACAGATGGAGAAGGTGAGGCCCAGAAAACCGAAGGGACTTGACCAAGGTCACCAGGATATTAATCCAGATAAACAGGCACTTTGGTAGAGGAGAAAGAGTGAAAAACCTGAAATCTGAGGCAGCATGCAATAGGGGAAAAAATGTTTGGTTTGGTGTTAGAGGACCTGGATTTGGGTTCTAGATTGACTTTACTAGTGGTTACCTGCATGACTTTTGGTAAGTCATTTGACCTCCTTTGGCTTTATTTCCTCCCCTATAAAACGAAGGAGTTGGACCAGATGACTTTCAAGGTCCCTTTTAGTTCTAAATCAATGATGCTATGCATTAGGTTTAAATCTCAGTTCTTCTTCCTCCCTTGGTTCCTTGGGCAAGTTGTGTTGTATCCCAGGCTAGCCAGAGAAAGTCTTCTTTTCTGGGAGCTAGAAGGGAAGAGGAAGAGCTTGTTGACTTCGTGACAACATCAGACTAATGTGTCCAAACATTTGTCCTCCTTACCCTTAATCTGAAAATGTGAAATGACAGCAAGAATTCTTAACTCCAGAGACCAGAATAAAAACCTGAATAAAGCCCTTCAGCAGACTCCTGTGCTTCATTATTCAATATTGCCTACCAAATGGTACAGTGGAGATATGCTTTTTCTTTCTGATTCAACAAATTCAAGTGGCCCCTTACTGCCTCTAAGATCAAATATAAAATGCTCTGTTTGACATTCAAAGCTATTCGAATAATCTAGCCCCCTCCTACCTTTCCAGTTTTCTTATACCTTACTCCCTGAAATGTACTCTTCAATACAGTGACACTGGCCTTCTGGCTGTTCTACGAACAAGATACTCCATCTCTCAGCTCCTGGCATTCTCTCTGGCTGATGCCTGAAACATTCTCCCTCCTCCACTGGGCCTATTGGCTTCTCTGACTTTCTTTATTTTACTTATTTTCATTAATTAATTAATTAATTTTTAATTTTCAACATTTACTTTTACAAGATTTTGAGTTCTAAATTTCCTCCCTCCCTCTACTCCCTCCTTCCCAAGACAGTATGCAACCTGATACAAGCTATACATGTTTGATCATATTAAACTTACTTCTACATTAGTCATGATGTGAAAGAAGAATCAGAACAAAAGGGGAAAACCATGAGAAAGAAATAAAACAAACAAAAAAGAGAAAATAGAATGCTTCGATCTACATTCAGATGCCATAATTCTTTCTCTGGTTGTGGGTAGCATTTTCCATCATGATTCTTTTGGAATCGTCTTAGACCATTTAATTTCTGAGAGGAGCTAAGTGTATCAAAATTGGTCATTGCACAATGTTCTCCTGGTTCTTCTCACTTCACTCAGAATCAGTTCATGTAAGTCTTTCCAGGTTTTTTCTGAAATTCACCTGCCCATCATTTCTTTTTTTTTTCGTTTTTTTTTTCATTTTTTTTAAATTTATTTTTGACATGTTTGGTTTTCAGCCTTGATTTTCACAGGCGTTTGAATTACAAATTTTCTCCCC
>CM053625.1:76032294-76052063 GCA_028646595.1 Phalanger gymnotis
AGAACCAGAGAGTAAAATAGAAATTGAAAGAATCCACTGATCACCTCTTGAAAAAGATCCCAAAAAGAAAACTCATAGGAATATTGTTGACAAATTCCGGAGTTTCCAGATCAAGGAGAAAATACTGCAAGCAGCCAGAAAGAAACAATTTGAATACTGTGGAAACACAATCAGGATAACACAAGATTTAGCAGCTTCTACCTTAAGGGACTGAAGGGCTTGGAATATGATATTCTGGAGGTCAAAGGAGCTAGGATTAAAACCAAGAATCACCTACCCAGCAAAACTGAATATAATGCTCCAAGGCAAAATATGGATTTTCAATAAAATAGAGGACTTTCAAGCTTTGTCAGTGAAAAGACCAGAGCTGAATAGAAAATTTGACTTTCAAACACAAGGATTAAGAGAAGTATGAAAAGGTAAACAAGAAAGAGAATTCATAAGGGACTTAATAAAGTTGAACTATTTTGTTTACATTCCTACAAGGAAAGATGATGTGTGTAATTCATGAGACTTTTCTCAGTATTAGGGTAGTTGAAGGGAATATACATATATAGACAGAGGGCACAGGGTGAGTTGAATATGAAGGGATGATATCTAAAAAACTGAAATAAATTAAAGGGTGAGAGAGGAATATATTGAGAGAGGGAGAAGGGGAGATATAGAATGGTGTAAATTATCTCACATAAAAGTGACAAGAAAAAAGAGTTCTGTTGGAAGGGAAGAGGGGGCAGATGAGGGGAAATGAGTGAATCTTACTTTCATCAGATTGAACCTGAGGATGGAATAACATACACACTCAAATGGGTATGTTATTCCACAGGAAATTTAGGGGAATGGAATAAAAAAGGGGGGATGATAGAAGGGAGGGCAGCTAGGGGGAGGAGGTAATCAAAAGCAAATACTTTTGAAAAGGGACAGGATCAAGGGTGAAAATTGAATAAAGGGGGACAAGACAGAATGGAAGGAAATATAGTTAGCCTTTCACAACATGATCATTGTGGAAGTGTTTTGCATGGTGATACAAGTGTGATCTATGTTGAATTGCTTGCCTTCTTGGGGAGTGTGGGTGGGAAGGGAGGCAGGGGGAGAGTATTTGGAACTCAAAGTCTTAAAAGCAGATGCTCGAAAAAGTTGTTTTTTTTGCATTCAGCTGGGAAACAAGATATATAGGGAATGGGGCATAGAAATCTATCCTGCCCTACAACAAAGTAAGGGGAAAGAGGATGGGGGCGGGAGTGCAGTGGCAGAAGGGAGGGCTGACTGGGGAACGAGGCAATCAGAATATATGCCATCTTGGAATGGGGGAAGGGTAGAAATGAGGAGAAAATTTGTAATTCAAAATCTTGTGGATATCAATGTTGAAAACCAAAATATTAAATAAAAATGATAAAATTAAAAAAACAGAATGTGAGCTCATTGAGGGAAGCAAATGTGGTTTTGCCTTTGTATTCTCTGGAGCTCAGCTCAGTACCTGAAATATCATTAAGTGCTTAATAAATCCTTGTTGACCAACTGATTGACAAACCAGAAGCCCAGTGTTCTCATGCCACCATTGCTTCTGGCCAGGTTGGCACAACTATCAGCACCAAGAAAACTGAAGGGAACCCTACTTTCCTCCGAAGTCCTAGGGTCTGAGCCTGCTAATCAATGGTGCCACCTGGAAGGTCATGAGCTCTCAGAGTTGCAGATGTGGGTTTTGAGGGTAAATAAAATTTGCCTTTAGTAAAGGCAAC
The DNA here is from genome assembly GCA_028646595.1 of Phalanger gymnotis. Lineage (NCBI taxonomy): Eukaryota > Metazoa > Chordata > Mammalia > Diprotodontia > Phalangeridae > Phalanger > Phalanger gymnotis. The sequence continues at coordinate 76,034,031 of CM053625.1, forward strand.
ATGAGAGCCCTGCAGCATGGGAGGCTGAAAGAGCATAGGCTTTTGTACATGAGCCTGACACAGCAAGGGAGGGATCTGTAGGACTGTCAAGCATTGTCAAACAGGGCCAACAACGTTCTCTGGAGCCTGGAGAAGTCTCAGGAAGGGACCTCAGAGGTCAAATAGTCTAACCTCTTCATTTCATAGATAAGGAAACAGACTCTGGGAAGTGGAGAGACTTGTCTAAGGTCTCTTAAGCTGGACCCCTTCAGGACTCCCTACTTAGCCCCACCTCTCCCACCCTCATTTTGGCTGGTGCCTTTCTACTGAAAAGATTCTGGTTAGGTTTCTTCACTCTGTGTCTTTTGACAGAAACACCTGCTTCTGATGTACAATCCCCTTAGCCTAGGGGCTTAGGACCCAAGTCCTCAGCCTCCTCCACACAACTGCTATTCCTTTAAGAGGGTTGTATTAGGACTCTGGTCTCAGGGATTCTGAGAAAAGTACCAGAAAATAGACAAGAAAGTCTGTATGCTGAATTTATCCAGATATTTCAGCTCTAGCTTTTACTTTGTGTTATTAGGATGCAGGCTCACCCTTGATGACCAGTTCGTTTCTAAATAAACATTCCCTCTGACCCAGGGGTGGATAGGTAGTGTAGTAAACAGAGCACTGGACTTAGAGTCAGGAATAACTGAGTTAAAGTTCTGATTCAAGCACACTTGCTAATTGTGTGATCCTTATCAAGTTCCTTAAACTTTCTTAGTCTCAGTTGCCTCAGCCTCAAAATGGGGTGATTATAATAGCACCTATGTCAAATGAGACAATCTATGTAAGCTACTTTGCAAACCTCAAAGTGCTGTATAAATATCAATTACTACTACTGCTACTACTACTATTACTACTACTACTACTACTACTATTACTTCTACTACTACTATTACTACTACTGCTACTGCTGCTGCTGCTGCTACTACTAGTACTACTCCTACTACTGCTGCTACTATTGCTACTGCTGCTGCTACTACTACTACTGCTACTGCTGCTACTACTACTACTGCTGCTGCTGATGCTACTGCTACTACTGCTACTGCTACTACCACTATTGCTGCTCCTGCTGCTGCTACTTCCACTATCACTTTCCTCTCTTCTATTCCCATTTGGCTTCAGGAAGTGTGGCTCCAACCCAGTTATGCCAATCCTATCAGAACACTATACTAAGAGTAAGAGACCATAGGGTAGAGAAGCTGAAGGCATCACTCTTCTGTAATTAATTATTTTTACACCTGGGGCAACTACCACAAACCGCCTATGGCAAGTGGCCTAGACCATACCCTCAGTTTGAAGAAAGAGGTCTCAAACATGATGAGTGGGGAAAAGACAGAAACCCTAGGATAACGGTGGACGATGAGTTCTGGGGAGTCTGCTGCTAAGCTGGGGATGGGGGAAGCATTAGGGATCAGCAGAGAACTTATCTCAGCAGCACCTCAAAGTTTCTTATTTTGACTAATTGTCGTTACTAACCAGGTACCATTTTCTGTTGTTCTCATTGTCTATTCAGCCAGCGTCCTCCAAATCTGGCACCCTCTAAATACACTCTCTTGAGAGCAAAGCTGTAATTGCCCCACCTTAGTTAGAGTTCTAGTTGAAGGGACCTTAGAGAACATCCAGCCGTGCTTTTCATTTTACAAATGTAGAAGTTAAGGGCCAGGGAGATTGTAAAAATCTTGCCTAAGGTGATAGAGTGAAGCCAGGAATCAGGTTCTGAACTTCTGACTCCAAGTTCTATTAATTCTAGTACTGACTACTACTAGCTGTGTACCCCTTCCTCGTTGGGTAAGTTTCAGCAAGTCACAATGGCCTCCATGAATTTTGGTTTACCCATCTGAAAAATGGGGCCAGTGCCAATTTCACAGGGGTAATGTAAGAAGCAAATGTGATCATGGGTGTGAAAGCTCAGGGTGAAAGAACAGGGATGTGCTGAATGTAAGTGAGGGATGTTTATTATTCTCCTTACTGACTGGAGGAGACCAGGGCTCCTTCAGCCCGGCTCCAGGCTCTCTCCGGTAGCAGCTGTGGCAGGACGGCCCTCCTGACAAATTTATTGGTCACACGACAGGCTCACAGCAGAGTGAGGGCTCATAAAAACCAAACCGTTTATTTTAAAAGTTCACACACATCTCGATAAAGGTAGGGGAAGAAAGGAGAGATGAAAGTCTCTCATGACCTTTTTGGGGTCAAGATGTTAGACCTGAAAAAGCATTTCTTACTCTTTCCTGGCCTTCCTTTCTCCTAAATGGGAGGCCACACGGCCCAGTGGAAAGAGCACTGAGTTTAGAGTCACTGAACTGAACATCCAGGGCCTGTTTCATCACTTGTAAAATGAGGAGCCGGTATCAGATGATCTCTGAGGTCCTTTCTGGCATTGTCCCCACCAGTTTCCAGTTTCCTCCCTCTCTCTCTCTCTCTCTCTCTCTCTCTCTCTCTCTCTCTCTCTCTCTGTCTTTCTCTTTGTCTGTGATTCTCTCATTCTCTGTCTGTGTCTCTCTAAGTCTGTCTCAGTGTCTCTCTGTGTCTCTCTCTGTCTTTGTCTCTCTGTCTCTGTCTCCCTGTCTCTCTCTCTCTCTCTCTCTCTCTCTCTCTCTCTCTCTCTCTCTCTCTCTCTCCACACCCCTTCCCATATCAGGGAATGTCTCTTCAACCTGCCCCCCAAAATGCTCCTTGGAAGCTATGTGCAAAACTCACCCTCCTCCTCCCAGCCTACCCTTCTCAGAGGCAGGCAGACCACAGCCTGTCGAGGGAGGGGCAGCCAGTGCCTGCAGCTAGCTTTGTCTCCGACACCTCCCTTTCAAGAGACAGCTTCAGCCAGCACCCCCTCCCATAGGCCAGGGCTGAGTGATGCAGTTCGAAGATACAGGTCTGTCCTGGGGCCACCTGCCCTTTCTCTCCCTTCTCCCCTCACCCCTCCCCTTACACACCAAGCCGGCATCCCCAGGCTCTGCTGTTACCACCTGCAGCCCTCCTCCGCCCACCTCAGGGCAGTGTGAGCAAAGTCTGTGCGGAGAGCAGAGTCTCTGCCAAAGTCTGCTGCCCCAGTGGAGGAAGAAAGAGATGAAGGGGCAGGGATGGAGGCCTTCGTGACCCATCCCCCCTGAGTCAGACTCTGAGAAGGCACCTTCCTTGGCATCCTGCCAGCCCCCACTAGCCTGATGTAACCCCTCCACCCTCCTCCTCCTCCTGAGGGGACAGAGCCTGGGTCATAAAGGGAGTGTTTGATGTTGGGACCCAAGCTGCTGCTGCTTCTCCTTCTATCCCAAGTCAGACTTGCTCATTTGACTAGTTGGAACAAGTTGGAGAAATCCCACAGGTGTTGCCCATCGAGTTCTTCTGCTCTGCTCGTCATCACGCCCTGTGAGGCCAGCACAGCTCGGCTCAGATTTGGGCTGATCACAGTAGCCAATGAGGAGGCAGACAGTGACTTTTTTATTTTTCCCTATTATGGCTCTAATACTTTTCCCAGGAGAACCATCATACTCTCCTATACTGAACAGGGGTTTGTGAGACATAGAATGAGGGAAGAGGAGCTGGAGACATAGATGTTTTGTGTAACTATCAACACTTCACACTCTCTGACTCCACTTCATCCTAACCCCCAATCAGTTAATCATCCAATTTATTAAATACCTACAAATGTGTCAGGCACTTGCTAGGCAACACGAAGACAGAGTGAAAGTCTTTGTTCTCACTGTCTCAGGAGAGACGAGCCATATATATATATATATATATGTATATATATATACACACACACACACATATTATACACATATTATATATATTATATATACATGTATACACATATATATTCATATGCATATATGTGTGTATGCAGAATACATATATACACATATATTAAACTAATATAAATGCAAGGTACCTAAAGGCAGAAAGGCCAGAGGTGTCCTGTCATGTGAGGACTATGGAGAAGGCCTATTTGGCTGGACTGAAGGTGGTCAAAGACTTTAAAAGCTCAGTGGGTGGCACATAGAAAATCTTCCCCCATATCTGCGCTCTGAGAAGCTGGATAAGTATGTAATGGTGTGACATACATGCAGCCATAGGGATCTGGTGAAAGAAATAAACTGAACCTCAGTCTCTCAGACCTTGGGCAAATCCTGCACTTGTACCTTAGTTTACATATCTGTAAAATGAGGAGGTCAGTTTAGATGACCCCTGAAGTCCTTCGTAGCTTTCACCTTATGATGCTATGAGTTGTTGATCTCTCCAGAGTTCCCTGGGGAAGGGTGGTCTGTGTTATACCAATTTCCCTATAATTGTTTTGGTCATGATGAAGATGCTCATTTAGGCTGTGTGGCTGATGAGACGTAAGAAAGGATCCACAAGTCCTGAGGCCTCAGCACCTTCAGTAGAAGCAGTAGTCAGGATGGGAGAGCCTGACAATGTCAGACTTAATGACACTGTTCTTTTCTGCATTTGATAAACATTTGCACACCTGCCTCTATTAGGTAATGTTGACAGAGCCATAACTAGCGTGGGGGAAATCAGGGATTTGCCCCAGGCTGCCAACATTGGAGGAACTTTCTGTGCCCACTAGCCTCACGGATTGGGTACTGCCTCAATTAGACTTCGGTCAACATTCTTGGGGTCCTACTGCCATGGCATCCCTCTTCTGGTACTTGATTTTACCTGTGTCCTACTGCTGCTTCCTGCAACATCCTCCACTTCCTCCATTGAAGAGCTGCAGGTAGGTTTTCCTAAGTATTACATAGGCACAAGATTGCTATCTTTTCTATACCCAACCTAGGAGGACTGCCATAAGGTCTGGTGCTATGCTTTTCATGGGAGATGGCCATGATATTCCTCTTACTCATAGAGAAGGTGCTTGCTCAGGGTCTGTCTCTCCTGGGCTAGTGCTCCAGGGTCTGTCCCCTCTTTGGTGCTTGAGCCCTAACCTCTGGTTCTACACTCAATAAATAACTTTGTTCCAGTTGCCAGAATTCCCAGCTATGTTCTGTTAGATCTGGTCTCTGTCCTCAGGGACCTTCTAGTCTAGTGGAGATAAGAAATAGCAATTCCCATGATTATCTTCCTGACTACGGGCCTTGTTCCTTCTTTCCTTCCCATGTCACATCTTCTCTTATAGCAGGGATTTTTGAAAGGTAAGGAGTGAAAATCTTCTATGACTGGTGAGTCTCATGCTATCTTTTCTAGGTAAGAGGGACAGTGCCGGGCAGGTCTCTGATATACCCAGCCCTGTCAGACACCTGATTGATTCTTGGAACACATAAAGGGCCAAAGAGTAATGTTGTAGGTGACTAGACAATCTTTAGTCCTTGGTGTCATGAAAAGATGCTTGCTTGGCATTCCAGGGCATTAAGTATCCTTAGGGATCTCTGTGACTGCTCACCATGCATCCAGGCCCTTGATTTTCTGCAGAGCACCGTAACTTAGCTTTATAATGAATTCTCTTCAAGCCTTCTCATAAATTCTCAAACAATTCTTGGGACGAATGGAAGGAACCATTATTGACCATGCTTATGTTCAATTGGAAAAATGGGAAAAAATGTTCCTGGTGAGGTTAGTGTGATTTTCCCAAAGGGATTCAGTATCAGGGTGTGACCTAGAATCCAGGGATCTTGAATCTGAATTATACGCTCTACAAAGAGTGTTCCCAGGGTCTGGCTGCTTCCTGACAGCCATGTAGGGACCCTCCCCAGCTGTTCACATGAAGTGGAGAGAGACAGGCCTCAGCCTGTGGGAGAGACAAAAGGGAGGAGCTGCAGAGAAGAGCCGGGGCACCACCCGGCCCCACTCTGATGCCTGCCATTCATTTCTCAATATTGAAATAATCTTCCAGTGGCCCCATCAGTGGGCTCAGAGCCAATCTTCCCCATTCTCGCAAATGATCCCCTTGAATCTGAATGACGTAGATCATAGTGGATGCTTATCACCTCTTTTAGTGAACTGTGTGAGTGATACAGAAACAAATCAAAGGAAAAGCTTGAGACAGGAAACACTGGACTTATTTCTGACTAGTCTGACCTAGGCTAGCAAAGAGAAGTGAATTTAGGCAAGCCACTGGGCCAGAGTTTTTCTAAATTGCCTAGAAATTGCCCCTTCCCAGTTGTTTTCCTGAGGTATCCAGATCCTTCAATCTTCTCTTTAATTAGCCTGTGTAGACCAGACCATATCAGGCCATGGGGTCTGAAGTGGTTAAGACCCTCAATCAAACCTCTTCTTCCAGAGGCTCCCCCTGCACATAAGACTAAGGTAATCTGTAATGGCTGCAAGGGAAGACTGGTTCTCCCCTGAACCCCTGCCAAGTCTTCCACCAGCCACACAGAATGTTCCAGACAGGTCCCCACATGCCCCCTAGGCCAGCTGGGCCTGAACTACAGGATTGGGAGCCCTGGGCTGTCCCAGACACTAGCACAGCTCAAGTATTCTAATGTTTTTCAGTAACTCTTGGAGTTACTTGGTTTGGGAACACATTTCACATCTGGAGATTTCATTTGCAGGACTGGAAAACAATCCTGATGTTCCAAATGGATTTGCACTGAGCCTGGGGTGAGAGGAGGAGGGGGAAAGGATAAAGGGAGGAAAAAAAGAAAATTTTCTGAAAGGTCAAGGCCAAATCCCTTGTCTGTCTACACAGCAAGGTCTGGATTTTTTCCAATCTGCTAAACATCGATTTAAGAGGCCCAATGCTGCAGTAATTCAGATGCATCTCTTACATGGATTCAAAATGGTGCAGCAACCCCCCTTTCTCAAGCAAATATTGGACATAATTAACCCTTTAGCATTGTTTCAGACATTAAACAGAAAATAAGATTCTGGTGTCTCTAATAGAATATCTAAGTGGTTGGATTAAAGAGACAAAAACAACAAAAATCAATTGGACAAACATTATAGAATAGAATGAAAGAGGCCTTGGATGTAATTTGGTTTGACTTACTTATGTGAAATATGGAGAAACTGAGGCACAGAGAGGAGGAGAGATTTGCTGCTGTGAATTAGTAACAGAGCTGGCACTAGCGGTTTTTTTTTTTAAATTTTGTTTTGTCTTTGTCGGTCAACAAGTATTTTTGTTCAGACTAGAACCCAGCTCTCTTAATTCCTAGTGTTTTTAGTACAGTGCCTGACACAGAGTAGGCACTTAATAAAAGTTATTTGAATCGAATTTTATCTGTTAACTCTATTAGGCTAAGTGACCTGTCCGTGGCCACATAGCTTTTCGTTGCTGTTGTTGTTTCGTTGTCTTCAGTCACATCCGACTCTTCATGACCCCGTTTGGGGTTCTCTTGGCAAAGATACTGGAGTGCTTTGCCATGTCCTTCTCCAGGTCATTTTACAGATGAGGAAACTGAGGCAGGCAGGGTTAAGTGACTTGCCCAGGGTCACAAAGCTAGTGTCTGAGGCCTGATTTGAACTCATGAAGATGACTCTTCCTCACTCCAGGCTTGGAACTCTATCTACTTCAACATTAGCTCCCTGACCAATTCCTAACAATAATTCCTAATAATAATCTTTGTCCCTATTTCTGGCCACAGACTGACTCCTAACCTTTGATCATATGTCTTAAAATGCATATATACAACAGTGCAAAGAAGACGGATCTGGATTGATGTAGAAAGATGTCAAAGGAGGCTGAGAGGGAGTCGGTAGTGTCACCTTCCCATGCAGAGAATAAAGTTTTGAATCCCCATTAGCAGTATTATTTTTCATGTGAATTTCCATCTCTGCTAAAGTCCTTCTCTGATGTCTCATGGTAACGCGGAGGTGACCTCTGTTTCTCAAAAGCAGAAGCCCAAATGGGTCCTGCAAAGTTGGAAAGAAGGTTTCGAGTATGAGCCTGGCAATCCATCAATGGTTCCTTTAACTGTCATCCAATGGAATCCAACGGGTGATCTTTAGCATAGAGGAGTAGCATAATGATCAAGAGCCAACTCCTAGTTAGGATGACCTGGGTTCAAGACGTGCCCTCACACTGGCTGTGTGGCTTTGGACAAGTCATTTAACTTCTCAGTGTTCCAGGCAACTCTAAGTATGAGTTTGCAGAACTAATGCTGATCTGCATGGGCAGATTCACCCTATAGGTGAAGCTCTGGATCACCACTCCTCTCTCCCCTCCCCCCATAAAAAATCAGACAGGCTCATCACTAAGTCCCTTGCTTCCTCTGTTTAGAAATTCCTTCCCCCTCTCTGAACCAATGATGAGGCCTATCCTTTGTCAACCCTTTGGAGTTCCAAGGCCTTGGCTTCTGAAAGATCCAATGCTTCTTTTCTCGTCTGATTTTCCATGTATTTAAGACACATCATTGCTCCCCAAGAGGTACATCTCTTTTTTGACCACCAAGCTAAAGGATGACTGAATAATGTATGATTGCTGAAAGACCCAATTTGGGAGCCTTTATCCATGCAAAAATCCCATTGGTTTCAGCGGCAATTAGCTTCGATGGGAGCTTGGCCTGATTAATAATAATACCACCTCCTATTTATAGATCATCTTTCTCCAAGGAGACGAAAGTGCTTTGTAGACATTACCTAATCTGTCCTGACAGCGTTCCCGTAAGGAGGGTCTAGGACTGGCTGATCATTCCTCCTTAATGGAGAATTCACCATCATTAGAGGTCTTCAGGATCAAGCTAGATGACCACTCACCAGGGATAATGTAGAAGAAATTCCACTTCTAGGCCTCTGAGGTCCCTTTTAGCTCTATGGTTCTGTGCTTCCATAAAGAAGGATGGCTCAGAGAGTGGTGGTAATTTTCCCTGGCCATGAGTAGCGGGTATATCTGAGTCATCATTATCATACCCTCAACAGGTCCAGGCAAGAGATCAATATTGCCCCTCTTTTCTTCCTATCAATCTTCTTAGTTCATTCCTCTTCTTCTGGTTTGGTGTCAGGAAGACATGAGTTCAAATTCTGCCTCAGACCCAGATGAGCTGGATAACCCTAGGCAAGTCACATAAACTCTGTTAGCTTTAGTTTTCTAATCAGTAAAATGGATTTGATAAGAACACCAACCTCACAGGTCTATTGTTAGGATCAAATGAGATAGTATGGGTAAAGCACTTTGCAAATCTTAAAACACTTTATAAATGTTAGCTGCTCTGAAGATCATGATGATAGCATGGTGGTGGTGGTGATGACGATGATGACTCCTCTTACTGCTGAATCAGCTTGACTTTATGTGTATGATTCCCTTAGTAGAGTTGTGGTGGTAGGCATAGGGCTGGGTTAGCCATTGTTATTGCCCCTTGGAAAGAGTTGAGTTCCTCTTCTGACTTTGATGCTGCTTCTACTTCCTCCTCCTCCTCTTCCTTCTGCTCTTCTTCCTCCTTCTGTTCTTTCACCTCCTCCTCCTCCGCCCCACTGATGCTAGTGGGGTAAGGTGGACAAGTCTCTTTTTGAACCAAAATTTCAGCTATCAGCATTATCTTCCCCCCATCTTGGCATTAAAAGCCTTTCACAATATTGCCCAAACCCAATGTTCCTGCCTTATTATGTATCATTCCTCTCTCTTAACTCTATGCTTTCGCCCCTCTAGAGTCCAGCCAAAATGTTCTTCTTGTCCAGAAGGTACGCCTTCCTTACCTCTGCTTCTTAAAAGTCCTTTGTTTTCTTTAAGACTTAGCCCAAATGTCACCTTCTTACCTGATCATCCCAGCTGCTAGTAATGTCCTCCATTCACAATTAACTTATATCTCTTTTGTACATATCTTCATGTAGACATGTTATGTCATCAAATAGGATGTAAGCTCCCTCAGGAAAGGAACTCTTCCCTTTTTCTCTTTGTATCTCCAGAAATTGCACCGTGCCCAGTACTAACAAAAGCTTAATACAGAATATAAAGGCATTTAGAGTTGTAGAAAGACCTTAGAAGTCACCCAGGCCATAGCAGGTTTTACAAGGGGGAGGAAGTAAGCAATTTCCCTCTGTTTTCTGCAGAGAACCAAATAGAAATAAGTGGGCTTAAATATTATCAGGAATGACTGTAGCTGGGCATAAGGCAGAACTTCCTGAGCAGTGAAAGACAGAACTGGGAAGGAGGATCAAGGAAAGGGAGCGTGTGCTTTCTCCATTTGTAGACACCCCCCAGAAGACAATGGGTGGCTGGGCCTAGTGATACATCTAAACCTCTACTAGTAGTGAATGGAGGAGGAGAAGGGGAAGGAACTGGAACAGAAAGTATAAAATCTTCTTTTTAAAATATGGAAAGGAGGACTTCATTTATTTATTTTTAATGGAAACTTTCAATGTGATAGAAGTGGTAATGATTATAATAACTCGTATTTCTACCATATACCATGGCTTAGAAAGCCATAGGATCATGAGACCATAGATTTGAAACTGGAAGGGACCTCACAAGTCATCCTCTAGTCCAATTTACCCATTATATAGATGAGTAAATCTAGGCCAACAAAGGTTAAACAATTTGTCCAGGGTCATACGGCTTATGTCTTCCTTAGAATTTGAATCCATTCCTTCCTGACTCCAATCTCCATGCTGTGTTCATGACATCCAACATAATGGGAGAAAAAGGATGTTGTTCACTTCTTAATTTTCAGCCATCTCTCCCTCATTCTCTTAACATTTTTTAAAAATGTGGTGTAGTTGAAAGAATACTTGTCCTAAAATCAGAAGACCTGATTCAAATTTTCCCTGTGAAACTATCTGTGTGACCTTGGCCAAGTCATTTAATGTCTTTTGCATGGTTGGATTAAAGAACCTCTCAGATTATTTCGGCCTCCAGAGCTGTGATTCAATAATAATGGAACCTCTTGCCCAAACCGCTGTCTGTAAGACGGAAGATGGCTAAAGCCTCTGTCCATACCAGGAAATTAGTCTGGTCCTTGTACCGGTTCAACAGCTAGGTCTTTCTCAATCCTTACCCAGGCCTGATTTCATCTGGGCTAAGAGAACTTCTTAGCTGCCTGGAGGTACTTGACCTGAATCCAGAAGGTTTGAGTCATACTCTTTCCTTTCCAAGAAATTAAATTTTACAAAATTTACTGGACACTTCTTCAGTTAGAACCGAGAGAGTGAGAGAAGTCTGGAGGTCTAAGATGTTCCCTTTGATGAACCTGATTGGCTGATTCTGAGATTTAAAAGTCTGCTCTTGAGTTTCATAGATTCCCTCCCAAACTGTGCATCCCAGATTATAACGAAAGGATAACCAGAGTGATATTCAAACCGTACCTGCGTATGGCTGAGTTACAGCTCTATTTACAGAATGTTGTAAGATTTGCAAAATACTTGAATGCAGCACAGAAACCAGGAATCAGGGTTAAGGGAGAAACCGGGGCCCCAGCACCTGTGAGAACCGGGCAAGTACCTTCTTTGGCCAAAGAGCCAACATCTAGAAACAATTGCAGTAATTAAGCATAATTTTCACCACTTTCAGATAATGCATATGATGAGAATCTCACCATGTGTCCTTCTGGAGTTGTGAGTAATGGAGGATTCACACTGCAGGAGGCTAATGATGGGAATCCTAGCGTTTGCTCTGGGGTTAGTCTTCCAGGTCTCATATAGATGCAGGATTACTTTTATTTTCTTCTGCTGCTAAAAGGAGGCCACGTGCAGGTTGGCGAGCTTCCTCTGGTCCGGAGCAGCTTTCTAACTTTTCCCACAGGAAACTTGAAGGAACCTGGATTAGAAAATCCTACTAAGATCTCTGAGTTTCTGTCTATGTCACTGTCAAGGGGACCTAGGTTTCTCAATACCTTCCTGGGATTTCAATAGAGGCAAATAAGGCAACAGAATGCAGAGAAGCTCATGAACCTGAAGTATCAGGAGGCCCTTTTCTGTGTCATCTCATCACCCCTTCCCCCTGAACTCCCCCCACAAAAGAAAAAAAACATTGAGACAAGAGATTTGAAAATGCCCTTAAAGCACAGAAAAAAATAAAAAATCCAGAAACAATCATAGACAAAAAGCGCAACTTCGAAAGTTACATTTTGAATTTATTATCTATTTTAAAAGAAAAACAAAATGTACATAATAGAGATTTGCAGTTTCATATACAATCCTTTTCTTTTACAATGTCTATATGGAAATAACCATTTTACTTGATGTTTGTTAAGTTCAGATTTTATAAAGAAAATAAGAAAAAAGAAAGAAAAAATCATAGATTTAGAGAGCAAAGCCTTAGACGCCATCTAGTCCGATTGCTTCCTTTTATACGTAGAGAAACTGAGACCCATGGAGACTAAATGACTTATCTAAATTCACAAGGGAAGTACATGACAGAGATAGAATTTGAACCTGTGTTCGCTAATTCCAAATTTAGTGATGTTTCTCCAGACCTGAGGATTAAGTATAAGACAAGAGCAGAACAACTCAGGCCCCTTGCAAAGTTCTATTGTTTCCAACATTCTAATTGCCAGAGGGTACCAAGCTCCTGTTTCCTGACTCCAAGATCTGATCATCTCTACACTCTGACTGTCTTCTTTGCCCAGTAGCATGGTGGGAAGTGTTCCAGACTTGGACTCAAGACACTTGAGTATGAATCCCAGCTCTGACCCTTGCTAGTCCTCTAACCCTGGACAAGTCAATTCCTATCTCTGAGCCACATCTATAAAATGAGACTCTATATTTATACTACATTACTCTTCAATTGCTGTGAAGAAAGCACTTTATAAACCACTGAAAACTACATAAATATGAGTAATCATTATAGTTATTATAGAAAAAAGTTCTCATCTTCTTTAATGGTATTCAGATAGAAATGGACAAGTCACTGCCCTGCTATTATCCTTTTTATCTTTAATGTTCTATTAAAAGGGCGGAGTCAAGATGGCAGAATAAAAGGTCACAACTTCTGAACCTCTCTCCAACCCTCTCCTAGAAAATGACCATAGAAAACATCAAACAGAATTCTGATCAGGAAAGTCAGAGTAAGCCATTTTTGCTAGCCTAGGGATGCTTAGGAAGACTGAAAGAAAGGTCTATGGGTGGGGGCTGTGGAACTAGAGAAGCATTGGGTGGTGGTGGCAGACAGCAGCCACAGGAAGCAGTGGAATGGCTGCAGCAACACCAATGCCAATGGGTTAGGAAGGGGATGAATACTTGGTCAGAAAAGATCTCAAGGGACCCATGTCCTAGCACTGAGCACAGGATTGGGTGCCATTTAGCATCTCTTTGACCTGTTACGTCATTCTGGGTCATAGTCTCAGGGCAGAGAGGAGCAGTTTCAGTTACTAGAGAGTAGGTGCTTTACCTGTATAAAGACCATAGTACAGACCAGGAAGGCAGAGATCAGACCTTTCCCCAGATCACACCACTGTGGAGGCAACAAAAACCTAGAGGCCCTCAGACAGAGTTGTAAAAGCAGAAGAATAATAGAGAGAAACTCAGACCAGTCAATCTCCTCCAGAGATAAGCAGAATTCAAATTCTAACATAAAGTATAAGGTCAAGAAATAAGCTAGAAAAATGAGCAAACAACAACAAAAAAGAGCTTGACCTTAAAAATCTACTATTTTGACAGAGAAGCTCAAGACATAAATTCAGAAGATGAATATTTGAAAACATCTACAAGCAAAGTCTCAAAAATGCAGATAGGATATAAACCCAACAAGAATTTCTAGAAGAGCTAAAGAAAGAGATAAAAAGAGCAAAATAAAGATTTTAAAAACCAAATCAGAGCGGCACAGCAAAAATTGGGAAAATAAATGAGAGCTATACAAGAAAATTATCAAAAGAGAATCAATAACTTAGTTTTAAAAAGGCCAAAAAAGGTCTATTATACACAAATGACTAAAATAACTGCTTTTAAAAGGCAAATATTGATATTACCTTTATTATTTATATTGTTCTGATTTTTGTGATTTCATTTAGATAGCCATGGTCCTGGGATAAGTTACTAACCTGCTATTATAGTTTTATCTTTAATATTCTAAGGACAATTGATCAGGTGTATAAAATCATTGCTTTTTTGTAGTTGAATAAAAGTATAAGAATGCAAGTTCCTCTTCTATTGGCTCACTGAAAGTTTCCTTAGTACAATTTCAGTAGTAGGGATGCTATGTGCATCATCTTGTTCCCACATGATTTTAATTTCCTCTTTTATGTCTTTGTGTATTAAAAGCTTTTCCTTCTGAGTAGCTTGGAGATTAGAAGGATTTGGTATGGGAACCTCTATTAAAACTCCTAAAATTTTATGGATCAATGTTAGATTGAGGCAGTTGTGGGCCAGTTGTCTGCAATGATGCTTGAGTTCTAATGGATCGCATTGGCTGAGTTTTAGTCTAGGCTATCTGCGGCTGCTTTGGTGGTCTGTAGATTTGTTTTCCAATAGTCCATGAAAGATATTGAAATTTTGATATATGATTCTAGTTACCAGATCATCACTTGCGAGGTATTTAGTAGGTGCTAAATTTTCATAGCTTATAGTGATGAGTTGTTCAGTTTCTACCATCTCCCCATTGATCACTAATTCCTGGTTCCTAAGGACAGCCTTTCTGTAGTTCCTGGTGGCAATGGCCAGGTCCTAAACTGCCATCAGAAACTCTTCCATTTCCACAAATAAATCAGCATGACCCAGCCATTTATTTGGCACCTTGTTATTGATAGATTGTTAGCTGGATCCTTGCAGATGGCGCCTGTGGAGGGCCTTTTTGACACCACTCTCAGATCTCATCCATTTCAAAGATTCCATCCAGAGGTAGCCCAATTTTGGTTGCATCAAATACATGCAATGCAGCATACTTGTTTTTAGCTTTTACTATTCATTAGTTACTAACTATGTGAGCCTGGGTAAGTCATTTAGCCCTGTTTGCCTCAGTTTCCTCATCTATAAAAATGAGCTGGAGAAGGAAATGGCAAATCACTCCAGCATCCTTGCCAAGAAAACCCCTAATGTGGTTATGAAGAGTTGGGCATGAATGAAATGACTGAACAACAACAAAAATTGCTCTATTAAATGATACCTGCTTGTTCTAGAATTATTTCTATAGGTTTTGGACTATTATTATTATCATACCAAATATGTTACCTCCTCCCCTCAGTTAAACTATAAACTCCTTGTGGGCAGGGACTGCAGTGTTTTCCATATTCATGTTTCTAGAACCAACAACAGTGATCTGCATCATTAGATTTTTAATTAATGTTTATTAAATAAATAACTCAATGAACGAATGACTAACTTGGATCCTTGACAGTAGTATGATTCTTCAGTATCTCTACTCCTGCCTACTGTTGCCCTTCCCTATAAATGACTTGTCGGTACCATTCCTCTCCTGCCTTTGCTGGTCCAGACTGGCAGGCTCAGCTTCCATTAACCATTTGGCAAGGTAGTACTGGTTCTATCACTTAAAGCACTACTACCTAAGCTCCGCCTATACCCAATTTTACATCAATCTCAAACATTTGCCCTGATAATTAGGATCAGTCTCTACAGCCGGTTTGACTTGTAGAACTTTTCTACTGCACTTGATTCAAAGCAACTAGGGGGCACAGGGGACAGAGTATGGGACTTGGACTCAGGAAGACCTGAGTTTGAATATTGCCCTGTGTATCCCTAGATAAGTCATTTACCTTCTCTGTGCCTCAGCTTCTTTCTCTTAAAATGTGAATAATAATAGCACAGGATTGCCCTGAGGATTAAATGAGTTAACCTATGTAAAGTGCTTTGCAAATCTTAATTCACCATGTAAATTCTAGCTATTATTATTAAAGTTAGGACATCAAAAGCAGTTTATTCAGTTCTGCCATCCAGCCAGTTGTGTGCTGTATAGACAAAACAACCATTGGAATGACTGACTTTTTGCTTTTCTCTTACTTGCTGGGTCATCTGTTTTCTTTCCCCAGAATAAATGATCATATAACTTGCAGAAAAAAGCAAAAAAGTTCAGTCATTTGACTGGCTCTTCTGTGTTGTAGCTGTACATTAAGGGTAAAATGGGAGGTGGTGGTGAATGTGATGATTATCTAGATAATTCAAGTGCCTGAAATGCTAAATGGAACTGATGCAGCTAAGGGAGGAAAAAATAAAATAATTCCAATTTTAATTTTCCAGACACACCATAAAGAGACAGCAACATTCGTCATCCTGCTTGGAGTACAGTGATGGACATCTTGTGCTAATCTCCCCACTCCTACCTTCACCAAGTCAAGCTGGGGTTTCCATAGCTCTTCTATTTGTGACTTTTTAATAACATCTTGCTCTTCTCCCTGGAAAGTGAATGAATGAGCCTAGCTCTCTCACAGAAAGGGAATTAGGCATGGCGCCGAGAATATCTCGGTCCCTGGCTGCTGGAGAAGGGGGTGGGTGGCTGTAAAGATTGAATATTTGCCAAATGGCCTTTGGGCTATGGGCCACATTTTGTTCTTCTCCAGCATGAGAACAGGGATGCCCTGAACCCTTGGAAACTCTGCTTTGGGAAGGTGTCCTATCCTGCCTATGAACCTGAAAGGGTAAAACTTTCGAGCACTCAATATTACCAGGGGGCAAATGAACTCAAAAGGAAGGATTCCTTTGCTTTCTCTCACTTGCACACTGTCTGCCACCACCCACTACCTCTGAGAAAAAAGGGTGGTAAGGATTCCGCTGACTTCTACTCAATTATTTCTCAAGGTAGAAACAAGAAAAGTAAGATGACTCCAGTTTCCAAAGCACCCGTATCCAAAACAAAACCCAGGATGGACATCTTAAAGCATGCTTTAATTTGTGGAAAACTTACTTAGAGAGATGGCCCTTAGTCACAAACTCTAGAGGACAAGGCATCACCTGGTCTTCAGTGAAATATTAGGTAGGAAATGAGGCCAATCAGAATCCCCTAGCCAAATGCTTGGGGTGATTGGTTTGTCTTCTTTCTTTACTTTTGTCTCTTAAGCTTTCCTTCTCTTGACTTTGAGATTTCTATTTGCATCACTGAATTCTCACAACATTGTAAACCATCAGAAACTGAGTTGTTTAAGATTGGGAGTGATTAGAAATTGCAATGGACAAATCTGATTACATAACACACATGTATATGTATATGTATATGTATATGTATATGTATATGTATATGTATATGTATATGTATATGTATATGTATATGTATATGTATATGTATATGTATATGTATATGTATATGTATATGTATATGTATATATGTATATGAATGGATGAAAGAATGAAAAGGATTTATTGTATTTACTACACACCACGCACTGCATTAAGCACTAATCATGTAAATTAAGTAGGGTAGCCTCACTCTCAAAGAGCTTATATCCTAGTAGAGGTAGACAATACACATCAGAAAGTGATGGACAGGGCAGAGCCAAGATGACTGCTGGAAAGCAGGGACTCCCCAGGTCCCTCCAAAAATCTTTAAAAAATGACTCTGAACAAATTCTAGAGCTGCAGAACCCACGGAATAGCAGAGGGGAGCAGGGATCCAGCCCAGGACAGCCTGGATGGTCACTGGGTAAGGTCTATCGCATGGAACTGGGAGCGGAGTGGAGCAGAGCCCAACATGGGCTGCACCCAGACCAACCAGACCAAAAGCCAGGCGGAATAGGCCCTAGCACCCTGAATCAGTGAGCTGTGGCAGTTACCAGACTTTTCGACCCACAAACATCAGACAACAGAGAAGGTTAGTGGGAAAAGCTGCTGGGACAGAATGAAAGGAGTTCATGGCTCGTCCACTGCCCCTGGGGCAGTGGAGGTGGTGCAGCTCTGAGAACAGAACTACAACTGCAGTTGCTTCTAGCCCCAGGCCCACCTGGTGGGAGGAATTAAGTGGCAGATCAGAGCAGGAGTGAAGAGCCTGCTTAAGATCTGAGTCACAGTCTGGGTTGGCGGTTCTTGGGGAAGGAGGAGTGCTGGTGTGGCAGAGCTTGCTATATAGAAGTAGCTCTGAAAACAACAGCGCAATCCCTCAAGCTTGGGACAAAGTACTCTATACTCTACAAGCAGTCATACCCTGACAAAAAACTCAAGGGTCAAGTAGTTGGCTGGGAACATGGCCAGGCAGCAAAAACAGACTCGGATTCAGGCTCAGACTTTGGAATCTTTCTTTGGTGACAAAGAAGACCAAAACAT
>CM053625.1:76052563-76091408 GCA_028646595.1 Phalanger gymnotis
AGTAGGGTTCCTGGAAGTAAGGGGGCGGTCCAGTTTCCCACCTCCAAATTCCAGAGACTGTCACAGCATCTTCCTGTTCCTGCTTTCCTGACTCTGGGATGGGCCCATTTACATGTAAATGAGTTGCCATATATAGGACAAAATCCACCAGTGGTGGGACCACTGGCTCCCCAGAGTCCAGCTCAGCTTACCAAGGGAGGCTGCATTCTGGATGGACAAATCATTTTCACACAAAGTTGCTTCTTCCTAGTTTTAGTTTCAATGCTGGTCTAACACAAAACCCTGTTTCCTGTCTCCTACATTGCTGATTTCTCAGAGACAGTAGATTCACTTTTCTGTTCAACCTACACAAGACCGGCAGCTACAGAAGCCTGGAAGCTGCTAAGTTAAGAGAGAAGAAATACTCTCTGGCTTCCCTGAGATTAACAATGGTGAGTGAATATTGTTTGTTAGTCTATAGAGACTACCTCAACTCACACCATCTGTAGCCTTGAAGACTGCTCTTTGGCTGACCCCCAGTATTAAGAAAATGCCTTAAACTCAACACAAAGTCTATATGGGCAGTAGGAAATAGAGAATTAAGCTGATTAGAAAGATAGTTGAGACTCAAATCACTTTTGTATTTTTTGAGGTGGATAGAGTGGAAAAGTTGTAAATAGGACTCTGTGAAGATCTTATTGAAATTTACCCAATATCTCATTTCCTTGAATCTCATTGCCTGTGTAGACATAGAGAGCTAAAGGAACACCATAGGCTCATAGGTTCATATATCAAAAATTGGAAGGAATCTAGAGTCTTTCTGGTGCAGGGGTGAGGAACCTGGGGCCTTGAGGCCATGTGTGGCTCTCTAGATCCTCAGGTGTGACCTGTATTCAGTCAAAATGCAGTACTTGAGGACCTAGAGGACCACACATGGCCTCAAGGCCCCAGGTTCCCCACTCCTGATCTACTCCAGCCCACTCATTTAACAAATAAGGAAACTGAGGCCCATGGAGGTTAAGTGAACTTATCCAATGTCATATAGGTGGAAATCACAATAGGATGCTATAGGTAGAAGTAAAGGAATGACTAATTGAGTGATTGGATTAAGAAACATTTATTGAGGGAGGGGATCCAAGATGCTGGCTTGAAAACAGAGACTCGCTTGAGCTCTCCCCCAAATCCCTCCAAACACCTGTAAAAACGACTCTAAACAAGTTCTAGCTCTACAGAAGCCATGAAATGACAGAGTTAAATAAGTGTCCAGCCCAAGATGGCCTGGATGGTCACTGGGAAGGTTCTATTGCACCATGCTAGGAGCCAGCACAGGCTGTGCCAGGAGAGACCAGGCCTGAGCAGACTGGGTGGAGCAAGCCTAGCAGGCCTCAGGGCCTTGTATCACTGAGCTGTTGCGATTTCCAGACTTCTCAGCCCACAAATGCCAAAGACAACAGAGGAGGTCAGTGGAAAAACTGATAGACCTAGGTGAGAGAAGTTCAGCGTCTGGCTGCAGCCCTAGGATGGTGGAGGTGGCTGCAGCTGCAGGTGTGGTGGCTGCTTCCAGAGCTCCAGGCTCGAGAAGTGAGGGAAATCAGGCAGCTGATCAGAGCAGGAATGCAGGGATATGTTTTCTGGCACTGAGGCAGGATTCTCTTGCTTGGCTTTGCTTGGATCTGGGTCACGGTCCTAGTTGGTGATCCTTGGGGAAGGAGGAGTGCTGGGGTGGCAGAGCTTATGGTGACTGTGGAGAGGGAGTTCTCCTGTTAGTTACATGGCAAAAAGGAGTGCTTGCACTCACAGACCAGACCACAGGCCAGGAGAGGAGTATCATACCACCTCAGAATAGAAGTGGCTCTGAAAACAGCAGTCGAAACCCCTGAAGCTTGGGACAAACCACTCCCCACTCTGGAAGCAGTCATACCCTGACAAAGAGCTCAGAAATCAAGTAATTGGCTGGGAAAATGAGCAGGCAGTGTAAAAAGGACTCAGACTATGGAATCTTTCTTTGGTGACAAAGAAGATCGAAACATATAGCCAGAAAAAGTCAATGAAGTCAAATATAATACATCAAAAGCCACCAAGAAAAAAATATGAATTTGTCTCAGGCCATGGAAGAGCACAAAAAGGATTTGGAAAATCAAGTAAGAGAAGTAGAGGAAAAATTGGGAGGAGAAATGAGAGTGATATGCAAAAACCATGAAAAACAAGTCAGTGACTTGCTAAAGGAGACCCCAAAAAACACTGAAGAAAATAACACCTTAAAAATAGACTAACCCAAATGGTACAAAGAGCTCCAAAAAGCCAATGAGGAGAAGAATGCTTTAAAAGGCAGAATTAGCCAAATGGAAAAGGAGGTCCAAAAGACCACTGAAGAAAATACTGCCTTAAAAATTAGAATACAGCAAGTGGAAGGTAGTGACTTTATAAGAAATCAAGAAACTATAAAACAGAACCAAAAGAATGAAAAAATGGAAGACAATGTGAAATATCTCATTGGAAAAACCACTAAGCTGGAGAATAGATCTAGGAGAGTTAATTTAAAAATTATTGGACTACCTGAAAGTCATGATCAAAAAAAGAGCCTAGACATCATCTTTGAAGAAATTATCAAGGAAAACTGCCTTGATATTCTAGAACCAGAGAGTAAAATGGAAATTGAAAGAATCCACCAATCATCCTGAAAAAGATCCCAAAAAGAGAACTTCTAGGAATATTGTAGACAAATTCCAGAGTTTCCAGATCAAGGAGAAAACATTGCAAGCAGCCAGAAGGAAACAATTTGAGTATTGTGGAAACATAATCAGGATAACACAAGATTTAGTAGCTTCTACATTAAGGAATTGAAGGGCTTGGAATATGATATGCTGGAGGTCAAAGGAGCTAGGATCAAAACCAAGAATCACCTACCCATTAGAACTGAGTATAATACTTCAGGGCAAGATATGGATTTTCAATGAAATAGAGGACTTTCAAGCATTCTTGGTGAAAAATCCAGAGCTGACTTTTAAATACAAGAATTGAGAGAAGCATGCAATGGTTAACAGGAAAGAGAAATCATAAGGGACTTACTAAAGTTGAACTCTTTTGTTTACATTTCTACATGGAAAGATGATATTTGTAACTCATGAGACCTTTGTCAGTATTAGCATAGTGGAAGGGAATATGCATATATATGTATGTACACACACATATATAGACAGAGGGCACAGGGTAAGTTGAATATGAAGGGACAATATCTAAAAAATGAATAAATAAAATAAAATAAAATTAAGGGGTGAGAGAGGAATATATTGGGAGAAGGAGAGAGATAGAATGAGATAAATTATCTCACATAAAAGTGGCAAGAAAAAGCTGTTATAATGGAAGGGAAGAGGGGGTAGGTGAAAGGAAATGAGTGAATCTTGCTCTCATCAGATTTGGCTTAAGGAGGGAATAACATACACATTCAATTGGGTATCCTACCTTACAGGAAAGTAGAGAGAAGGGGATGAGGCGGGTATGATAGAAAGGAGGACAGATTGGAGAAGAGGCAGTCAAAGCAAACACTTTTGGAAAGGGACAGGGTCAAAGGAGAAAACTGAATAAAGAGGGACAGGATAGGATGGAGTGAAATATAGTTAGTCTTTCACAACATGACTATTATGGAAGTGTTTTGCATAATGACACATGCATAACCTATATTGAATTTCTTGCCTTCTCAAGGAGGGTGGGTGGGAAGGGAAGAAGGGAGAGAACTTAGAACTCAAAGTTCTAAAAACAGATGTTAAAAAATGTTTTTACATGCAACTGGGAAATGAAATATACAAGCAATGGGGTATAGAAATCCATCTTGCCCTACAAGAAAATAAGGGGAAAGGGATGGAGGGTGGAGTGGGCTGACAGAAGGGAGGGCAGACTGGGGAAAGGGGCAATCAGAATACATGCCATCTTCAGGTCGGGGGGGACTTGAGATGGGGAGAAAATTTGTAACTCAAAATCTTGTGGAAATGAATGTTGAAAGCTAAAAATAAATTAAATAAAATAGGTAACCCAAACAAAGGAACTTTGCTTAGCTGAATCAACTCATGTCTTCAATACACCTCATTGATTAATATCCTTCTGTTATAGCTAAATGAATCTCTTTTTTGTTAACTCGAAAAATAATTTATAGCAATAGCAAGTTGGGCGTAGTGGATTTGCACTTTCATGTGCAATCATCTTTTTTATTGTACTACAATATGGAAATGCTTGTTTTATTCCATAAATTAAAAATAAAATAAAATTTCAAAAAAAGCATTTACTAAGCACCTACTAATGCTGAATACTGTGCTGAAGTCTGGGGAAACAGAGAAAATCAAGTCTATCCTTGCTCTCAAGGACACTGCATTCTAATTAGAGGATGCAGCACACACTGTGTAAGTGGAATGGCTTGGTTGTCCTAAGGACTCTGCCTCACAGTGAGTGGTGAGACCCAGAAGCCTTTATGAACCTTGAAGTGACATTAGAGATCATATTTGCTCAAAAATGAGGAAAATGGGACTATCATCTTTTATACAGATCAAATATCTAAACCTCCAAGATGTAAAATAATTTTTCTGAGATCACAGGGAAAGTTCTGAAGCCCAGGGCTCCTGGCTTCCAGTCTAATGATTTTTTTTCCCTTTATCCTCAAGTTACTAGTGTTCTTTGTTCCAAAGCAACTTTGTATTTATTTGACTATGTCCTGTATATATTTATGTATGGACCTATTAGAATGTAAGATCTTTGAGCACTGGGACTTTTAAAGTTTTGTCTTTGTGTCCACAAGCACTTAGCATACTGCTTGTGGCACATCGTAATCAGTCAACCATTCATTCAACATATATCATGCATCTCCTATGCCCCAGGCATTGTGCTAAACCAGGGATGGAGAACCTGCGTCCTTGAGGCCACATGTGACCCTCTAGGTCTTCAAGTGTGACCCTTTGACTGAATCCAGACTTCACAGAACAAAAGCTCTAGAGATACAGAAAGAGGCAAAAGACAGACTCTGCCATCAAGGAGCTTGAAGTCTAATGGAGGAGACAACATGCAAACAAATGTATGAAAAGCAAACCATATACAGGATAAATAGGAAACAACTAACAGAGGGAAGGTGTTGGAATTAAGAGGAGTTGGTGAAGGCTAGTTGTGTAATCAGTGCATGTTGACTGGTTTTTCCATGTTGCTTCTGAAACATGGTAGCACAAGGCTGGATATTGTGAATAATAGTGAGACCCTAGACCCAGTGTATTCCTTAAGCTTTGTCTCTTCAGTACACATCCTGATTGATCAGAGCTCATACCTTCACCATGCATTTTAACTTTCCTTCCTTCAAGGCCCAACAAAGATACTGCTTCCTCTATGAAGCCTTCTCTGAATCTTTATGGGAACATAATCTCTCTTTCCTCACATTTCTCAACACTTTCTCTAGCTCTCGCTTTGTCCCTATTCCATTCTTCCTTGAACCAGTATTATTTCTATTTTGTCTTGCCCATTGCTTGTCTTTTCCCTGGATAAGAATGTAAACTGTTCGAGGGCAGGAATTATATTATTCTTTATCTTCTAAGAAAATCCTTAGAGATGTGCACATATCAAATAATGATTTAAAAATGATTGTTGAATTGAATTGAGTTTTCTATTAAAGGGAAAAACAAAAGCAAAATATTTTGGTGTTTTGCCATTCCTCAGACTGTTTGAAAGATTCACAGAAAATGATGATTCTCCTAGGCAGAGAGGTGGTGAAAAATAAAGAAATGCTTTTCCTAGCCTGACTGCTTACCTTGCCAAAAAGGGAAATCATCAGACTGTATCCTCGAAGCATGCAGGCTGGCAAGTGGGGTTCCCTGCCCCCTGTTCCTTGCAATCAATCCTACCCTGTGTCGGTCGCGGTCTTAGCACCAGGGGTCGCAAAACTAGGAAAAGCCATTGCTCTCTGTTTGTGGTGGGGAGGGGCGGAAGGAGTGGAGGGAGTATTTGTTGGTTCAGTGCCTCTTACCAGAGTGAGCAATGAGTACGTGCTATAACTTTCACTGAGGTCTGACAGATTTCAATACATACAGAGGATTGATAACGACATGGGATGGGATATCATCTAATACAAGCCTTTGATTGTACAGATGAGAGAACTGAGCCTTAGCAAAGGAATGACTTAGTCAAGGTCATGGAGCATGTTAAGTGGCAGAGGTCAGGCTCAGGGCTAGGTTCTCTGATTCCAAATCTGATGCTCTGTCCTCTCTGTTATGTTATTTTCTTTCAATAGTGTCATAAAATCATAGATTTACAGCTGGGAGGGACCTCAGAGGCCATCAAACATCAAATAATTCCCAGGCAGTATCTGCTTTAAGTAGAACCTAGATAGGCATCTAAAGTGGTATTTACACACAATGGAATGGCAAAACCCTAATCAGACATAGTTCACTTTCCAGAGTTCTCCATTCTGATAGTTAATCTGTGCCCCCCCATTTAAACTGTTGAATCAGAAGAAAAGACCCGAACATATATCCTTCTTCATGAATATTGACCTATATTTGGATGGATCTGTGATCTCACTGAAATAAGTATGCCTTAGCATCCAGAATAATCTTTATACCCATCATGACCTTTGGGTCAGCTTCTTTGGCATTGAGATATTCTATGATTCACAGCAATATAAGTATTTCTAGGCTAATACTGGCCTTGGTAATTCATCACTGGTCAAAGTTACTGTAAGATAGGCTCCCTCCCATATTGAGGAGAATAATAGTTTCTCAAGTACTTTTGGGAAACTAACCAGCACTGAATCCGACAGTATATGCTATGTTCCACATCAATAGTACCCCATTTCTGTCCCCTCTTAATTCAGAAAGGCATAGGTTCAAATCCTGCCTTTGATATTTACTATTGATATGACCATAGGCAAGTCAGTTAAGCTAAGTCTCAGTCTCCTCAATAGTAAAATCAAGAGTTTGGATTCAATGACTTTTAAGATACCTTCTGGCTCAAAATCTTTGATCCTTTGATCAGCCAGGACTGATCATTAGAATTACATAGCATTCTGTTTATTTTTTTCTTGTTCTTTCTACATTGTTATATATTTTTTTCTCTTTGCATTGGTTCATATGCATCTTCCCTTGTTTTTTTGAAATCTTCATATTCATATCTCCAGAATGCAGTAATAAAGTTCATTATAATCACACACAATTTGTTTAGCCATTTCCTAACTGATGGAATCTACTTGGTTGAAGATGGTCACTTTAATGAGGAAAAGGAGGCCTGTGATTTAGCCACCAAACATAGACCGCTTCTTCCTGGAAACCAGTTATTCAGTAGGTTTTTAATACATTGTCATACATAAAAAATATATGTATTATATAAAGTTACATTTTATTAGATATATTGTTATACATTATCCAATGTTTACCGCGAGCCAATGCTAAGCAGTGGGGGACATGAAGGACAAAACTGTCTTGCTCTGAAAGGTCTTACAATTTAATAGGGGAGAAAACAGGTAAATAACTATGTTCATGAAAAATACATATGAATTAAATGGAAGGTAATATGAGAGAAGGCACTATTGCAGAAGGTGGGATTGTAGCTGACTCTTGAAAAGGACAAGGGAAGTAAGAGGCAGAGGTGAGGGGAAAGAATATCCCAAGCATAGCAGATGTCTTTGCAAAGGCCAGAGAAGGGAGACGAAGTGTTATGAGAGAATCAGCGAGTAGACCAGTATGGGTAGATCACATAGTGAGTAGATAGGATTAAACTGTAAAAAGACTGAAAAGCAGTCATGTTGTAAAGAGCTCTAAATGCTAAGAGGAGGTTATATTTGATCCCCAAAGTCACAAGGAACCATTAGAGCTCATTGAATAATAAGCTGACATGCTCAAACATATGCTTTGAAAAAATCACTTTGGAAGTCAAGTGGAGGATAGATTAGAGTGGGGAAAGACTTGAGGCAGGGAGAACAATTAGAAATATATCCCAACAGTCCATCTGAGAGTTTGAACTAGGGCAGTGGCTATGCAAATGGAAAGAAGACATATACAAGGGATATTGTGAAGAAACAACAAGATTTGGGAATGGATTGGCTATATGGGGCAAGTAAAGCGCTGTAGATGACATGGAGATTGCAGTTTTGGGTGACTGGGACATCAGTGATACCCTTGACAGTAATAGAAAAACTTGGAACAGGAAAAGGTTTGGGTAGGGGAGGGAGGATAGTGGGGGGGAGGGTTGGACGTGGTAGGTTTGATATACCTATAGGACATCCAATTCAAAATGTACAAATAGGTGGAATTTCAAACTGGGTCAGCCATTCTTGAGAATAATTTGGAACTACTCCCAGAGGACTATAAAACTGTGCATACTCTCTGACCCAACAATGCCACTATTAGGTCTGCATTCCAAAGAGATCAAAGAAAAAAGGAAAAGGACCTATTTGTAAAAGAATATTTATAGCAACTCTCTTTGTAGTGGCCAAGAATTGGAAATCAAGGGGGTACCCATCAATTGGGGAATGGCTGAACAAGTTGTGGTATATAATTGTGATCAAATATTAGTGTGTTATAAAAATGATGAACAGGATACTTTCAGAAGAACTTGGAAAGACTTACATGAACCTACACAAACTGAAGGGAGCAGAACCAAAAATCATTGTACATGGTAACAGTAATATTAGCTATGAATGTGTGTGATGACTTAGCTATTCTCAGCAATACAATGATCCTAGACTATTCTTAAAGACCCATGTTGAAAAATGCTGTCCACTTCCAGAGAGAGAACTGATAAACTCTGAATACAAATTGAAATATAAAATTTTCACTTTATTTTTTTTGCTGTTTTTGGAAACATAGCTAATATTAAAACCATGTTTTGCATGATTCCATATGTATAATTGATATCACATTGCTTGCCTTCTCAATGAGTGGGGGAAGGGCTGTAGGAAAGTAAAGAATTTGGAACTCAAAATTATTTTTAATATTAAAGATAAATAAATAATAAAACAAAATAACATGTCAAAATGGCAGTTGGTGATGTGAAATTAGAGATAAAGAGAAAAACTAGAACTGGTTATATAGTTCTGAGAATCATTTGTGTAGAGATGATAATTGAACCCATGGGAGCTAATGAGATCAGCAAGTGAGATCATATAAGCTATTATAGAGGGAAAAGAGAAGAAGGCCCGGGATAGGGCCTTGGGAGAATGCCCATGCATAGTGGGTATGACACGGAAGAAGAACCAGCCACAAAGACTGAGAACAAGAAGTCAGACAGATAGGAAAGGAATCAGCAGGAAGTTATGTTCTCATATTATATGAGAATCTAGAGAAAAGAGAGTATAGAAGATAATCATCATGTTGAAGGCTGCAGAGAGGTCAAGAAGGGTGAAAATTGAGAAAATACCATTTGATTTAGCAATTAAGAGACCATTAGTAATGTTGGAGAGATTAGTTTGAGGTCTGGAGGCAGATTACCAAGGGTTTGAAAGAGAGTGAGAAGTAAAGAAAGAGAAGAATGGAATTTAGACTGTTCTCTCAGAGAGATTATCTACTCAGGGGAAGAGAGATATATGTATGATAGCTAGTGAGATTGGTAGGACCAGTTGAGGATATCTTAAGGTCAGAGAGGATAGGAGCATCGATGTGTTCCCAGGCATCAGGGAAAGATCCAGGAGATAGGAAGAGATATTAAAGAAGATCGAGGTAAGGTGGGGGGTTCATAATGGGATTGGTCTACTGGAGAAGATAAGACCATGGGAGCGTTTAGAGGGGTTGGCCTTGATGAAGAGAAGGAAACCTCTTCATTCCAGACTGTAGTGAAGGTGGAAGTAGTGAGGGGAAATGTCTGAATAAAATGAAATAAAGGGAGAAGAGGTATGTAATAATATTATATTACTATTACACCTGATGAATGGCTTCAATATTTTGGTGAAGTATAAGATGACATCTTCAGTTGAGAGAGGAGGGGAGGGGGTGCTATGTAAGGCTTAAGAGGAGATAAGAACACTTGGAATTGTCAATGTGGAGAATGGGAGATTGAATTGATTAGGAATGAATACAATGTTTGTGGTGCTACAGTGAATGTTTAGTTTAACAAATTTATAGAGGTCCCAGTCATCATGGTTTCACAATCTTCTCCACCTCCATTTAGCAGCACATGAATAGGAGTGAAGGAGATAGGTCATGGGGAAAATCCAGGGTTGGGGTTTAGAAAGGCATGAGTGGTGTTACAACAAGAGAACAAAGAATTTGAGAGTATAGTATAGAGTTGAGTTCACTGAAGGGTCAAGATAGGAAAGGGAGGAGAGTGTGGCCAATGTAGGAGTGAAGGACTGGGGAAGAACAAAGGGGTGAAAGGAATGGATGTCAAGATGAGGATAAAGACCTGAGTTAGGGATTTTAAGGCATAAGGAAAGATGGAAGGATAAAAACATTTTATGATTGCAGGGCCCTGCCATGGGGCCATTTCTAGCTTTGGGCTGTAAGTCAGGGGATAAGACTCTAGCCACCTGCCTCCTGCAAAGTGAGTGTAAGTAGTCTGAAGCATGCTACTTAAAGAGGATTTGTGGGTGCTAAGTGTTGTGAAATATATTATCCAGGATAACGTCCAGAAAAGAAGGTGAAGTGATCACATATTGAGAGTAGAAATAACAAATGGAAAACTTCAGCATTCCTTTGTATGCTAGTCAGGAAGGTTTTTCGTAGCTACTAAGGTTTATTCATTTAATGTAAATTAATTTAGAGGACAAAAACAAACAAAAAGGATACAAGAAAACATATACATTCTGCTTCATTGCTGCCCACTGGGTCCCCCGTTTTTATTCATCTGGGGAAATGGAACTGAAGGTAAAACTTCTCCCAGGAAGTCAACATTACTAGACAGACATAGACCACTCGCCATATGTTAGGGGCTATGTGGTTTACGTGAAGGCAAAAGGAGCTGGAACCTATTATGAACATACTAGTCTAGGTTAAGCAGATAAGGCAAAGGTTGGTAGAATTTATTGAAGTCAGGTGCAGCTCTCCTGTTAGTCACTAGTTGTTTCTATGCAATGTGTATGTCTTCTCTTCTGCCTCTGGGTGACAGAGACTAGTCTAATGACCTGCATCACACTGGTACCCACAAAAATAAGAAAAAAAATCAGAAGTGTATTGGGTATGTTGTCTATGGAGAATCTGTGGAAAGCTGTAGATAATAACAACACAAGATACAACATATTTATGAATAGTTTATGATATATATATATGCATATATATGCAAGAAGTATATTCACTCCCTCTTTATCGAGGAGTTATTGAATTCTCACCTGGTATGCATAAACAGCTGATAATACTAGAAAATATTAAACACTTCTAGTGTATGATACATGTATATGTATATATATAGTTTATACATACATACATACACATACATGCACACATACATACCATATATATATATATATATATACATACACATATATAATCTTGAGGCTAAAATTGAACATTAAAAGAGAAGTACCAATTTCAATGAAATCAGACATGGTTTCTCCTTCCCTTGACGTTGTTACAAAATTTCAGTTTCCTCTCTCTCAAACTCTTTTCTGCAATGATTAAAAATCACCAATAGTGAGTCAGTTCATATTCAGTGATGCGATGATGTTTCGTATGTTGGAGGTCTAAAGTTAAGTTGAAGTTATATAATAGAAGGTTTTAGTTAGAAGGGCTTCAGAGATCAACCTCTGATTTTATAGATGTGGAAACTGAAGAACAGAGGGGAAGTGGTGTGTCCAGGGTCACACACATAATAAGCAGAAGAGGGAGGTTTAGCTGAGAGACAATGGTATGTAGTAGAAAGAACTCTGGTTGTGGAAAAAGTTGACCTGGGTCCTAGTGTTTACTAGTCGCATGATCATTTAATGTCTCCGAACCTCATTTTCTTTAGCGGATGACAAAATTACAGCTAGTTCTTCATAAAGTTATTGTGAGGACAGTGCTTTGTAACTTCGAAGCCTTATGGAAATGTGAGTTACTATTTTTCAGATTCATATTTTGCCCACAATTATATCATTAACCATCATAAGGCATAAATAGTATCTTTTCTTATCTCCTATAACTATTTTAAATGTATTATTTCATAATTTTTAATCTGTCTTCTCATATCCCCCATTTTGTTCTCCTAGTTCTTTCTTCCCCTCCCCATACAATATATTTTTTTTCATTATGTCCCCACGAACTACTTTTAGAAAAAAAAAAAGTGCATGTCCAGCTCTCCCTTGAGGGGATTTCTAAAGCACATGGCATTTTGTCTGTTTTAAACTCCAGCAAGGATAGCTGGTAGGTCATACATGAGTAAGGTCCGCTTTAGTGAAACCAGGGAGCTGACCAGGTAGAGTGACCTAAGCAAGCTGGCCTGGGCTGTTTCAGCATGAGGTAGCAGATGAAACCCCCAGGCAACAGTTGCTGGAAGCCTTTGGTTTTAACCTCTCTGGGGCTGCCTCTATCCCCCTTCCCTGCTTTGCCTGCAGATTTCTTCCTTTACCAAAGGCAATTCAGACTTGTGTCCTGCCTCCTATGGCCTGGTTTGGCCAACACAGCACAACTTAGTGGCAAGAGTATTGGACCTGAAGCCAGGAGATGAGTGGTCAGATCCGACACTAGTTCTGTGACCCTGAGTGAGTCATGTAGCCTCGTGAAGGATCAGTGACCTCATCCATGAAATGGGGCTAATCATATCCATGTTATTCTCTTAATGTGGTCAGGGGAGAATCAGAAGGGTAATGTTATGTAAAGCGCACTGAAAATTGTAAAGGATTATATAAATGCCACCATTATCATTGCTGCTTTTCTGGTGATAATAATAATAGCACATAAATATATGTATATGTATATGTATATGTATATATATGTATCCCTATAATGTTTACAAAGTACTTTGCATATGCTAAATTATTTGGCAACCTCGTGACATAATTGCTATTATTATCTTCACTTTACAAATGAAGAAACTGAGGCCCAGAGATATTAAGTATGCCCAAGGTCATACAGCTAGTAAGTGTCTGAGGAAGAATTTAAACTTGGTTCTTCCTAAGTCCCAAGTCATCTGACTATTCAAGATTCCTATTGCCTGACCTCTGACTCAGTTTACAGAGAAGATGAAGTTAAAGCCAGAGAGGTTAATAAATTGCCTAAGGACCCACAGATAGTAATGGACAGAGCTGGGATTTGAACCTAGGTCTTCTAATTCCAGGTCCAGTTGTTTCCCCTTGAACCTTGGTTGTGCCACTTACTAGCTTGTGTTAGATATCTTGGGCAAGATATTTAACAGCTCTGGTTCTTATCAGTGAAATGAGGTTAATAATACTTGTATTACCTACCTCCAAACCAGCTTGTGTGAGGATCAAATAAGATAATATAGACAAAGTACTTCACAAATCTTAGCCATATCTATAAATATCACTTATTGCTTTCTTGAAATCTCTCTCTCTCTCTCTCTCTCTCTCTTTCTCTCTCTTTTTCCCTTCCTCTCTCCCTCCTCCAATCTCATTCCTTCCTTAGAAACTATCAATTGACCTCTTTTGATGGATGAGGGCACTGAGAAAAAGGCAGACTTATCAACTACTGGCTAAACATTATATGAGACTGAAGACAGGGGGGGCTATTTTTTCATGAGTAGGAGGTAACCAAGACAGGAGGTCAATTCTGGGGCCAGCCTCTTCCACATCCCCAGAAATAATGATGGTACCTACTCTAGCTGAAAACACACCACTCTGCCCACTCCTCTCTAGAATCCATAAAGGACTACTCATACCGTCTTCATTTCCTGACTGGGACCTAAGGGACAGAACACGAGATACCCAAGACCACTTATTTTAGCTTTTTTGAGCTTTATTACCCATGCCTATTGGGTAAAAATTCCAGATGACATTGAGAAAACAGTGGGGATTTACTCCAGATTTCTGTTCTTCTGGTCTCTGTGCCTAGCCAACTTTGGTTGGTGGCTTTTAAGAGTATAAACTCATTTAGAACTGGAAGGACATGACTTGTAGTCAAAAGATCCAAATTTCTTGGGTAGTGTCAGCAAAGAGGGAACTTTTGAGACCCACCTATTGGATATTGCAATAGGAAGCCCTAGTTTAGGTTACTATAGCCCTCTGTCACCTGCAGCCTCAGTTGTCTAAAGGTAAAGGGTGTTGGCTGCTATTGACACATAGCTAGAGGGAGAAAACTGGGCAAATAAAAGGAGATTAGGAGAGGTAAAGAATGGGAAGGTGGTAAGGACAAAGCCAGCTGGACTCATGCCCAGATTTCACATAGAAACAGTTTATTGTTTGTGTAAGAAAGTATCTCTGGGTAGTACTAGAGGGTCAAAAGATACAGAGAATAGTCATTAATGATGATGATGCTGACGATAAATAACACCAATAACCACCACCACTATCATAACCACTCAAATTAAAATAGCATTTTAAATTTGCTGAGCACCTTCCCTATAACCAACCCTTTGAAGTAAATATTTAAAGCATTTAACCCCCATTTTACAGATAAAAAAACTGAGGCCAAGAGTTTAAATGACTTGCCTAAGTTCATATGCCACCAGAGTTGGGATTAAGAGTTACCACCATTTTTCAGGCTCCAAAGGAGAAAAGGTAATGGGAGTGAAGAAACAATGGTGACTTTCTGATACTTGAAGCAGAGATAACCCAGAAAGCGCTTTGGCTCTCAGAATCTGAGATAAGCAAGGTGATGAAATGACTATATGTACCATTTTCTACCTCTAGAGTAAACTCAAGGCAAATGATCTCATCCCAGATGAACTCCTGACTTGCACACATACCTTCCCTTCACCTCTGGGCCAGTAGGGATGTTGGCTCTTGGAAACAGATTTATAATCCTAGGATCCTAGAATTTTATTGCTGGAAGGGACTTCAAAGATCATTTAGTTTGACCCTGTAATTTGTAAAGGCCAAGTTGATGTGTGGAAAATGTGAATGTTTGACCTTCAAGGACAAGGAGCTTAAGGGTTATAAATGTATTTAGGATTCCCAAGGGAGCAGGGGAAAATCACAAAACACTATAACTGAAAGGAAACTCAGTAATCCAGCAGATTTGACAGATGAGGAACTGAGGCCCAGGTAGAGAGGTAAAGTGACTTGCCTAGGGTCCCACAGAAATTCAATAAATCA
The DNA here is from genome assembly GCA_028646595.1 of Phalanger gymnotis. NCBI lineage: Eukaryota > Metazoa > Chordata > Mammalia > Diprotodontia > Phalangeridae > Phalanger > Phalanger gymnotis. Next base: position 76,067,685 of record CM053625.1, read on the forward strand.
ATGAGCATGTATTAATAATATGTGACAGACACTGTAAAGCCTAGGGACAAACTGACCAAAAAAAACCCCCAAACAAACAAAAACAAAATCCCTGTCCTTGAGGAGTTTACATTCTGTTATGAGTTAGTGATAGAAAAGCAACGAGGACCCAGGTTTTCTACCTTTTGGTTCAATGTTCCTCCCCTCCTCCCTCCAGTACAGCTAACTATGAACCTTAACGAGCAGCTAGGTAGCCCAGCAGATTGAGGGCTTGCCCTGGAGTCAGGAGGACCTAACTTCAAATCTGGTGTCAGACACTTACTAGTTAGTTAACCCTGAGCAAGTTGCTTAATCTTGTTTGCCTCAGTTTCTTCATCTGTAACATGAGCTGGAGAAAGAAATGGCAAAACCACTCTATAGTATCCTTGCCAAGAAAACCCTAAACAGGGTCATGAAGAGTCAGACATGACTGAATAACAAGAATAAATGAGCCTTAATTACATAAAGGAGGGAGTGTAGTTACAGTGGAATTAGAAATGACTCTGGAGTCAAAAAACCTACTGTCAAGACCCATTTCTAGTGCTTATACTCTGTGTGATCTTAGGAAGTCTTTTCATTGCTTTTGGTCTCCCTCTGCTATCTGTAAGACAAGGGAGCTGGGCTAGGTGACCTCTGATGTCCCTTCCAGCTCCAGAGCTATTGATGCTTTGGAAGCACAGAAGGCCCTTGCTAGGATTTCCATTCAAGTGAGCAAATGCATGATATTATAACATAGAGAAAGCTAGGGTGCATTGAGACATGAGAAAACATTTTAAGCACAGCTGAATAGTGAAGACCATTCAGAGAGAGGGGCCTCTTATCAGAGAGCAAACATCCTGGAAGCATTCTTCTCTTTAAGCTATGCTATGTATGGCTTCTAGCGTTCTCCTCCTGCAGCTCTGGGGGTTCCTGTACTTTCTTCATCCTCCACCGGCTTTGAAGTCAGTGGGAACTTGATGCCTCAAGGGTGGAGGAGGCTCACAATGGGGTTTTGGTTCTAATAGGATTTTACTATGCCTGTATTTTAAATAAAACCACCTAGAATATAAATTCAACAGGATACAGCTCAATAATTTGCCTCTTCTGATTTTGTGAAAGATCTTTATAATATGATGCTCAGATGGAAATTATGCCTTTTAAAATAAATTCCAATAAAAGGAGTTACTTTAATTATTTAAGTCCTGCTAAAGGGGCTAGAGTCCGAAGAGGGTTAAACTACAAAAAAGGAAAATAAGCTTCTCAGATCCATTATCTGCCCCAGCTCTAAAAGGGGCAGAATATCCATGAACATTAAAGCATAGCTAATGTGTTGTTCCCCCACCCCCACCCTGCTCCCACCAGCTACTTAAAGACCATTGCACCTTGATTACTCAAAATGCCTTTAATTATTCTAGTGAGAACATAAACTATAGCCATATAGGCCAAACAGTTACAAGATAAGGATATGTGCTATAAATAAGCACAATTTATTATTACAGTCTTTAAATGAGGACAAAGTAGGGGAGGCAGCTACAAAGAGCAAATATGGTAAATGAAGTATGGCATTTATTCATCATTGGAGTCATTCATGATTGGATCATTGGAATTTTATCAAATTTCTTAGAATCTATCTAACCTGTACCCATGGCTCTATATACTTTTTATAATTGTTATCATGATGATGAGATTATTAATGTTGTTATTTTTCATTGCAACAGCATCAGTAGTAGAAGTAATAGTAGCATTGTACCACTGTCACTCATTTTAGTCCATCAGAATATTTGTGCTCAGGGAAGATGAGTGAGAAGGGTCCTGGGAGGCATGGCTGACAGCTGAGGCCTACCACTCACATGTTCCCAGCCTGGGGTTTGTAGGACCCAAATCTATGACCCTTAGTCAGGAAAGAACAGTAGTACTGACCTCCCCTGCTTTGCATATACAAAAATGCAAATGAGATCCTCTGTTCTTTCCCCTTCCTCCCTGGGCACTCAAAAGCCTGCTGAGAGTGGCCAATCAGATTCACTCCCTGGTTTTAGGCAAAGCCTAAGACCTTTTAGTAAATGATTGTGCATGAAAATGGGAGCCTTGGCTTTCTGCTGAATTCACTAGTTCTTTACCTCCATTCTGGGAAAGTTCTGTAGAGGTAGTGATGCCCAGATGTGAGCTAGGCAGGCCTATGATTCTTTGATTGTTATCTATCCTCTTCTTGCTAGGATCACATCTATTGAGCTAGTTCTCTCCCTTCCCCATTTAATTAAAAATAAATACAAAGTAATGTGGGGGTGGGGTGGGGAGAGGCATGAGCTGCTAGAGGGATCAAGAAAGTCCTCATATAGAAAGTGGAATGTGACCTGAGCTTTGAAGGGAATTAGCGGTTTGAAAAGGCAGAAGTGGGGAAGGACTGCAGTCTGGGATGGGGGAAAGACTGTGCAAAACCCCAGAGTACCAGATGTTGCCTGTGAAGAACAAGGAGATGGCCAGTTTGACTGGACCTTAAAGTGTGGGAAAGGAAGTAATGGATAATTCAGCTTAAGAAAAAAAAAAGATAAATTGGAGAAAGATAGTAAAGGCTTTAAATGGCAAACAGGAATGACTGAATTGGGGTCAGGTCTCAGAGTCTGGTTACAGCTGTTACCATTGAGGCACAATCTGTGATAATTTTGTAGCTTAGGGGTCAGCAGAAGCTGTATATCTGTTAGAACCATCTGAGGTCAGCCCTGCTGGGTGCCCAGAAGACATTAGAAAAATGACAAGTATGAGAAAGGACTTCCCAACAGCTAGAACCATATAGAAATGGAAAGGAGTTATCTGATTTCTAAGGTTCCTCCCTAGTCTGTGATTGGAGGCCTCTGGATGGGCAGGTTATAGGCAATTTCTTCCTTTGAGTTGGGGAGTAACATCAATAAAACATTGTTTTGAGAAACTAACATTTTGGGTCAGATCTAATCCTTGGTTTTGAAGAAGTATTGTCTCTCCTCTTCCCCTCTCCCCTCCCCCATCCTTCACCTAAGTGAGAGGCTAATGGAGAATTGGAATTCTACATCAAATTCAAGTTTTATCTGGGTACTTGCAAAAAGCAACAAAAACTCTTTCCGTGACTTTGTTCAGGAAGCACAGTAATGAGAATGTTCAACTTGGAGTCAGGATTCAAATCTTCCCTCAGACATCTTTTTTTTTTTTTATGTAAAACGTTTCCATAGTAGTCATTTAATACAAAAAGATTCAAATAAAAGAAAAAGAATGAAAGTAAGAAAGTGAAAAATTGCATGCTTCATTCTGTATTCAATCATATCAATTGTTTCTCTGGAGGCAGTTAGTTTGCTTCCTCATTAGTTCCTTGGGATTGTCTTGGATCATTGTATTGCTGAGGATAACTAAGTCATTCACAATTCTTCATCAAGCAATATTGCTGTTACTGTGTACATTCTTCTGGTTCTGCTCAAATAACTTTGCATCAGTTCATGTATGTCTTTACAGATTTTTCTGAAAACATCCTGCTTGTCGTTTCTTATAGCAAAAGAGTATTCCATCACAATCATATACCACAGCTTGTTCAGCCATTCCCCAATTGGTGGACCCCCAGACATTTATTAACTGTGTGGTACCAGCTAAGTCAGTTAACTTCTCTGTGCCTCAGTTTCTTCATATATAAAATGGAGATACTAGCACCTACCTCATAAATTTGTTATGAGAATCAAATACATTTAAAAGCGCTATATACATGCTAGCTATTGTGATTAGTCTATGGGTGAGATATTATATGACTATAAAAATATTTATTAAACATCCCCAATTCTAAATACAAACTTGTTTTATATGGCCAAGTCCACAGGATCATAGATATAAAACCAGGAGAATCCTCAGAGTCCTCAGAGACCATTCCCCCCACCCTGCTTCAATTTTACATATGTAACAAAAATGTTACTTGCAGTTACTGTGGCTATGTAAGGCCAATAACACCAGCACACAGGAAGGTTTCTAGCACAGGTTCTTTGATCTGCTTTTCTAAGGAAAGCAACTTTAAGGGGTTACAATCTCACTTTAATCAAACATACATATATCATTCGCTTAGTTCAGGGAGAAAATCCAGCACATTGAACTTCAGAGAAAAAACAAACAGAAATCATAAGCAGAAATTATATAAACACAAATCAACAGGCTTCTGTCTGACCATAGCAATACATACATAGTTACCAGAGAGAGAAGCACCAACATCTGAGTTTTCAAAGCCAGGGGTGGGGGGCTTCTTAATGGCTACCCAGAATCTCCACACCAACATTCTTCCAATGAGTGAGCCCCAAGCAAAATGCTAACCTTAGAGTATATATACCCTTCTTCAGGGTCAGAGAGTGTCACAATCATGTCACTCAAACCCATGTGACCTAGGCCTTCCTGTGACATAAACATCTCATCAAAGACTCCTGATCCAAACAGAGACTCCTGATGGAAACAAAGGCAAGACTCAAAGGAGCTTGATAGTGTTAAGAAGCACTCCAAAACAACAAAAAAAACAGCAAAAAATCCCACCCTGCTTGCCATTACAACATGTGACTCATGGCACAGGAGTCTTCTTCCAAGGAAAGAAGGTCCTTTTCTTGACTTGTGCATAGCCTGGATTCATCTTGCAGCTGTCTCGATATCCAGAAAGGAGAATCGGGCTTTTCATTATGAGTCCACTTTGTAGTAGAAGGCTGAGGGGAAAAAATCTTTAAAATAAATCTTAGGTATGACTCATGTCTATAGTCTCCCTAATAGGAAATAAAAGGTTTCTTTCTATAAAGATAACCAATATACAAAGGAGATGGATGGTAATGAACAGTGATTCTGTACCAAAAAAGAAATACTTTAAATTGACATTTTAAAAAAATCTATAAGGTCAAGGAAATAGAGATATTTCAAAGTAAAATTATAATCTCTTTTTGTAATCATTTATATTTTAAGTGCATATGTACTTATAGGAGAAATTAAGTTACAATAAAATTATTGTTAAAAATTGTGTCATTGATGTCTCTGGTCCTTTCATTGCTAACAAACCCAAAAAAGGGAGAAATAATAGCCCATCACATCTGTTATATTTTCCTAGGAAATAAAGGCAACTTTGTGGGACTACTGAGCAGATATTTTTCATCCTTCTTGGATCTATACCATCTGAACAACTCACAAGGCCTTATCTTCTGTCCAGCAGGGCCTGGATGGCCCTTTAATCCATTCGGATTCAGTAATGGTAGTGATCTCTCTTACAGGTGGCATAGTTGTAGCCATCCCCTGCTTCTTTGGGACATTTGGCACTTACTCAAGTGAGGCTGGAAATGTCTACTTTTCAGGACCTAGTGTTCTGGGCTCTGGGAAAGAAGCACAAAACAATATGCAATTAGGACTCTGAGATCCAATCTCAGGCTTGACTAAACAAACACATGTTCTCTTTGCCCTGTGCTTGTATTTTGCCACCATTTCTGTTGGGAATGGGGGAAAGGGAGGGGAGAGATTTTTTCATAACCTTATTGGAAGTTGACAGGAAACCTGTTATTGGATCTGTCTGAAGAGAGGGCATCCCTAAAGAGAAGAAGTAATGTCTTTCTACAATTCTTATAGCCCACTCAGAGGAGGAAATTCCTTGAAAGAATCCTCCTATGATCCTCAGTAGCCAATCACCTTTGACAACACCCCCAATCTTGGGGGCACACAAGGACGGATCAGGAATTGCTATATCTTCTCAGAAAAAAAATGAAAGCATCCATTCCTTAGCAAGAGATCAATGTCCATGTCTACTCCTCTGGAGCTAGGGCACTGCTTCCCAGGATTCTCCCTGCTACCTACCGATAAGGAAGCTCAAGGAGGCTAAGTGACTAGTGTTTTTTTTCCATTGTACTACACTGCCTCCTCAAATCTGGGGGAACTTGACCCCTAAACAAGTCTCTCTACAGCCTCTAGTGCCAGAGAAGGCACTTAGATCACTAACATAAAAACCGATTTTTTTTAACATCGCTGTCAATTACATGCCATGACCAAGGCTGTTAATAACTGACACCAAAAGCTCTGAACCAAACCAAAGCTGGAATTAAGAGGGCTGGTGGAGTTACACACAGAGAGAAAGAACCTGAGGCTGGCCCTGGTGTTGGTCCATCCGTCCTCCAGCCAGAACCTCTTCTCTGTAGTTCCTGGGGCTTCATAGAAAGTATAAGTCCTTTAGCCCGTCTCTTCTGTGACGAGTCCTTCTCTGAGCTGCCAGACAGCAGATTTAAGAGACAAGAGGAGGACAGGCACTCCTGTGGGGGCTGCCCTTCTATTTCTTACCAGCTGCTTCAGAAAACCCAGCTCCCACTGGCCTTGAGTGTCTGGTTTATAGGTTTCCTAAGCCCAGTTTTCCACATTAGGCAGCTGCAGTGGGAGACTATTACCCCTTTAATGGGAATCTCTCCAACAGGAGGGGTCAGAGGCTCCCAGCACTTTTCCTGTGTAAAATTAATTGAGCTCTCAGGGTCAGGAGGTTACGAGCAGGGCTCATTATAACAAATGATTTCTGTTTGAGTAAAAAGACCTTTGGGGTCATTTCAGAATTCTGCCTAAATTCGGTAATTATGTCTGCCTCGGGCCTTAAGCAAACAAAGAGGACCAACAAGAGAAATAAGGGAGCTGTGAGAAGAATCCAGGGAGGGAGGGGGAAGAACAGCTCCATGGAGCAAGACAGGACATTTTCAGCCAGAGCTGGGAACCAGGCCTGAAGAGGCCCACAGCCCAGTGGAGCTGAGCGCTCCAGCGTCCAGGGCCTCAGAGAACCTGGAGACAGCTTCCAGGAACAGAGGAGTAAGTGAGTGGGGGAAGAGAGGGGCTCCTCTGTACATCCTTGATCCCTCGCAGAGGTAGTTCAAATTCCCACCTGAATTGGACATTGGCAGCAAAATTGGGATGGGGGTGGAGAACACACAGTGAAAGGCCCCTGAGGTGCTAAGCTGAGACTATAGCAGAGGGTTAATTACTGAGCCTCTCAGCTTCCTGATTTCTAAGGCAGACTCTCTTCAGAGCAGCCTCTAAAAACGGGACTTTGGGAGGACACAAGCTCTCACATACAGCTTTGTGTGTGGTTCTATTTGAAAGCCAAAAAAGGAGTAATCTTAGGAGATTTCTAGATTGGCCAAGATGTGCACTCCAGTGTCTGAAAAGCCCACGCGCTCCTGGGACCTGATTTTGGCAGAATTCAGCTGTATCAGTCAATCATTCAATAACACTAAAGTGAGAGGCCCTTGCATATAGGGAACTGATACAGATATTAATTTACATGTACAATATTGTAGTCATGAAAAACTGGTTACAGAGGGCTAAGTGGGCTGGTTTACATTCACTCGGTCACCAGTCAGGATGGCAGGGGGCCTCAAAGATGAATGAATTTTGAAGGCCCAGGGTACAGAAATCCAGGGCCATTGAAGAGTGGTTGGAACTCCCTGATAAGAAATCACTCTGTCCTCTTTTCTCCTTCCTTTCTCCACATATGCATATGTGAATGAATGAAGACAAAAAAATAAGTACTTACTATGTTCTAAGTACTGTGCTAAGTGCTAGGGATACAGACCCCAAAGGAGAGATAGTCCTTGTACTAGAGATCTAATTCCTATGTTCTAGTAGGGAAAGATAAACATTTAAGAGAATGGTGGCCAGCGAAGGCAAGGCATAAGCATTTATGAAGCACCTACATTATGAAGCACAGGCACTGTGCTAAGCAGTTCACAAATACTATCTCATTTGATCCTTACAACATCTCTGTGATGTAGGCTCTATTATTATCCCCATTTTTCACTTGAAAAAACTGAGGTAATCCACAGTTAAGTGACTTGCCTAGACTCATACAGCTAGTAAATATCTGAGGCCAGATTTGTACTCAGATCTTCCTAACTCCAGGTGCTACCTAGGGAGTGTCGTTCTGAGGAGTCACAAGATCAGTGAACTGATACATAGAGCAGCAAGATGACACCCTCATTCCAGAAGCAATTTTGTTATGGACTTGTGTGAGTAGGGATTGTTTCATTCTTTGTATCTGTAATCCCCAGCAGCTAGTGTAGTCCTTTGTATGTAGTAGATGCTTAATAAAACCTTATGGATTAATTGATCACTGTATCCAGAGGAAGAGGTGTCATGGGGTAGGTGTGTATGAGAGAGTATGAGTGAATCAACAAGCAGCTGGAAAAGTGACCTTGGTGGACAGCTGGACGGCTGGATAAGATGGAAATGTGAACTAAGGTCCTGGGGTCAAGAGCCAGCCAGATACAGAGGGCTAAGTGGGCTGCTTTACATTTACTCATTCACCAACCAGGAGGGCAGGAGGCTCAAAGACGAGTGTATTGCCCTTCTGAATGAATTTTGAAGGTCCAGGGTACAGAAATTTAGGGCCGTTGAAGAGTGGTTGGAACTCTCTGATAACAAATCACTCTGTCCTCTTTTCTCTCCCCACAGGGCGATCCCTTTAGTTTATGCTTTCTGACCGAACCCCTGACTTCCAGTTCCCCTCTTTTACCAACCTCCATCCTCCACACAGCTGACAGAATAGCTTTTTCCAAATTATGAGGCCAACCGTGTTACTACCCTGCTTAGGAAGCTTCAGAGGCTCCCCACCACTTCTAGAAGAACATGAGCTCTCTTCAGCTTGACGTCTAAAGCCCTTCACAATCTGACTTCAGCTTCGATCTGCCTTTCTAGACTTATTTCCTATTTTCTTCCTTCACATACTTCCAGCCAAATTAGATTATTTGCTGTTCCCCCATGATCCAAACTGTGCCTCTAGATCTTATTACAGCTGGTCCCCTCTGGCTCTTAGAATAAACTTTCTCTTTACTTCTATTTCTTACCATTGTCTATTTCCTTCAAGGTTCAGCTCAGGTGTCTTCTCTCATCAGCAGCCTCTCCTAACCCACCCTTGCTCTTAGTGCCCCGCCTCTCCTAAAACTATCTCATTTACTGGGCTATTTATGTCTTCCATGAGAACATAAGCTTCTTGAGTTCAGGAGCTGTTTTCGCTTTCTTTTTGCATCCCCAGTAATATATGTATGTGTGTGTGTATCTATGTGTGTGTATATATACATGTGTGTACACATTGACACACACATATACACACATGTGTATGCATATAAATACACAATACACACGTGTATATGTACCCATATATGTGTATGTGTATATATGTATCTATATTTGCATGTATACACATATATTTATATGCATGCATACATATGGTATGTGTATATGTGTGTACATATATACACATGCATATACATATATATATGTATACACACATATATTGCTGCTGTTGTTCAGTCATTTTCAGTTGTGTCTTACTCTTTGTGACCGATTTGAGGTTTGCTTGTCAAAGATACTGGAGGGGTTTGCTATTTCCTTCTTCAGATTATTTTACAGATGAGGAAACTTACTCACAGTCATCCAGCTAGTAAGTTCTGAGGCTGGATTTGAACTCAGGAAGCTGAGTCTTTCTGAGTCCAGACCTAGTGCTCTATTTACCAAGCCACCTAGCTGTCCCATATACAGATATACATAAAATATATGTAACATATATGCATACTATATCTCTCTGTGTGTATATAAACACTATATGTGTACACACATCTACGTATGTATATATTGTATATATGTGTGTATAGATGTATATGTATATGTATGTATATGTGTATGTATTTTGGGAGGGTGCACCCAGATTCATGATTTCATCAGTTAACAAATACAGCTCAGGAACTTGACTGTCCTTAGAATATTTACTGCCCAGGAATAATGAGCAGTTACATGACTTGTCCAGGGTGATACATCCAGTACATGACAGAGGAGGAATTGCACTCGGATCCTTCTGACCCAATGTCAGCCCTCTTTTCATTATATTACACTAGTACTTAATAAATGTTATTCGAGCAGGACTCCAAAGAAAGGACATGAGAAGATGTTTCTCCTTCCCCATTCCTTTACAAGGTGAAAGGCCCATGGGTGTGGAGCAGCACATATATTTTGAGACTTTCCCCATGTACCATTTAGTTTTTCTGAGGTTTTTTTTTCCCATTTTTCTTTCTCCTTTTTTTTCTTCATTTAAAAATATTCTTTGTTATATAGAATGACTCTCAGTGTAGAGAGAAGGGGAGGGAGAACTCTGGGAGTTCTGGGAGAACTTTAGTCCAGAAAAAGACAAAAGATATCAATAAAATGCTTGCAAGTTTGCATCGGCTTGTTGGAGGTGATATAGACTCAGGCAGACGTAGGGGAGCAGGGCAGGTGGACAAAGGGATACCCATAAATAACAGACTGAGGAGAAGGTATGACAGCAAGAAACAGAGTTCCACCTGAGGAAATGCAGGTTCTCTTCATCACAAGTAAATAACATGTGAAGCTTTTATCTGGAAGGATTTATTAGAGGGAATGAGTTCACAGACCAAAGCTTCAAAGCTATTACACTCTCAGGTACCCTTGGGCACATATTTCCGAATTGTCTTGTCCCGTTCTGTGTGCTCCGCTGTGTTCTTTGGCTGCTTCGGACTCATATAGTAGAAAGAACATAGGACTTGGATTTAAAAAACCCAGGTTCAAGTTTTGGCTCTGCTACTTAATAATAATAATGATGAAACAATAATAATAGCTAGAATTTATATAGCCCCTACTATGTGTTAGGCTCTGTGCTAAGTGCCGATCCTTACAACAACCTTGGCAAGTAGGTGCTATTATTATAGATCATGAAACAGAGGCAGACGGAGGTTAAGTGACTCACCCAAGGTCACACAGCTAGCCTGAGTCAGAATTTGAACTCAGGTCTTTCTGACTATAGGCCTGGCATTTTATCCACTGATACACCTAGCTTCCTACTAACTAATTGTGTAAGTCTACTCTTTCTCTCTGGGCCTAAGTTTCCCCTCTTGATAAAATGAGAAGATTATACTAGATAATCTCTAAGGTTCTGGATGTTGAATCATAAAATCTTAGAATTGACCAAGACCTCAGAGGATGTTTAGTCAGTCCCATATATACAGTAGATGCCCCTCCAATATCTACAATGCGGTACATCATTTAGCCTCTTCCTGAAACTGTATGGTGTCAGAAAAACAGAGGACAAGTAAGTATAGTAAGTCTTACATAGATGTAGATGCGTATGAATGTATGTGTCTATATATAAATATAATGATAGATATCTAAGTATATGTAAGCGTATGTATGTAAGGTTATATGTATGTATATATTTTTGTGTGAGTATATGTCTATGTATGCATTACATATGTATATGTGTACATATATGTGTGTGTGTGTATACATATATATGCACACATTTATGAGCTTAACTGTTGCCTTCTGGTAAGGGGAAAGGAAGGGGGGGAAAAGAACAAAGTAAAAAGTACACAGCAAAGAAGAAAAGAAAATTTACAAGAAAGCAAAGATCCACAGCTCTCAACACAATGAATAGTATTTATTACATAGTCTTTCTTGAAGTGGAAATCTATTGCTGTATATTTTGAATCCTCTCTTATGCTCTGTTGTGCATATGGCAATGCTTTTTTTCTTTTCTTATTTTGTATTTAAGCTTCATATTCAAATGGAATTCTCTTCCATTTGAATTGTCTTAGGAAGATTCTGAAGATCACCTGGCAGGATAAGGTACCAGATACTGAGCTCCTTACTCGAACTAAACTGCCAAGCATTCAAACTCTACTGCAGAGAGTGCAACTCTGATGGACTGGCCACACTGTCTGAATGCAAAAGGTACTCTTTCCAAAAAGACTATCTTATGGAGAACTCACACAGGGCAAGTGTTCACATGGTGGTCAGAAGCGATACAAGGATACTTTCAAGGTCTCTGTTAAGAACTTTGGAATTGATTGTGTGACATGGGAGACACTGGCACTGGACTGCCCAGCATAGCATACCCTCATCAGAGAAGGTTTTGTGATCTGTGAGCAAAGCAGAACTGAAGTAGCTCAAAAGAAACACTAGATATGCAAATTTAGAGAATCCACTCCAAATTTTCACATGGACTATTTGTGCCAGACCTGTGGCAGAGCATTCAAAGCTCATATTGGTCTGATCGGCCACAGTTGGACACACTGAAACTCGACTCTAGCATAGTGATGTCATTTGCATCCTCTTCAAGAATGAAGGACAACAACCACTTAAGTTACAACATTTAAGTTTATAATATGTTTCTTTTTCTTTTATTATTGTATGTTTCTGTCTAAAACAAATTAAAAAAAGAAACAGTGTAGTGATGGCGACTGTACTCCCTCCTGAGGTTCCTCATATTCTTTATGATATTGGGTGGAAAGTGGCTTCTCTATAACTTCTTCCTACTGAGTCTGCTTCTATTGTCTCTTCCACATATAGCCCCTCAGATATCTGAAGGGAGTAATTATGTTCCCTCTTGTCTTGTCTTCTCCAAATAGAATTACCAATGCTTTCAACTCTGAATCATGTGATAGGGCTTTAAGATACTTCACCAACATGGTGGACTTCTTCTGGAAAGGCTTCTTTTGGCCAATGTCCCATCAAAGATGCAATCCATGTAAAGTAACACAATAGTCCAGATGTAATTTGATCAGGGTGAGGAGTCTCCCTAATTCTGGACATGTGATTTTTATTATTGCAAACCAAGATTAGATTTTTTGAGCTGCTGAACTTTTAGCCCAGTTAAACTCCAAGATGCTCTTTCTTACTTTTCACATAAAGGGACAGGAAAGCCAATTCTCCTTTCTCTCAAACTCACATAATTGATTTTCTTTTTAACAAAATGTAGAATTTGCATTAATTCTTATCATTACGAAAAATATAAATATCTTTACAAACCTTACTTCCACATTCTTTCATCTCCCAAGTTTGTAACCTCATTGTTATTCTCCACTCCCTTGTCTCACATATCCAATAAGTTGTCATATCTTGTCATATCTACCTTTATAACATGTAGCATCCCTGACCTCTCTACTGACACAGACACTACTTTAGTTCAAGTCCTTATCATTTCTCACACGGACTACTGCAATGGCATCCTAATTGCTTCCCCTGCTTCAAGTCTCTGCCCCTCCAATCCATCCACAGCTGCCAAAGTTATTTTCCTTAAGGACAGATCTGACCATGTCACTCCCCTATTCTTCAGGCTCTGGTGGTTCATTACTGCCTCTAGGATAAAACATAAATTATTCTGATTGAATTTAAAGCCCAAGTTGGACAATTTGGGTACAACATACGTAGCCTCATCATATATACTACTCTTCCCTCACTCTAGGTGCCAGGCAAACTAGCCTTCTCTCTGTTTCTTACACATAAAACTCCATCTCCAGGTCCCTACATTTGCTCTGGTCATCTCTTATTCCTGGAATATCCTCCCTCCATATTTATTCCCCATAGAATCTCTTTCTTCCTTCAAGATGCAGGTCAAGTTCAATCTTCAATAGGAAATCTTTCATGATTACCCACCCCCACTCCCCAACTGAAAGTCAAAAAGCATTTATTTATCACTTGTTATATTCCCCGTGGGCAGCTAGGTGGTACAGTGGATAGAGTGATGGGCCTGGAGGCAGGAAGACTTGAGTTCAAATCCAGCCTCAGACATTTGCTAACTGTGTGACCCTAGGCAAGTCACTTAACTTTGCCTCACCTTCTTCATCTGTAAAATGAGCTGGAGAAGGAAATGACAAATCACTTCAGTATCTTTGCCAAGAAAACCCCAAATGGATTCATGAGGAGTCAGACACAACCAAATGATTGACCAACAACATATTCTAGGCACTGTGTTAAACACTGGGGATATAAAAAGAGGCAAAATTCAGTCTTTGCCCTCAAAGAACTCACAATATCATGCCCTTTCTTCCTAAATACATGGTATTTTTTATTCTGCCTATATATATTCCATATGTACTCATATACGTGCATGTCTTTCTAATCACCCCTCCCTCACTCAAATCAAAGTCAACAGCAAGCCATGTCATCATCTCCCTGATGTCATGGTCTTCTTTGAGAATGAAGGACAAACACAATAACAGCTTGTTTCTCTGATAGAATGTAAGCTTCATGAGAAATTAATAATAATAACAATAGCTAGCATTTATGTGTCACTTTAAAATTTGCAAAACACTTTATATATACATGCATGTATACATATATATATATATATACATGTGTGTATATATATGCATATATATATATATATATATATATATATATATATATACACATATATTCTCATTTGAAGCTAAGGACTGTTTCATTTTTGTTATATTTTTTCCCAGCACCTATCACAGAGCCTGCCACATAATAACTGGGTGATAAATTCTTGTTGATTGGTTTAATTTCATCCCCATAGTTTTTGGTGCATCATTCCAGTCTATTGGGATAACATAGCACCATTCTGTCAGAGTACTTCCCAGTCTCATGTGATAAATTATATTTTAATGGAATAGACAGGTGCAACTAGAGCTCTGGAAGTTTTTAGTTATATATGCCTCCTCCTAAAATCATCTTATAAACAATCAGAAACTCTGCCAAAATAAACAAAAGATCAATAAGTAAGAGATGAATAATGAGCATGTACTGTAAGGTAATCCCAAAGGTTGGGGAAAGGGGGCCAGGAGCAAAACAAGACCACAAAGGGCCTGGCTACTGACTTTGATTGCTGAAGACTTGCCTGAAGCAATGTCCAGAGGAAAAGACTTGATTTTGCATCCCTTTGCTTGGCTCAGTATCTACCCTAATTTTACCCTCTATCTAATGTAAACTCTTTGGAGAAAGAGAGTGTATCTTTTTTGGTCTCTGTATACCCACTGTCTAGTACAATGTCATGGTTCTTAATAAATGCTTGTTAAATCAATTTTGGAATGGCTCAGTCTTCTATATTTTTAATTATTTAAAGATTTTGAACATCAAGTTTTCACCACAGATTGTTAATGCAAGGATTCGTTCCTAGTCTAATTGTTTATACTTTTCCTATGCTGCATTGTTTTCATTTGTACAAAGGCCTTTTATTTTTATATTAACTATCTATTTTATCTTTTATGATATCTTCTCTTTCATTCATTTAAAATAATTTCTCCCCATACATAGATATATTTATCCTTCCATTCTCCCATATTTTAGTGTGACTTGTTATAGTTAAAATATCTGTTTTTAATTAATTGTGGTATGTTGCATAAACTGTTTCTCTAAATCTACTTTTCTTCAAATTGTTGTCCAAAGTTCCACAGCAGTTTTAATGAACATGCTGCTTTTTCTTCTGTAATTTATGTTCTTGGTTTTGTCAAATACTAGACTGCTTTGAGCATTTACTTCTAAATTGTTTATTTAATTTATTCCCCTCTGGCCTTCTTTTCTATTTTTAATTCTGTATGAAAGAATTTTGATAAGGACTGACTTATAATATGAAATTTGGTAATGTTATTTCCCACACTTTTTGTTATTTTGCATATTATTATTGGCCTTCCCCATTCTCTACGAATTACATTCTTATTTTATTTAATTATATAAAGTCTTCCATTGGTATTTTGATTAATATACTATTAATTCTTTAAATTAATTTGGATATTGCTGCCACCTTTCTATATTAGCTAGACCTAACCACAAGCATTCAATACTTGCCCAAATAATTATTTCAACTAGCTCTTCATTTAAAAAATATATTTTACTGAAATATTTTTCTAAGTTCTATGTGTCATGATGGTTTTTGTTTGTTTTGGTCTTGATCTATGATTTCAACAATGTAGGGAGGGAATTCCTAGTGAGGAAGCCTTCTTTACAAAAGCATATCAACAACTGTTCGGTACCTTGGAATATCTAAGAGTTGTTTGGGACACAGAGGTGAAAAGACTTGACAGAGGATCTTTCAGTATGTGCCAAAGATATGACCATTAGATTAGATCCTAGATATTTTACGCATTTTGTTGTTACTTCAAATTATATATCCCTTTCTATACATTTTTCTGGATTTTGATTGGAATATACAGGAAAGCCAGTGTTTTATTGTGGATGTATTTCTATCATTCTATATTACTCAAATTATTTATTATTTCAATTTTGTTTTTGATTATCTTTGGTTTCCTAAATAAATTATTATATCATTGCAAAAATTGGGGGACGGAGGGGTTTTCTTTGCTAGAAATTCCCTGAATTTCTTTTTCTTGTTGTTATAGCTACCATTTCTGGTACTTTGCAAATTATGATATTGAAGCATCCTTGCATCATTTGCTGTATCCAATGCTTTTCCATTTCAAGTAACGGTATTTCTTGATATTTAACTTAAAAAATTATATTAAAGAGCTATACTCATATCCCTATGTTACCTTTAGGATTCATAACATAATGATGTTACATTTTTTATATTTATTGATATATTGTAATTACATTTTCCTAATTGTATTAATGTTTTCTTCTGCCAATAGCTTTCATAGTTTTGTTATCGTTGAGTTACCATACAAATTGGTCAAAATGAATTATTTTTTATTGTATGCTACTGGAGTGTCTTTCCAGAATTTATTTGTTTTCATCAATATTCATTAATGATATTACTCCATAGTTTTCTTTTTTCTCCATTGTTTGGATACCAAGACTTCATTAGTCTCATAGAATGAGTTCAGTTGTTTCCTTTTTCCACTTTTAAAACCATTTTGCTAGTATAGCTGTTACTTTTTTAAAAATACCTAGTAATATTTATTTTTAAATTCACAAATAAAATCTTAGTAAGATTCACTTATAAGTCTGCAATTTTTCCATTATAATTCATTTATGTTTAATTCAATTTTGTTGTCATATTATATTATCTTTGGCATTCTCTTCAGTATAATTTTTTAATTATTTCTATGGCTTACTCATTATTTTGAAGAGATGACTCAATTCCTAACCATGTTGTACTTGTTGTCCCTCTTAAAAGGTGGCACTTCCAAGAGATAATAGTATATATCTATGTCTTATAGTAAATAAAGGACTAGGACGGTCATTCCATTCTTTAAAGTCAGTCAGAGTGAGATGACCAGAACCAGGAGAACAATTTACATAGTAATAGCAATATTGTAAAGATAATTAGATGTGAAAGACTTAGTAACTCTGATCAATACAATGATGCATCTCAATTTCAAAGGATTCACAATGAAAAAAAATGTGTTCTTTAAAGTCATGTTTACCCCAGCAAAGTTTTGTTTAATAGTTGATTTTCGTGTTAAAGTTTTCACTGCAGCTGGCTTTTTAATGTAAGAATCAATGTAAGTCTTGATTTTATTCAAATACCCATCTTTTTTTTCAGGACAGATAAGCTAAGTTTTTCTTGATAGGAACTTTGGGACATTTTATTTTCATCTTGCTTTTTAGTAAGTCATATTCCAATATCTCCTTTCATTTCTTATTCTTAATGAGAAATCTTACATGACTTGGATTGGTTTTGTAGTCACTGAAAGATTTGATTCACCTTAGCTGCTTTAAATATTCTTTCTTTGTTACATTGATAAGAAATTAGGGATTACTCTCTGACAGCATCCTATGCATCCAACCTCCATTTTGCTTTCTCTTTCTTTTCAACATTTTAGGAAAATGTTTAAATACAAGTTCCATAAATTTAATATAATTATTACAAAATATATACAATTTCCTTAAATACAAGACTCTTTGAGTCTTCATATTTTTCCGGGAGACCAGTGAACCTAAGGTTACCTCATAAATCTTTGTCTTTTGCTCAATAACTTATACTTTTAGGGAGTTTACAATCTTTTTCCTAGCTGTTCTACCTTGTGTTTACATTTCACTTTGTAATTTGTTCTGCCACTGTTGTTTCTCCATTTTCCATCTATTTATGAACTATTTTATTCCTCAGAGGATCCACAAGTTCATTAAAATTTTCTGTAGTTTTTTCCCAAGTTGTCAAGTCTCATGCTCATATTTTCTATTATCTTTCATTATTAATAATAAAAACAAGAATAATAGCTTATATTTATATAGTATTTTAGAAATATTATTTCAACCTCACAACAACCCTGGAGGTAGATACAATAATTATCTCCATTGTACTGTTGAAGAAACTGAAGCAGACAGAGGTTAAGTGACTTCCTCAGGGTCACATGTCTAGTGTCTGAGGCTGGATTTGAACTCAGGTATTCCTGAATCTAGGTTCTATCCGTTATACCACCTAGGTGTCAACTGAATTCAAATCCATTTTTACAAGTGCCAGAACTATTTTTTTTGTTTGTTTAGCTTGTTAACCACATTAAAGCCTCTTGTGGTTTGTCAAGTTTTACTCTGTAGTATCTTCTAGTTTATGTACCCTTCTTTTCTTCTGTGGCAGGGGTCTCTCCTCAGTCCCCATAATATGTTATCATTGTACTAGCCCACCCCCCCTTTCTACCTTTCATTTCTTCATCTGCTCTTTTAATTTTTTTCTGTAAGATCACTTTCTTTATGAAACATCTCTCCTTTACCCTCTTTTATTTTGCTTTATTTTCCTTCTATTACTTTCTTTTTGATATGTTAATTTATTTATTTTTAGTTTTCAACATTCACTTCCATAAGTTTTAAATTTTCTCCCCCTCCGCAAGATGACTGATACGTAGAGGTGATATAGGTTTTACATATATATTCCTATTAAACATCTATTGCTTTCTTTTGAATTTTTTTTTATTTTCGAGATCATGAAAAGGGAACTAGACTTATTTATTAACACTCACTCAGCTGTCTTGTTAGAAATACCTCTTTCAGTTTCATGCCCTCTTTCTGAACACATCCTCTATGTTTTCTTATGCACTGTTGATAAAAATTTTGAGCAGGATAAGATATACCCCTGTTATGTTTCTGTGTTGGTTTTCCCTTTAAAAGTGTTCAACCTGTACATTCCTTAAAGCTAGTTGCTTCTCCAGTGTTGAGACATAAAGTCAGTGTAACCCAAGAGAGAAATGTGTTCTATGTTGTGAAGTACTAAGTACAGGCGTGTTGGTAATTTCCAAGGAACTTACCTACCATTTGTTTAATGTTCAGTAAAGCTGGCCATGAGTATTTTCCTTAGATGCCAAATGAGACATAAAAATAGCTCCAGCTGTTTTGCATTCATATTTTGCTCCTTATTTTTAGAGGACTATTATTAATATTTTATCATTTAATTATTAATTCTACTTCAAATATGTGATTAGCTGTACTGAATTCAATCAGCATTTGTACTACATTTATTTGGCCTCGTTTGTGTGTAGATGTGACCCACATATAGGGCTTTGTTTTCATGTCTCTTACATTATTGAAAATTTGTAAATGCCATGGGTGAAAGAGGAAAGTAATGACCCAACTTCCATTCATTTAGGAAAGATTTCCTGGAGGTGACATCAGAGCAATGTCACTGAATGAACACATCAAAGTTGGCAGGGGAAACGATGGAATTCTACAGTATACCATTTGTTGACGTTTACTCCCTCCTGAGTAGAAAATTAATTACCTTACTTTTTTTAAACAAGTATTTGTTAAGTACCATGCTAAGTGCTTTATAAATATTATTTCATTTTATTCTCAATAACCCCAGGAATTAGGTCATTTTATTAACTTGAGGCCGGCAGAGTTACACAGCCCAACTAGGATCACAAAGCTAGGATCTGACGTCATATTTGAACTTGGGTCTTCCTGAATCCCAAGACCAGGGCTCTATCCACTGTGCTACTCATCTGCCTCTTAATTACTTTGTACCTGCTACAGGGGCATGCTGGTAAATGTTTAACTACTGGTTCTCTGGGGGAAGAAGTACACCTGACACACTTTTAGGTTTAATCTGGAATATTAATATTTTCTCTCTCATTTTCTTAAGTCTAGATAATCAGTTGGACAATAAAGCCCTGATTAGCATCATGTGTTCATTTCTGAGCACAACACTGATAATTTAATGATCAGAGCTTATACAAGCTGGCTCCAGCACCTTCTTGTGTATTGTACATCCCAAGGAAGATACCTGAGGTCTGGGGCTGAGCCATTCTTGTCTTCAGGTCCCCATTGCTGAACACGATGCAAGGATACCTAATAACTGCTTAATAAAGGCTTGTTGAAATGAATGTAATTGAATTCACTGATGAATTCCTTTAGCCTAATTCTCTTAAATCCTTTACAATCTAGCCCAGCTAATCCTAGTTCCATGAAGCCTTTCTTGATTTATACCACAAGAATGGATGTGTCCTCTTTTGCTCTGCTCTGGCTCTTTGTACTGTTACTTTAGACATTTGACATTCTCTTTTTTTGTAGCTATGGTGGCTATGGTAACCAACATAGGGCTTTGCTTATGGTAGGTGCTCAGTAAATATTTCTAGAAGGCAGGCAGGCAGGCAGGCAGGCAGGAAGGAAGGAATATATATTAGAGACAGGTGGTACAATGGAGAGAGAACTAGGCCTGAAGTCAGAAGCAATTGAGTTCAAATCTGACCTCAGACACTTATCTATGTGACCTTGTGCAAGTCACTTCTCTGTTTGCCTCAGTTTCCTCAGGTGGAAAATGGGGGTTTTAATAGCACCTACCTCTGGTTGGTGAGAAGATCAAATTAGATAATGTTTGTAAAGCACTTAGCAAAGCGCTTGGCACATAGTAGATGTTAATATAAATGTTAATTATGATTGCTACATAGTTTTAATATAGTTTTCTTCTTCAGCTTGATTCTCACCTCGTCACTAATTTATTTGTATCTGTAAGTTAACATAATAGTTTCCACTTAGCATGTCTATAGCTCCATCAGTGGATTTGACCCCTGTCCCGCAACCCAACAGGTGGATACTGAAAAACTGACCCATTCTCTGTTTATAAACCTACAGCGAAATCCCAGAACTTCAGATTTGGAAGGGATCTTAGAAAGCACCCATTCCACCCCATTGATGACCAGGAATCTCCTCTCCATCCTCGTCAGTAAGTAGCAATGTAGCCAATATTGGCATTTGAATTCCCCAGGGCTAAGAATTCACTGCCTCCTAGGGAATCCCATTCTACTTTGGAAAGGATATCATTTGAAAGTATTTTTCCTGCTTGTAGCAAGCTGATATTTGCCTCCTTGTAACTTCTACTCATTGCTCTTAATTCTGGCTTCTGGGGCTGATCAGATCAATGCACAGAATCCCAGAATTTCCACCTTGGAAAGATTCTCATCTGTCATCCAATCCAACCCATCCCCCAGAAGAATCGCTACTATATCAGGCCAGAAGAGTCATCACCCAGCCTGTGTCTGAAGAAGCTCAGGGAGGAGAAGCCCCCAGCTCTAGGAGCAGCCTATCCTCCTTTTATACCCATGTTATATTGATAGTTTTGGGGAAGCTTTTTCCTGACATCAAACTCGAATTTGTCTCATTGTCACATTATCCATTGCCCCTGATTTCTCCCTGTGGACAGAAGCAGATAAAACTCAATCTCTTTTCCACATACCAGCCCTTTAAATATCTGAAAGTAGCTTCTTTTCCCCCTCAAGTTTTCTTTTCTCTAGGCTACCTATTCCCAGTTCTTCTAACCAATGGACTCAAAATCTTTCACTATCCAAGTTACTTGTATCTTCTCAATGCTTCTAAACTTGCTAGTGTTACTAAAATGTGGTATCCAGATTTCAACAAAATATTCTAAAGGTCATCTGACCAGGGCATAACATACAGGGCCTTACACACAGGACTCTGGGTCTCTCTGTCTCGCTCTCTGTCTCTCTGTCTCTGTCTCTCTTTCTGTCTCTGTCTCTGTCTGACTCTCTGTCTCTCTCTCTCTGTCTATATATATTTGTATATATATATATATATATATATATATATATATATATATATATATATATATTTCTCTGTCTCTGTTTCTGTCTCTCTCTCTCTCTCTATATATATATATATATGTATTCAGATAGTTCAATAGCATTTTTCAGGCACCTAGGTGGTACATTTGATGGAGTGTTGGGCTTGGAGTAAGGAAGACTCATCTTCCTGAGTTTGAATTTTGGCTCAAACACTTCCTAGCTGGCTGACCCTGAGCAAGTCACTTAACACTCCGTACCTCAGCTTCATCATCTGTAAAATGAGCTGGAGAAGGAAATGGCGAATCATTCCAGTATCTTTGCCAAGAAATCCCCAAATGGGGTGAAGGAAGAGTGGGACACGCCTGAAACAACTGAATAACAATAAAAATCACTTTCATTTCTTGGTTACTACATCATATCGCTGACTCATCTTAAGCATGAAATCCTCCCAAATCCTGAAATCTTTTTCTGACAATCTACTGAGTAACCATGCCTTCCCCATGTTGTGCTTATGTAGTTAATTTTTTGACTCCAAGTATAAGATGTTCCATTTAGAATCTTAAAAACCTTAGCTTCCTCTAAGACCTTAAGCTTAAGTACGACCTTCTACAGGAGGCTTCACAAGACTTTTTCTGGACCATGCTTATGATGCTGTCTCATGGAATTTCCCTTAGCACCTAGGACCTCCTTGCCTTGGAACATCCAACAGACTTCTTATCTCAGAAAATTCCTTTAAAAGGTCCACCCCCTTCTCCAATTAATGAATTCTTATTGAGGCCTCCATTTTTGGAGGGGTTCAGGCTATCCAGCCTTAATTCCTCTCCCATTCTGTTCTTGACTTTCTAGACTTTAGAACTAGTTCCTCCCCCAAACCATCCCTTCCCCCCATGACACATACTTCTATATCTCCCCCACTCCCTCATGTGTGTGTATGTGTACATCTTCTCCCATTAGAATGTAAGCACCTTGGGGACAGGGACTATCTTTCTTTTTGCTTGTGGTTGTAGTCCAGTGCTTAGCATAGCACCTGGCACATAGTAAAGTCTTGTTAAATATTTCATATTTTCCTTCTTTCCTTCCTTCCTTCCAAGACACTAGGAGCGTCTTTTGCTAATCCTATTGATTTGAGTCCCCATTCTAGAGTTATTCCCATTATCTACTGTCAGTACTTAGGGTCACTTTTATTTACCCAATTAACAACGTTTAGATTTTATAAAAGGACATTTACTGTGAATAAATAGTAAGGAATCATTTGCCACCTCAGTCCCTAGTCCCTGGGGAGAGTAGGCTCCAACTCAATTCTAACCGTGTATACCTTTTGACCCAACAATCCCTCTACTGTATCTTTATCCCAAAGAGATCAAAGAGAAAGGAAAAGGACAAACGTGCACCAGAATATTTCTAGTAGCTTTTTCTGTGGTGGTAAAGAGTTGGAAATTGAGAGGATACTCATCAGATGGGAAATGACTGAACACGTGATATGTGATTGTGGTGGCATATTATTGTGCTATGACAAATGATGAGAGGGCTGGTTTAGAAAAACTTGGGAAGACCTGTAAGAATTGATGAAGAATGAAGTGAGCAGAGCCGAAAGATCGTTGTACATTGTAGCAGTGATGTTGTAACAATCATCACCTTTTAAAGATCTAGCTACTTTTATTAATTCAATGATCTAAATAATTCCAAAGGACTCATGATGAAAAATGCTATCCACCTCCAGAGAGGGAAATGATGGACTCTAAGCGCAAATAGAAGAATAATTTTTTCACTTTACTTTTCTTGCTTTTTTGGCAACACGGCTAATATGGAAAAATATTTTGCATGATTTCACATGTATAATTGATATCATATTGCTTGCTTTCTCAATGGGGTGGGGAGGGACTGGAGGGAAAGAGAGAATTTGGAACTAAGAATTTCTAAAAATGTCAGAAAATGATAATTTTTTAAAAGCTGTTTGTAAAAAAAGCTGTTTATAAAAGCGAACTTCCACCAAGTTCACTTCTTTTTTTTTTTT
>CM053625.1:76091908-76115168 GCA_028646595.1 Phalanger gymnotis
TTCTTAGGGAGGGTGGGTGGGAAGGGAAGAGGGGAGAGAATTTGGAACTCAAAGTTTTAAAAACAGATGTTCAAAAACAAAACAAAAAAAATTGCATGCAATTAGAAAATAAGATACACAGGCAATGGGGCGCAGAATTTTATCTTGCCCTACAAGAAAGGAAAGGAAAAGGGGATGGGAGGGAAGTGGGGTGACAGAAGGGAGGGCAGACTGTGGAACAGGGCAATATGCCATCTTGGAGTGGGGGGAGGGTAGAAATGGGGAGAAAATTTGTAATTCAAACTCTTGTGAAAATCAATGCTGAAAACTAAATATATTAAATAATAAACTGAAAAAAAAGTGGAAAAATCCTAATAACGTCTACCAGTCTTTTCTATGTAAGTTCTTGAAAGCATGGATTTATGCAATGGCAGTGTACTTCATTGGATATTTTTTAAATGAGCCAACAAAGAAAAAAGAGAAACAAACAATTTTATTCATTTACTATGAAAACATAACCAAAGGAATAAAATCGGATTGTACCAAAAAAAACAAAAACAAAAAACCCCAAATGGAGTCATGAAGATTCGGAAAGGACTGAATGACAAAGTCAGCACAATCAACCATCTCTTCAAAGATATATTCTAGAATTTCCCCAGCAATCAAAGTCAAGCTCATGGACCTATAGTTCTCACACTCTATCTCCCTCTCCTTTCTGACAATTAGGACACCACTTGTTTTTTTTTTTTTTTGGTTCCTCTCCACCTCTTATGGATCTTCTAAATGGCATTGACAATGCCTTTGGAATCACACCTACCAGTCCTTTCAGATATAATTGTCTCAACCAGGTGACTTCATCAACTCACTTTCTTCTTACTTTTCTTGGACATCAACTCCTTGTTAGTTATTTTTGTTTTGTTCTTTTCAGTGAGAAAGTGCAAAGGTCACTCTCCCCTCCCAATCCCTTGTTTTTAGAGGAAGGAGGCTCAAATTCATGCACCCTGAATTGATTAGGGTCAGCTACATTGCCCATGGTGTATTCAGATGAGTAGACTGCCTGGAGCATGTCATGGCTTATTAGATGTGAGTTAAACACAGAGACCAGGAACCCAGAGGTCTATGGAGAAGCAGCATTCTGTGGTTGTTGTTGTTGGGGATAAAATCTATTTTATCATCATGTACTGTGGAACCAATCAAGATTTAGGTAAGAGGATCTTGAATAAAAACTCTATTCTGTTCCTTAGTAGCCAAGTCAAACCTAATTTCCACTGTGCCATATTCCAGTTAAATGAGTCTCCTTGAAATTCTGAAATTTTGTGATACTGAGACTATCCTGCACATCAAAACCTGATCATGACAAAAACTGAGAAATGTTCCTGGAACTACTTCCTTCACTCCTTGAAAGCCCTGGCAGCTGCATTTGGGTGGGGATGTGGTAAAGAGTGAGGGCTAATTGGGTGTGTTTTGTGTCAAGTTTGTGTCAAAGTCTTTATGGCTTTGAGAAATGGAACACCCATTCCCAGAGGCAATGCTGTACATAAAGTGTTAGGTTCCCAGGCTAGCCCATAAAAAGGCTAAATTTACTTCGTCGTGCATTTATTAAGTACCTACTGTGTGTAAAACCCAATGTGAGGCACTAATGATACAAAGATGAATGACACAAGCCCTGCCCTCCAAGAGCTTATAGTCTACTAGTGGAGAAAAGGCTGAGACACACAGAACTCTGATACAAACATTTGAAAAAAAAAAACTTTTGAAGGTCCAGACAAAGTGATTGGAAAGGGTTAAACATCATGGGAAAAAGAGCAGAAACAGAGAAATAAGCAGGAGAACTCCACAGGGCATTGATCATAGTACAGAGCTAATTCAGTAATAATAAATGTAACATTACTTTCTGCAGAATGGAATTGAGGAGTGAACAGGTGCAGATCCAACCTGGAGAGTCACCAGTGGTGGGTGAAAGGCTCTTTCTTCCTAAGGTCTATTCCTAGGGTCTTCTGAAGGAAGCCCTAGGCCCTTATGGGATTTCTCAGAAAATCAATACTGACCACAAAGGGGGAATGCAGTTGAAGAATATTTGGTTCGTGTTTTCATTAGTTTTTCTTTCATATCAGTGAGATAGAGGAATGATGGTGGTGTGTATGTAGCTGTCTTACCTGTGGACAGGGGGCCTAGAAGGCATTATGGAATCATAGATTTAGGATAACTACTGAGCGAGAGTAAGAGACTTAGCTATGTACCTTTACTGGGGTGCAGAGAAGACTAGGACATTGACCCAGCTATGGAACACAGCATTCCTTTTGTAAGTTGTAGTATCCTCCCTTCTTTCCTTAAAGCATGGCTACTAAAGGCTCCTCTACTGTTTCCCTGGGAGCTCTCAGACCTTACTGACTATCAGCTGGCCTAGATGGGGATTGGAGGAGAATTAAAACAGCAACAAAACAACACAACATTTTGCATTTAGAATAGACTGAGATAGGCACTTGGAGAGAATACCCATCCCAATCATGGGCAAAATGGACTTTAACCATAAAAGGGAGAGAAAGCCAGGCCATCACATCTCTCAGCAAAGCTGGAAATAACAAATACTGCTTAGAACCTCAGAAACCCAGCAAGGCCTACTCTGCCACCCCACCCCCAACCCTGCTCTTGGAGGCAGGAGGATATAGTTTATGAAAAAAGGGAGAGTTAATGATTACAGTAATTTAATCCTGTCCATGCTGCCGTTCATTACTTTAACACAAAGACAAAATAGTAGCCTAGGGATTGCTGACGCGGAGGGTTTTTCCTCTCCATGTGGAATGTATATTTATGGACTTTTTCATTTATAGGCTGTGTGTGTTAGAAAATGTGTGGTGTGTATTACATGGACAGGGAAACCCTTTTATAATGAATCCCAGAGGGTGGGAGAACATGGTGTTGAGTGTGAGCATTCAACTTACCATGTTCCCCACACTCTGATTGACATGGCCCACCCTGGGGAGGCAGCTCACTGGGACACAGACTGATGAAATTCCCAGTCAATGGGAAGGCAAATCTGATGCCACTGATTTGGGGGCACGTGTATATGTCAAGAATGAACCTGCAACTTCTTCCATATTGGTATGTTAAGTAGTATATGAGGGGAGCTGGGAAAACTCCCTGCCTCAAAGCCCTCTCTTTTCTGTTGCCTCATTTTATCAGCCTCTCACTATTACTGAAATCCCACCATTAGGAACCCTCTTCATTGAAGCATTGGGTTTGGCGTGAGGAAGACCCAGACTCAAATCTCACCTGTTCGAGGTGATATTCTAGCCATGTAACCCTGGGAAAGTCAATTAACCTTTCTCAGTTTCCTCATATGTAAAATGAAGGGATTGGATTTGACAGTTTCTAAGGTTAAGTCAAGTCAATGAATAAAATTTATGAAGTGTTGAGTATGTACCAGGCACTATCCTAAGCACCACAGACATAAACATAAGTAAAAAGAAAGACAGTTTTTGCTTTCGAGGAGCTTACATCTGAAAAAAGGGAGAGTTAAAGGGAGTTCTGATGGGAGAAGACAACACATAAAAGAGAAAAGGTGAGGGAGAGATACTTGCTTGAGGTCATGGTGGCAAAGTTCAGAGAACAAGTATGGCAGACCTGAGCCCTTCCTCCAAATGGAGGCTTTGGGAACTCACCAACAAGAAAAGAGGTCCAAAAGGAAGGAGGGGAAAGATGAATTGTGTCTGTGAATAAAGTCTGTGAATAAAGTCTGTGGAGTAGGGTGTCCTTTCCAGTTCTGAACCTGTAATCCTGGATGTTGCAGAAGGATAGATTTCAGGTAGATATAAAGAGATTTCTGAATAATTAGAAGTGGCTGGGTTAATAGTGAGCACCTTATCCCTCCAGAACTTCATACCAAGCCGAGATGGCCCATTTTCAGGGATGTTAGAAGGAAGCTTCTAATGAGTTGGTTCAAATGACATCTGAGGTCTCTGCCACCCCTAATAGTCTGTAAGTCTTTGAAAATGCAAGGACCCCTGGAGGATCCACACTAAGCAGATGCCATTGTCCATTTACCAACTAAGTGTGGTATAGTTAATGGGACTCTTCCCAGTCCTATCTAAGAATACCTTTATCTATGGAGTTAGGGGCAAAGGAGGAAGTCTGGTAGTGTAGCCACAGTGTGGGCCCCAGGTGCCTTCTAGAACAGGGGTGGGTAACTTGCCATCCGCCTTGAGGCCACATGTGGCCTTCCAGGTCCTCAAGTATGGTCCTTTGACTGAATCCAAACTTCACTGGACAAACCCTTTAATACAAAGGATTTGTTCTGTAAAACTTGGACTCAATCAAAGGGCTGCACCCTAGAATCTAATTATTATAGAGGCATCAAGTATATGGAAGCAGAGTAGAAAAGGTGAACTTTATTGACTTTATAGCCCCTCGGGTCCGATTCTATAGCCTTGATGAGAGGAACTGGAGTAGCTATTCAGAGGTATCCCTGTTTTTTTTTCCTTAGGTATTGTGCTTTCTCTCTCACTCCCCAAGAGGGGAGAAGAAGCCAGCTTCATTGAGTTGTACCCAGGGATGTCCCCTTCTGCAATTAGAAGCTATGGATGGGAAACAAGGAACAATCTCTGAGGTTACTGGAGAATTCGAGGGTCACTTGGGCTATGGTCATTTGAGCTATAGTTTGTGGAAGACTAGATTAAGAGTTGGAAGGATGCTTAAAGATCATTTACTCCAATCCCGTACTCCAGAAAAACAGGTCAAAGAGATGTCCCGTGACTTTCTCCATGCTGCACAACTTATAAATAGCAAAACCAGGGTTAGTTAGATTCTAACCCAGATTCTTTCACTCCAAATCTCGTGCTTTAGTATCATCAGATTTAGAGCCAGAGAGGCCATGGTAATCATTTAGTCAGATTCCCTCATTTTAGAGACAAAGTTAACTGAAGCTTAGAGGGATGAAGTGACTTGGCCAAAGTCATACAGATAACAAGCAATAGAGCTGTGATTAAAATCCAGGTCCTTTGACTTTGACTCCAGTCAAACCCAGGGGTATCAACACTGTTAGCAGGATGGTCACTAAATATAGAAGATGACAGCATGACAGTATTTCCTCACTTACAGTAGGCTTACACCCTGTATAGCACCTTCACAGGGCAATTAACTCTGAGAAATGGAAATGATTAAAAATCAATTAAGACATCATTTCTAAAGAAATGAAGGAGAACGGCATTGGGAGTTTTCAGGGATAACTCATTTCCTCTGCAATGTGTCTTCCCTACAAAGCAATCACGTGGCCATCCATGGTCTTGGCCAGAGAACTCCAGGAGAAGGATGAGAATACTATTCTGTTTTTTTCCTTATTCCTGACCATTTGCAATGCTGGTGGAGTTGTAGTGAGTGTCAAACCATCTTATAGAGAGACCACCAGGTTCTCAAAAAATAGAGATTCTTTGAATGGGGGGGGCATGGAGGTGGGCACTGTACTGAAAGCAAAACCTTTTGGGGAAGCAGAGTTAATAAGTCTGATACTCATTCTATCTATTAGCCCTCACAGTGACCTCCTGATGATGATATATCCCCGGTTATCATTTAAAGCACTAGCTGTACCTTCTCTCATAGTCTTCATCATACTGGTCCTCAATAGGGAATCAGAATATGCCTGGTTCCTTACTCCCTTTGTCTAACTCAGTAACTTTTGAATAAGTAACTTGTTCACTCAATAACTTTTCTTCTTATGACACCCTCAGAATTAAAATTTTCTGCTCAAAATTGTGGTATCTGTACTATACCATCTTACTCCTTTCTAAGGGAGCATCTGGTTCACCATCCTCTTCTCTTTCTCCACTCTTGCCCTTATACAGAAGACTTTAATATTCACAAAAGTACCCCCTCAACCTCTCTAATGTCCTTAATTCCTTCACTGCCCTTCTGCCACACTTCCGGATGATCACACACGACATCTTGGCCTTAACCACAAGTGTTCCACTTCCCTAGTAAGAAACTCAGACATTCCCCTACCTAACTTCAATTTTATGATCTTGACATTATTCTGAAGCCTTTAATCTCCCATATACCACATATCCAATCAGTTGCCAAATTTTGCTGTTTCTGCCTTCCCAACATTTCTTCCTTCTCTCTACTCACGACACTACTCCTTTAGTTCAAGCCTTCATTGCCTCTAACCTAGATCATTGCAACAGCATCCTAATTGGTCTCTGTGCCTCAAATCTCTTACCTTTCCAGTCCATCCTACACGTGGTTGTCAAAGTAATTTTCCTTAAGGACAAATTTGAATATGAAACTCCTCTACTTAACCAACTTCTGTGGATTTCTATGGCCTCTAGAATAAGATACAAACTCTTTTGTTTATCCTTTAAAGCCCTACACAAACTGGCCCCACCTATCTTTCCAGATGCATTAGATATTGCACCCCTTTTAGCACTTTGTGACCCAACCAAACTGGTCCTCTCCATTCCTCACTCAAAAAACTTCATTTCCCATCACAGTGTCTCTGCACAGGCCATAATTACAACCCATTCTCTTCTTACCTTCACTTCTCATTGTTTAAGATCCAGCTTAGGTACAATCTCCTGCATGAGTCCTTTCTTGGTCTCACCAGCTGCTAATACTTTCCCTCCCACAGTACCTTGTATTTAATTACTTTGTGCATATGTATATATGTGTGTGTATATATACCCACATGTACATACACACATATATATATAGCTGTTTACTAACTTTATATTTATGTTATACATATTTTTATATGTACTTTTCATCACCCCCAGCACACCCCATTAAAATGTATGCTCTTTGCAAATTGAGATCATTTATTCTTAGTTGTAACCCCAATACTCAGCACAGAACCTAGCACATAGTAGTCACTTAATAAATACTCAATCGATTAATTTATTTGTAGAAATGTAGGAGATGTTTAGAAATTTCCACTAGAAACAACAGAAGGGATGTTGTTAAGGCCCAAACTTAGTGATTAATATAGATAATACAAGGAATTGATGGAGATAATGTCAGCACTACAGAATATTTAGCAAGACATGACCCAGTGACTAGAATTATAAGTTAGAAGCTTGCTGTCTTTCATAGATTAACAGACAATCTATGCCCATACAATAAATTCAGACCTCAAAATACCCTGGAGAACTCAACCAACAAACTGTACCATTATTGTAGGTTGAACTGTTGTTGTCCATATATTTTCAAACATGGAAACTGATCAATAAAAACTTAAGAATAAGGTTTTTTTTTAATAGATACTGCTATTCTCTAGATTCTCAGAATCTAAGCTACTTAAAGATTATACTTTCCACATCTTAAGACCTAATAAAAGGAAGAGGCAAACATTATTCCTGGTTGTCCTATCAACTAGGGGCAGCAGCAAGGTATTGCAGTAGATAGAGTGCAGGGGCCTGAAGTCAGGAAGACTGTCTTTCTGAGTCTTAGTCTGAGTTTAGTAGCCGTATGACCCTGGGAAAGTCACTTAACTCTGTTTGCCTCAGTTCCCTCATCTGTAAAATGAGCTAGAGAAGGAAGTGGTGAACCACTCCAATATCATCATCAAGGAAACCCCAAATGGGGTCACAAAGAGTTGGACAGGATTGAAATGACTCAACAACAACAAAGCCTGCCAACTACTAGGACTGTACTGAAGATGCTCTCAGTGAGCCTCCATAGGGTGAGCAAATCACATAATACTTAAAAAATATGAGTTTGTAATTATATCTTTATAAAGATCATCTATATTTTCCAATATTTAACTCTTTTTCCTTTCTATTCCTTATAACAAAGAGGGAAAAAAGGGAAAACTAGTTCAGCAAAGCTAACCAAAACATTAAAAAAAAGTGACATCTGTAGTATGTAGTAGTTCTAGTCTCCCACTTCTGAAAAGAATGAAGGGAGATAAATGATTATGGATATCTCTTTGAGGGCCAATCTCACTTATTGTAATTTCACAGCATTCAGTGTCAACTATTTTGTTGCAATTCGTTCTAGTCACAATGTTGTAGTCATTGTTTTTGTTGTTTTATGACTTCTTTTTTACATTACTTTGCATCTAGTCACAGGAATGTCCTGAATTCTTCATATCCATTGGTCTTGATAGTTTAGCAACATTCTATTATGTTCATGTATCACAACTTGTTTGACATTTGATGTTTTTTTTTAGTTTTGTTTCTAGGCATCCTAAACTTTTATTTAAACTATGAGAACCAGTTACTTTATCCAGTCGTGAAATATTTTGTATAAAAGAATAATGGCAGAATAATGCGACTTGTGCTAGAACTCTTTCTATCTGTTTCTAGATGAGAATGAGACAACAATAATAAATGATAATAATAATGCCTATATCTATTATTTTGATGAATTAAGTTGTTTTTTTGGTTTTTGCATGATAAAATATGAAATCACTGAGAATAAGAGACTAACAAAACATCAAACATTAATGACAATAGCTCACATTTCTGTACTGGTTTAAGTTTTATAAAGCACTTTTTTGTTTGTTTGGCCACAACTGAGTGGGATTGGTAAGGCCAATATTACTGCCCTCATTTTAAAAGTGAGGAGGCTGAGGCTCAGGGCTAGCTCACTCAGTTGTGACTTGTGGAAGCTGGGATTGAAAGTGCGGTCTTTTGTATTTAAGAACTAGTATTGTTTCACCCCACTCTCCATTGGGTCAGGAGTGAAAAAGGTTAAACTAGAATCAAATAGAATTTAGAGCTGGAAGGGTCCTCAGAGATTAGTAGGAGCAACTTAATTACATTGCAGATGAAGAAACAGAAGGCTTATCAAGGTTTAGGGACATACCTGAAGTCACGGGAAAGTTACAAAGCCCGGGTCTAAATCCGGGTTGTTGCCTCCAAATCTGGTGATTTTTCAACTATTATACAATCTCTCTCATGGTTAGATATGCCCTTGAGTCCTCTTGGAAATAGTAGACCCCAGGAAAACCTCTGTTTCTACACAAGACTTGCCTAAAGGTTGCCTCCAAAGCAGAGATGTGCCCATTGTTAAATTCAACGTGAGCATTTATGTCAGAAATTGGCAAATATGTCACATCAGGATTTGATTTATTGTGTTGGTTGTACAGACTTAAGAAAGTCATAGAGATAATGTCAACATTGCAGATTAAACTTAAAAGCATGTTATTTAACTTAGTACTAAATATTTATCAGCACATCTTTTCTCCAAATAAAGGAAGCCCATTCCATCTCCCAACCCTCCAATTGTACATTTTGTCTATACTTTGTAAAGACTTATATGTGTGTGTATTGTCTCCCCCAATAGAACATAAGTTCTTTGAGGGAAGGTACTATTTCATTTTTGCCTCATTTTCTAATTTCAGTACCTAGAGTGGTGCCTGGCACACAGTAGGGGCATAATCAATGCTTGCTGATTCATGGTGGCGATGAGTGAAATGTTGACCACAGAAATGAAAGGGTGTGTGTGTGTGATTAAGGCCTGTATATCAGCGTGCTGGATGTAATGAAGATGAAACTATTTCTCTATGCCCTGAGCACCTTAACACTCAGTGCTGGGCTTTATGGTGGGAGAGTAGATGAAATCAATTTTGGAGAGGCTGAGTGAGTTTTAAATCCTGGCCATTCCAACAGTGCTCTGGATTTTCCAGTACTGTGTCTGGAATTGAGAGCAGCAACTTCAGAAGATTTCCTATAAAGCTTCCCTACTTCTTGGCATGCACAGCTTTTAGAGGAGCCTGCTGGCTTGACTTGTAGTTTCCTACAGAAATTAGGAAATGCAGAACAGAGAAATGTCAAGATTCCAGCAATGGTCTCACACAAACTCTTTTCTGTTCAGTAAAGAGAGACAGGTTTAAATCCTGCATTTTCGTTCTTATATATAAAGCCACTGACTACTGCTTCCCCCAAACACACATTAATAAAATCATCAAAATTATTTACACTCGTATCCACTATTGGCATCATCCTCCCATGCCCCAAACTGACATGAGGGGGTTCATTGCTTCTAGGAAGCTGTGTTAGTACATTGCGATCTCTAGGAGGTAGGTCCTCTAGGCTAGGGAACCTTTAGTTATAGATCTATGAACTAACTGTGTGTCTGCTGTATGAGGCCCAATTTACCCACACATGGAGAGACTCATTGCTTGAAGACCAGCTAACAATAATGTAACCTGTGTCTCAGAGAGAAAAGTAAGGGTTGATACGGACCAAGGTTGTGAGGTGGAATCAGGAAGCTCTCATTGACTGTCTCTTTGCCTGGTGCCCGGGGCTAGGACTTGCCCAAGGAACCTCAGGTTTTGATGTGTGTCTAGGCGTAATCAAAGAGAAAAAAAGCTTCAGCTCTCATGTAAATACTGGAAAATAGGAAACTCCAAAGCATCTCACAGCATGGAGAACACTCAAAGTGAGATCTCCTTATATCACTGAAAACAGCAACCTGTCTATAATTACTTAAGTCTTAGAGAACTACCTAAAACATGTTGATGTTCAGTAATTTGCCCAGAGTCATACAACTAATGGAGTGTATAAGTGCCTAGGTTTTCCTGTCACCAAGCTTAACATTCTATCAACCACTTCATGGTGATTTTATTGAGGTTAACAAGCCAAATGACAACAATGAAAAAGTGAAAAGGTCTCACTTGTAACTCACTTGAAACTGTCCGAGTTGCCACTTCCCTTTCCTTGTCTGGTGAGCTTCCTTTTCCTCAGGGACCTATTCAGTCCCTCACACTCCAGGACAGTACTACCTAAGGTTTTTAGGTACTTAATGAAAGGGGAAGCCTTAGAGGTTATCAGAGAGTCAATCAACCTACCCCTACACTGAGCCCTACCTCACACCTATAATATCTCTGATACTCCATCTCCAGCTCTGGCTGTCCTCCATGCCTGGAACACTCTCCTTTCTCCACTCAGACTACTGACTTCTCTGGCTTCTTTAAGTCCCAACTAAAATCCTACCTTCTACAGGAAGCCTTCCCTAACCTCTTTTAATTCCAAAGCTTTCCCTGTTTTAATTGTTTCCTGTTTATCAGGCATATCCTTTGTTTCATGTATGTTTGTTTGCATGATGTCTTCCCCATTAAATTATAAGCTCACTGAGGGCAGAGACTTTGCCTCTTTTTGTATCCCCAATGCTTAACATGGTGCCTGGCACTTAATAGATCTTTATTATACTGTATTGTAATGTCCTCCTTAGTTATAAAACTGTAATATAATTAGTATATTCCCCTTCTTTCCTTCCTTATCCCTATTCAAGGGAAAAGTTATCAGGTTTGTTAGAGATTAAATCCGTTTACCCGTACCTTCACAGTTCCCACATCTCACTTCGCCAGTGAAGGGCACGATTTGAATTTTCTCATCTCGTCATGGCTGTGTCCCTTGGCTCCAGGGCACGTTTGGCCTAGGAAACCCTACATTTATTCCAAAAACCTGGTGTGGTCTATAGTTTTTCTGTTAGGTCCAGAAGACTTGGTTCAGGAACTACTTCATAGTTCCAGTTTGGTCCCCTTCATCTGATGCCAGTGTCTCAATGCATGTGCTTCCCTGGAGTGGCCATGTGGATCTGTAGGCCCCCTTCTATAGAATCAAAGCCAAGTTTAAATTTTTCCCTTCTCTTTGAATTGCTCTGTGCACCTCTGTCTTTCCCCCCTATTAAAGAGCAAATTTAAGAATACAGATGTTTGAAATGACTATGAATCAATCATCTTCAGTGCAGTGCCCGGCGCCAGG
The DNA here is from genome assembly GCA_028646595.1 of Phalanger gymnotis. NCBI lineage: Eukaryota > Metazoa > Chordata > Mammalia > Diprotodontia > Phalangeridae > Phalanger > Phalanger gymnotis. Next base: position 76,103,587 of record CM053625.1, read on the forward strand.
ACAAGGAAATGATTTCATACTTCATCAAAAGGACACAATCAATTCCAGGAAAAAAAATCCCCATCATTGGAGAGACAATCATCAATGCCAGAACAAATTCTTCTTTGATGTGGCAAATGAAGATCTAGGAAAATATCAGAGACACCTGCTACATTCTCTTCCTGCTCTGGACCAAAACCAAACCAAAGGAAAACAAAACAAAACAAAAAACGGTCTCCTCAATTACACTGTGCCTTTGAGTGCACTGTTCCCAATTCTAGGTGTCTCTCTTGGGATATGAGAAGACTTCATGGTAGAGGTGGTTCACGTATTTTAACAGGTATATCTTACTAAGTCTTCAATACATTTTCCAGAAACTTGTGTCCATCCAGAGTCAACACCGGCATGTAAAGTTCTTTAAAAGCACTCTTACAGTAGTGCACAGTCTCTCCCCAAATCACCTAATGTTGTGAGAGTTCAGATCTTCCCTAACTGGGTGGTAGCGCTAAGCACTTATTCAAAGTCTACATGTGCAATTATGTAAGGCTCCTCCAGCCTTATGCCTCTCTTGGTACTTGTAATTACCTATCTAGACATGCCTACTAATATTTCAGAAAGTCTAGGCTTGATACTTGCTTGATATCCTGTCTGCTGCCATTTCTTGGAGTGCCTGATTTCCTCCTCTTCTGGGGGTGGGGTCAGATTCTCTAAGTAATGTGTCTCCTTGAAGAAAATTGCCTTCTACTTACAGTTTTTCTCAGGTAACCAAGTAGTATAGGATAATAGAATCACAGATTTGAAACCCAAAGAGATCATTTAGTTCATAGCCCTATTTCTTCATTTTATAAATTTGAAAACGGAGGCTGAGTGAGCCTGTATTTCTTTCTGTGATTCAGGGTCAGACCAAAGCTCATTTCTCTGGCCACAGCTCCTTTTTTCTTCAAACTTGTCTATATCAGCTCTGTCTTCTACTGTGTTCTCCCCTTCCGTTGTCTCCTGTGAGATCCTTGTTCTATTTTTAACAAATTTCCCTATTATTAGACCTCTTCTTCTAATGTTCCTTCCATCTTGCAGTCACAGAAACCTGGTTCTCCCCTGAAGACACTGCATCTGTTGCTACCCTCTGGAGTACTGGAGGTACCATCTTCCATGCCTTCCAACTCCTAGTTGCCACTTCTGGAACTTCCCTCTACCACATTCACCCTGACTTCTCTTCTGAGATTCATTCCCTGAAGATATATCATTCAGTCTTCTTTCTCTCTCTCTTCGGCCTTTTCTGGTCAGTGGAGTGCCTGTTAGTACAGACTGTGGTGTAAAAATGGCTAAGTCTAAGAACCATACCACCCGCAACCAATCACAAAAATGGCACAGAAATGGCATCAAGAAACCTAGGTCACAGAGATACAAGTCTTTGAAAGGGGTTGGCCCCAAGTTTCTGAGAAACATGCTCTTTGTCAAGAAACACAACAAGAAGGGGCTAAAGAAGATACAGGCCAACGACACTAAAGCCATCAAGGCCTGAGCAGAGGCCATCAAGACCCTGAGCACCAAGACCTCCAAGGCCAAGCTACTTAGGCCCAAGATGCCCAAGGCCAGTGCCTGGCATGCTGGCCACCAGATGGTCATCAAGCATCTAGGCCCTAGGGTTGTCATCGAACATCCAGGCCCCAGGATCATGAAGCCTGACTCTAAGGTTGCCAGAACCACTGACCCCAAGGCTACCAAGTCCACTGACACCAAGACTACCAAGTCCAATAATCTCAAGGCCACAAAGTCTCCTGCCAAGATCAGAAAGACTGATCCCAAGGCCACCAAATCTGGCCCCAAGGCCACCAAATCTGATGCTAAGGCCAAGTCTGATGCCAAGGTCACCAAGTCTGATTCCAAGGCTGCCAAGTCCGGTCCCAAGGCAGACAAATCTGATTCTAAGGCCACAAAGCTCAGTGATTCCGAGGCTGCTAAGCCTACTGACCCTAAGCCTTCTGAGTCCAAACTCAAAGATTCTGGGGCTAAAGCTGCTAGTCCCAAGCCTTCAAAATAGATGCTTCAGGACAGAAGAACTTGTTTAAAACCTAAACCACTGGTTTTTTTTGTTTGTTTTTTTTTCCCAGCCAGGGTATGATTATTCACTATTTTGTACAAATAAAGGAAATGGTGAGTCATAAAAAAAGATATATCATTCAGTCTGGAGCCCAGTGGTTATTATTTACTGACCTCCTCTCTTTTCTCAAGAAATTCAGTACCTATTTCCATCTTCCTCTGCATTCCAAATCCTGCCCTTATACTTGGAGATTTCAGCTTATGTGTTAATGTTCCCTTAAATACCCTTGTTATTCAGTTTACCAACTTTCTTAAATATCTCTTATTTGCATTTTCACTCCACCTTAGCTTCATCTAAGACTCGGCACCCTCAAACTCCTAATCATCCACAAATTCCTATAGCTGACCATAAATGCCTTTCCGACTCTCTGCTTGTCTTAGTCCTTCCAAACCCATACTCTGCCCTCATTACAACTTCCAGTTACCCTTTAGTTAACTATTTCAATAATCTCAACCCTTGATTATTGTGTCCTACTTTCCCCTAACCTTATCCCTTCCTAGACTGTAACTTTGGATTATTCCCGCTGTTTGTCTTCTTCTCACCAAATGACTGGCCACTGACTTCTACCAAAGGAAAACGAAAATAATGCTTATTTAGTCCACTGCAAAGTATGTTATTGAGTCTCAATGGAATCTTCACTACTTCATGACGATCTTTTTACTCTTCCATGATCAATTCTCCATTGCACTTCCCACACTGGCTCTTACATAACTATGTCAAGTATCCAATACCAATAGTCCATCCCCCCATCTCTCAGCAAAGGACTCAGCTCAAATAATTGACGGCATCCGTTGCAATTCCTTTCTCCATCCCTATTCCATACTTCAAAACACCTCAGCAGTTTCCCTCCCCCATCACCAGTCTTCTTTTCTTTGCTCCATTCCCAGAATCTGAAATGGATCATTATCCTTGTTGGCATTAACTCCTATAGTGTTTTCTTTAGTCTCAGCCTCACCTGTCTCTTCCAAGAGATTGCCATCTTTGATCATCACCTCTCACTCTCTAATTTTCAATCTCTTCTTATCCACTAGTTTCTTCTCTGTTGTCTTTAAACATGACCAACTCTCTTCTACTGAAAAAAAAAAAAAAAGATTTGACCTGACTATCCCATTTTGCTACCATCTCATATTTCTCTTCCTTTTCTAGGGAAGTTAAGGGCTCTCTACATTTCTTGTCTCTACTTTCTTACTCGCCTCCTATGCATTTCTCAACCACTTGTAATCTGGTTTTTGTCTCCACCACTCAACTGAAAATTCCTCTTTCCTAGGTTACCAGTCATTTCACTGCAAAATCCAATGATCTCATTTCAGTATTTGTAGTTAACCATTACTGTCATCGCTACCTCCCTACCCTGCTCTCGCTTCTTAAGTCTTCATGATTGCCATCTAAGAAGGGAGAGAATTGGAGCCATTTCCTGATTATATTCATAGAATCTTGGTAAGATAGACTATTATACTTGAAAAAGACTTCAGAGATCATGTGGTCCAGTTCCCAACTGAAGTCAGAATCTTATCTTCAACATCTTGAACAAATGGCCATTCATCCTTCCCTTGAAGACCTGCAATAACAGGGCAGCTCAATCCATACTTGTTAGAAAGTCCTTTATTATACTTAACTAAATCAGCTTCCTTGTGGTACTCTTTATTTTTATTTGTTGTGAATTTAACAATTATCTATAAATACATTTTATTATGAAAAAAGAACAAGACAGTGGTTTGCATAAGAAATGTCTCTTATGTTCAGTTTATTTTCTTAAGAAATGTATACTTCCTAACATTTACATATATAGACAGAAATTATTTAACCACATAGAAAAAAAATCACCCAGTTTGTGTCTCCTGTATTTTTTTGGTTTTCTTTTGTGCCTTGAAATTTTTGTTGATGTTTCTCTGGGTGTATTTATTACTGCCTATTAATTTCCCTCCTTTCCTTGCAACAAATATTATAGTCCAGAATTTTTAGGCTATTGTGATTTGTTGTAATAGAATGTCACGGATAACATAGACTGTTTCTTTTCTTCTGTGTTTATGTCCCCAGTACACAGTAGGTGCTTGACAAATGCATGCTAAAATAAATCAAGAAATGAAGGAATGAATGAATGGATTCACCCTGGTTTTAGTTCTATTCCCCGTAGCCAAAAATAGAAGTCTAACCTCTTCTCCATTTTTCAGCTCTTGATATTTTAAGACAGCGATCTTGTCTCCCTTAAGTCTTCTCTTCTTCATGCTAAACATCCCGGTTCCTTTAATGTTGTCAGTACAGATGAGAATAACCTTTACAATTCACTGATGACATTAATTCTATTCTTGTATTGTAGAGAAAAAGGAAAAAAAGGGGAGAGTTTAGTGAAGGTAACTGATAGGTCTTTTCATATCAAATATATTAAAGTCTATTTTATGCAGCTTTAGAGATAGAAAGAGAGAGAGAGAGAGAGAGAGAGAGAGAGAGAGAGAGAGAGAGAAAGAGAGAGAGAGAGAGAGAGAGAGGGAGAGTTGATAGTGCATTTAGTAAGTGCTTACTATGTACCAGATACTATGTTAAATATTGAGGTTACATATCTAAGTAAGCAAGTCCTTGCCCTCAAAGAGCTTATATTCTAATGGATGAAGACAACGTAAAGGGAAGGTGGTAGCCCTGAGCCATGGCTTGATGTAGAGATGCTCAGAAAATGGCCTGACATGTTGGTTCCAGGCAAGATAAATTGAAAACTCACCCGTCAAAGCCTAGGGTGGTTCTAAGAATCTAATTAAAGGTGTGGGGTAGAGATGCAGAGAATCCCAGTCATATACTGTAGAGTTTAGAAAATGATTTCATGGGACTAAAGGAACAGGATTTAAAAACACTCTGGCTTTCAGTCACACGTACATTTTCTTTTAAAAAAAAGTCTTTTAGACTGCTCAGAGTAAGTGATTCTAGAAGTCATCAATCAAACTTCCTCAGAAAGGTAATCCCACAGGGGGGCCTGGACTGAGCCTCTGGGGCTACCATGTTTATAAATCTCTTGTAAGGTAGCAGGGGCCAGAACCCACAAATGTCCCACCAAAAGATCTTGCTTGCTACTCTGGGACTTGGTCCTGTGCTGAATAAATGAAATACAATGATGTCATGTGGGTGTTGAGCAGTCTGAGTGAAGAGCTGCTGATGGGATGGTCACCTTTATGCCCCAAAGTTATTTCCAGCTCTCTCTACTTCTGAAGGCAGCCTGCCTGATGGAGTAAGCCTGTCTAGATGCCTCACTTAGGGGCCTGGGGGATAGCTTCCCACAGCAATCTGCTCTCTTTGGGAGATTTCAATTGCTTTTGAATTAGTTATGGGCTCAAAAAGGAGTGACTTCCATTATTACAATGCAGGTTTTAAAATTACTCCCATTCAACTTGCCAACTCTGCAACATTAACCTGTCATTGGAGAATTAGGCTTGGTCATAGAGAAGAAAGAGTTCTGAAAAATAAAAAGGAATTTTAAAAAATTTGACATACAAGTGGACATCAAAAAAAGTCTCTATGTTATAACTACCACATACAATTTGCTTCATCATCTGTAAAATGGGGTCAGTATTTTGAATGCTTATTTCAATGCTGAGCTGAGAAGGACTCATATGATTAAAGTATAACGCTCATCCTAGTTTTATACAATTACGAAGCAACTCACTCCTATATTTCATGTAAAGTAGTCTGTCCTCATGCAGAACTTAGCATTAGGACCCAAGGAAAAAATAGTGGAGAATCTGAAGATTGTAAAGATTCATAGTAAGAAAGAACACAGGCTTGGGTCAGAGAATCTGGATTTATATCCCTCTTCTGTCACTTACTACTTGCATGGCCTTGGGCAAATCACTTAACCTCTGTAGATCTGTAAAGTGAGGAGATTTGATTAGGTGGCTCAGGCCCCTTCTAGCTCCAAATATCCAAACTTATGAGCCTAAGCTTCTTGTCTAAGATCAAGCATGTAATAAGTATTAGAGACAAGATATGAGTAATCTAGTTCTCTGAATCTCAAGTTAGTACTCTGTACAGATAAATTGATAAGAAGAATTTGGAGAGACAGAGACAGAGAAACAGAAAGAGAGAGAGACAAAAACAAAGAGATAGAGAAAAGGAAGAAAAGGAAAGGAAAAACGAAGGAAGGAAGAAACGAAGGAAAGAAGGAAGGAAGGGAGAGAGGGAGGAAGGGAGGGAAAGAGGAAAGGAAGAAAGGAAAGAAGGAAAAAAATGAGGAAAAGGTGAAGGAAGAAAAGAGGAAGAAGAAAAGAAAGAGGGGAGAACAAAGAAGAGAAAAAGGAGAGGAAAGAAGATGAGAAGAAATAGAGATAATATACACTACTTTATGTTATAACTTGCTATTGAGTAGAAAAGTAAGAAGTAGCGGAGAAAATATACTCTGTATTATGATTTCTTGTAGAGAAGTGAAAAGAAGAAGACGGAAGATTCTTTATATTGCACCTATTGTTACTGAGAGGTAGAGGAGAATCCTGCAAAGGAGTAGACTTGCAGAGGCTTTTGTCAACTTTAGGATAAAGGTCATTTCCTTTACTTTAAATAGAATAATAATATGCCAGCTGAAGGTGTCCTCTAATCCTTAAGGTGGAAGTCATAGATACTATAACTGCTGTCAAGGAGTCAGTCTATCTGACCAGAGAAATAGCCAGTGAAACATTAAAAGCATAATGTGGATAATTGCAGCTGAGCAGCAGTAGTGTCTGTTCGCCACAGACTTTATAGGCTTATCAAGGTATTTTCATGGACATTTTCAGAAAAGTATGAGGACATGAAAGTCCACAGCTTCTAAATTGTGAATTGCATTGGCCACATGTGTTCTTTATGCTTTACTCCTCTGAGACTTTAAGTATGAACCCACTCATCCCACAGACATGATATGTATTTGTGGCAGAGGCATAATTTATGTTTAAGGAGGAAATGTTATGTAAATATTATTTTCTTTTCTTTTTCACTGAATATTTTGGTTACTATTGAGTATTAGTGGCTGATTTGTTAATGAAAGATACATTGATTGGGGCTCATAAGCTATGGTGTTGATAGAAATAGGTACCCAAAAGGTACCTACAATTAGCATGGTAACCAAGTGCCCTCCCTTCTGGGAAATCACCTTGACCTGTAAAAGTCAGTGCAAGTGTGTGGGGAAGAGAAGGGAGAAGGAAACCAGTTTTAGCTCAAAGAGAGGAAGACGGAGAGGGGGAAAAGGAGAGGGAGAGAGAGAGAGAGAGAGAGAGAGAGAGAGAGAGAGAGAGAGAGAGAGAGAGAGAGAGAGAGAGAGAGAGAGAGAGAGAGAGAGAGAGAGAGAGAGAGAGAGAGAGAGAGAGAGAGAGAGAGAGAGGGAGAGAGAGAAGCACTGGAAGAAAGAGAATTGGGGTCAGTTGTATAGGCTACTCTGTGATACTCTGATCCTTCTGAACTCACCTTAAACACACCACCATTCCCATCCCTATCAGTAAAGGATCTGGTTCTATCTACCAGATTTAGTCATCCAGTCAACAAGCATTTATTAAACACTTACTACATGTGCTAAGCTAGTACAAATAGATGCAGAAGAAAAGTGTTGCTGCCCTCAGGCAGGTGGCATTCTAATAGGGGAACACAACACATAAAAGCGAGCTGAAAGTTGAGCCATTGCAGGTGGGAAGGAGGTGCCCAGTGGAGGTGGGGGAGACAGTAGAGAAAGACCTATGGAGATGAGTCAGCATGTCTGGAGAGGGATGAAGACATCTTTGGCCTGAGCCTCCTCCTTAAGCTGGAGGTTCTGGGAGGAACCAGTCAATCAGAAAGTGAGGCCTTGGGGGCAGAGAGTACTTCCAATATGAAATGGTGTCCAGGGGTGGAGTGAGCTTCCAGGGTGAAGAGGTAACTCCCCATTTCTCAACTTTCCTTAGTCTGTACAGGTCCTGACTCTGAATGTGCTACAGATGTTAATTGGCTCCTTCTACTATTGTCCCAGGATTTCTGGGAGTGACTCACCTTCTCAGAGAGTCAATAAGCAGACTCAGGGCCGAGGAGAAAGGAAAGAAAGGCATTTGGCTTCTCCCATCTTTCTAGACAGCAGGCTCCCCTGCTTTCAGCCTTAAAAGGGATTCCTGTACTTTATTCTTCTTTATATTCCAACTGACCCAGCTGGAAACCTTCTAGGCCTTTTAAAAACAGGATTAAAAAGTCCATTTTCGGCATTAGACTAGTTCAGAAGAAGAACCTCAGCTCTTTTCTTTGCCAGCCAGTTTGAAAAAAAAAATCCTGAACCACATGTCACTTCAAATTATGACTATGATGCTCATGTTCCCCCCAGGCTGAAATTTCACCCAAGTAAATCCTCTCATTCAGCAGCTGGAGAGAAACGTGTCAAAGGCAGTGATCTGCAAGTAGCACCAGTCCCCTGGGAGAGCTTGGTCAGGCCCAGGGTGAATCTTCTGGGTACCAGACAGCTCCCCCCTTCCCACCCATGGTTGCTGACACTGCCCACACTCTGTTAGACAAAGAACAGAGAGGAAGAAGAGGAGGTTAGGAGGGAGAGGCTTCTCTCCTACTGCTAAATAGGTGTGTTTTCAGGGAAAGCTTTTAAGAACTGAAAAGATAGGCAGTGTAAATCATTGAATAAGGTTCTTGCTCTAGGAGGCAGAGGACCTGGGTTCAAATCCTGCTTTTGACACCCAACAACTGTGCTGTTGACATTTAAACTCTCCAGGCCTCAGTTTCATCACCTATAAAATGGGGAGGGGGTAGACTGGATGATCTCTAGGCCCCTCCCATCTCTAGACCTATGAAAGAAATTCTGTGGGAAGCTACCAACTCTTTTATTATAAAGGATCAACCAAACTCCTTGGCTGAGTGGATAGGACTGGAGATTAACAGGGGTAGGGGCAACCCATAGCACCCTGCTTGGATGCAGAAGTGTATACCGATGTAGTGGATGGTCTGGGGAAAGTCTTCCCTCTCCCACTTTCACCCTTACAAAGGTCAATGCCCGGGGTAGAAAGGAAAAGCTGCCATTTTCCACCCTAAGAGTAGTGCGATGGCTCGTTAGCAGCAGAGCCATAATTAAGATTTTTCTTTTTTTCACCTAGAGCAAAAACATTTGCAAAGGGGTTAACAGAGAAGATAATTTGGTAGCAGGAACGGTCATGCCAAGAGGAGATCATCCAGGCATTGCCCCGTTAGGGGTAGAAAAGGTGGCAACAATGATGTGGGCCAGTGGAAGACATCTTGATGAGGTGCTGGGACAGTGATTGTCACAGGAGGAAGTGTGGCCCTGTGGCCCATCCCCTTGGATGTTGGCACTCCAAGACAAAGCTCCATTGGCCTTGTGCTAGTCATGGCTCTGGTCGGCAGAACTGACCAAGTGTTGTGTGACTCTATGGGAAAAGGCTATGCACACTTCAGAAAAAACACAGATATTTTGAGACTTTTTTTTCCTTCTTAGTGTCTTCTGCAGTACCTGGTTTGGAAATCGAAGTCCTAATGACATCTCTGTAGGAAGAAATTTATTCCCATCAAAAACTTCTACTTGCTGTTGTGTGGATATAGTTGTAGGTTGGGTATGTATATACTAAGGGATGGCAATGGGTGAGTGTGTATGTGGGACAGACCTGAGTAAACCAGGCTGCTCAGATCAATGGCTCACCTTTCAAAATTTGTCTCCTCCCTCTATGTACCTTAAAACACAATAATGCTGTCACGGTCGTTCATGTAGCAACACAGGACAGTGAAGAGAACATTCACTAGTTCTGGAGTCAGAGAAACTGTGCTCAAATCCTAGGGTAGTTAGGTGACGTAGTGGATAGAGTGCTGGGCCTGAAGTCAGGGAGATTTGAGTTCAAATCCCTTCTCAGACATTTACTGGCTATGTATCTCTGGTCAAGCAACTTCAGCCTAGCCTCAATTCCCTCATCTGTAAAATGAACATAATAGCCCCTACTTCACAGGGTTCTTCTGAGGATCAAACGAGAGGATACACTTGAAAAGTTTTTTAGAAACCTTAAAGTGATATATAAAGACGAACTATTCTTATGACTGTCTTCTTGCCTCTGGCATGTACTATGTGTGTGATCTTGGGCAGTCGCTTAACTTTCCTGGGCCTCAGTTTCTTCATCTGTAAAATGAGAAAGTTGGACTACGTGGCCCCTACAGTTCCCTTCCAGCTCTGAATCTCTGATCCTATGACGAGGAAGGCAAATAAATGTATCGAAAAGTCAACTTAACTTGGGGGTATGGGAGGTCCCAGCTCCAATCTCAGCTTTGTTATTTTCTAGCTACTTAACCCTGGGCAAAATTATTTAACCTCATTGAGTCTTAGCTTCTTTATTCATAAAATATTGGTACTAATGTCCATAGGACTTATTCCACAGAGTTATTATGAGGATTGGATGATATAAATGTGCGTAAAGCATTATATTTTTAAAAAATTATTATCACCTACATTTTCCACTATATCCTTCCATTCCTCCATGAGACATCCTTTTTTAATGAAGAATAAAAAAAGTAAGAAGATTAAAAAGATAAAAACTAATCAATATATTGAAAAATGTTATATGTAGTGTTCTGCACTGATGGCCCCCCACTTTTGCAAAGAAGTAGGGGGAGTTATCTCTTCTTTAGGACTAAACTTGCTCACTCTAATTTCACAGCATTCAGTTTTAATTATTTTGTTGTTATCGTATACATTACTGAAGTTATTATGTATATTGTTTTCCTCTTTCTACTAACTTCACTTAACATTGGTTCTCAGAAATTTTGTCATGTTTCTCTGTATTCGTCAAATTGATTATCTTATATTATAGAATTATTTTATTGTTTTCATGTATCACAACTTGTTTAGGCATTTCCCAATCAGTAGTTACTTACTTTATTTCCTGTTCTTTGCTATCACAAAAGTACTCCTATAAATATTTTGGTATATATAAGAACATTTTTTTTTGTTACTAACTTCTTTGATGTATATATATCTATCTATCAGTGGAATCCCTGGTTAAAAGTGTAGGGGAACTTAAGTTATTCTCTTTCCATAGCTGAGTCAATTCACAGCTCCACTAACAAAATACTCGTGTTCCTATTTCCCCATAACCCCTCCAATATTTATTGTTTCCATCTCTTGCCATTTTTGCAAACTTGTTCATCATGAGTTTGAATCTTAGGGTTGTTTTGATTTGCATATAGCTTGTCATTAGAGATTTGAAGTGTTCTTTTAAATGGTTGTAAGTTTTCTTTTGAAAACCTTTGACCACTCATCTATTGGGGAATGGCTTTTAATCTTACATAATTTTTGTTAGTTATCTATCTCTTGGATGTCAGACTCTTTTTAGAGATATTTGTACAAAGATTTTTTTTTCCTAGCTGACCATTTCTTTTCTTATCCTAATTACATTATTTTTAATGTAAAAGCCTTTGAATTTTTTTCTTTTTTTGTTTTTTTTTATCTTTTATTTTAATTTATTTTTGACATGTTTGGTTTTCAGCATCGATTTTCACAGGCGTTTGAATTACAAATTTTTTCCCCATTTCC
>CM053625.1:76115668-76137394 GCA_028646595.1 Phalanger gymnotis
ATCCCCTGATTTTGAGAATGTTACTTCTTCTCTGAGGACCCCAGACAACTCTCTTAGTCTCCAGGTTGAAGAGCAGGTGCTGATCTGCACTGGTGGGTGGAGTTTTCTTACCAGGAGTTCTCTATACCAAGGAAATCACAGGTTTGGTCCAAGACCACCTTCTTCACTGGATTTGTGCTTAGCATAGTGCCTGGAATATAGCAGGTGCTTACTAAATGTTTGATTGATAGACTGTTTTGAGAAAAGCACTTTTTATAGAATCTTAAAGGACTATAAAAATGAGGTATTATCTTTTTACACAGCATAGTTACTTATTTTATATACAAACTATGTAGGCGTGTGTATATTTACGAAGAAAAAAAAGTACTGACTGGTTCTTTATCAGAGTTACATAACAGCAACAAAAATAATAATAATGCAAAAGGATAGAAACTAGACCTGTAATTTTATTAGTATCAGGAATTCTAGGAGAAGGAAATTCTCCCTATCAATGCAGGTCAGAACTTTCTCTGCAATTCATAGTTTCTTCATCTCTAAATAACAGTATCTGCCTCATAAGGTTGTTGTAAGGGTAAAATGAGGTATTTGTCAACCTTAAAGGACCAATAAGTGCTAGCTACTATTATTGATAAAGTTGTCTGGATCAGTAGTGTCAAATAGAAATGGGGTCCACTAAACCATACTTAAGGATCACTGTGGGCTGCACATTAACTTAGAAAACTATATGCCTATATATATATTTATAGGCATATAGTTTATATATATATATATATATATTAATGCATCAACACATTAAAATCAGACAGGAACTACATTTTAGTCTGGTTCAGGATGCGCTCAGGAATCTTGAGGCTGCATGCACTTTTCAGGCTGTGCATCTGAGCCCTCTGATCCAGAGCGTTGAGAAGCTAGGTGACTACTGGAGACATACAATGAGCATGTGTCAGGACTTGATCTGCAGCTCCCTGGTCTGAGGCCGGCTCTGCCTTCTACAAGCAACAACAATCTCACCTTCTAAGGAAGCTTTTCCTGCTAATTTATCTCCAATTTATCTTGCACATATCCTGTCTGTCCATGGTTGTTTGCATCTTGCTGTCCCAGTTAGCCTGTGAGCTCCTTGAGATTAGGGACTGTCTTTTGCCTTTCTTTGTAACCCTTGGGCTTAGCACAGTGCCTGGCACATAGGAGACATTTAGTAAATATTTATTGACAGATTGATTGGCGGATCACTTCCTTCCATTTGTAAAGTCTATTACAATCTACAAATGACTTTTATACATATTATTTTATTTGATCCCTATGATAGACAGCAAGCTATAAAAGAAAGAGCATTGGTTTGGGAATCGAAGGACCTGGCTTCTTATGCTGGCTTTGCCTAACCATGGGCAAGTTTCTCTGAGCGTGAATTCCTTCCTTCACAAAATGAAGGAACTAAAGAAAATCATCCATGAGATTAGGGAGGTAATATGGCATCATAGAAAGGGCCAGGGCTCTAGAGTCATTGCAACTGGCTTTAAAGCCCATCTTTGCCATTTACTTTCTGGGCGATCTTGAGCAATTCTCTTGACCTCACAGAGCCTCAATTTCCCACAATTGCAAAATGAATAAATTGAGTTAGAAGTCCCTTTCAGCTCTAGATTTAAGGTTCATCTGATATCTATGACCGTATGTAGCCTGTGTGGATGTAGTCAGGGCTATGCTAGAACCAGCTCATACTGGCTCATGAGAGCAGATTGTGAAATTCTGTGTGAGTGTTTTTGCCTCAGAAATCTGAAAATGCTGCAAATTAGGGCTCGGTTTATTGTTTTGTTTATTGCCTATAAATAAGAAAGTGATAGAGAAAATGTTAATGTGGATTAAACTTAAAAGTGTGTTGTACATGCATTTTTTCTCTTTTCTGGGGAACCAGTTATTAAACATTTACAGCACACCACTGGATTAGGGCAGAGAATTATAGCTATGCTATGCACTAATGTTAGTAAACCCCATCTTTCATATAAAGAAACTGATACTCAAAAGGTTAAATGACTTCCCCAAGGTAATCCAACAGAGCTGGCACCCAGGTCTCTGAGCCCAAGTCCAATGTTCTTCCCATTATTCCATGATTCTTCTTTATTGTTTCTGGAACATACTATGTGAAAGATCTCTCAAATTACTGTCCTGCTTCATGATATATTTTTCTGTGGTTCTTGTGCTGGACCTTATAGTTTACTCTGCCAACACCTCTCGGGTTCTCTAGAAAGGTCATGTTGAGTTCTATCCACCCCATAGCTCAGAGCTGTCAATTCACATCATCTGACAAAGGACCATTTATCTTCCCCTGCACCAAATCACTATTTAAGAAGATTTAAAGCTTCGTGGGCCCTTAGACACCATCAGATTCACTCCCTCATATAACGGAGCCTAAACTGAGGCCCAGACCAGGGCAGGTCATGCAGGTATCCCTCCAGGAATATTTGTGGTTACACATTTGAGGTACCATATAATCCACCCTCTAGCAAAAAAAGATGACAAGAATAACTGGCAGCACCAGGACTGAATCCCTAGGCTTACAATGCCATATCCAGAGTCCTTTCAACCAGCTCAGGCTGTCTCCCTTCACTCCCCAGTTTCCCTGGGTAACCTTTGGTTAATGGCCATGTGCTACATACAGGATAAGAAATTTGGAAATGGAGGATGTAGCGGGATATCTGCCATGGATTGAATACTTACTGAAAGATGATCTCTTTCAGGAACTAGAGACCCATGCCTGTGCTGTGCTGGAATGTAAGCAAGTGGCTAGTTAATTCCCTATCTCAGCTGTGAGACTGAGTTAGATGGGTTACTGGCCAAGAAGGCCCTGAGGAGAGACACAGAGATGGTGAGAGGAAGGAAACGTTTTGGACGAGCTGTAGGATAGCTGCCTGCTCCCGTATCAAATTCTGCATATTTATTTGGCAGCTTCAGTCAATAAACCTCCCTGCCCTTCCATTTACTTAATGATGGAAAATTCCTGATACGAGTTGTTTAATATCCACATCCTTCCTGTTATACACATCCTGTGTGAAATGGAGATTTCTTCTTGAAATAAAGTCTTTCTTGTCATCTCTCGCTGCTGGGTTGGCATTCAAATAGCTACCTATTAGAAGCTCTGATCCCAGTGAGATCCGGGAGAGGGCCATCAATGCAGCCACCTCATGTCTCTCACTGCAGTCGGCTGTTTTTAACCCATCACGTGACTCTGGTGGTTTGCTGTCTCACTCCTTCTGCCTGAGCCAGGGGCAAAAATAGTGCCGACTTACTGTTTTTGCCTTTTTTTTCCACTAAGGGCTGCACATATTCATTATCACTCTTCTCCAGAAGATTCTCATTGGTTAGGATTTCTTAGGATCTAGTCTCTTATTTCCTTGTTTTAGATCTGCTACTATCTTTTGGTGAGTTCACCAAGTAGCTTGGAAAACACAGCATTTAGGTTGGCAGAAAAAACAAATTCTCTGCTTCATGAAAAATTTGCCATCAAAATCTTGTTTCTAGACTCTGTGTTAATTGACATATCTATTCAAGAGAAAAACTGGGCTTAGTATGTCTCAGGGAAGGAGGGGGTAGTGTGCCATGACTTGTGTTATGTCTGCTCTCAGTCTGGAGTTTCACACATTGAGTCAAAAATTAGATCTGGAGGGAATCTTCCAAGGCACTAATCCAATCTTCTGATAATTACTGAGAAGAAAACAGGCTAAGAGTTCTAAGGAAGGGGGTCTTGTCCAAGATCCTGCGGTGTGCCAATGATAGAGCACAGGTCTCCTGACTCTTTATCCAGTACTTTTTCCACTATACAACATTGCTTTGCTACTATGTGACCTTGGGCAAGTTCACTTCCCTTTTTCTGGGCCTCAGTTTCCTCCTCTGTAAAATGAGGAACTTCTTTAGATGATCTAACTAAGTTCTAGTCTGACTCTGAATTTATAACTGTAGGACTTCAAGGGGGCCTAACTAATATGAGTCCCCCAGA
The DNA here is from genome assembly GCA_028646595.1 of Phalanger gymnotis. Classification (NCBI taxonomy): domain Eukaryota; kingdom Metazoa; phylum Chordata; class Mammalia; order Diprotodontia; family Phalangeridae; genus Phalanger; species Phalanger gymnotis. Next base: position 76,119,657 of record CM053625.1, read on the forward strand.
GGCTTTGGTCTAGAAAACTCTCTTTGGTACATTAGAGTCCTATATTCTTAAATAAGATGGTGGCAATTCTAATGTTGAGAAATCGACATGACATACAGAATTATGTACCAGGTACCTGCATCACCAACTGGTTCTGCTTCAGGAAAACTGTGACTATGTCTCCTGGGATATAGGGAACAGAAAATAGTGTGCTGAAGCCAGAATCTGTGAGCTTGAGAGAGTCAGTGGTTATATATCCACCTGTGTACTGTTAGGGACAGCCCTCCCGAGACACCCATTGGCCAGTAACATTTTTCCTTTTGGAAAATATTTATGTAAAAAAGGTCTCACGAATGTCAGGAAGTGCTCTGTTAGAGTTCCAGTTCATTGTTAAGATCTATGGGATTTTTTTTTCTTTTCGTTCAATGGATCATTTTGAGGTTTCTATACAACACACTCTTTCCCTTCTATTGTGGCCCAAGAAATAGGTATTGCATTTTGAATGGCTCCAAAATGCTTAGAAACACTAGAAGAAAATAGATTTCACCATTGCCTTGGAATCATAAAAGTGGGAGGAAGCCATACCAAGTATCCAAGGGAACAATGTGAGACAAGGGTACATTGGGGAAGTTCACTGGGGTGAGCTGGGTGATGACGATGGTGATGATGATGATGATGATGATGATGATGATGATGATGATGGCTTTATATAACAGCTTTATCAGCTATATAAAAGCAAAATAAATATGTATGATCATGATTATAGTGACTCTTATCAATAATTACTTGAAAGCAGAAAGTGCACAAAAATACTTGTCATGGACATATAGGACCTGAAAAGGATGTGTGGAATGGAAAACAGAATGAAATGGTTACAAGAATACTTGGAAAATATTACACTGATGTTCCTGAAATATTCCAAGAGCCAGAGGAAGTCCTTCGATATACTGGGTAAAACCTCCATGGAGGATTTATGGGAGAAAAAAACCAAAGAATCCTATAGGCATGAATGAGTTCTGACCCACCCCTGAGAAGGCATCTGCACCAATGAAATGTCCCAGATCATTAAAAAAGCTGGTACTGGAAGGCTTACCAAAGGCAAACCCATTCTTCTCAACACACTGAGAGCTCTGTTGGTACCATTTTACAGGTGAGGAATCTATGATGCAGAAATAATAAAGTGATTTGTCAAAGATCACCCAGTTACTAAATGAGAAAGCCCAGACTTGAGCCCAGTTTTCCTGATTTCTCATCTAGTGCTTTTTCAAAAATTAGTATAGGATCCTAGAATCATAGTTGGAAGGGACCTTGGAAATCATCATTTCCTCATTCTGCAGATGAGGAAGCCAAGGCACAAAGAGGTTTAGTGACTTTTCCAAGATCACACACAAAGGTACTCTAGTAAAAGTTTGACGACTAATTATAAAAAAGTACACACAACACACTTTCAGGTTTAAGCTGCATTTTCTTCATCAGTTTATTGAGTCTAGACAATTAACAAAACTATAAACCAAGCCCTGATTTGTGGCTTGCTGATTTCTGCAATGTAAATGTTCACATTTACGCAAAATTTAACAAGCGGCTGGTATGAGCTAGCTCTAGCACAACCACAGACAAAGAAAGTAACTGAGGCAATATTTTAACCCAGGTTTTCTGGACTCCTATTCAGTGTCCTATTCCCCATGCCTTGCTTAGCAATATGAGACAAGGCTGAGAGTCCAAAATGATTAATGTGATTATTAAAAATAATCAAACCCAAACCGATAAAAACTCGGTGGCCATTACACCACCCTCAGGGGTTTTATTATACCTCAGTTTCTTCTTTTTCAACAGCATTAATTTAAAAATCCCTTTTTTGACTTGCAGATATCCTGATACATATCAGCTAAGCCATCATAGAGATACTTTAGGGCAGGGGCAGGGAACCTGAGGCCTCCGGGCTATATGCACCCCATCATCTAGGTCCTCAAGTGCAGCCCTTTGATTGTCACGAGAGAAAGGTGGTGGTGGGACACATTTTTTTTTTTCCTTCTAGCAATTCCTGTCCTTTGGGAACCCTCAGAAAAGCAATATCTTTTTCCTATTGTAAACTGATATTTGTAGGTGGACTTTGCAGAGAGACTGATTTTGACTGGATGTAACAGAAATACTTCCTAACATGTAGCAGTGACCCAAAATGGAATGGATTTCCTTAGGACTCTATCACTGGTTTTCTTCAAGCAGAGACTGGATAATCACTTCTCTTGGATATTATAGATGAAGTGGATGCCTGACATCCCGTTCAGCTAAAACAACTTCTAATTCTATAATTCTTCTCTTGAATTTTTCTTATGGCCTATCAACAGACTTTGGGGTCAGTCATTTGGCAAAAAGGGAAAACAATGAAGTTTTTCCTTTGGTATGGTACCATGACCTTTTCCCACTCTCCTCTCCTCACCTTACACAACCCCAGTGGGCAAGTGAGGACCTTCATGCTGCCCCCAGTTTTCTTATTGTTGTGTTCCTACCCCAACAGTCTTGTATTTCCAGGCAGAATTCTGTGGGGAGAAGGGGAAGGTGGAAAAGGATTCTGATATTCTGAATGCATTTAAACAAGTGGTTTTTATTCCCTACACTACCCTCAAGGGCCCCTGGTGCCACCAGGGAAAGTAGGCATGGGGGTTGTGTCTATAAGAATGAAAACTCTAAGTAGATGACTAAATTAGGAAGGATCTGATGAGAGCAGGATTTCCATGGGTTGAGGACCCAGAGAGCTGATTAATTTATCTAATGGATTAATCGGTATAGAAAGTCAGTCTGGAACATTTAGGATTCCAAATCTGTTTTCCTCCAAGATTTCTCCCAAACAAATGGGAGAGTCTAATGCTCTCCATGAGTTTTGTTTTCTTCTCCTTATTTCACTGGAGGAAGGAAGGAGACTACATGGTGTACTAGAACTATCCCTGGATTGGGAGGCAGGAGATATGGGTTTGAGTTCTACCTCTGTCACTATCTATGTGACCTGTGACAGATTATAGCTCCTCTCTTGGCCTCAGTTTCATCTTCTATAAAATTAAGAGTTAGGCTGTGTGAGTGGCAGGAGTCCAAGACCGAGGGATTGCTTGAGCTCAGAATTTCTAAGCTACAATATGAGTAAAGTCGATTAGTGGTCTGCATTAATTCCAGCACCAATATGGTGAGAGCCAGGAAAAGAGGTGGGTATCAGGCTGACAAAAAAAGGGAGAGAATCAGTCCAGGTCAGAATCAGAGCAGGTGAAAGCTTCTGGCCTGATAAGTAGTGGGATCTGGCTCATATGTGCCCTGCTGTACTTCCAGCTTAGATGTGTGTATGTATGCATGCATGCATGTATGTATGCATGTGTGTATGTATGTATGTATGCATATGATGGGGTATAGGTTGTGGGAACCCCCTTGAACTCTCCTTGAATCTTCCCACTTGATGAAGCCTGAGGCCATAAGCCTTTCATTATTGCCAGGTCCAAATCTCTCTTTCTCTTAACCTAGCCTAGCCCTCCATTGTCTGGTATCTCGAGGTACTTTCAGCTATTTCCCACCTTTAATAGCATTCCTAGATTCTGACCTCACACCTGGTACCCCCTAGTCCCATCAAGATCTTCTCTAAACCTCTCCTTCCATCACCCCGGACTACTTGACCACCCTAGATCCCTCCCACAACCTTTCTGTATATAAGATCCATCTTGCCTCCATGAAGGTGCTCAAACTCAACCTAACTCAGATTCAAACTGACTAGGAATTGTTCTGGCCCTCTTGTCAATCAATACAAGCATCACAAAGTGGTGAGCTTTCTTAAGACTCTACTCAATATGGCAAATCTTTAATAAACTTTGTTTTTCTTTGGCTGTAAGAAGGCTGGGGTCGAATTCATTCAGCAGGACCTGGCATGTCAGTATTTGGGGTCCTGAGCACCCCTATGCCCCTAAAACCTCAACATATATATGTATACACACACATATATATAGCATGTATACATACATATTACATGTGTATGTATGAAATAAAATAGCTATTAATTCATTTCAATATTATAATACAGTTATTTCCCAAATATTTCCTGCACCCCCTTGATGAGCTTCTTGCATCCTCTTTGGGTATATGTCACTTGGTTCAAAGTCCCATACTAGAAGGTCTGCCCTGGCCTAGTCTTCTCTGACACGAGATCAGTCCTTTAAGGTGAGCGTAAGTAACAATGTAAACTCCGAAACTGCCCCAGAGGAGCACAAGGACTGGCCAGAGAGCTCCACTCAGGACTATCTTCCTTCAATTCAGCTTATTTTTAGCCTTCTGTGAAACATGTCACATGATTTTCCTAGGGCTGAGAGGACTTATGGCACACATATGAATTCACTCCAGTTGCTGGGACATGCTTGTCTTTCCTTTTACTGTAAGTCAATAGAAATTAAATATATTTGGAAACTAAGGCTGTTGGTTTCTTCCCTACCCCTCCACATTGCAAACCACATCTTCACTTCCTCAGTTCAACGATTAATCTTCTCAGCCGAATGTGTAAAGAAATTGTGAGAAAAAAAAGAGAATGACATCCTGAATCATTTACTGAGAACTGAGACTAAGACTTTGAAATCAAAGAAATGAGTAGTAACAAAGACTGGAAAGGCAATGTGTGTGTTCCCTTCCTGGCAGCCAAGCTGGCCCAACCCTGGAGGGGGCTAAATCAGGATTGACCCCCTAAATTTAGGAACTGACTTCAACTGGCTAAACGTAAATACATGTAAAAGGAGTCAATAAGCTTCTCTGACCCTCCAGTGTAGACCTTCAGCAGCATGTGTTACTCTATGGTGGGATCCTTTCCAAGGATGTCAAAAGTATCTTTAGGATAAGGACTGTCTTCGTAATTTGATGCAATTCAACTTAATTAAATTCAATCTAACTCAGTAATAATTTGCAAAGGATTTACCTATCCACCAAATCCCCTTGGGGTTCCAGGTTGCTGACAGAGTTACCAAGATCACTATCAGAATATAAGTTCCTTGAGAGCAGGAGTCATCTGTCATCTAATTTTGACACCTGTGATGCCTTGTGCATAATAATTAACATTTGTTGAATTGAATTGAAGAATCACTGTATTCTCAATTGAACAAACAAAAACATAGATTTGATGATTGGCCAATAACTTACAGACATCAAATTCAGTTCAAGGATCCCTTACTCAGTGACTACAAGGTAACAGACACAAGGGGTTGAATGGGAGTGTTCATTAATCCCAGTATGGGAGAAGACCATCATAACATTAGGGAAGGCAATATTTGTTTTAATGTGGGGGACAGGGATTGATTTATTTCCTTTTCTGCAATACACACACATTCACACACATGCATCGGCAGGGCAAAATCCTTCACAATCTGGCCTCAATTTACCTTTCCAGTCTCGTTGTCCATTGCTCACCTCCATGCAGGATGCCATCCAAGGATGTCTTCCTTGCTATTCTTCCAACATCATGTTCCATCTCCTGCTTCCAGGACTTTGTAGTGGCTGTCCCCAGTACCTAGAATGTACTGCTTCCTCCCCTCTATCTCTCAGCAGCCTTAGTTTCCTTCAAAGAAACTCCGCTCCCACCTTCTACGTAAGTCCTTTTCTGATCCAATCAGCTGCTAGAGACTTCTTCCGCCAATCACGGTGGATCTCTTTTGCATCTACATAGTCACATGCCTTCCAGGCTAGATTGTAAGATCCCTGAGGACAGAGATCATTTTTGCCTTTGTCTTTGTATCTCTAGTGCACAACAAACACAGTGCCTGGGACATTGATAAATACTTATAGATTGATCGCTTGACCCTACTTTTGCATGAGTAGGCCAAAGCAGACTCACTCAAGTCAGTATAAAGCAAGAACGGGACGGCACCTGGTTGCATCTAGATGGTGTGGTATTAGAATGCTGGAACTGGAGTCTGGAAGCCCTGGATTCTCATCTAGCCTCAGGATAACTCCTAGCTGTACCACCCTGGGTAAACCACTTAACCTAAGCTTAAACTTCATCTTCCTCCTCTGTAAAATGGGGATAATAATAGCACCAACCTCTCAGAGTTGTTGTTAATGAGATAACATTTTGGAAGTGTTTTGTGAATCTCCAAGGGCTACACAAAGGCTAGATAATGTTATATTCTGTAGCAGTATTCAGATAGGGGTGGGGGTGGAGTGGTAGAGTATTCGACTCTGCTCCCCTGGAAGAGGCCACTTCTACAGATTTCCTGTATGTGAAGTTTCCAGGCTACCTCTTCATGCTTCATACATGTGGAGCTTTCATTTCATCCATGAATGCTTCATATATTTAAAGTTGCCAGGAGCCTAGGCCAGAGAAAAGGCCAAAGAAAAGCCACTTACCATGTCACTTCCTCCCTGAGATCCAGAAGGTAGCAGATGTTCCTCCACATGTTAATACGGGGGGCCTGTTATGAGGCCTCCATGGGACAAAAGCTAATTCCAGCTTTTGGTCTCAGGACCTCACCGGAAACTCAAGGCTGATAAGCAGGCCATTATAGAATTAGTTCTGTTTATCTCTGGCTTTCCCTCAAATTTCACTTGGCCACTGCTTTGGAGGAGCAAAGGAGAGGAGAGCATGCCATTCTCAGAGCTTTCTGTCTTACTACTTAGCTGAGCTCAGGAAGTCAGAGAAGCCATGGTGGCGAAGGAAGGCTTCTGGTTCCACTGCAGTACCTTGCCTTCCGTGAATGAATTCAAGCTTTCTTCTACTTACTCATAAACTCAGAGAGCATTCTGACAGGGAAAGAAGGCTTGTTTAGAAATATGCCCTTTCTCCCTCTCTTTCAATTATAATCTGTAGCCAGACCCTGAAACTGGAGACTTGGGGGCTTCCTAATGTGTCCTCTGGAATTGAAAGAGATCCTCTGCTCAATCAGATTGTGCTTAAAGGATCTGCAGCCTTTATTCTGGACCTGCTCCAAAGCTTCACCCACATCCCAGCTTCCCACTAGCCACACACTGCACCCAGAGGCCTCCCTAGAAATTGCATTTGGGCTAGTAACAAAGAAAGTATGTCTAACTAAGCCCAGCTTTAGATGAAGTTGACTCTTCTGAAAATGAATGTATGTATTCATGCATGTGAGTATGCATATGTAAATGTGTATGTATGTGTATATGAATATGTATACATATATGTATATACACATATCTGTGTATATACATATGTGCATATGTACATGCATGTGTATATATGTATGTACACACATATATTACACACATGTATGTATGTATTTATGTATATATTTTTTCTCAAAGACATGTTTTTTTCCTTGGACTTTACAAGTAGCAAATAATAAGTAAGGGTATAGGTATGGAAGAAGGGGCATCAGAAAGAAAAAAAAATCAACAGAAACTCTTCTAGGCACTTTGATAAGTCATCATTCCAGAGGGAGTATGATTCAGTGTCCCAGAGTACATGGAAGGCACCTTTTTTTTTTTTCTAAGAAGTTAGCTTCCTCAAAAGACTGCATCAACTTCCTTTGACCCTATGCTACTGCTACTGCTGATGCTAGGAAATACTTTGCACTGGAAATCAAATGAATTAATATGGGCTTGAGGCTAGATTCACCAAGGGTAGAGCCAAAAGCAGCACCCCCTTTCCTTCTTTTGGTATCTGCAGGTGTGAAGGTGTTGTTTGTCCCTTGTTCTCAAAGAAGACCGTGGCATCAGGAAGATGATGCCGTGACTTGCACATGAATTGGATTTAAGTGAGGGAAGGATGTGCAAAATCACCAGTCTCACTTTCTCCTCTGGAGCCATCTGGGTCCAGTGGCAAGATATCAATCAAGACAACTGGAGATGACACCCCCCACCCAGTGTGAAAGAAATGTGTGGCCCAAAAGAGGACATAGAGTCAAACTGCCCTCATTCAGATTTCTATTATGGATTCCCATGAGCCCTTCGAAATCACTTCAATAGTTTCTGAGTTTTTTGTTTTTGTTTTGTGTTGCATTGATTTAATCACAATTATAAAGCCTACAATGTTAATCACTAGAGTATAAATTCCCTCAGTTCAGGGCCTTTGTGATCTTTTTTTTTCCTTTAAGTTTTCTCTATCTTATAACCAATTTATCTCATGAAATATTATTCCATTCTGTCTTCAGAGGCCACAGGGAAAGCAAACCCTAATTCAGTGTAGGGTTAAGGCTAAGATGGATGGTTCTCCAATAAGCTTTTCCCTAGCATGAACTGACTAAGTGCCAAAGCTTCTCTGTTCTGCCTAAACTGATTTCCAGTCCCTTTTTAAGTATGCATTTACAAACAAATTTTGATATGCTAATGAGTCTTTCTTTTCTATTCATTAAAATTGGTTTCCAAAAGTCTTCTAATAGGTAATCAATATATGTTCTCATATGTGCTTTAGGGAAAGCAAATTGCATCCATTTTAAAACATCTGATAATTCCAAGTTTTTACCAAATTCAGAGGCTCTCCTTCTGATATGGAAGCCCCAGGCACATATAAAGGACTCCTATTTCCATGACTTGGTGGAATTTTGGAGCATCAATATCTGCCACTTCCTCAAAGGTTTCCATCAGCTGCCCCTTACAAACACTCAGGTCCACAAGGCTCAAAGCATAAACTCATTTTAATGACAATTTTATAGAGATAGATAGAGAGCTGATCTGGGACAAGAAAAAGAACTTTGAATCTAGAGCCAAAACATCTGTGGTGAAATAGTTGAATCTGGGCAATTCTCTGAGTCTCATCTATAAACACTGGAGAGTCAGACTCAAGATTGTTTTGCAGGTTCCTTCCATCTCTAGACTGATGATCCCATAATCTTAAGGCTTTCATCCAAGCTCATTGAAAGTTGACATTCTCAAGGGTTAACCCTTCCTCCAGAAATTTGGACCATCTCTATCTTGCCTTGGGTGGGGCTCAAACAAAAGAAGAGCATGGTATTTACACATGCATTATGACGTCTTCCCTGCTTCCTCTTTGTCTACACAGTATTGCTATTCCCCAAGTAGCTCTTCCAAGCTCTCGCCGGTTATTGATTCCTGTCTCTTTCCATTCTGTCTCCCCTATCTTAGCTCTACTGCACAATTAAACACTTCTGGCACTCTCCAGCAGATGGAGTTCATTGCTTTTCCCAGGGGACCAGCTCCGTAGTCACTGACTTTCTTCTCTGTAGGAGTCCCTGCCTCACTTGACCATGTTTACAATTTGTAAACAATTTTCAGCCCCTGCAAGAGCCTCAGGACTTCTATTTATTTTAAAATCATATTTGGTACACATAGGTCCCACAGTTCCTTCCCTTTCAGCTCAGTCCTGATTCCAAGATGTTACAAGAACATATTTTCTTGCATTGTTTAAATACGTGTCATGTAAGTCAAAATCATCTTTTTTCTCTCAGTGATTTCTCTCATAGCAAAAGTCCCACTATCCTACTGAGTCTCAGCATTTAGGAGTGCACCCTCAATCTGAACTCAATTCTTCCTCTAGTCCCTAACTTCCCCCAGGGCACCTGGGCAGAGCTATTCAAATTGTCCTGGGATACTTCATGAATTATTTCCAAAAAGATGAGACAGAGAGGAAGAAGATAACTCTGTTGGGGAAAAAGAAAATGGTAACCCCTGATGTGTGATCATCTGTTAGCCAGCATATTTTATTCATTTTACAACCAGTCTAGTCATAAAACCATATTCCTAGGAAGTTCCTTTTCATTATTCTGACTCAAAAATTGGTCTACCCTCTCCAAAAATAGAAAAAAAAATGCAATTTTGAAAAAATAGTATAAAATTTCTGAAGTATAATATGTGAGTAATAGTATTTGAAAAAGATCTGGGAGTCTTTGTGGACCACAAGTCCAATATGAGTCAAGAGTGTAATAGAGCAGCCAAAATAGCTAATGAAATTTTAGGCGTCATTAGGAGAGGCATAATGTCCATGTCTAGGAAGGTGATTATTGCACTTCACACTGCCTTAGTCATGCCATATCTGAAGTATCGTATTTAGTTCTGGGCACCATGTTTATAGGAAGGTCAATGATAATCAACTAATTAACCACCTATTATTTGCCAGTGACTGTGCTAATCACTGGAGACAGCTGGAAAGCATTTGGAAAAGAGCAAGCAGGATGGTGAAGGGATAGTAACATATGAGAACCTATGAAAGGAACTAGAAATATTTAGCCGAGGGAACAGATAAATTGGGGGTGGCATGGTAGAGGTCTTCGAGTAATTGAAGGGTTTGGGGTTTCTTCTGTTTCATCCCCAGGGTCAGAAATGGAAACCATGTGCTGCAGAGGAGCAAATTTAGACTTGATAAAAGGGAGAAACATAATCAAAAATAAATCATAATGATTTATGTTATCCAAATGCTGAGTTCTGACTCACTGAAGAGTTTCAAATTCTGACTCAGTAGAGAGTTTCAACCACTTGGGTACATTACAGATGTTTGGTTGCTGAAATCCCTTAGAATTCTAAGATTTTGTGAAGGAAGTCAGCAACATTTTTCCCCTATAACAACAATAAAGCTTATATTTATATAACAACTTAAGATTTACAGAGATCTTAGTAGAGATCATGAAATATGATATTCCCAAGACTTTAAGATACCATTCAATCAGCGAGTATTAAATACCTACTAGGCACTGTGCTAGGTATAAGAGATAAAAATAATAGAATGAGTGAAACAATCTGTACTTTCACAGAGCTGGCATTCTTACAGAGGAGACAAGTTCATGTATGATATATGCAGAATAAACGTAAAAAAGAATAATCACAAAGCTCCTAAAAGCAAGGCATTTTTGAGAGGGAGGATCCTAGCAGTCGATGGGATCATAATAGGCTTTGTTTAGAAGGTAGTGGGTGAAATGCATCTTGGGAGATGAGAGAGATTCTATGAGGCAGAGGTGAGGAGAGAGTATAGTCCAGGCATTGGAGATGACTAGTGCAGTCATGAAGATTCAACATGAAGAGTAATATGAGAGGAACAGAGAAAAGCCTGAGATGGTTAAATCACAGTTTGGAAGAGAAAGGAATGTCCCATGGGACTGGGAAGATACAGTGGGATATTAAAAGAGGAATTTACACTTATCTCTTCCATATTGCAGGGGTTAGGGGTATGGCACCCTCACAATCTGGAAAATAAGCATAAAAATTTTGGCCCTTTCTTCATACAAGAGAAGTCTAATTTTTTTTATTTTTCTTTTATGGGTTGTTTATAGTATGTTATTGTAAAATTGGGGTTAGTATTTGGTCATAGACTCTGTCTCATCTGCTGGCCTTTGCATGTTGTCTTATGGCTTCCACAAAACTCTCCCAAAATTCCCATTTAATTTCTTATGCCAACCCACAATATATTGAAACTGGGATGAGGTAAGTCGCAATTTGGAAGAGAAAATTGTATATTTGATTTTTTTTTGGTGAGTCAATAAAGGCTAAGTGACTTGCCCAGGGTCACAAACTAGTAAGTGTCATGTGTCTGAATCTGAACTCAGGTCCTCTTGATGCCAAGGCTGGTGCTCTATCCACTGTGCCACCTAGCTGCCACCTGTATATTTGATTCTAAAGGCAATTGTGAGTTAGTGGAGTTTATTGAGTAAGGAGAGGAATGACGTGGTATTATCTAAGCTTAAGGAAAATCACTTCAGCAGCTTTGTAGAGGATGGCCTGGAATGGACATAGACTGGAGGCAGAGAGACCCGTTGGGAGGCTATTGCAGTAATCGAGGTGAGAACTATAAGAGCATAAACTAAGATAGGCATTATTATTACCATGACTGATGAGAGAGGGTGGGTTATTCCCCATGGTCACCCAAATAGTAAGTTTCAGAAGTAAGACGTGAAGCTAGGTTATTCCTATCTTCTGGTACCTGCTCTTTCCATTCCAGCAGGCTATCTCCCTTCCTGGGACAGAAGGCTGCACTGAGATTATTGAGTCTCTCAGTCTCTCTGTCTTTGTCTCTGCCTGTCTGTCTTTCTCTGTATCTGTCTCTTATCTCTCTGCCTCCAAATCCTTCATGCCAATTTGTCTGCACAGAGTGCTGACTGGAGTCAAGGACTGGGTTATTCATATCCAGCCTCAAATGTTTATTATCTATGTAACTTGGGCAAGAACCTTAGGCTCATAAGAATATGGGATCAGATATTTAGAGCTCAAAGAGATTTTCCATCACGTTTAACGCCCTCGTTTTAAAGATGAGGAAAGTGATGCCTAGAGAAATTGAATAACTTGCCTACAGTCACACGGGTAGTGAGAAGCAGAGCTCTGATTTAGACCCAGACCTTCTGATGCCAACTTCAACATTCTTTACTTCCTACAGCCACCCTGGGCCTCAGTTTACTCATCTATAAAATGAGGAAATTGGACTATATTGCCTCTGAGGCCCCATCCACATCTAGATCTATGATGCAATAATTCTGAGGAAACTTTGCTTGTAATAGTCTAATTTGTATCATACTCATTTTCATATACGTCTTATCTTCGCATTCAGGTTGTAAATTCCTTGAAGGGCAGGGTCCATGTCTTTCTGTATCTTTGTATCTCTAGCTCCCAGTACAAGCTCTTGCATGTATTATGCGTTTAATAAATATTTAGTAATCTTTCTTTTAAAAAAAAAAGTTTTGAGGGACTGAAAAGATAGATTCCAATTATCTGGAAAATTCACTTCCATGGAATGTCTGATTCCTCAACAGTATAGGGTCCATTAAGCCTTGCTGCATACAGTTAGTGTATCCTAGGAACAGTGTGATTAAGAAAATGAGTGACAGAATAAATCACGCAGCTTCTTAAAGCATTGCAAAGGAAATCTGCAAAACTTTGCCCTCTACTGTCAAAGTAAAGGGGAAGAAGGCCAAAGATAATTTCAAGATTTCTAGCTCAGGAAGAGAGAAAAATGTTTCTGGTGTAACAGGGATGACCAGGAAAGGGACCCCACTTGAAGGGTGTAGTGGGTGATTTTATGAACTCGACTCTGGAAATGAGTCCATAGAATCATGTTGTGTTTGAGCTACAAGGGATCTCCGACATCTTCTAGTTTAGCCTCCTCCTTTTATAGATGAGGAAACTCATCATTTTATTTATGAAGAAACTGAGGCACAGGGAAGGGAAGAATTTCTTGTCGATCTTGGAATAACGATGGAATATTCGAGTAGATTTGATAGAATCATGGATTGAGAGCTGATGGGATCATGGAGAAATTGTCGAGTATAGTGGTATCAAATAGAAACATAGGTATACATAAGGATCCCCAAGGGCTGTGGATTGACTTAGAAAGCCATATATTAACATTATCTAAGTTTGATTGTATTTATATTTATTGTGTTCAATATTTCAACATTTTAACCTGGTCCTGGTTACATTGGAGAGTGCGGCAAGGCCCACGGCCTGCTATTTGTTTGGCATCTCTGATCTATCCCAACTCCATCATTTTAGCAGTGAGAAGAACCTGAGGTCAAGAGATCACACATACGGTAACAGCAGGGATTCAAACACAGGTCTTCCAAATATGAATCCATTACTTCCCTTGATACCACGCTGCCTCACAAAGTCCTAGAAGCCATCATAAAAAGGGAACTTGAGCACTGGAGAGATATATTGACTAGTTATATAGATTTTGGAGTCATTCATGTAAATAAAATCATTAGAATGGATACATGTGCTAACGAGTAAATCTAGAGAGCAGGACCAAGGTTTATTCACTCGACTGGAGAGCAAGTGAGTACAAAGGTGCCTGGCCCAATATATCTAGCGGGCCCAAGACTAGACAATGCTTCAAATACCATCCAGCTATCTACTCAGTCCTCCTCGCCTCCTTGCCCAGTCAGCCCTGCTGCAGCCCCATTTCTCCCTATTTGGGTCTGCCAGCACCCTCGAGATACCTTCTAGAAACCGTATTCCCTTCACACTGCTTCATATTCCCACCAGCCATCCTCTTGGTCTATCTTACCATCTACACTATCTCACAGATTGATACTCTTTCCCATTTTCTGCCTCTTTCTTTTGGTATATTAACATGAGTGCTGCTGTCAATCAACCAGACCAATTTTCCAGTTACTGAGACCCAGCCACCAGCTATATATGATTCCTCCCCCTATCAGAATGTAAACTCCATGAGTGCAAAGGTTATCTCATCTTTGTATTTGTACTTCCAGCATTTAGTATTGTGTCTGGCGCAGAGTAAAGTACTTGATGAATGTTTATTTTTTGTTCATTCATTCAAAAATTGAGCTTTAGATTACACCTGCAGTTAGGGGGCAAGTAGAAGAAAAGGAATGGGGAAAGCATTTGGCAAAGCTGAATGAGCAACAGGAGAAGAAAAAGGGAAATTCAGTAAGTCCAAGACAAAAAGCAGAGAGAGCCTTGAAAAAGCAAGTTGGACTTAACAATAGAGACAAAGGCTATAGTGGATCAAGAAGACGGGGAACATGAAGAGGCCTGAAAATGAGAAGCTGAAACATTCAGCAAACTTGCTTGGATCCTGCCTGTGGCACGGTACTGTAACTCACCATTTCTTGGGAATTTCCCTTAAGTTACAAGCAAAACTTTTGAATCTTCCTCCTGAAGTTCATTTGAATTCACATGAAAGATTTTGCCATGTCGTCCTATCAAGGTCTGAGTTTTTGGGGGGGAGCCAGTTCTGGCCCCTGCCTGCGGAGGAGCCACCAGCGGCCAACTCCTTCACAAGTCCGAACACAGAACGCCACAGGAACAGCCTCTGATTTGTATGCTTATGGGAGAAAGGAGCAATTCAATTCAACAAATATCTAAAAAGTACCTACTATGAACCATTTCTATGCCAGCCATTGGGACCAAAATGATGAAAAATGATAATGTCTTTATTGCCATGGAGCTAGCAGCCATGGAATGAACAAAAATGCATTTCATGAGAGGTACAATGTAGCAGAGGCCAAGGAAGGATCGAGAGCAGAGATTATTAACATTTGCGTGTGTGTGAGATGGACCCCTTTGGCAGTATGGCAAGACCTATGGACCTCTTTTCAGAATAATGTTTTTAAATGCATAAAATAAAGTACATAGGATTGCAAAGGAAATTGATTCTATTAAAATGCAGCTTTATATACACATACATGTGTATATATATATATATATATATATATATATATATAAATCTATGTATATGTGCATATACATATCCACGTGTATGTATATATATGTATATACATATATATGGGTATATATATATATATATATATACACATATATATGGGTATATATTTGTTGTTTAGTTGATTAGTAACGTCCAACTCTTTCTGAACCCATTTGGGGCTTTCTTGGCAAAGATACTAGAGTAGTTTGCCATTTCTTTCTCCAATTCATTTACAGATGAGGAAACTGA
The DNA here is from genome assembly GCA_028646595.1 of Phalanger gymnotis. NCBI lineage: Eukaryota > Metazoa > Chordata > Mammalia > Diprotodontia > Phalangeridae > Phalanger > Phalanger gymnotis. Next base: position 76,134,958 of record CM053625.1, read on the forward strand.
GGCAAGCAGAAAAGTCACATTTTACAGATAAAATGTAGAACCCTGAAATACTGACACATTCTCTTATCGTGCACAATGCTGACATGCCCAAGGGTCACACAACTGGTAATTGTCTGAGGCCAGATTTGGACTCAGATTCTTCTGAGTCTAGGCCCAGCATTCTATCCATTAGGCCACCTAGTAGATAGATAGATAGATAGATAGATAGATAGATAGATAGATAGATAGATAGACAGACAGATAGATGTACAACATATACAAATATGAAGATATAGATATTGATATAGTATCTGAGGTTAGATCCTGACTTTCTGCACTGAATACCATTTGCCTCAGTTTCCTCATCTGTAAAATGAGCTGGAGAAGGAAATGGCATACTGCTCCAGTATCTTTGCCAAGAAAACCCCAAATAGGGTAACAAAGAGTCAGGCACAACTGAAAAATGAACTGAAGAACTCCAACATATATAGATATATGTTACACACAAGTATATGTATATGTGTGTATATATAGATATATACATGTATATAGAGAGAAATATATGTATGCATTTATGCATCTATATATGTATATATTTGGGTGCGTATGCACATACAGACACCAAGTTCATGGACTCTAGAGAAAGAACTTTAGGCCTAGACAAAATAATCTTAGGAAAATTAGGAAACTTAAGAAAGTTAAAAGGCCACCTTGCATTGTAGAGACAAGCGAGGATCCACAGAAAATGAACAGGTGACTCGCTCCCAAACCGGCTCTACACAACTATCTGGATATACCTCCACGATGAAGCAACACGGTGTAGTGGGAAGAGCACTCTATTGGATGTCAGAGCCCTTGGGTTCAAGTTCCACATGCATGTTCTTAACCCACCTTATCATTTAAACTATCCAAGCCTTGGTTTTCTCATCTGTGTAATGGGATTAATAATAATTCCTACCCACTTCATAGAGCTGTTAATAGGAAATTCAATGACAACCTTAAAGGAATAGAGAAGGACGAACATTCATTATGATAGTGGCAAAACCAAGGGTATTGCAGAGTCATATCAACATTGCCGCTTTGTTCTTCTTCTGTGCTCCAGACATGTGCACAGCCAGACTCTGGAGACCTTATCTAACTCTAGCCTACCACCCCAAAAGGGAAGCACTGTGGAATTTTTTAAAAGTCGAATAACCCATTGGTCCCTGAGAAGTAATTAATGATGTTAACTATCACACATAAATAAACAGCCCTGGGCTGTGTATTATTCTCCAGTGGGACTAATTTGTCTCCCACAAAAAGTTAAAACCTCGTCTCTAATATTGAAAACTTCCCTTAAGAGAATAAACTAGGTGTACCAACATGTCTTTTGGTAAAAACGGTCCGGGTCAGAGAGACCTGGGAAGGCTCGTACAAGCCAACAAAGAGTGAAAGATGGAGAGTCAGGAGAATAATTTTCATGAAAACTACAAGAGTGTAAGGTAAAATAACATTGGAAGATGTCAGAACCCTGATTAATGGCAGTGATGGAGAAACATATCTTGTGCCTCTTAGCAGAGAGGTGATCAGCAAGACATAGCTTTGCACGAGAATACGTTGATTTGTTTTTTCAGTTGAATGTCCTTATTTGTTACGAGGGAAAGTAACATAGTTGGGGGTTTGGGAGTGGGGTAGATATTAGGAAATGACTGTGATATTTTAAAAAGGAACATCCACAAAATATTTGAAAAAATTATTTGAGATTTCCCAATGAAAAATCCTTCTACAGAAAGAAAAATACCTTAAAAGCTGGCATTTGTATAATATTTTGCAATTCCTTTAGAAGAAAAAATTATAATATCAGAAGAAATAACAAGAAAAGTAGAATTTCTATGAATCAAACTGTATTATAAAGCAATAATTATTAAAATACCCTGGTATTTGTTAAAAAAAGAAAAGTAAACAAATGAAATAAACTAGACAAGAAATAATCAGAAATAATACAACTCAATTATACAAAATCCAATAAAAGTGAAAATATAAGCTACCTAGTAAAGAACTCTTTATTTGAGAATGATTTCTGGGAAACTTGGGGAGCAGTCTGGCAGAGATTAAGTTTAGAGCAATACTTTCCACCATACAGCATAACACAGTAAATTCACAATGGATATATGACCTGAATATTAAATATCATACACTATTCAAAAATAGAAAATAAGTAAATCGCATACTGTTAATATATCATTCACAGCCATGGCTAGGGAGTTAATTCTTAATCAAACGCAGGGCAGAGTTTTTGCAATAGATAAGAAGATAATTTTATTAGAAAAAAATTCAGGGGGGCGGAGCCAAGATGGCAGCTGAGAAGCAGTGACTGGAGTGAGCTCCCCACCAAGTCCCTCCAAAAACCTATAAAAAATGGCTCTGAACCAATTCTAGAGCTGCAGAACCCACAAAGTGGCAGAGGGAAGCAGGGCTC
>CM053625.1:76137894-76155153 GCA_028646595.1 Phalanger gymnotis
AGAATCCCCTGATAACCTTCTGAAAGAGATCTCAAAAGGAAAATGCCTGGGAATATTGTAGCCAAATTCCAGAGTTTCCAGGTCAAGGAGAAAATATTGCAAGCAGCCAGAAAGAAACAATTCAAGTACGGTAGAAACACAATCAGGACAACACAAGATTTAGCATCTTGTACATTAAGGGATGGGACAGCTTACAATATGATATTCCAGAGGTCGAAAGAGCTAGGATTAAAACCAAGAATCACCTACCCAGCAAAATTGAGTACCATACTTCAGGAGGGAAAATGGCATTCAATAAAATATAGGACTTTCAAGCATTATTGATGATTTCTTGCATCACTCTCGTTTCTCTTCTCAATATTTCTTCTACTTCTCTTACTTGATTTTCAAAATGTTTTTAGAGCTCTTCCATGGCCTGACATCATTTCATATTTTTTCTTGGAGGCTTTGGATGTAGGAGCTTTAACTTTGTTGTCTTCTTCTGGTTGTATGTTTTGATCTTCCTTGTCACCAAAGTAAGACTCTACATTCTCATTTTTTTTCCTGCTGTTGGCTCATTTTCCCATCCAATTACTTGAATTTTTAGCTCTTTCTTAGGGTAGGACTCTGCTTCCAGGGTGCAGGCCAAACTATCCCAAGCTTCAGGGGTTATGTGCAGTTGTTTTCAGAAATATTTCTAGGGACCTGTAAATTTTCAGTTCTTCCAAGGTGGTATGATCAAAGCAGAGATGTTTACTCTTCTCCTGGCCTGTGCTCTGGTCTGTGAGTGACCACAAGTACTCTTTTCTGCCTTGGAACTGTGAGGATTCCCTCTCTACTGTTGCCACAATGTTGCCACCATGCCAGTGCTATACTTCACCCCAGGACCGCCACCCAGGACTGTAACCAGATTGAAGGAGGGCAAAGCAAGAGAATCCTGCTTCAGTGCCAGCAAAAAGATCCCTGCAACCCCCTCTGATCAGCTGCTCAATTCCCTCATTGACTGTGGACTGAGAGCTCTGGAAGCAGCTGCTGCCACGACCACCTACACCACCCCTGAGCTGGGGCCAGACCGTGTTTCTCTCTCATCTAGGTCAAACGGACCTTTCCTAGTGACCTTCTAAGTTGTCTCGGGCATTTGTGGATTCGAGAAGTCTAGAAACCACCACAGCTGCCAGTGATTCGCTTCCCTGAGGTCTGCTCCAGGTCTGTCTATGCTGGGAGTGGCCAGCATTGTGGTCTGAGCTCCTCTCCCAGCCTGGTGCAATAGGCAGTTCCTATTGACTTCCCAGGTTGTCTTGGCCTGGAATTTTGTTTCACACTGTCATTTTTTTGGGTTCTACTACTCTAGAATTTGTTTAGAGTCATTTTTACAGGTATTTGGAGGGGCTTGGGGGAGAGCTCAAGCAAGACCCTGCTTTTACTCTGCCATCTTGGCTCTGCCCCTCAATGCATTAATCTAAAGTAGTAAGTAATGGAAGAGCAGACTAGGTGTCTCAGTGGATAGAGAGCTGTGTCTGCAGTTAAGAAAACCTGAGTTCAAATCTGACCTCAGACACTTACTAGCTATGTGACCCTGGGTGAGTCATTTAGCCTCCATTTACCTTAATTCAGTGGAGAAGGAAATGTCAAACCATTCCAGTTTTATTTAGGGAGGGGGCCAGGAAATTCAGCTAGGTGCCATAGTGGATAGGGTGGAATCAAGAAGACTCATCTTTGTGAGTTCAAATCTGGCCTCAGACACTTACCAGCTGTGTGACCCTGGGCAAGTAAATTAACTTTGTTTGCCTCAGTTTTCTCATCTGCAAAATGAGCTGGAAAAGTCAGATACAACTGAAAATGACTCAACAATAACAGTGATTAATGGGGGCATTTCAGGTGGCACATAGAGAGACAATTACCATCCCTCAGATACTATAAAGGAGGCTACTTTTTTTAAAAGTTTGACTGAAATCTCTTTTCTTTCTTTTTTTAAATACCATGGCCATTTTCTGATATAGCTCCTTTGTCCTGCTTGCCACCCCTCGCAACAAAGAAAAACTATTAAGGAAAGCCAATTGATACAATTTTCAGACTGAAAACTCATGCAGACTTTGGCACCTGTAGTCCCTCCACCTCTCTACTCATTGAAAGTAAGAGCTTTCTTCATTTTCCTCTGGAACAAATCTGAATGCAAACTACGTTTTCATTTATGCTATTGTGGCCACTGTTTATATTGTTTCACTGGTACTGCTTTCTTCATTCTTTATCAGTTCATATGTTTTCTTATGTTACTCTTAATTCATATTTGTCATTTTTTGTGTCATGATGCTCTTTTCTTATATTCATAGATCACAGTTTGTTCAGCCTTCCTCCAGTCGAAGGGCACCTAGCTTTTACTACTACAAAAAGTAGGTCAGTTACTTATTTTCCACTTTCTGATGAGGATGCTATCTTGGAAAATAAAAGGGATTATTTCTTTTCCTGAAGATCTTTTTCCACGTTGGGTCTATCCTGGTCCTTCAATTGTTACTATAAATAGATGAAATTCTCCCCAATTCACTCACGCATCTTCCAGGACCCTTGTCAATGTTCAGGCGGCTCACCATTGCAATTTATTTAAAACTGGTCTGAAGGGAACCAGTTAGTAAGAACCGGCTTCCTATCACACCTCATTCTCTTTTCAACCCTTGAGGCTCCTTAATGCCATTCTAGTATTCCCCAGAGCTTTCCTCAGATTAAGGCCAATCCCCAAACATTAAGTGCCTTTTGCAGAGCTGCTCACATTTGCTTTCATCAAATCAGCTTTAAGGGTGAGAAGAGAGAACAAAGAAATTAAAAGGAGGAAAGGAGCTTCTGCTGATGGGAAACCCACTTGTCATAGAATCAGCCTTGGAAGGGACCTCAGACTTTATCTTGTTCAACCTGCACCTTAGCAGAAATCATATTTGCAATATTACTAACAGTCACCCAATCTTTGCTTGAAGCTGTCCAGTGATGGGGAACTCACTTTCTTAGAAGGCAATACACTGTTGGATAGCTCTCATTGTTAAGAAGCTTTCCCTTACATCAAGCCCAAATCTGCTTCTCCAAAATTTCAACCCATTCTTCCTAGGCTCAGTTTTCTCGGGCCAAACAGAATAAGCCTGATTCTCCTTCCACATGATGAATCTTCAAGTATTTTTTAAAGTATTAGTATTAGTATTTAAAGTATTAGTATAAAGTAAAGTATTAGTAGCCATCTCCAAAATCAATAAAATGAACAGAATAAAGATTAATTCAAACCTGAAACAATAAACTCCAAAACATTTACAGTTTCCAAAAAGAAAGTAGGTAATTCTCTAGGAATTTAAATTATATGATCATTCTCCATCTGATTGGTAGAGAAAGTTTCATTATTATGAGTTCCCAATAGAGATCTGGACTAAATATATGTATATGCATATGTATATGTATATGCATATGTATATGTATATGTGTATGTATGTGTATGTGTGTATGTGTACGTGTACATGTATTGTACGTTTATGTGTATGTGTACATTTACATGTACATGTGTATGTGTGTATTGTATATGCAGCCGTTTCATCTTATATTATGTTATGTTATGTTATCTTGTGTTTGTTGTATTGTGTTGTGTTATGTTATGTTATACTATATTGTTATGTTATGTTATCTTATCTTATTTTGTGTTTGTTGTTTTATTTTGTGTTGTGTTGTGTTATGTTGTGTTGTGTTGTATTGTGTTGTGTTATGTAATGTTATGTTATGTTGTGTTATGCATGTTATGTTATGTTGTTATGCTATGCTATGCTATACTATGCTATATTATATTTTGTTATGTTACATTATGTTATGTCATTATATTATATTACATTATATTATGTTATATTATGTTATGTTGTGTTGTGTTTTGTTATGTTATATTATATTATGTTATGTTATATTATATTATATTCACATATATTTGTACCAAGTGTATGTTTATATATATATAATATATTCCAAGTATATGTACTATATCCATTCATGTTTGCATATACATGCATATATAGGAATATACATAGGTGTATGTGACATATATGCTATGCTAACTTGCAGGGTTGTTGTGAGGATTAAGTGAGATAATATTTGTAAAGCACTTAGCATAGTGCCTGTCACATAGTAGGTACTTCATAAATGCTACTTTTCTTCCCTTCCACCTAATGTTTCACATATATACATATAAACAAAGTAACAACTACTCTTTCCTTTTCTTACTCTGTATCATTTTGTTCTCTTTTTCAACTACTTGCTTAGAAATTGTTATTTTTGACACAGTTTTTTTGAATGTTCTGCTTTTGCTTTCTTCACTTTACATTATTTTATATGCCCTTCCATATGTATTGAGATTCTTTACATTTGTAATTCTTTTGATGCACTAATATTCCATTACTAGATTCCTGTGAGAAGGTTCTCTGAGCAAGGTCTAGAAAATGGCTTGGATTGGGTCTATGCCACTCACTTGCCAAGCAAGGGCCAAGAGGCAGTTAGATGACACAGTAGATAGAGCGCTAGGACTGGAAACAGGAAGACCTGAGTTCGAATTAAGCCTCAGATGCTTATTAGCTCTGTGACCCTAGACAAGTCACTCACCTTCTGCCTGCCTCAGTCTCTTCAACTGTATAATGAGGATAATAATAGCATCCACCTCCCAGGGTTGTTGTAAGGATCAAGTGAGATAATATTTGTAAAGTGCTTAGTACAAAGTCTGACCCATATTAGGTGCTCAATAAATGCTTGTTTCCTTCCTATGTCACAGGACATCTCAGGAGGCTGGAAGTATCCCTGCTTACTGACTCTACCTTTGTGACTTAGCCAAGAGTAGTCACCATCAATTTCTCTGTGTAGAAAGACCATCTACTACATTCTCTTCTATGGTTTGGCTGTTTCATCTGGCAAAGATAGAGGCCTGTTTTTCTGAAGTGATTATTCTAGGGCACACACAAACACTTCACTTTGGGCTCTAGTATACCAAAAAGGACAGACTGAAACTTTTCTTCTCAACTCATTAATTTATTACCACAATAGTATCCCGTTGCATTCACATATCATAACATGTTTAGCCATTCTTCAAAGGATGGGCAGCCCCTTATTCTATTATTTTTCTACCACGAGAGCAACTATAAGTATACTTATACATATAAAATCTTTTCTTTCTTTGATCTTTGTGGGGGAGAGCCCTAATTGTGGTATTGCTGGGTCAAAGGGTAACTGTAGGGACATATTCCAAATTGCTTTACAGAATGCACATACCAATTCACTGCCCCAGCAGCAGCTCATGTTTTCCTATAGCTCATTCGACATTCATTTTTTTCTTTTCTTTTTCTTCAGATTTACCTATTTGAGGGATGTGAGATGGAACCCCAGATTAGCTTGAATTTGCATTTCTCTATTAGTGATTTGGAGAATTTTTTTTTTATATGGCTCTAGGTAGATTGGATCTCTTTCCTAGAGAACTGCCAGTTCATCTCATTTGACCATTTAACAATTGGAGAAATTTTTTTATATAAAATTGGATCAGTTCCTTACATAGCCTAGAAACTAGATGTTATGTATAGAAATTTGCTGAAAAGATTTTTCCCAGTTAAACATTTCCCTCCAAATCTCAGCTGTATTTTATTTGTGCAATTAAAAATATGCAAGCCAAACTCTCCATTTGATCTTTTGTGAGTTTGTTTAGCCCTTGTTTGGTGATGAACTCTTCCCTTTTCTGTGGATCTGCAAGGTTATTTCTTATTCACTCCTCTAATTTGTTTATTATGTGAACTTTGATATCTAGGACATATATCTATTTGAAGCTTATTTTGATATGTGGTGTGAGATCTAAACCCAATTTCTGCCAGACTGTTGTCCGATTTTCCCAGAAGTTTTTGTCAGATAGTGAGTCCTTACTCCAGTGGCTGGGGCATTTGATTTCCTCAAATGTTAGATGATTGAGGTGTTTGCTTTGGTAGGGTATATACCTAATCTGTTCTACTGATAGACCTAATTTTTTTTAAAATAGAACAAAATCATTTCGATGATTACTGCTTTGTGGGGGAGAGGTCTAATTGTGGTATTTCTGGGTCAAAAGTACCATTCTTCCCATGTTTTCTTTATTTCCCTTGAGATTATTGACATTTTGTTTTTCTAAATAATATTTTTCTTAGATTTATATATATATATATATATATAATTCTCCTTTTTTTGTTTGATTGGTATGACACAGAATAGATAGATAGATTTAAATTTTTCTGTTGAGTCGTTTTGTGACCCCATTCAGGGCTTTCTAGGCAAAGATACTGGGGTGGTTTGCCATTTCCTTCTCTAGTTCATTTTGCAGATGAAGAAACTGAGGCAAACAGGGTTAAGTGACTTACCTAGACTCACATAGCTAGTTAGTGTCTAAGGCCAGATTTGAAGTCATGAAGATGAGTCTTCCTGATTCTAAGCCTAGTGCCCTATCCATTGTGCCACCTAACTGTCCATAGATTTAGATAGTATTGTCATTTTTATTTGATTAGCTTGGCCTACCCATGAAAAATTACTATTTCTCCAATTATTTATGCATTTAGGCATCCGATTTTTAGGCAAAAGAATATTTTATAATTGTGTTCATTTAATTCCAATGTGTATCTAGGCAGTTAGATTCACAAATTTTTTATTTGTGTGCAGCTCTTCATGATCACTTGGACCGTAGGCATTCTAACACTGTCCATGGAATTTTCTTGGCAAAGATACTGGAGCAATTTGCCATTTCATTCTCCAGTGGATTGAGGCAAACAGAGGCAAAGTGGCATGTCCAGGGTCACACAGTTAGTCAATGTCTGAGCCCAAATTTGAATGGAGGCCTTCCTGACTCTAAGCCCAGGGCTCTTTCTACTCTGCAACCTTGTTCTGAGTATTTTATATATTCTATGATTATTTTAAATGGAATTTCTTTTTCTATCTTTTCCTGTTGGGTTTTGTTGATGATTTATGTGTATTTATTTTATATCCTGCAACTTTGCTGAAGCTGTTAATTGTTTCAACTACTTTTTCATTGGTTCTCTAGGGTTCTCTAAGTACAGCACCACATAATCTTCAAAAAGTGTTTGTTTCTTTTTTGCCTTCTCTTATTCTGCATTTCCCCCCTCTGAAGACAACTAAAACAGACACACTTTCATTGCCCTTCCTGAACTTCCTTCATCAGTTTCAGCTCCTTCTGAACTCTAGCATTCATGACACCGTTTTGTAGGACTGGGTCCCAGCCTTATGTTCATCCTCTATTACCTGACTTAAAGTAAGCTCTGGGTTGTACTGGGAAGACATGAGGAGGGAACGAATCCTAGGTGAGGAGAACAGACAGGACAAGTGCCTGGAGATGTGACATAAGGTGTCTAGGTGAGGAACAGCAACACGTCCAGTTAGGACGGACTTTAAAAAGTCCTTACCCTTTGAAAAGCCAACCTCATGATGCATCTTTCCTTCCTTAGCCAGGATGACCCTTAGTCAAGAGATATGCTGGAATCTTATTATAGTATGAAGGATTGTAAGAAATGATAAGCTTGGGAAGGTAGACTGGAGTCATGTTGGGAAGGTCTTAATAGATTTTAGGTTGATTACAATCCAAGCTGGGGTGTTAAGGGAGCAAAGAACAGGTCAATGAAAAAATGTTCCAAGAAGACAGAGAGCATTAACAAGTAGAGTTGGAGTTGTTAAGGGTTCTTCATTTTTATTAATTTAGTTTTTAATTAATTTAATTTTTAATTATTAACATAATTTGCATAGTGCTTTAAGGTTTGCAAAGGGCTTTACAAATATCATCTCATTTGATTCTCACAACAACTCTAATAAATAGGAATCCAAGATAAAATATAATATTCTCTGTTTTGCTTTCAAAGCCCTTCATAATCTGCCTTCATAAGAACCGTTAACAACTAGATGAGGAGCACCTGAGCTGAGCTTGAAAAGAAAAGATGGATTGAGAAATGTAGAGATGAGGGAAAGATACATTAGAGATGTGGAAAATGGTCTTCCTAAATATATGGAGGTAGAAGATAACATTTCATTTAGGGGAAACCAGTCCCTTTCCACCATAATAAAATAGCCTCTTTACACCTGACTTCATGCTGTCTCTATCTATCAGAAGCAACACATATCAATTCATTAAGACAAAAATCAAGGGATTTCCTGGTCTTCCTATGCGTACATGTTATTGTTTGTCCTTCATTCTCAAAGAGGACCATGACATCAGGAAGGTGATGCTGTGACTTACGTGGCAGTAAAGGAAAAGGAAGATAAGGAGAAATGTCCCCCTTCTTTCCCCCTGGGTTGGTGGTTTTATAGGAAGTTAGTCACTCCTCCATTTCAGCAGTGGCCACGCCCTCCACTGCTGTCATAGCCCAAAGGCCTTGGTGACTGGGCATTACTCGGAGGAAGTTGGGAAGGTCCAGAATTGACTGGGCAGCCGTCCTGTTAGGGGTCATAGAGCCACCAGGTTAGTTAGTAGAAAGCTGATGAAAGACTTTGATTTACGATGACCCTTTCATATTTCTACCTAAAGAGCATAAGGTTAAGGAGGAAGATGGCCAGTTACCCAGCCAGTGGGAATTGGGTTAACGGCCAATAGGACCAATGAAACTAAATCCCTACTTGTAAGCTTTGCACATTAGGCCAGATTTACCTTGCTGGCAGTTTACATAGATTTAGCCTACTAGATCACCCTCCAATCCATCCTTATGCATCACCTTCACCAACACTTTCTTCTACCTTCCAAAGTATTTTATGTTTTACAAAGTACTTTCTTCAGAATAACCCCTTGAAGTAGACAGTAGAAGGATTATTCTACTTTAATAATAATAATAATAGTTAACATTTATATGGTGTTTACTGTGTGCCAGGCACTATGGTAAGCACTTGGCAACTACTATCTCCTTTAAGAATGATCTTCACAACAAGCCTGTGAGGTAGGTGCTATTATTATCCCCATTTTACAGTTGAGGAAACTGAAGCAAACAGAGGTTAAGTGACTTGCCCAGGGTCACGCAGCTACTTAGTGTCTGGGGCCAGATTTAAACTTGGGTCTTCCGGGACTCCAGACCTATTTACTGTAGCACCTACTTCCTCAATACTTACCTCAATACTTCCCGAATATGATATGTCTTTGGTATGGATGGTATGGATGGTATCATCCAGTTAGGATTTATTTAGCACCTACTATGTGTCGAGCACTGGACTTGTAGCACCTACTATGTGTCAAGCACTGGACTTGTGGCACCTACTATGTGTCAAGCACTGGACTTGGCGGTGAAAATATAAAGACAAAAATGGGAATAGCCTTGATCCTTAAGGCACCTACCCTCTGGCAGCTGGTAGTACATTGGAGTCAGAAGCTCAGTCTGACTCTGTGACCCCATTTGGGGCATTCCTGGCAAGGATAGTGGAATGGTTGGCCATCTCCTACTTCAGTTCATTTTTCACATGAGGAAAGTGAGACAAAGTGGGTCACATGACTTGCCCAGGGTCACACAAGTGTCTGAGGCCAGATTTAAACTTAGCTCTTCCTGACTCCAGCTGCCCCTCAGGAAGAGCCAAGTTCAAATTTGGCCTCAGAAATTAGCTCGTGTGACCTTGAACAAGTCACCTAACCCTTGTTTGATTTGGTTTCTTAAATTGTCGGATGGGCTAATAATGAAATCTACCTCACAGATTGTTACGAGGCTCAAATGAGATGGTATTTGTAAAAAAAAATAAAGCACTTAGTACGCTGCTTGGCACATGTTGGGTATTTATGCTTGTTCTTTCCTTCAGTTCCTCCCTCTAGTAGAGGAAAATGACATGTATGCAGATAAGCAAATGCAAAATATGCACAAAGTAAATAGCAAATCACTTTTAAGAACTGCTAAAAAGTTCACTACTAAAATTCAGCTGCTGAAAAGTGATTTTCCCAGAGAAACAAATTCATCTCCCTGTAATGAGCCAACCTTCTGATGTTCCTTACTTAGATTGGCCCTCAGTCAAAAGTGATGCTGGGACCATACCTGAAGCTTTTTCAAGTCAGTATGTGTGTATAGTATGTGTGTGTGTGTGTGTGTATGTACGTGTGCGTGTGCGTGTGTGTGTGCGTGTGCGCGTGTGTGTGCATGTTACGTGTGGTATGTGTGTAAGGGTAAATTTTTAATGATTTGGAGTCATATTAGCAGAGTTCCTTGAAATTAAGAAGATTTTTTTTTATTCTGAGACTTTATAAAGGCATTCACATATAAGATTACATGAACTTTTCAAATAACTTGGAATAGTATGGTTATTTGTGTTTGTGTTCAGTCCCCCACCAGACTCTAAGTTCCCTGAGACCAAAGAATTTGTCTTATTATCTAATCTTTGTAGATACTCTCGTGCCTGAAATGATGTTTTGCTCATAGTAGATGATGACACTTTTCGAATGGATGAAGAAATGAATGAATGAATGAAATGACTCCTAAATAATAGCTACTTGTTAACACTGCAAAACAAAACATGACTATACGCTTCCTCTTTTGATGGGAAGTAGCCAGTACCGAGTGACTAATACTATGACCTTGATATGGATAATGGATCAGTAACATGGTTTGTACGAAACGGTTTGTTGTCTAGCTGTTCTTTGCTTTATTTTTTTCTTCTTGATTGGCACATGGGATCACTGGGAACATATTGAGATCTAGGGGCGGGCGGACTTGGGATAAAGTAAGCAGGAGATTTCTGAAGAGAAAAGGTCATTGCAGCAGTAGATTAGTAGATGAACAGAGAAACAGGAATCAAGAGGACACAGCTAGTAGAAGAGGAAGGAGGTCAAAAGAATAGAAGCTTCCCGACCGGAGGTTCAAAGAAGCTTTAACATTCTATGGGAGGATATAGCGCAAAAAGAAGGTCATAGACAGAAGAGAACTCAGGCCATCTGGTCCAGTTTCCTTCTTTTACAAATGAGGAAAATAAGGGCCAGAGTTGATGCAACTCTAATAACATAAAGGTAGCCAGTGGCTGTATCTGGATTTGAACCCAGGTCCCCTGATGCCAGCCAATCTTTGTATAGCACCATAGAGTTGATCTGTGACCCTACATCAAGGAAAAGAGCCCAATGACTTAGGTAGTTTTATAATAGCAAATTCGGGATTAATCAGTGACAGCTGATCCTTTGTGATCCTAGGCTTGAGGATCATGGGTGATGATACAGGAAAACAACTGACTGGATTGTCAGTATAGGGGCAGGGAATAGACACACTTCCCTGGCAGGAGCAATTCTCTGGCACAGTGTCCCATTGATACATGAAGCTAGATCAGAGACTGAGAACTTTAGAGGCTTTCTTGGAGAGATTTGGTGTAGGGTGGGGTAAAGAATGCAGACTCTTTCCTCTTATATCCATTCTCTGAATTTCCTCTTTTCATTTCCTTATGTTATACTATCAAGAAACAGTGACATTTCTGGGAAGGCAAATACAAACTTCTTGATTGTCAAAAAAAAAACAAAAAACAAACCTTAAGTTTTGCCTAAAAAGGGAAAGGCAGCTAGGTGGCGCTGCGGTGGATAGAGTGCGGGGCCAGGAGTCAGGAAGACGTATTTTCCTGAGTTCAAAGCCAGCCTTAGACTCTTCCTAGTTATGTGACAATGGGCAAGTCAGTTTCCACATCTGTAAAACGACCTAGAGAAGAAAATGGCAAATCACCCCAGTATCTCTGCCAAGAAAACGCTAAATGGAGGGAGCCATAAAGAGCTGGACATGACTGAAAATGATTGAATAACCACAATAAAAAGGAGGCCAGAAAAGGGGCCCGTATTACCTCACTCTCATAATTAACCTCAAGTAGTATATCATCAGAACAGAAATTGGGGAAACATTGGGAAAATCTTCGACTTCCCATCCCTTCGTTTTGTAGCCTCATGTTACCGTCAGTCTGCAGAGGACATGAAATCCGGGAAGGGGCCAAGGGAACAAAGAGATCATTCTTTGTAAAGCAACAAGAATAAATGTGGAAAATCCAAGTTTGGAGGGTGGATAGGGTGAGGTAGCCACAGGATCTGATAGATTGTGTAAAGGACACAGTTCCATGTGGATAATTCAGGATCACAGGGTCCCGGATCTGGCACTAAATGGGACCTTAGAAGCCATTTAGTTTAACTCCTTTGTGTTACAGACAAGCAGACTTGTACATAGAGCAAGCAATAAAGGTAGAATAGAGTGATAATAATTAATAACAATAACTAACATTTAACTGTGCTTTAAGGTTTGCTAAGCATTTTGCATCTATTATCTAATTTGATTTAGGCTCTCAGATGTCATTCAGTCCTTATTCTGTTGCACTTACACACGTAGATAAATGAAAATTGACTGCAATAGATTTCTGTCTCTATGGCCAAGGTGTCTAGTCATTTCTACTAAAAGGAATGAATTAATTTGGGGCATTAAAATCAGAGTCCTCACAGTAACCCTTTGCCTATTCTCAGGCATCCCATCCTGGGCCTTTTTGTGGCTGTGTCTAAAGGATGGCCTTGATTTTGGGAAAGACAAAAGGCAAAAGGAAAAGGAGATAGCAGAGGATGAGATGGATAGACAGAATCATGGAAACAACGAACATGAATTTCGACAGACTCTGAGAGATACTGGAAGATAGAAGGGCCTGACGTGCTGTGGTTCACAGGGTCACAAAGAGTTGGATATGACCAGCTGAACAACAACAAAAAAGGATGACCAAACATGTTGACTCGTTTGGGTCATTTAGCTTTGGGGGGGAGGGGAAATCACTCACATTGATTATTTGGCACCACGTCAACACCCCCCCCCCCCGCCAAGAAAAGCAAAGGAAAACAAAACAAAAAAGCAAAACAATAACACCAATACCAACAAAATCTGGTTGGCTATCAACATTTTTCACATCTTAACAAGGTATTTTGTTGCTACAGAGATACAGACTGAGTAGAAACTAAGAGGAGATATGAAAACTGGGATGACATGTCCATGTATTCTAGGGTATGGTTGGCTGGGCCAAGGAGAGAAAGAGAGTTGGAGAGAAATAATGCTGGATAACATCAAAAATTTCCATTTCCCAACAGGACCATAGTTAGAGGAGAGAGATTCAACGTGAGACTTTGTGCCAACAATTCACCCTAGAAACAGAGGCTTCTCCATCTTTGATCCATTATTGCCAAATCCTGGGTGCTGAATCATGGGGATGGCGGTCAGGCATTGTGTAGATTGATTGATTTGCATAGTTCTTTTTTGTAAAACCAAGACTGAGACTGTGAATTCAGCCTCTTACCTTATTTCCATCCATTTTCCAGGGTTTCTGTTCTCAACTTCCTTTTGATTTTGAGCCTATTTTTTTTCTTTTATCTTATCTTCTTCATTCTTAACATTCTATTTTGGTTGACACATTCATTTCTTTACTATGGCAATAGTAACAACTCACTCTTGTATGGAATTTTAAGGTTGACATCACCATGTGAGGTAGGTATGGCAAGTATCGTCTTCTCATTTTACAGATGAGGAAACTGAGGCTCAGAGAAGTTAAGCAACTTGTCCAAGGTCATGTACCTCTAAGAAAAGCAATTCTTCCACTATAGCATGCTTCTACACTAGTAAGTATAGCCACTTGAAAGTCAGAGCCTTGAAGACCTATGAATTTATGCACTCTATTAGTTTCTTCATTCATGATATATTTAAGAAACACTGGCTACATGCAGAAGAGTATGCCAAGATTTGGTGGAGATATAAAGATTAAATTTTAAAGAGAGTCTCAATGAGTATGCAAAATAGTAGGAGAATAAAGCTGATAGCAAAGGTAATTCATAGCAATCATGTGATAAGAGCATTAGAGAGTTGCAAAACCCAGTGCTGTATGAGGTGAGATGGGCAAGGTTGGTATTGATAAGAGTGATCACAGAACTATCATTGGAGGTGTTTTTTTGGGGGGAGGGGGCTTCTAAAAGATGGATAGCAATTCCTTAGGCAAAGAAAATAAAGGAAGACATCTTAGAAACAGGGAAAAGTGGCAGCCAATCAATGGAGTTTAGAAAGCCCAAGTCATGTTTGGGGGCACAGAAAGCAATCCAGTTTAACTGGAACATAGGGGAGTAAGATGAGAGAAAGCTTTAAGATTGAGAGGTACAAGATTATTGAGAAAATTGAATGTCTGGCAAAAAAAGTCTGGACTTTATTTAGTAGAAAATAAGGGAGCCACCGAAGATTTTCTTGTAAAATGTGTTTTTTTTAGGTACAAGTATTCTTCCCACAACCTTGCACCAGCTTTAACAATCTGCCATTCTTCTTCCTCAGCTTCTTCCCCCACCACCACCCCATTAGCTATTGAACCAAATGCATGTGGCAGCTTTTTGCTCCTTAGCAATGTCCACTGGATGAATAGCGGTGAGGCTGACTTCCAGACATCTTGACCCAGAAGATGGAATTCACTTAACAAGCTACGGGGTTTTGTCCCCAAGGATGCCCTAATCATCCTCTCTGAATAGAAATTCTTATACTCTTCCTTGCAGGTACCCCAGCTGAAGTGGAGGGGATATGAGGCTTTTGTCTGAATTTCTAGGGGGTGTCAGCTCCCTTTAAAATAGAGGTGCTGAGAGGCGGAAATGAGAGCAGCCTGACTAACTGGCTACATCAAATTGCCAGGGGAGAAGCTATTAGATATATGAGTAAATTCTTAGGAGATTTTGCTGAAAAGTGCTTACAGTTTTTTTCAACTGAGTGTTCATATAAACCTTATGGGCAATAGAGGAGAAAGGATGCAGGGTCTATAACCAAGCCAGGCTGTGTCTCCCTCGGGGAGATTTCGAGTGATTTGATTCAGCTCTCTAACATTGTTCAAGGCAGACTTCATCTCCCCCAGCTCTCATCAAAGCTGCTAATAGGTCCTTCAGAGCTCATAAAGAGATGACCAAATCTTGGGCATTGGGGACTCCAGCTCATTTATCTTCCACAGGCAGAATCAGATCTGATTTTTTACACTGCCTTCTCGGATGCTAATGCCATGGATGGTCTCTGCCACTGGTCAGAAGCCTCACAGTATCTGCCAGCCTCTGGGACTGACTGTGCCGAGCTTCCCTAGCTAGCTAAGCTTTGTCATTATAGACGCTTGTCTGTTCTGGTTATCTGTCTGCCTATCGATCAAGCAATCAAAGTCACTCATGCTTGGGGAGCGTGTGTATATGGGGGAAGAGCCAGATGAGGTTGCAGGGAGGGCTTGGAGGGTGAGAACAGATTTGAATGGTAGTGCTAGACACATACATATGTGTGTATATACATATATATACACATAACACACACATATACACAGATGTACGTGTACATATACATATATGGTATCCGTATATACCCAGTCATAAATATATACATATAGACATGTATGTATATATATCTGTATATATGTATTTATATACATATATGCATATTTGTGTATTAGATTGTCTTTATTACAGAGAATATTCATATTTGTGTATATCCATGAATATATACAAATCATGTTGGTTATATGCATAAATATTTAGCAGTCTAGGTATCATTCAATATGCTATAATACATATACATATACAATGTAAATTCATATGCATACACAGACATACACAGATCCCCACCCCCCACACACACACCACAATACAAATTAAACAAATGTTGGGCCTTCTCAGAAACCAACAAAAAACAGTAGCTCTCTACAAGTAGATTTTTTTTAAATGTAGTCTGGGTAGAGATTTCCTCTGCCTGATGGAACTGCAAGGGGTCCATGGTACATTTAAATAGGTAAAAATCTTTTGCTTTAATGCAAATCTTGGGCAATGGTGAGGATTTAAGAAAGCACAATGAAATAAAATTATTGGTACCATTTTAATCCGGTGTTTAGTGTATACCTTCCCTCAAAATATTTATATAAATAAATTTATATAAATAAATTTGAATGACAAAGGAGGCAGAGACAGAGACAGAAAAAGAGAAAGCTATGAGAGACAGATAGGCAGAGATGCATATAGTAGACAAGTGTCAGAATGTTTCACGTCAGAAATATTTTCACCACCGTGCTTAATATTGATCCCCTTGGAGTGCCTGTATTGTGGATTACAACATAAGCTAACAGTTCTTCTCTAAGGAAGAATTGTTGTTTATTGCATGTAAAAAAAAAAGTCTATCCACTAATAGCTTGAAATCCTGAATGTTGTCCAGGAAATTCCTAGTTGCATTCCTAGCTATTTTATTGAATCCCCTGCCCCCCTCCACCTGAATCAATTCTTCCTAATGTCAGTCTTTTCAAATGGCCCATATGATGCCTGAACTGGGTATCTCCATGTACTCTGTACTAGAGAGAGAATGTGGAGTATCATCAAGAAAACAAATAGCAGGAACTCAGGGATACTTGGACTGAGCTCAGAGGTTGTAAATATATTCTACCTTGTCTATAAAGTTGAAGGGTCCTCCTGTTATTATACCTTATGCAATTCTAATTATGGGTGAGAGGGCAGGGATTAGCAACTGAAGTGGCTGTAAAATGCTCTGGGGAGCACCTCTGGAGGCAGAACATTTGCTTGTATTCATCAATGGTTCCTATTTCACATGTTTAACACTAGGTACTTAGCCCAGTTTGGTGTCTCATCAGATGGAAGGACACATGGTCCTAGAGCATTGGGCTCCACTGATGGTTCTGTGATTGGTGAACCCAGTACACATACACATTTGGAGGAGATGTTGTGGTGGCTTATTTCACTTCTAGAAATGGAATCCCACTGTTTCCCACATTAAGACAGAAGGTACAGGGGAAATACAGAGAAAGATCTTGTTCTAGAAGGCTATCAACCCATTGTATGGTTGCTGAGGGTGTTGCCCAAGAGAGGCCAAAGACAGAATAGGAAGGAGAGATTGCATGTCCTTGGGACACATTAGCAACTACAAACATTTATTGAATACCTCCCATTGGTGTGTGTGTGTGTGTGTGTGTGTGTGTGTGTGTGTGTGTGTGTGTGTTGGTGGGGGTCGAGGGTATTAAAAATTCAGATAAACATTAAGTCCCTTGTCTTAGAGAGTGTACATTCTAGTAGTCATCTCAATCTGGAACAGTCCACCTTCCTACCAGCTGTCAGTCCCCATTATGGTACCATCCTCCCCATACTGTTTTTAAGAACCTTTTGTATTTTGTCTTCCTCTGCTAGAATGTAAACACCTTGAGAGTAAGACTTGTCTTGTTTTCTTATATTTATATCTCCAGTGCTAAGCAAAGTGTCTAGCAAATATTAAATTCTTAGTAAATGCTCTTCCTTCCTTCCTTCCTTCC
>CM053625.1:76155253-76191058 GCA_028646595.1 Phalanger gymnotis
TTCCTTCCTTCCTTCCTTCCTTCCTTCCTTCCTTCCTTCCTTCCTTCCTTCCTTCCTTCCTTCCTTCCTTCCTTCCTTCCTTTCTGTCTGTCTATTTATAATTTGTCTGATCTGGATGAGACATAAATGCAGGCAGCTATACTGGGTAATATTATATGGTAAGTAAAATGGGGCAAAACAAGGTACTATGCAGGGACTGAGGAGAAAGGTCATTACCAACTGGGAGATCAGAGAAGCTACAGCAGATAGCAATTGAGTTAAGCTTTAAAGAATGGGAGACATTCAGGGCAGCTGGATGGTACAGTGGTTAGAACACCAGCCCTGGAGTCAGGAGGACCTGAGTTCAGATCTGACCTTAGAAACTTACTAGCAATGTGACCCTGGACAAGTCACTTAACCCCGACTGCCTCCTCCATGCCTCAAAAAAGTGGAAGACATTCAATAGGTAAAGGAATGAGAGGAGAAAGGGGAATAGCATGTGTTCAAGTGACAGTCATCCAGTCTGGATGGAGTGTGATAGAACATATGGAGGGAAATAGGAAGGCAGAGTGACCAAAGCTTACCATGGCTTTGGCTCTAGCCAGTCAGAAAAGTCATTCATATCCATAAGCAAGGACTTCACTACTTATTGTGCAGTAGCCACTTGTACAATGCTAATTTTGTGTCCCTCTGCTTGGGGGCCTTGGGTGCTTGAAAGATCTGTTTCCTCAAGATCTTGGCTTACCTTATGGCTGAATAAAATATTAATGCTAAAAAGGAAATCAGGCAGTACAGACCTTACAAGGAAACCAGTTTCATAGAACTATAGCTTAAGAAAGGTAAAGATTCTTAGAGACAATGCATCTGAACCCCTAGTATTACAGGAAGAAAAAGGAAAAGTCTCAAAGAGAAGTGACTTGCACACATTCACATGACTAGTAAATAGCAACTCCTGGATTCAAACTCAGTTTTTTTCAATTACAACTCTAGGACACTTTGGAGCACATCTCTACTTAAATCATAATGGAAAACCCCTGAGCTAGTTTACACAGAGAATACAAAGATCTGTTGTCTGCATTTTCAATTCTTCTCTGGATGCAGATCACAGGTGAAATGGGCTTCCAACAATTTGGAGAACAACACTAGACTGTGGTTGACCAATTGGTCGGTCAGTGAGCCATTAGGTATTTCTTGAGGCTCCACCATCTCCACATTGGTGTGCTAGGAGTGGGGTAGGGGGCAGAACCGAGTGAGGGTGCCTCTGGATAGCCTCCATGTCCTCATACTGGGGAAGGGAGAAGGGCATACACATTGATACACCTACTAGGTACCAAGAAATGCGCTAAGCTCTTTTACAAATATTATTTAATTTGATCCTCACAACAAACCAAAGAACTCACATTTCTCTCATGCTTTAATTCCTGCAGAGCCTTTCCATCTCCCTGGCTCTGTGTGGTCCTGTTTTGTAGCTTAGGGAAACTGGGAGAGAAAGGAGAGAGAAATGACTTCTCCATTCCAGAATGAGGAATCTTAGAACTAGATTCCAGATCAATAGGTTACACAGTCCAGATCCCTGCCTTGAGCAAATCTACACCTCAGGCAATCTCTTTTAAAAGATCTCACAAAGAATGAGATTCCATAAACCTCTTTCAGGAGTTAATTCTAGAATTCAAGTTTGCATTCATTTGCTCTTTTATTTGTGGGGATGAAGAGAAAGTCATATAGTTAAGTCAATTGTTAATCCTGTCCATCCCTGCAAGTAGCCTTTGCTTTTGCAGGTTAAAAATTTCTTTGCTTTTTCCCCATGAAATCTATTTTCCTGTCATTTTAATATTATTTATTGCTTATTCTCTCCCAATCACCTTCTAAACAAGGAGGACCAAACTGGACACAATTTTATGTCCACTGCTGAGTCTAAGGGAAGGGGGCACCTTGTCTCTGGCACCTCATGCTCCTACCCACAATTCTAAGTATCATATTTGTTTGTTTTTTAATAACAATGCGACTATGGGTCTGAGTCATTCAGTTTGGAGTCCACTATGACCCTCTGGTTACATTTGCCAGGTCTCTGCTTCCTTGATTTTTTGCCATAGTATATCTGATACTTGATTTGAATCTCTAAGGCCTGACTTTCTGGGTAGCAGGAGAAATTATGATATTGTGTCATTTGGTTGTAAGCCACCAACCTTTCTCTTTTATAGCAAATTTTTGGGGCCAAGTATTAAGGGAAGGGGGAAGAGAATGAGCATTTATATTGCACCTATTATGTTCCAGGCACTGTACTAGGTGCCTTTTTACAAATATCACATTTGAAAATGGCCCCTTAAGACCAATCCTAACAGAGAAGCAACCAGAGCTGACTCTTTGTGTCAGTTTGTGTCAGTTCAATAAGTGTTTCTGGAAGACCTTCTCTGTGCCCAGCACTATACTAGAAATTATGAGGCTGGAGGGGGGTGAGGCACAGGTTAGAACAATGAAAAAAGTCCCTGTCCTCCGTATGCTGGAGTCTCACTGTGGGCTTTTTCAAATTAATTCACTTGTCCCTCAGGAATCTGTAATTTCTCTCAGGTACCCAGCTTTTTTCTGTTTGAATTAATGATTTGCCTTTTTGATGCCTGTCTGATTTTGGCTCTTTCCTTTTTCTTGATGAAACGTAAAGAAAAGAGAAAAGTATAGAGCAAGGGTTCTTAATGGGCCCATGGGTAGATTCGGGGGGTCCATAAACATAGATGTGAAAAAATTAAAAAAAAAACCAACCATGTCTTCATTTTTGCTAACCTCTAACTAAATTTTGGCATTTCCTTCAATTGTGGGAAAAATTTATTTTGAGAAAGGGTCTATTGTAGTCTATGGGGGTAAGAAAAAAAACAAAATAAACAACAGTATTCTGAAAAGGAGACTTCTTCAAGTTCCTATAGATTTCAATGGACTGCCAGTGGAGTCCATGAGAGCTAAAAGCTCAAGAATCTGGTGAAAGGAAAGAATATTGATTTTGAAGTCAGGGGATGTCTGTTCAAATCTTCTACCTACTTATTAACTGTGTGACCCTGGGCTAGTTACTTCCCATTCCATAGACTTCACCTGATGTTAATAATAATGGGCCCATTTAACATAATTATTTCTGTGGTAAGCTCCTTTGAAAAAAAAAAGATTGTTTAATTTTTGTCTTTGTATTCCTAAACCCTAACACGGTTACCTTTCAAATAATGGACACTTAATAAATACAATTGATTGATGTTTCAGGAACATCTCAGTTCAAATCTGGCCTTAGACATGTCTAGTGAGATGTGTGGCCCCGGGGAAGTCACTTAACCTCTGTCTGCCTTAATCCACTAGAGAAGGAAATGGCAAATCATTCTAGCATCTTTATCAAGAAAATCTCATGAACAGTATGGTGCAAGGGGTGACAAAGAGTCAGACATGACAGAACAACTGAACAACAACAAACCGACTGATTGAATGCATGAAGGAGAAAATTGTTACACACGTTGGTTAGAGGAGATCTTTAAAAAGTGCTTTTTGTTTATTGAGTAAAATCTCTTTTTTATACCAAAAAAGAGTAACACAGAAGAATTGTATTTTTTGGTAGCTTTCTATTGTTATAGGACCAAGATGTCCTTCCTCAGTTGTTGAAAATCGCTTGTGAAGGTCCGCCCCTTCCCTTCTCATATTTTATCACAGATACCCTCAATATGTGTGTAGATCAGTCTCACAAAGATTAGAAAAAAGAAAAAGTAGACATGTGTTAGTTATTGATACTTCATGATGGGTGGGTTTTTTGGGGGGGGCGTAGTCTAGTATTTTTCCCCTCCTTGAGAGAACAAATGACTATTGTGTAGAATTTTTACAAAAAGTAGAGATTATGATAGCAATAAAAGATAAAGCCACGGACACAAGAAGTTGTGGAAAGGACATTGTTAAGGAATTGGACTTATTACTGAATGCATACTTTACAAGAAAATGGGGAAAATCATGAATCATTTCATCATGGGTTGCAAAAAATCAGCACCTAGTGAATGCGTAGACAGACATGACTTGAATGACATGCCAGAAGCTAGTAAGCTTCTATCCTTCATAAATTCACAAACAAATCCTTGTGCTAGAAGCACAAACTCCAAAATATCCTTGAGGATGTGAAGAATGACCACATTGGCAGTGGAACACCATCACAGATAAAAAGCTGTTGGTCACAATCACCTGGGTGTAACGTTGACCCATAGGGACACTGTTTTAAATGAATGCCACCATAACAATTACCCATAACCTTCAGTCTATTAGAATGGAAAGCTCCCAAAACATAGACACCTGGAGGAAGAAATCAAAACTATTTGCGAACAGGATAAAGTACATATTGATCAAGTCATATTGTCTGCTAGTAGAGTTATCTCAAAGATGCTTTCGAGGACCCTGAAGAGGATGGATGAGCTTACATCCCAATATTTTTATTCAATCACAAAAAGCCAACATCTCAGCCACCAAAGAAGATGCTGAATATTAAATGTAAAAGAAGATTAATATGGTGACATAGCTCGGGATAATATAACTGCCTGTTATGTGGTACTTCAAGGTTTACAAAGTGTTTGCATTTGGTCTTTATTATTCCCAGTTTACACATTGGGGAAATGAGGCTCAGAAAGGTGAAGCAACTTTCTAAGGACACACAGTTATTAAATACTGGATGTGGGAGGATAGGAACATAAACTCAGTCAATCAAATCAATCAAAACGGGTTGTTTTTTTGGTTTTGGTTTTTGGCCAGACGTTATACTAAGTGCTAGGGATATGAAGAAAGATAAAAACAGTTCCTGCCCTTAGGGGCTTCACTTTCTAAGGAGGGAGACAACATTTAAATAAATAGGAACATTTAAGATATGTACAGAATTGATGGGAGGAAATCTCAGAGGAGAAGATGCTGAAGTGGGGAAGGAATCTTATCTTGTAGAAGATAAGATAATAAGATAAGATAAGATAAGATAAGATAAGATAAGATAAGATAAGATAAGATAAGATAAGATAAGATAAGATAAGATAAGAGTTAAGTCTTGAAGGGAACCCAGGGAAACCAAAAGCCAAAGTCAGCAGGGAGAGAATTCTAGATGTGGGAGACAGTGTAAAGGCATGTATTGAAAGTGGAGCATCTGATGTGAGGGAGAGCAAATAGGTTAGTGTAGCTGCATCATAGGTACATGGGGGAATCAAGTTTAGTTCTAGAGATAGAGGAAGGAGCCAGTTCACGTAGAGCATTTTATTTGATGCTAGAGGTAACAGGGAGACACTGGAGTTCATTAAGTAGGAGGATGACATGGTCATCTTTAGGAAAATCACCTGGGAAAATTATTTGACAATTGAGTGGAGAATGGATTAGGGTAGGAAGAGTCTTGAGGTAGGTAGACCAATTTAAAGGTAATTTCAATACTCCAAGTAAGAAATATCGAGGGTCTGAACT
The DNA here is from genome assembly GCA_028646595.1 of Phalanger gymnotis. NCBI lineage: Eukaryota > Metazoa > Chordata > Mammalia > Diprotodontia > Phalangeridae > Phalanger > Phalanger gymnotis. The sequence goes on from CM053625.1 coordinate 76,160,678, forward strand.
AGGGTAATGGCTGTATGACTGGAGAGAAGAGGATATAATGGAAATGTGTTGTGAAAGGGAAGATGACAAGATTTAGCAACACACTGTGTATGTGAGGTGAGTTAGAATGAAAAGTTGAGGGTGACACTGAGATGGAGAGGCTGGGTGCTTAAGAGACCAGTGATACTCTCAACAGTAACAGGGAAGTAGTGAAGAGTGGAGGGTTTAGGAGTAAAGATTATGAGTTCTGTTTTGGACATATTATATTTGAGGTGCCTACTCACTATCCTGGGAAGCTAAGTTGCATAGTGGATAGAGCGATGAGTCTGATGTCAGGAAGACCTGAGTTCAAATCCAGCTTTAGATACTTACTAGCTGTGTCACCCTCACCAAGTTGCTTAAACTTGTTTGCCTCAGTTTCCTCATCTGTAAAATGAGCTAGAGAATGAAATGGTAAAGGACTCCAGTATCTTTGCCAAGAAAATCCCAAATAGGGTGAAGGCAGAGTCAGACATGACTGAAAACAACTCAATAACAGCAACAACAACACATTATTGAGTTTTAAATGTCTAAAAGGTAAATGGTGATGTTGGAAGAGTTCAGGAAAGAGGATAAGGCTAGATATATTGATCTGAGAGTCATCTGCATAGAGATGAAAACTGAACCCATGAAAGCTGATGATGAGATCCCCAAATAAGATAGCCTAAAGAAAAAAGAAAAGAGGATCCATGTCAGAGGACTGGACAACACCATGAGTTGGTAAGCATGATGTGAATGAAGACCCAACAAAGGAGAATGAGGGGTGGCAGGACAGATACTGGGAAAACCAGGGAAGATCAGCGACATAAAAACCTAGTGAGAAGAGAGAATCCAAAAAGGGAGGATGATCAGTAGTGTCAAAGGCCTTAGGGAGGTCCAGAAGGTGAGTGTTCAGAAATGGATTTGGATTTGCCATTTAAGAGATCTCTGATAACCTCAATGAAGGCAATTTTAGCCAAATGATGCATTCAGAAGCAAATTACAGAAGGTTTAGTATGAGGTGAGAGGGAATGGAAACGCCAAGCGTAGATGGGCTTTCTCAAGGAGCCTAGCTAAGAAGGGGAGGAGAGAATAATGCACCAATAGATGGGGTGAGAGTTTTTGTTTTTGTCTTGTCTTTTAAGGATAGGAGAGACATGGACACGTTTGCGAGCAGAAATGAAAGAGCCAATAGATGGGGAGAAATTGAGATTTAGAGAGTGGGGAATAATAGAAGAGACAGTCTGTTGGGGATGATAGGAAGGGATGGGATCGAGGGTGCATACAGAAGAATTTTCTTTGACAAAGGAAAAGTCTGAATTGTAAGGAAAGGTCTGAATGATATAAGATGAGGAAAAGAGGAAGCTGTAATTCCCTTTTGCCTTCAGGCTTCATTTATTGTGAGAAGAATAATACTGACATGGGCCATCTTACATTTACATTCAATATAAATGATGTGGGACACTTTGCATTTATGTATGGTTAGTAATTTTTGTCATGGGATAAATATTATAGGATCACAGTCTTTAAGCTCTCAGGGACTTTAGAGGACACCTGATTCAATGCCTTTTTGACAGATGAGGAAACTGAGGCCCAGAAAGGTTCAGTAACTTGCCCAAACTAATAAGTGGCAGAGCTGGAATTTGAACCCAGGTTCTCTGGATCCAAATACAGTGATACTTCTTCTACATCACTGTTTTTATTCTTGTTGCTTTCCACCCTCATTTCTACCATTCTACTAACATCATTGTGGAAGTGGAAGGGCATTACATGAGACAGAGGTGCATTTGGTATTTTTCTATATTTCATGGGTTGCTGTACGCTGAGAATCCATCATTTACAATAGCAGTCAGCCTACCAGGAATGAACATTTACACTCAGCAGCCACCGTAGAGCATTGAGGTCATCTAGTCCAACTCATCATTTTACATTTGAGGAAACTGAGACCCAAAGAAATAAATCACTGCCGAAAGTCACACAGGTAGTAGGCAGAAGAGCTGAGATTTGAACCCCAGGTCTTTTGATTCCTGTCATAGTTAATTCCTTAGCCAATCACGTTTGAAGCTTTTCTAACTTGATAAAAATAGATAGATAGATGGATAGATAGATAGATAGATAGATAGATAGATAGATAGATAGATAGACAGATGAAAATCCACCAGAGCTTAAACTCCACTGCTATAGCCTTTGAGAACGCAGATTACCACCATGTCATGAAGAGCCATTAGAGAAGGGTTTTGTGGAGGCTTAACAGTTTTGTTCAGTTGTTTCCGTCGTGTCTGACTCTTCACGACTCCCTTTGGAGGTTTTCTTGGCAAAGATACTGGAGTAATTTGCCATTTCCTTCTCTAGCTCATTTTATAGATGAAAAAACTGAGGCAAATAGGGTTAAGTGACTTGCCCAGGGTCAACAGCTAGTAAGTATCTGAGGCCAGATTTGAATCCAGGTATTCCTGACTCCAGGCCCAGTACCCTATCCACCGTCTACCTAGCTGCCCATGCCCAGAGAGCAGCACAAGATGGAGGTCTCAGATGAATATAGACTAGGTACTCAGCAGAACCCACTCTCTGCTTATTTCACAGCACTTTTCATTTCACCCCTGCTGTTCATATTTCTTGTTTTCTTAAAAGCAAAATCCTCTTAGCCTGTGTCATGTCTGAGTGGTAATTACCTCGTGTCTCTTCATATGCCTTCAAGTTATTTTTCCCATCTTCACTGCCAGGGCCGCCTGTTTCTTATCTCTATTGTTCCCCTTTAAGGGGAACAGGACTTGTCTCTTGATTCTCACATTTTTGTTCCTATGTTAAAAAGTCCCTTTGAATGTGCATTTTATGGACACAAGAGCAGTCTAATTGTCTTTGTGTAACCTGAGACACCTCAATGGTAGGGCCTTTGCAATTACCGTATGAACTGGCTTTGGGGATCACACGCACTGAGGCCCCAGAGAAAATAGGCCTCTGACAGAGCATCTTTGATGAGCCATAGGGTTATTATCATGAATGCTATGCAGAGATGCTGTTCACATTCCTATGACGGTTGCCTTTCTTTATCTTTTTTCAGCCTTTCATAAATACTAGTAGAACTGTTTTTTCGGGGACTGCAGGGAATGAGCAATTAAACTCTGGGGTCATCTTATACCTGGATTCTCTGCGCACCCCTGAAGTTTTCCTCCACCCAGCTCTTTACTCCTAGTCTAAAAGTCTGTGACTTTAACCCAATTATTTGCATGTAAGCTCCTTTAGGGCAGGACTTTTTTTTTTCTTAATCTTTGTATCTTCAGTATAGACCATGCACAATTCCTTGCACATAGCAGCCATTTTATAAATGTTTGCTGAATTGAATTGAATTGTACTGAATGGCATGGTGACAGCTTCCTTTTTTCTGATAGTCTCTCAGAGTTTCGTTTTATTTTGCTTTGTTTTTGTTTTTAGTATGGTTCCTTATAGTAGGTGGTAGAAATGATTCTGAACACTCGCAAATGTACTAAAATAATCTATTTGCCCATGTTCTCTCTTTTTTAAGGATGTCCTGTATCTAAGTAAGGCAATCTGGTTCAGCTATTTTACTAGCTATGTGACCTTGGACAAGTAACTTCCTTTTCCTGGATTTTAGCATTCTCGTCTGTAAAGTAAGAGGATTAGACTAAATGAATCCTAGGGTCCTTTCTGGTTCAAACATTCTGTAGTAATGTTCTAATGTTCTACTAACATTCTGTAACAATGTTCCAGTTCTAGTGTTCTACATTCTATGTCCTCAGCTCCTTTCAGCCAGATTGTTCTATGACCTTTTAATGTGAAGTAGAAAACAGCAATTGTTGGGACCTTGATTTTCACCTGGCTCCTAATGGTCAGGTTTATCACATAAACACAGAATTTTAGATATGGAGAGAACTTCAATTGACATCTAGTCCAATGAATAGCTTAATCAGAATCCTCTGTATCATGCAGACTTCATGTGAAAAATCTCTCAGGACTGCCCACTCCCCTTTTTGATAACCTCAATTGTTAAGATGGTTTTCCTTGTATCAAGTCTAAATCTACTTCTCTGAAACCTGCAGGAGCTGTTAGTACCTCTGCTCTCTAAGACCAAACAGAAAAAACAAACAAACCTCTTTTTTTCCATGACAGCACTTCCAGTATTTGAATAATGATATCCTAGATTCCCTAAATTGTTTTCTTCTCCATGACAAACATCTCTAGTTCCTTCAACAGATCTTTCTAATCATGGTGGCTGCTTCCCTCATGATCCAATTCATCCTCTTCTGGATTGGTTGCAGATCATCAATATCCTTTTAAAATTGGGCATGCAGAATGGAGCATAAAATTCCAGATATATTCTGACCAGGACAAGATACAAGGGGATTTTTACCTCCTTCATTTCAAACTCTATGCATCTCAATTCTGTTTGTTGCTCAGTCATATCAGCTGTGTTCAACTCTCGGCGACCCCGTTTGGGCTTTTCTTAACAGACTGGAGTGGTTTGCCGTTTCCTTCTCCAGCTCATTTTACAGAAGAGGAAACTGAGGCAAACAGGGTTAACTGACTTACCCAGGGTCATACAGCTAGTAAGTGTCTGAGGACAGATTTGAATCAATTCCATTAGCTTTTTCATTTGGGAATTATGGCCCCAAAGTTACTAAACTAAACTATGCATACCCTTTGACCTAGTGATACCACTTCTAGGCCTATAAGCAGGGGTGTGCTGGCAAATGTTTACCAGGGGCCCTCCAGAGCAGGATGCCCTCTAAACTTTAAATTACATTATTAACATTTTTCTCCACCATCTTTTAAAAAGTCCAGACAATTACCAAAAATAAACCACCACCCCCAAATATGTAGCATTTGCTGATTTTGGAGGTGTAAATGCTCACACTGAAAATTTAACAATCTGATTCAGCTGTTTCCAGAGTACCCCTGTTTATTCCCCACCCACTCACCCAGAGGCATCAAAGAAAAAGGTAAAGGAGTCATAAGTACAAAAACGTTTTGAGCAGTACTTTTTAAAGTAGCAAACAACTGTAAACTGAAGGGATGCCCATCAGTTGATGAAATGCTGAACAAAACTATTGTTCATGAATGTAATATAATACTATTGTGCTGTAAGACAGGATGAAAGAGAGAGTTTGAGTGAAACCTGAGAAGACTTAGATGAGTTTAATGCAATATGAAGTCAAAAGAACCAGAATACTCTAGTCAATGACAAAAAATTATATAATAAAAGAAAGGAGAAATGACTTGAAAGACTTAAGATCATCTGTATGATGCAGTGACTAACCAGTGTTCCTATACAACTTGTTACCCATGTCCAAGGAAGTCATGGATCCAAGATGAAGAATTACACACACATTTTTTGCATCTCACAAATGAACAATGAGAAATCTATAATGTGTTTCACCACGACAGCCCTATAAACTATTTCATGCAATATTATCATATCCATTTTGCAGACGGGGAATCAGACTTTGAGAGACTGTGAGTTCCCCTAAATCACCCCGCTTCTGTGTCAGTTGTAAGTTTTGATGTTGTTCGGTCAGTCCTTTTAGTCCTGTCCAACTCTCTATGACCCCACGTGGGATTTTCTTGGGAAAGTTACTTGAGTGGTTTGCCATTTCTTTGTCCAGCTCATTTTCCAGATTCGGAAACTGAGGCAAACAGAATGAAGTGGTTTGCCCAGGATCACACAGCTGGTAAGTGTCTGAGACCAGATCTGAACTTAGGTCCTCCTGACTCCAAGGCCAGCGCTCTATCTACTGTACTAACTAGCTGCCCCCTGTCAGTTGCAAGACTTGAACCCAATTCTCATGACTCCAAAGTCAATGCTCTTTTGAATAATGCATACAGCCTCAGAATTTAGTCATACAATGTCGAACAGACATTTGTAGATATTATAACAATAGCATTTATGAAATACTTAAATTTGTGGATTTAATGAATAATCAGACTGCAGATGGGTTACTTTATAGGATGAGACAAAGTAAGGAGCTGATAGCCATTAGGGAATGAGGTTTTGTTTTTAACACCAACGACTCATCAAGGAATCCAAGTTCAAATCTGGCCTCTGATACTTACTAGCTACAAACACTTGCTCTGTGATTCTAGACAAATTACTTGACCTCTCTCTCAGTTCCATCATCTGTAAAATGAGGGATATTGAGAGCACAAGGTTGTTGCGGGGATGAAATTGCAAAAGTCCCTTTTCCCTCTGTGAGCCTCAATTTCCGCATCTATGAATTTAGGGGGCTGAATTATACAACTCACTTGATTTTGTTGATGGCACCCATTTCTGCTGTTTTATTTCCTTCTTTCCATGATCCAGAGAAGAAACAAAAATGACCAGCAGTCATCCCATCAAAGCAGTTCTAGAAAGAGTTTGGTTCTCCTCAGAGTGATGACAGGATTTAAAGGTGAGAGATGTCCCGAAGAGATTATCTAGGCAAGCCCCATCATCTTACATTGTAGTAACTGGAACCTAGAGAGATTAAGTGATTTATTCTAAGTCATATAAAGAAGAAAAAAATGGGCTTTGAACCTAGTACCTTGTACTCCAAAGCCAGCACTCTATCTTAATCCCTCCCTAGTAGGTGTGTCTAAATGTCTATGTAAACTGGCTAGAAACTTCCCTCAAAATTGTAAGAAACAAACAAAAAACAAACAAAAACAAACAAAAAACAAAAAAAAACTGGCATTCAGGTTACAATCTGGACCAAAGTGATTTTTCTAACATCCCTTACTATATTCTATCATGAATCTTCCATTTTAGACAGGATTGTCTACTTATAGGATCAGCAATTTAGAGTTAGATGTGACCTTCAATATCATCCAGTCCAATCTCTCTCATTTTACAACTGAGGAAATTGTGGCCCAGAGAGGTTAAGTGATTTGGCCAAGGTTACAAGGGTAGTAAACAGCAGGGGTAGAACATGAACCCAGATTCTTTGTCTCCAAATCTCATGCTTTTACCACTAAACAATGATAGCTTGCTAAGGCCAGCATTGACCTTCCTTACTTTTTTTCTTCCACTGAGCCTTTATTTATGATAGTATTCTCACCCATACCTCCCCTTTCTTCTCTCTAACTTCTATAACATCCCTGTTCTGCAAGACCCACCTCAGTTTCTAGCTTCTCCATGAAGTTTCTTCCAACCGCCGGGCCCATAGGGGTCTTTCCCTCACTCTGCCTTCACATGTTTTCTGTACCATTCATTTAACACTTAATCATAGACTGCCTTGTACCATTAGTAAACTTTTCATGTGAGTCTGTCTTCTGTCCCCTTGAGGGCAGAAATATGTCTTCTCAAATTTCCTGAGGACGTAAAGCTAGGAGGGATAACTAATTTATTGGATGACAGAGAAAGTATTCAAAAAGAACTTGATAGGTGGATTGAACCAAGCAAGGTGAAAAGTAATAAGAGAGAACTGCAAAGCTCTGAATTTAGGAGAAAAAACATGAATTACATGAAGACAAGACGGGGGCATCTGGTTGAACAACCATTCCATGAAGGGCAACCTTGAAGTTTCAATTGATTGAAAATATAGCACAAGCCAAGAGTAGGAAGGAAGTGGCAACTAAAAACCATTCGGTCACACTGCTACAAGTCTACCATCCAGATCAAGGATGCTGATATTTGCCTCAAATTTTGTCCGGGTCCAACCACATAGGGAGTATTGTGTTTAGTCCCAAATGCCACATTTTAAGGGGAACACTGCTATGCTGGAGGAGGTTCAGAGGAGGGTGACGAGTAATTTCAAGGGCCCGGAAACCATGTTATATAAGAGCAATGAAAGGATTTAGAGATGTTTAGTCTGGAGAAAACTTTGGAGGGGACATGATTACTTTCTTTAAAGATTTGAAGGGCAGAACAATTCCCCAATGGATAAGTAGTCAGAAGATATGAACAAACAGTTCTCAAAAGAATTACCAACTATTAACAACCATATGAAAGTTCATTCCCAGTAATTACTAATAAGGGAATTGGCAATCAAAACAATTCTGAGGTTTTACCTTTCACTCTGCAAACTGAAAAAGGTCACAAAAGATGAGAATTGTAGATGTTTGAGAGGTTGTGGAAAAACTGCAGGGGGCCTATTTCTCCTCTTCTTTGTGCTCCCAGGCTACCCAGAACCCATCTAATTGCTGGAGATCCTTGTGAAGCAGTGACTAACAAGTGAGGTGGGGAGGGTGCTCTTTTGCCCTATCCTTGTCTCTGTGCTCCCTTCCCTTTTCCCTGCACACTGATGCTCCCATCTTCAACTTTGCAGGAGGGAAACCGACCATCCCCATTCCACTCGAACTCTCAAGTCCAATACCATCTGCCTCATGGTACTTAGTAGGGCCACTACTCCAGGACCCCTGCCCTATCGAGAGGACACAACTGCTGTCATGTGTATGAACAGGGAGTCACCAAATATAATCCTTCTAGCAAGATCGAAGTCTCCCAGGTTTTATCGTCTGCTTTGTCTCTTTGTCCTAAGGTCCTCTGGACGTTCCCATCAGTCTCACAGCATCACCCTTAGGACATCTGAGCTTTTACATCTGTCCTGAAGCTGAACTCTCTTGTATGTGTTGATATGTTAGAACTTGAGCCCAATTAGAACGTCAGCTACTTGAGAACAACAGCAGTCACATTTTCCCATTTATATCTCCAGCGTTTGTCACAAAGCTTGACATAGAGTAAGCACTTTAAAAATGTTGTTATTGTTGTTGTGTGTTTTTCATTTAGTCATTCAAGAAAGGCACACCTAAAATATTGTTGGCACATCTGTGATATAATCTGATCATTATGGAAAACAACTCAGAATCATGCTAAGAAAGTGATCAAAATGTCCATACCCTTTGACTCATATTTTCCACTGCCAGATAAATACCCCAAGGAAGTTTTAAAAAACCCAGAAAAACAAAGAAAGATCCCATACATATCAAACTATTTATAGAAGCGCTTTTTTTCATAGCAGAAAAGACCTGGAAACCAAGTAGATGTCCATTGACTATAGAATGACAATACGCATTGTTGTACACAAATATAGGAGGTTGTTACTGAGCCATAAGAAATGATGAATAATAATAACATAGGAAGGCATGGAAATATTCATAGGAACTGATATGAAAGAAAGTAAGCAGAACTAGAAAATCAATATATACAAAAGCTATGGAAACAACAAAACAAAACTGATTGCCACATAACTGTTACTACTAGGCTTATCTCTGAAGAGGGGGGAAAATACCTTCTTTCCTTCACTGAAGAGGAGAAGGAAAAGGGGTGTGGACCATTGCATTTGTTATCAGACTTATGTTGATTGCCTTTACTGAACTGCTTTTTTCTCCTTTCTTTTTTTAAAAAATTTTTTGTTAAAAAGGATGACTCTTTGGGTAGGAGAAGAATGTGAGATATATTTGAAAATGAAGATGATGTAAAAATCAAACATAATTTTTTAAAGAAAATCCATCTTATGAATAATTTTTTCAAAATACTGAAAATGAATAAATAAGTAAAAACACGAAAGGCTGTCCTGGGGAAGGGAAATGGGGAGTTTGTCTTTGTAGCTCCAGAGGATAGAACTAGAACAAATACGGGGAAAATTACAGGGAAAATTAGGAGACTTTAGTTCAAGACAACTTGAGCTGTCCAACAATAAAATTACCTGTTTCGAAATTAGTGAAATTTCATTTCATTAGGAGTGTTTAAGTCAAACTGAGGGTCCCTGTCAGGGATACTGTAGAGGGGATTTCTGAATGGGGTGGGGGGAGATTTAGATAGTCTCAAAGATCTGGCCAACTCTAAGATCCATTGATTGTCCTTCTCTCCCTCAAACTTGCTGAGTTTCTGAGTATAAGAACACCAGACTTGGAATCAGGAGGCCTGGCTTTAAGCATCCCATCTCTGATGCTTACCAGTTGCAGGATCTTTGGCTAGGTTCCTGGCTCCCCAAACTTATGTTCCTTTTCTGTAGAGGTGGGGGAGGCTTATAATCATTGTATTGCCTACCCCACAGATATAAGGAAAATATTTTGTAAACCTTAAAGGACTATAGAAATGTCAGCTGCTATTGTTGTAACTATTATAACAAGCATTAAGTGTTGATTGATTGATTGGATGGACGGATCAATGAATGAATGGAATTTTAGTGACACAGATATACGAGATAGCTACTTAGTATTCTAATGTGTGTGTGTCTATCTAGCTATCTATATATCTATCTATGTGTATATATATGTATATATACATACATATATGTACATACATATGTGTATATGTGCATGTATATGTGTACATACACACATATATATACATATATATGCATTATACACACACACACACACACACACACACATCTTGTCTCCTGGTTGATTTATTCCAAACATATTTCTCATCATAGTCACAGGCTTAGTCCTCAGTCCTTTAGTCAGACATACACAGAGAAGAAAGCCTCTACTGCTCCCAGAAGTTAGCCTTCCCTGCCTGGAAGGTAGCTCTGGGACAAGCAGAGACTCCCAGGGCAGAGTGGTGCTCAGAATCCAAATAACAATGGGTGTTCCTTTAGACTCTATTTGTGGCTTTTCCTTTCAACTTAAAGTAGTAAGACATTCAACCGCCATGCTCATTTAACCCTTGTGTAAACTGTCTGCTTGAATATCATCATAATTACCCTTTTCAGGGATCCAGGATTTTGCGAGATTCAAACAATGTCTGTGGAGTGCTTTGAAATCCTTCAATGAAAGGCCAAGGGTTATTACCACTGACAAGATCCCAATGAACATTTGCCAGTTATGGCTTTCTCAGAGCCAGTATGTCTGTTATTAGTAATTTGGGGGCTTGGCATCGAAGCCTGGGAAGTTTTTTAATGGCTTGTTTTCAACCCCAGAAATAGATTTTGAAGTTTTTATTTGTTTTTAAAAGAAAAGTTTGTTTTCTATTCTCTTTCTATACAAATGGGTCTCCTCAGGGGAGAATTCAGGTTCCATGAATGGGGTTAAAAAGGGCAGAAGGTCCAGTGTCTTGTTGCCTTCAATAACATATTCCCAACTCATTGTTGTAGGGATAGTTCTTATATGCCTTCTCTAGCTGGGGACTCGGTTGTATAACAGGTAACGCTGGTGCAGTTGGCTAGGTAACTGAGGTAAAACTAAGCTGGGATGACAAGAGCTTGAATTAGAGGGTACTCATATCACTGTGGAGAGCTTCCTTTTCCTAGGACTTCCCTGCCTGCCTCCCCATCCCTGCCTCTTAGTGGCCAGTGTTTCAGAAACAGGAACTCCATGGTTTTTCAAGGAGTACTTCCTCACTCTGGCAATCCCAACCCTAACAAGCTCTTCCCAATCCTAGCTTATCTTCCCTTTTGCCCCAGATACAAAACCTCTTCATTATGATTGCTGGGAAACACTTCTGGGGTCACCTAGGAGAGATGATGACTTCCAAAAGAGTACTAACACCTAAGAGAGATGGCTGGGAGCCTTCTCCCCAGAGAAATATTTTCAAAATATTTGTTATTGGTACAAGCTAGTTCATTTCTAAGCCAAAACAAAATTGCTTTTCAGGACTGTCTTTACGAGCCAAGAATAAAATGATTCCTGCCAGGAAAACCTGGGTGGTATCCAGAGAGAAGACAGTGAAGAATATATGAAATCAGATGTGATTATGTTGGAAGCACTTTGCTGGGACAGTTGGGTATTGAAGACTTATTTTAAATAAAATTTTGACATTGCTTTTTAAAGCCTCCTCTGGCTATTGCCTAGATGAGAATCTAGTCCAGTTCATTCATTTTAAAGGTTAAAGAAACTGAGGCTGAGAAAGAGGAAGTAACTTGTCTGAGTTCACTTAGGAAGCAAGTAGCCACACTAGAATTTGAACCCATGTTGTCTGACTCTTGATCCGTCATCTGCTGAATGTTTGCTCTGCGTTTTCTTAGTCTCTTTTCTTAATTTCCCTCTTTGGTCCAATTTGCCTCTCCCTTCTATTCATCTTTTTTCTTTTCCTGTCAGTTGTTTTCTTACTAATTTTTTTTTCCTTCTTCTCCTAGTTTCACATGAAGGAAGCAGTGACTGCCATGTTTGCTCACTCTGGACCCCACTTGAGTGAGGTGTACTCACATCTCACTGGTAACAGCTTACTTCTCCATATGTCTTTCAATGATACCCCCTGCCTTTCCCACCTCTCCATTCATAGTCAGACACCCAATGACAACCATCCATCATGTTCTAACTACTCTATGGCCAAAAGGAAGAAGTGGACTGGAGCTACTCCCTTCTTCCAATGATTAGAGGAAGTGTCAGTAGTCATAATTAGAGTAAGTGAATCCAATCTCTGACTTCAAAAGAATTGTATCTATTCTTCTGTTTGTCCCTTTCTTAGCTACTTCTAATTAGTGTATTCATAGATGCTGAAGAGATACTTGGGGCAGCCGGTGATGCAGGGCAGGAAGACTTAAAATCTGGCCTCAAATACTTACTAAGCTATATGACCCTGGGCAAGTCACTTAACCCTATTGGCCTCAGTTTCCTCATTTGTGAAATGAGCTGGAGAAGGAAATGGCAAGCCATTAAAAGAATCTTCGCCAAGAAAACTCCAAATGGAGTCACAAAGAGTTGGACACAACTGAAATGACTGAACAACAGCAACAACAAAGAGTTTCTTGCCTGAGATTAGTGCATTATTAAGAGACTCTATCTGCTTTTGTTAGTCTCAGGCTAAAACCCCACAGCCCCTCCCCTTTGTGGGTCTTCCAGAACCAGTCTGTTAGCTGGGTATAGCCACTTGTTTGGACTGCAACTACATATGTAGTTTCATTTCCTTTAATCAGGGCAAAGTGGAAATGCACCATGGCAGTCAGGCAGAGTTGACAGATCTTTTACCCTTCTTCCACGAGTGAGTATATCCATTGAATCAGTTTTATGCCATCAATGAGAAGATGCCTCAAGTAAAATATTGAAGACTGGGCAGCTTTGGAGTAGAGAAGACTCATCTAAATCCCTCCCTCTGACATGTATTAGCTTTAACTTATTAAATCTCTTCCCCCCCCCAATTCCCACCCCCAACACTGTAAGTTGAAAAAGATTTACCAATAGGCTTCGGTGAAGGGAGTTTCCCAACTAGGAGGGGTCCAACACACAAGACACAGATCTGTACCAAAATATATATAAACATATATACATGCATGCATATACACATATATGCTATATGTACACATGTGTGTACATGTATGTGTCTATATATACATATATGTACACATATGTTTATATATACATGTGTGTGCGTATATGTGTGTATGTATATATACATACATATATATATGTACACATATATAGGCACACACATATTACTATGAACAAACTGTAGTTACATCAACTTAGTGTGAAGTTTTGTCTCTGTTCCTTCACATGCCAGACCTGGCTAGATGGATGACTTCAAAAGTCTACATAGGAGATACCATCATATTTTGTGGCTTATAAAGGTCACAGAAGTTGAGACAGCTGTACTGTTGCCATTATTGTGATCCTGTTGCAAAAACAAAAACACAAACAAACCACACCGCTGAGTTTGGAGCCAGAGGATCTGAATTCCTGTCCTAACTCTCCGACTCCTTATAGTCTGAGTCACTCCATGCTCTAGGCCTCAGTTTCCTTCTGAGTAAGGAAGTTGAACAAAGGGGACTTCTCAAGTCCCTTGCATTTCAAGATCTTCTGCTTGCAATCCTGGTATAGGTTCAGGCAGGTTGGATATGCAGGAGTGAGTTGCGTAAGAAGGTTGAGCTTTCCTGAACCTCCCTTTTTCTCCTCGTGCAAATCATAGCCAGAAGTAAAAGCATTTTCTCTTTCCTTTGAACTCTCAAAATGTTTTGTTAGTACCCCTCTTAAGACCTTTCATCCACCTACTTTTTATTCTTTTTCTATGCATTCATGTAGGGCATCCCTTCCTAATGACTGTGAGGTCTGTGAGTACAGGACCAACCTCACATTCATCTTTGCAGGGCCCTCTGCTCAGGATTGTGTGGCAAAGAATCTAGTGGTTCAATAAATGATTATGGAATGAGTGGATATATGCCATAGAAACATACAAATGTGAATATTTGATGGAAATTTTTCCCCAAACCCAAGGTTTACTGCTCAAGGGTAATGAGTCCAACTTTCTCTCTTTTTTTTTTTTTTTGGCAAATCTTGTATGTGCTTACCTTTCAGACATTAAGAAGCACTTGGAACACATCTGAAAGGCAATGTGGAATAATGGAGAGGCCTGAAGTTGGATCCTGCCTTTGACACAAAGCTGGACACACTAACTATGTGACCTTGGGGAAGTTATTTAACCTCTTAGCCTCAGTTTCCTCATCTATAAAATGGGGATAAAAATATCTCACCTCACAAGGTTATTATGAGGATCAAAAGGGATGATGTATATAAAGCATTTGAAGACCTTAAGGAGTTGCAGAAAGTACAGTCATTAATTATCATTTTTAACAATGGGAGGGAATAAGAATCATGATTTCAGTACTGTATTCATGGATGCTAATAGGCCAGTAACTTTTAGAGCTGTCATTTATTATCTGGCTTCAGGCACATCGAATTTCCCTGGGATTCAGTTTTGTCATCTGCAAAAGTAGGAAGGTCCCCTCCAATTCCAAATTCTGTGATTTAGCAAATGACAATTTGTTGAACTGAAATATTAATACTAATAACTCACATTTACACAATGCTTTAAGATTTACAAAGCTGTTTTCTAGCAAATACTTACGAGATTCTCACTAGGTGGTCAGGCCCAGGCTCAGGATTAGAGGATGGACTATGTCTACATGACCCAGACTGATGTGAGTGTTGCACAATTATCTGGTAAATTAAACCCAGGCAATGTAGTCAGTCCAGGACATACCAGTTCATCCAGTGGCTATTTGTCCAACCTCAGGGCTACAAGTTTATGGAAAAGCCTTTCTTGCATGTTTTCCCTGTCGATCTCAGCTGCTTCTCTTTCTGGCCTTAGAACAGTCACCAAGAAACCAGTTTTCTTATTAAAAAGTCACTGAGTAATGAGACGTAGACAGTTCTTTATAACAAAATGGATCAGGCCATTGTGTTGTGGCTAATAGTGAATCCCTACCATTAGGTAGGTAGCCCAAGGATACTTAACATTTTTTGTGTGTCATGGTGAAGCCTATAGGAAAGATGTTTTTAAATGTATAAAATAAAATATACAGGATTACAAGGGAAAGGTGGAAACAAGTGTTTATTAAGTGCCTTCCATGTATAAAGTGCTTTACAAATATTGTCTCATTTGTATACGACCCTGAGAGATAAGTGCCATAATTATGCCCATTTTAGGGTTGAAGAAACTGAGGCAAAGAGCAGTTGAGTGACTTGCCCAGGATCACACAGTCAGTAAGTATTTGAGGTCACATTCAGACTCAGGCCTTACTGACTCCAGGCCCAGCATTCTTTCCACTATGCCACCTAGCAGCCTCCAGGCATCTAATTATATTGAAATGCCATTATCAAAATATATCATTTTTTTTCAAAGTTCATGAACTTTTGGTTAAGAACCTCTGAGTTAGTCATGAGCCCTGGGTACAAATTTTGGCTCTCGACTTCTTAGCTATCTGATCGTAGACGAGTCATTTATACTTTGTGAACCTCCGATTCTTCATCTGTGATCCTGGAGTAAGGCTAGTTGCTCTTCCTGCATCAGAGGAATGTCTTTTATAAGAGAAGGACAAGGGGGGTAGGGTGGAGTTAATTGTTTCTTTTGTCATTTTTCTGGTTATTTCTACACCCTCTTTATAGACCACTGCATAGTTCACCCATCTACATCCAGTTTACGGTTAGTCAAGGCTTCACCACAGAGAGAGAGGCTACAGCTGTGGGAAGCATGTGGTTCTCCCTCTGCATGCTGCTTCCCGTCAAAATACAACAGAGCCAAAAATTAAAACATGCTACTGGCATATTTGCAAGATCACAATGAGGTCCATTCTTACCAGTTTCATGACATTTTACAAATCTTTCCATTTGTATGAAAATTTCCTCTGAATTTTGCAGGATTATTATTGCTTCTCATAATTACTTTATGTGGGAAGATTTGCCAAATCCATGGTACTCTTAATACACAGATGTAAGGCATTAGCCATCTCTGTGTGTGTGTGTGTGTGTGTGTGTGTGTGGTGGGAATGAGACAGACAACACCAGACAATTAGGTCATTTTCACAAATAGTAGGAAGAGGACTGGATTCAGAGTCAAGAGACCAAAGTATTAAATAAAATACTGATTCTCAGTAGCTGTGTCACTGTGGCCAATTCACTAAACCTTTCTAGGCCTTAATTTCCTCATCTGTTGAATGCTCCCCTCTTCCAGAGGTTGCTATGAGGAAAGTTCTCTGAAAGCCATGAAACCCTATTAAAAGGGTATTACTACTTCCTCATCACAAAAATTGCAATTCACAGCAGCCCCAGGCACAGAGGGGATACTAATTGTCCTAGGATCATCTCAAAGTGTGGTAGATGTGCCTACATGGGCCCAGTGAAAAATGCCACCAACAGTTCCCGATTGTTAGAAGAGGCGGGTGCCTTGCCTTACAAATTTTGTGTAACAAATCATTATTCTAGAGTGTGGTTTCTGAAGTAAGCCAGCTAACATTGCACATTTATCAAGCATGCTTTAGAAACCAGAGAAGGAAACATTTTCTTTGGGATGCTAATTGTAAGGTCCTGATTTTATTCACTATTGGCAATACGGAGAGAGAGCACTAGATAGGAGCCAGAATACCTGAGTTTAAATTGGCATTGCTGCTTACTATCTATGTCACCTCTGGACCTCAGCTTCCTCACATATATACATATACATATATATAGATATCTATATATATATGTATATATACATACATACACACATATATACATACATACACACACATATATATACACATATGTGTATGTGTATATATGTATATGTAAAAGGGGTTGGCCTAGACAATTTTTTTTCCTTCACTTCCTGGTAGATTTATTTTATTTTTAAATTTAATATTTTACTTTTCCCCAACTACATGTAAAAACAATTTTAACATTCTTTTTTTTTCAAATTTTAAATTCCAGTTCTCTCCCTCCCTTCCTCCTTTCCCCCCTCATTGAGAAGACAAGCAATTCGACATGGATTTTACATGAGTAGTCATGCTTACATTTCCATGTAAGTCATGCTGTGAAAGAAAACACAGACAAGAAAAGAAAAACCCTGAAAAAATAAAGAAAGTAAAGAAAAGTATCTTCGACCTGCATTCAGGATCCATCAGTTCTTTCTCTGGAAATGGATAACACCTTTCATCATAAGTTTTTTTCAGAATTGTCTTGGATCATGGTATTTGGACTAGATAATTTTCAAGTTTTTTTTTTCTTCCAGCTGTAAAATCCTATGGTTCTGTGACTATAAGTTAGAAGAAGTTCAAAGGAGGGAGGAATCTTTCTGGTCTGAGGAATGTCTCCCAGAGGAGAGAGGGCTTGAAATGATTCTGGAGTATGGGAAGGATTCAGAGAGGAAGAGAATTGGGGGAGGATATGCTAGACCAGAGTTCTTAACCTTTTGTGGGTCATGAATCCCTTTGGCCCTCTGGTGAAGCCCTTCTCAGAGTGCTTCGAAATGCATAAAATAAAATATGTAGGATTACAAAGGAAACCAATTATATCAAAATATAGTTATGGAAAAAAAATAAGTTCATGGATCCCAGATGAATAATCCCTGTAATTTAGATAATGGTACATGAAGATCTGAGACCTCTAAACACGAAGGTTTTAGGAGCCTTTTGTGGTAGTTTGCTTTTTTTTTAATTGTTGAATATATGAATCTATGATTCCTCAGTGTAGGGTGTCACTAGACTTAATTTGTCTATGCCTTGGCTAATTCTTAATGGGGTTGCTAAGAATAACCTCAGTTAGTGGGGTTGCAAGGCTGCATCTTTTGACTTACCTACCTAGCTAGTTAATGTCAGAGGTGAGATCTCAACTAAAGTCTTCATGAATCCAAATCTAGAATGTTATTAAATCCATTTACAACAAATCTGCTTCTGGTCTCAGCTCTGTGGTGGGGTGGGAAAGGAGACTGGAGCTAGCACTAAGGATACAGACCAACTGTCTTGGTGGCCCTCAGACTATAAAAAGGAGAATTCATTGGTCCAGCCTAATCTCTAATTTTGGGTCCCATGAGAGCCCCCAGGCATGGGTCTAGGAGGTAATTGGATAATCCAATATTGAATCCTGATGTCCGCATCAAAGTGGGTAGAGCATAATGGCAGTCATATGACGATGGGTGTGGGGATAGTGAGAAGGCCAATC
Source organism: Phalanger gymnotis (assembly GCA_028646595.1). Classification (NCBI taxonomy): domain Eukaryota; kingdom Metazoa; phylum Chordata; class Mammalia; order Diprotodontia; family Phalangeridae; genus Phalanger; species Phalanger gymnotis. The sequence goes on from CM053625.1 coordinate 76,178,966, forward strand.
TGGCTAGGGCAGAGTGCCTGTTGGAGAACACAATAGTGGGGTGGATTTTAGAAAGGGCTTGGATGCCAAAGTGTGTTTAGATTTGATTCATAAGCCAATGTGTAAACTGGGTCTGTGGATAGACATGTACTTAGAGCATATTAGGATCTTACATAGAGTTAGAAGTCATGTTAGAGGCCATACAGTTCACTTTCTTCCCTCATTTTACAGATGAGGAAATCGAGGGAGGTTAAGTGACTTACCAAGCTCACACAGGTAGCCAGGATTCCAGGTTCACGGACCATAAATTCAGGGTTATTTTTATTCACCACACTGATGCATATGGGATGGACTAGACAGAGGATATTGGAGGCAGGGAGACCAGGTCAGATGATGACCTGTTTAGAAGAAGATCAGAAAAGCAAGTGGCATGAGAGGATTAATCCAATTCAATAAATGAAATTCAATTTAATTTAAGAAACAATGTAGTAGGCCCCTACTACATACAACATATACTGGTATTAGGCATGTGTGATAGAAAGAAAAGTAGTACCTGAACTCTGCATCTAAGGAGCTTACCTTCGAATGGGAATGGGATAGATTGGAGCAGTTAATTATGATACAATGAGGAATATTAGGAATACAGAATAGGGAGTGGAAAAGAGAAGGTTTCTCTCAACTAGGGCTGAGGGACTAATTAGTGAAGATTTTGTGAAGCATATAATGTCTGAATTAGATTTTGGAGGGAAGAAAGTATAAGGTATAGTAAGAGAGGAAACGAGCTTGGGAGTGGGTATGCCATCTGGTTACTTAGAGAGAGAACCAATGCTTAGAGGAGTGTTCCTGCAAAGCCCTGGGGGGATACAGGGATGTGAAAACTGGTGAAAGCCGATTTTGTTTTTCAATGTGAGCTTTTGCACCTAGAAAATTAGCAAATGTTACCCATCAGGCCTTGATTGTTGTTTTGTTGATTGCCTAGACTTAAGAAAGTGATGGAGAAAATATTAATAATGTAGATTAAACTTTTAAAAATGTATCATGTCTAAAGTCTCCCCCTCCCCACCAGAAAGCTGGTTGTTAAACATTTATGAGCACGCATGCCTGGATGGACGGAAGTGGACAAAGCAAGACAAAGACCCTGAATAAAATTCCTCCAGTACCTGGGAAGGAGGGCAGGAGGGCTAAGCTGGTATTGGGAACTTTGGCCTTTATTATCGCCCCCGCCCCAAGGGCACATGATGTCAGCTGGTGCAAGCCTGGCTCCCTATCTGTAGGACTTGGTTTGGACACTGAGGGCCAGGATATGCTTGCAACCTCTCCTGGCTTTCATGCTGGTTCTCTCTGTGCCTTTCTGGATGGTGGGTCCCCAGATTCTGTTAGGTGAGTGTATATATGATCTGGTTCCCATAATAGATCTCTGGGGTCAAGGATGTTGCTAACCTGAAAAAAGAAAATCTGCATGGAAAGTGGTTTTCCATCTAGTGCCCAAGTTGACAGTTTGGGAACTGGGTGTGATTTCTTCCTGGAAGTCCTCGTTAGGGATTTCTGGCTTGTCCAGGGCTTGTCAACAAGTTCCCAGAGACTTTCCTTTCCCCTGAAGACCAGCCTTGGAGCTGTGTCATCTCGGCTCTTCACTGCAGCCAGATGAATTCAGATGCCTCCCAGTCTCGGGGACTGGGGCCGGAGCTGTCTGCCGGGACAGTCGCCGCCCGGCCATTCCTCCCCCTGCGGAGGCCGGGCTCCGGGCCATGGGCTGGAGCAGCGCCAACAGCAGTCATTCTCCTGCTGCCCGAAGCTGGGTCAGCCTCTCGCCTGCCGCAGGAACCCGGGGAGCTCCAGAGGCCGAGCCCCACCAAGCTTACGCAGGGCGGCCTCTCCCTGGCTGCACAGGTTCAGACAGAGGCCTGGGCAGACGGCTGGGCTGTGCCCGGGTCAGCGGGGGCAGCTCGGGGAGCTCTGTCTGCCTCCCCACCCCAGGTTTCCACGTTTGTTCCGAGCCTGCCGTGAAAACCTGTTGGGTAACCTTTGGTTTGTTCCCTTGAAATGTTGGGTCCTATAATCAGGGCGGCGAAGATGGGTGCAGGCGCGGAGGGAGATCTTCATTGGATTTGACATTTACTTGAATGCATGCCAAGCAATGGTTTGTGTTTCTGAAAGAGACTTTTTATCTTGGGGATCCAGCTTGCTTGGATGGGGGAGGAGGCCCTGGTCCTGCCTGAGGGCGCTGCTGGCTGACACTCATAATACCTCGGCAAAAAGAGGAGGAGGAGGAGGGGGGGAGGGAAAAGAGCAGCAGGAGGAGGAGGTGGCAGTGGTGGTAGAGGCAGCTTCAGGTTCTATAGACCTATGTTGCCTTCTATTGGCCTAAGCGCTTCACTCTTTGGTCTGGCAAGCCTGACGTGGGAGACATCTGGGTTCCGTGGTAAAGGCATTGACTTTGAAGTCAGGAACCTGGGTTCGAGTCCCACTTCTGCCGTTTCCTATGTGTGTAATCACTAGGCCTCTCTGTGTAATCACTAGGCCTCAGTTTTCTTATCTGTAAAATGGGAGGGAAAGGAGAGACCAAATGGCCTTTAAGGTCCATTCTAGATCTGAATGTATGATCCTGTGAAACTTGGCATAGATCGTTGTGACTGTCCTTCAGAGACATTTCCTTGGTAGGATGGGAGGTACTCTAGCTGAGACTCTTACAAATCCTTGCTGGGAGTATATATTGTAATTTTTAGCTGTCGTTCATTCGTTTATCAGGCAGCTGACTCTTCGTGACACCTTTTGGGGTTTATTTGGTTTTTTTGGCAGAGATACTGGAGTGGTTCCCCATTTCCTTCTCCAGCTCATTTTACAGATGAGTAAACTGAGGCAAACAGGATTAAGTAACTTGGCAGGATCACAGAGCTAGTAAAGTGTCTATGGTGGGATTTGAACTCAGGTGTTCAAGATTCCTGGCCTAGGGTTGTATTTACTTAGCAGCTTTCTGCTTATCTCTCTTGTTTATTTCACCATAATGCACTTCCAATTCTAATGTCATGTGAGTCTGAGAATCCTGGCTCCCACTTGCTGTTCTTTCTTTAGGAGACTGGATTTTCTTCATCACAGAGGTGGGGTATGAAGGCTTTTCCCCAATGGAGGCAGCATGATACAAGAGATATATTTTACAAAGCAGAAAGACTAATGACTCTGGAGTCAGAAATCCTGGATTGAAATCCCTCCTGTGACATTTCCCACTTGTGTAACATTCAACAAATCACTTCACCTCTCTGAGTCTCGGTTTCTTCATTTGTAAAATGTTGAACTTGGACTAGATTGCCTCTGATGTCCCAGCCAGGTGTAAATCTTTGTTACTCTGGTGTACCCCTCCTGCTCCTGAAGGTGGCCATGTGACCCCAATAGCCCCTTTCTCCTGTTCTTTGCAATGCTAGTGCCAAGGTGAGATCCAAGTTTCATTTCTCAATGGTTTTCTCAGCAGCACCCGCTTTTGGGAAGACCTCTCCAGGTACGAGAAGTAGGACCTTACTAATGCCTGCAAAACATTCCTTTTGATTTGAAGAATCAGGCTATTCCCCATGGCCTGTCTATTCTAAATACCATGAAGTTGAAAGAGAAATCTGATAGACTGATAGCATCAAAAGACTTAGAGCTTGATCGAAGGGGACCTTTGAGATCAATTAGCCTAAACAACTTACTTTTTCAGATGAAGAAACTTAGGCTTAGAGGATCTGTGTGGCTTTCTTAAAGTTGCATCAGTATAAATAGCAGAACAGAGTAGGAACTCAGGGCCTCAGACTTTAAATCTTTTAGCTGGCTCTATTTTGGTATGACGGTGCTGTGGAAGCCATGGGGCTGTTCACTGGGTTGGTTTCAGGCTGACTCAGGATTTTCTTTGCCATGCCCCAGCTCTTCACCCTGAAGCTTGCAGCCGCCCCAGAATTCACACTACTGGAAGTATCCTATGACCCTGATTTCTTTTCCTCCAGTCTGGTGGCTCTTCTTCAGACCTCCATTTAAGGAAGGTACCCAAGCCAATGTTGTCTCATTCCTCTCTAGACTACCCTCCTGACTTTGTCTACCATGCTCTGGATCTATTTTTCTTCCCTTTTTCCAGAGTCCATTTCTTCCCCCATGAGAATATAAGCTCCATGAGGGCAGGGACTATCTTTCTACTTTCATTTGTATTCCTAATCCGTTAAGCAGTGGCTGGCCCATAGAAAGAGATTAACAAATGCTTGGTGGTGGTGGTGGTGTTAGGTGGGCTAGCATGTACCTTTTATAGAAGGTTATTGGATTTGGGGTAAGACTTCTGTTCCCTGGTCCCCGAAGTGTCCCCATTCTACCTATGTCCAAGGATGGGATGTGCTGACAGAGCAGATTGAATTTCATCTTAATCTTGATTAATTGATGATGGAGACTGAGCTCAGCTAGTGTGAAGTCAGAAGCTGTGAGAGTGTCAGACAGACAGACAGACCCTGAAATGGAAGCATTTTCACTCCCTAATGAGATCTAATTGAGGTCTAAATTGGAGCAGATAATCTGCTTAAATAAACTGCCAAGAAAGGAAACAGCTGCTAGAATATTATACTTCTGTGGATCCAACTCTAGTTACAGAAGAGAATATTATAAAATGAAAGCTTGAAACAACACTCTGTGTGTGGCAGTTAAGGGCAGCCGGGGGGGGGGGGCAGGTAAAACAAGCAAGAAGTTTTCTGTTTTCTGAGGTTTTAGTCTGGGGAGTTAGAAAGCAGGCTCATAACAATTCACATTTACCACTTGAAGGTTTGCATAATGCTTTCCTCACAATAACCCTGTGAGGTAGGTACTGTGGTTATTCTTACCCCTGTTTTCCAGAAAAAAAAGAAACCGCTGGTCAGAAAGAAGCAATGACCTACCATTTACACATAACCAGAAGGCATCTAGGGCAGCGAGGTGGCACGGTGGATAGAGCACTGGGCCTGGAGTTAGGCAGACTCATGTTCCCGACTTCAAATTTGGTCTCAGATACTTAATAGCTATGTGACCCTGGGCAAGTCACTTCACCCTGTTTGCCTCAGTTTCCTCATCTGTAAAATGAACTAGAGAAGAATCATTCCAATATCTTTGCCAAGAATACTCCAAATGGGAAGACTCACAGAAAGTCAGACATGACAAGAAAATGACTGAACAACAAAGATGCCATTTAAGGCAGGGTTTGAAGCAAGATCTCTTGGCCTTAACTAGCGCCCTATGCACCAGGCCATGAGAACTCTAAAAATATCCCTGTGCTTATGGATTGTCCCTGTCCTTCTTTTCTGGGCAAGAAGAGTGACAAAAACAAGAGGATGAGGAAAGTCTGAACAAGTTACACATCTTCTCTAGGACTCATTTTCTTCATTTGTAAAATGAAGGAATTCTATTAGATCACGTCTAAGATCTCTTATTAATCTGACATTCTAAATTCTATGGACTCATGTCCCCTCAAGCTCTGACCTAGGTTCTATTCTCTAAGATTCCTCCAAACTCTTCTGTGTTCTAAAGGCCCTTCTCAGCTCTGACCTTCTATGTCCTATGTTCCATGTTCCAAGATAGCTCCAAACTTGGGTATCCTTTATGTTCTGAGGTCCCTTCTAGATCTCATAGCCTTTAGACTATGAGATATAGGAGACAGGATTATATTCTAGAGTCCTATTATCCTATTAATTAATTCTTAAAGAGTGATTTGCTCTCACAGACTCACTTTGGAAATAATTTCCTTTTCCCAGAACCCACCTTGGAGTTGAATCTGTGTTGCTTAAAGTTGTTCTTCTGACTAGGGGAATATTTAGGAGCACCCAGACCTAGGCAAGGCAGGCTATTTTAAGGAAGCAGTAACATTGCCTTAAGCTTACGAGCACTTGCGAGTTCATTTGGCAGTGGCCTAGTTGCACAACCAGACAATATTTGGCTCCAGTAACTTTAAAACAACAGTCACCTGAGTTGTTTGACATGACAAGATGGGGTAGCTGCTTTCTAACATCACCACACCTGGGGTGTGGACTGAGACCTGAGTCTGAAGTCTGAACGTCTTTATCCATGTTGGGGTGTGGTGGTGTCAAGCACTCTGTTACCTTTTGGGAGAACCTCGCCGTGAATCAAATTATTTTGCACAAGCTTTGTGTTTCTTTTCCAAGATCTTGACAACTTGGCAAACCTTTTAATAAAGAAGCTAAGCCATGGCCCACCATTTTAATAGATGGGATTGAGCATTTATTAAATACCTACGATGTTGCCAGGCCCTTTGCTAAGCTCTTTAAAAGTATTATGTCATTTGATTCTTAGGACGACACTGAAAGGTCAGTATTATTATCCTTATTTTACATTTGAGGAAACTGAGGCAAATAGAATTGAAGTGACTTGCCTGGGGTCACATAGCTAGTAAGTATCTGAGGTCATATTTGAACTCAGGTCTTCCTGACTCCAGATTCAACACTTTTATCCATTGGACCACCACGGTCTAGATAAGTTCCATGAGCGCAGGGACTACGTTTCATTTCAACTTTGTACCTCTCTCAAAACACCATATATAGCAGGCATTTAACTAAACAATGAATGCTTGTTGAATGAATGAATGAACAGTAGGACTGATCTGAGCCAGGCCTGACTTAGACTCTCAGATTCATTCAACTCAGCAGGTTAGGCTTGAGATTAGAATGAAATGTGATACTCGTAGACCATCTAAGAAAAAAAAAAAAGAAATTTTAACAATACCATGGAAAGGGTAGCCCGCAAAGATACAATGTTGATTCAGCTGGGAACAGATCCACTTGCTCAAGCATTCACCATGGGGACTTGTAAGAACTGTATACTAGACCTGAGGAATGATTGATTCCTCATGTGACAGACTTTTGTATTTAGATGACCAGGAAGCCACCTCAATGGCTCAAGCTTTGGTGCCTTTGTCCAGTGGCTAAATTACTGAGAACCCCACCAAAGAACTTCTGTTTATGCGAGTTATATCTATCTTTCTATCTTTCTATCTATCTATCTATCTATCTATCTATCTATCTATCTATCTATCTATCTATCTATCTATCTATCTTTCTATCTATTTTTACCATAGTAGAAATTAAAATGTCTTGTTATCATTGTTAATATAGTTTTGACCTCATGAACCTCCTAATAAGGTCTCCACACTTTGAGAATTACTGCCCTTAACCAATCAAATCTTGAAAACATTTTTGTCACCTTTTAGGGGAAAATAAACCAAATCTATATGACAAAGGCATTAGGAGATGTTGGTCCTACCACAGTAAAGTTAAATTTACCCCTTCCTCTCCACACTGGTACACACACAATCATTCTATTTTTTCTTTTTTAATAAGTATTTTAATATTATATTTTCCCCCAATTATATGTAAAAACAATTTTAACATTCCTTTTTAAAACTTTGAGTTCCAAATTCTCTCCCTCCTTCCTTCTTCCCTCCCTCATTAAGAAGGCAATTTGATATAGATTACACATGTGTAGTCATGCAAAACATATTTTCATATTAGTCATGATGTAAAAGAAAACATAGACTAAAAAACCCCCAAGAAAAATAAAATAAAAAATAGTATGCTTTGATCTATCTTCAGACTCCATCCGTTCTTTCTCTAGGGGCAGATAGCATTTTTCAACATACATACTTCAGAGTTGTCTTGGGTCATTGTATTGTTGAAAGTAGCTAAGACATTCACGGTTGATCCTTGTACAATATTGTTATTACTATGTACAATGCTCTCATTTCACTCATTTCACTTTGCATCAGTTCATATAAGTCTTTCCAGGTTTTTCTGAGAGCATCCTGCTCATCATTTATTATAGCACAAATTCCATCACAATCATACACCACAACTTGTCTAGCCATTCCCCAATTGATGAGCATCCCCTCTATTTCAAATTCTTTGCCACCAGAAAAGAGCTGCTATAAATATTTTCGTACACGCAGGTCTTTTTCCTTTTCCTTTTTTTTTTATCTCTTTTGGGATGCAGACCTAGTAGTGGTATTGGCTAAGTCAAAATGTATGCTTAGTTTTATAGCCCTTGGGGCATAGTTCCAAATTGCTCTACATAATGCTCGAATCAGTTCACAACTCCACCAACAGCACATTAATGTCTCATTTTTCCTATATCCATCTGCAACATTTTTCATAATAGGTATGAGGTGGTACCTCAGAATTGTTTTAATTTGCATTTCTCCAGTTAATAGACAGAAGCACTCTTTTAGATCATCTTTATTCTTCTTAAATAGAGTGAAGAAAATAGACTAGGCCAGAACATCCAATTTCCGCTTCTGGAGGCAAAAAAGGCAGGTGGAAATGTTCGAGTGGTGGGTGGGCATGGGCTCCTGAGCACAGCTCAGGGCTTATTCTATCATCTTCCTTGGGTCCCATATAAACTGTCTGCAGAGGCCTATTTGGTTTTTGTTTATTTGAAAATAAGCAGATCTCTAATGTCTGTCAATGTAGAAGCAGCTCAAACACTATTGGGAAGCCAGAAAAATTAGGCAAGAGGTCACAATTATTTTCATGTGCTATCTGACTCCAGCTCACTTGCCATTGTCTCCTGTACATTTCCCATCTAGAAAAGTGCCCTATGAGTAACTAATTTCTGTTTACTGATCTATTCAGCAGTGGCGTTTGTTAGGGTTTAGCTGAAATAAAGGCTGTATATAAATGTCAAGTTTGATGGGCTCTGAACAACGCTAAAAATTCTCTGTAAATTTTGGCTGGTTGAATTAGCAGAGCTTTGGAGCCATCTGCCCCAGGCTCTAGACTGTGACTTTCCAGATTGATCGTAAGCCTTTCAACTCCATTTAACAAATATTTATTGAGTGTCAACTGTGTGTAGAATATTCTATATTATACCATTCCAAGAAACAATTCATAACATATCCAGTGCAGAAGAGATTTGTATTTCTAAAGCCCTGAAAGTCACGAGGCACAAGAAACCATGTTAATATGCCTAAATGGATCATTTCTGTTTGCTTTAGACTTTGGATGAAAAGTGAGGCCTCAACCCAGAACTACTAGACCTTATCAGAAGAACAAAGATCATGAATATCTTTAAAAAAATGTCACTGTAGCAATCTTAATCTCCTCAATAAGTTGTACAGTAATTCAAAAGAGATCATCTTAGCTATCTAAACTAATAATACAAAGTGGATGAAAATTATATATCACCCAAATTATGATATATATTTGGAAGGGCTGAGCATTGGCTTAGCGTAGCAGTATAAATATCTTACATAGGCATTGGAAGATAGACAATGAGCTGGGTACAGGAGGATGAAATCAGGCTGAATCACATCTGGAAAATTGCACAAGCCTTATTTTTTAATAATTCTAAGCTGTTCCTTGAGCAAAAGCCCATCTTTTTAATATCACTGGTCTCTTAGTGACTTTATATGATATCGAATCAGTGAATATAACAATTTCATAAAAAGAGAATTGTAGATCGCCTAAGGGGCAGAGGAAGATAATATAGTAGGTTCAAGGGTGGTAAGTAAACTGTAACATAATACCAACCATTGTTTGTGCACAAGAAGTATCATAAAAAATCATCAGGGACATGCTAGATTGAAAAGAGGAATGGAATAGTCATATAGTGAGAGGGAAAGATGGTAGATAGTCCTAGCTTTCCCTATTTCTGTTGAGGGTACCACCATTCTTGAATCACCTAGGTTCATAACTTAGGAGTCATCTTTGACCCTTGACTTTAACTCATTCCTCATATCCAATTGATTGCCAAGTCTGGTCAATTCTTATCAACTAATTGATCACTCTCATTTTTAAGTACTTACATTTGCCATGGACTTTTTTCTTGCCTTTTTTCTGCTCACACTATATCCATCCTGGACCAGGCCTTCACCATCATTCATCTGGACTCTTACAATGGTTTTCCCACTTTACCTGCATCATTTCACTTCTTTCTACTCCAGTTCATTCCCTACTTGGCTGACAAATTAATATTCCTAAGTTGCAGGTCTGATCATGTCACTTTTCTGCTCCATAAGATTTAGTTTCTTTCCATTGCTTATCAGATAAAAATAAAACTCCTTTGTTTGACATATAAATACCTTTGCAATCTGACTCCTGTCTCTCTAGGCTGACTATGAATTACCTTCTTTCACACACTCTGCATTTCTGCCAATCTGGTCTGCTTACTGTTGCCCACAGATGACACTCCAATTTCTGCTTTGGTTCCTTATCCTCTAGCCTGTAATGTCTTCCTTCCTTTTTCTTTCCCTTCCTTCCTTCTCTCCTCCCTCCTCCCTCCCTCCCTTCCTTCCTTCCTTCCTTCCTTCCTTCCTTCCTTCCTTCCTTCCTTCCTTCCTTCCTTCCTTCCTTCCTTCCTTCCTTCCTTCCTTCCTTCCCTTTCTTTGAACACCTGAGCCTTTGAAGGCTCAAGTCTTCAAGACACCTTTCTTTATTTCCCAAACTGTTGATGGATCTGGGAAATTTTGATAAAAGATGAGAGAGTAAAGTGGGAGAACATTGACAGACAACTGGACCACTCTTTGTGGCTGGATAGATACCATCCAACACTGGCTTCATGGATTGTTATCCACAACCGATGAGCCATGTGGGCCTGTGGTGCAGAACCTCTATTCCCTGCCCTCCCCTTCTAGTCCTCAATTTTCTCTTCTAGAGAATAGGGGGAGGGGAGTGATACATTAGATGTCACGTACATTGTGAACACTCAAGAAATATTTGTTGACTGAAGGAATGTCTTAGATCTGTGATACATACAATACTTAGAAGTTGTTTTACATGGACTCTCTTAGACAGTCAGGTTGTTGAGTCATACTGAGTCACGCACCTACAGAAGGCCTGAGGGGGTCAATAAGAAACAGCTGGGCCAGACAACACAGCTTCCACTGGAAAAATCAGAGGCCAGCCAGGGAGGAGGTTGGCCCTAGAAAAAAGGAAGAAAACTAGAGTGGGGAGGGGGGAGGTTAAGAGGGTTTGGCTTCCCAGGAAGGAAAAATAAAATGAATAGGTAAACTCAAGAGAGCTGATTGAGCTATGGTGGTTTCTGGAAAAAAGCAATAGTTTATTAATGTGGTAAACAATGAAACTTGGCTTATCAGCTGATAATAAACTGAGAAGGCTGAAGCAGTGAAAATTCAAGAAAAAACCTCTTTATGGAAATAATGGTAATAACATGGATAATAACGGCAACCTGAAGATTATATGAGAGACACCTTGGCATTAGACTGGTCTTAGAGTCAAGATGACCTGGGTTCAAGTCCTGGTCCTTACACATGTCAACTATATGATCAGTTCAAGTCACTTAATTGTTCAATGTCCCAGGTAACTCTCCCAAACATTACATTATTAGCAGATTGCCAATCTGTATCAACGGAGAGAATTTCCTCTCTTGGAATTCAATACACTGAAGAAAGCACAGATCCAGCTCTCTTCCCCGCAAAGGAGAGGGCAGTTTATATAATGAAAAATTAAATTAAGAGATGGTGGCAGGGAAGTTGGGAGGAGAAGCTAAGTTGGAGGGAGGAGGATGATTTATTTAGTTTTGGATGAGTTGAGTTTGAGAAGACAGAAAATGGTCACAGCTGATTTTTATATAGGTTACCAATGTTCCTAGACCTTGAGCTGAGACAAGATATAAACCTAGCTTGCCTGACTCCAACTCTAGTGAGCTTCACTATGTGAAGTTGTCACTATCAGTGGCACCACAGCCCACAGTTTCATTAGGGAACTAGATATCTATGTAGTGATTTCCTGAGTCCTTTGGAGTTGTGGGACCTGATTTAATTTCAGAGGCAGGGCCAGTATCATTATTTAGATAATGCTTAAGACTATGAGACAAGATTAAGGAGGGTGGTGGATAAAGACAGAGAGAGAGAGAGAGAGAGAGAGAGAGAGAGAGAGAGAGAGAGAGAGAGAGAGAGAGAGAGAGAGAGAGAGAGAGAGAGAGAGAAGGATGACAGAGACAGAGGCACACACACACACAGAATCAGATCAGAAAAGATTTCAAACCCTAGGTTCAAATCCAGCCTCTGATATTTGCCTTGGACAAGTCATTTAATCTCTTTGGACTCCAGTTACTGCATCTGTTAAATGAGGGAATGGAGTAGACTTAACCCTTTGGCTTTAGTTACTT
>CM053625.1:76191558-76213532 GCA_028646595.1 Phalanger gymnotis
GGCCTTCCTACTACAGCATACCCGTATACCCATACAGAATGATATGGAGTCCACATTCATTTCAATACACATATACTACCTACATATGCACATAACGATTATAGCTAACATTTATTTTAATTTAAGGTTTGCAAAATGCACTTTATGCATTATCTCATTTAATCTTCAATGTGACCTTGTGAGGATGGATTGGAGTAGGACAAGAATTCAGGTAAGGAGGCTCATTAGGAGATTATTGCAATAGCCCAGGCTAGATGTGATAAGGGCCTGAGCTAAGGTGGTGATTGCAGGAATGGGAGAAAGGAGAATATGTGAATGATTTTGTGTTGATAGAAAGTATCTATCTTTCTGAATAGTATCTGAAAAGTATCTATCTAACTGAATAGACATGTAGGATGAGAGAGGGTAAAGGATTGAGGACAGACCTGGGAGACTGGAAGGATGGTGGTATCCTTGACTGTGCTTAAGGAAGCTGGTAAAAAGAGTGGGTTTTGTGGGAAAGATAATAGATGTTTTGGACACACTGAGTTTGAAATGCCTCTAGGATACCCACTGAATACCAGAGAAGAGTTACCCTGTGCTTCTCTAAGTGGTGAGATGGCAATGTAAAGCACCCATAATTGCCAGCTATCTCTCAGCCACTCCCTCCAATGACAGGAGCTGGAAAACTTTGGATCATGGTTTCTGGACTTTAGATACTCAACTCCTGTCCTGGTCATAGGAACATAAACTCTTACTGCTAGAAGAGAACCAATCAATCAAGAAGCATTTACTAAGTGCTTACTTTGTGCCAAGCACTGTGCTAAGTGCTAGGGATATAAAGAAAAGAAAAAACCCACCAAAAATAAAATAAGAAAAATAGCCCCTGCCCTCAAGGAGCTGACATTCTAATGAGGGAAACAATATTTTAATAAATAAGCAGATGCATATAGAGGAGAGGGAATGTAAACTCAGAGGAGGCAATACTAGCAGCTCAAGACACTAGAAAAATACTCCTGCAGAAGATGGCCTTGGGGCTGATTTTTAAAGGAAGCCAAGAATTCTAAGAGGTGGGGGTGAGAAGGGGATGAGGGACAGTCATCGCAAAGGCACAGCTGAGAAATGGAATGTTGTGTGTCCCTAACGGCAAGTATGCCAGTAAGGTGTAACTTGAGAAATCTTCTAGTGCCTCTGGTCCTCATTAAAGACGAGGAAATTAAGGCCTAGAAAAAGAAAGCCATTTATTCAAAATTGTGCAGGAAGTACTTCTTCCTACTTGGATTAGAACTGGCAAGGTCCCTCTTACTGCTGCTTTGTGTTACTCCTAGGATGAGAACTCAGGAGTTCTTGTAAGAATGTCTGTGTAATAAAGAAAAGACTGGTTATCTCATCTAACTCCATAATGAGGAACTTCCCCAATTATCCCCTCCAATAAGACTCAGTCAGCCTCACCATCCCTGCTCCAAGAATCCAACCACATGACTCAAAGTAAAGGATTCCATGTTTTTCTGAATGCATCGTCTTTGGCCAGACAGCAATTCTAGGTGGCTCTGACTTAGAAGATTGACTGAAACTTTGGAACCAAGTCCAGAGTCCACAAGTCTTTACTGGATACCTAGCATGACCCATCCCTGTGTTTGATGTGGGCTGAACAAAAGAGAGAAAGAAAACATAGCCCTTGGCCTCAAGGAGCTTGCAATAAAACACATGAAACCTCATGAGACCTTCAAGATTTTCTTCCAATATCTTTGCCTCAAAAACAGTCTTCTAGGAGCCACCAATACTTGAGGCTCACGTCCTGACTGTGTACTATCTATAGACCCAAATGGTTTTTTGTCTCCTTCATTCTCCATGGCGCCACCTTGTGGGCAGTGGGAATTCATGTACTATTTGGAGTTGTCTCTACTTCTATAAATTATGTGATTCTAAGTAGAATTGTATTTTATTCATATTTATTTAGGGAAGAACACTTTAGAGGCAATCTTCACTCAACTCTTCTGTTTTGCCAAGGAGTGAATTGAGTTTCAGATAGGTGAAATACTTTGCTGTTACTTTCCTTCTTCGCAAAGCCTATCTCATATGAAGCCTTTCTTCATCCTCTACTGATAAAGCTTCCCCAATAAAATTATCTTGTCTTTATTTGATATATATTTATATGTGTCTGTGTTGTTTCTGCTGATAGAACATACCTTTCTTGAAGGCAGACAGTCTTTTATTTTTGTCTTATTATCTCTAGTCCCTACCAAAAGTGCCTGGCACATGATAGACACAATAAATAAATTCTTGTTAATTGATTTTTTCCAAGCTCACAGGGGTAGTTAGGCCTCATTTTGAATCCTCATTTGGCTATTTTGTGTCCATATGACCTTGAGGAAATAATTTAACCTCTTTAGACTTAGGTTTTCTCACTTGTAACTGTGGGAGAAGGAATGGATAGTATCTAAGGTTCCCTTTGGTTTCAAATTCATGATCTTAAAATATACTTAAAAGTGGTTTTTTGTTTGTTTTTTCTTCCCCAATCTTCCCCCCCCCCTTTTTCTTTCTCCCTGTGATGTATGAATAGCTTTCTACATGGACAAGAGGTATACTTTGGAGAATGAAGGTAACATAAAAAAACAAAGATACCAGTACAAGTTAGTCTTTAAAAAAAAGAAATTTATTCTTTTACTGTAGGTTAAGCAGTCCCCCTGAAATCTTTTATAATATTTCTTTAGTAAACTCTTTTTAATATACAAGTTAATACTGCAAAAGAAACTTTGGCCTCTATAACTTCCTATCCAGTAAAATATTTTGCCATTATGTAACCATTGATAATTCATTCTTTCCCAGCACTGAATTCCTTTCCACCTTATGGGCTGATAAGATCACTTTGTTCACTATGAGAGCCCTACTATTCAAGATCTCTCTGTGTTGGATAATCTAGTTTTCTTTAACATTTTCAACCTCGTAATGCTTCAGTGCATCTCTCAGAAAGGCAGAACAGCCAGAGAAAAGTCAACAGAAAAGGAGTCAAGAAATCTGGGTTCTAGATTAATTGTTACTACTCAGCTAGGTGACGTTGGGTAGACCATGTGACTGCTGTGGGCCTCAGTTTCATTTCTCTTGCCTGGCTCATTAGGATGCTGTCAAAAATGAAAGTGGAGATGAAAATGTAATGAACATACAGGCTATCATTACCTTGTATTCTCCATGTCCCCTCTCAGAGATGAACCTTGAATGCCAGCCTCCACCTTCCACCTCTAGTCTGCATGTCTTGTTAGACTCTAGGCTCTAATGATGAGCATTCCTTTTATCACAGCCTGGTGTCAAGCAAAAATTTTCAGTAACCTCAGAGTGTTCAACTTTTCCTTTTTAGATTTTAGTAAGTGCTTTATTTTTTTCTCTTATTTTATCTAATCTGGTCTTAGACATGATTTTTTTTATGATTCCTCTACACTGGTCAGCAATATGTTGGTTACTGTGTGACAAGGAATTGAGGCTATGATGGTAGGGGTGGGGCACAAGTCATCTGAAACCCTTGTCTATCGCTGGCAAGATCTGTTGCTTTTATGATCTAATGCTGGAGCACGTAATGAAAGTGTGCATGACTTTTTCAATTCCCCTCAAGGATACTTGTGATTCGCTCACTTTGGTCATCAGTGTCATTGACACTGAAGAATTCCAATGCGTCTTACCTTCTTGTAGTACCAGGACATGAAGGAGATCCATTTACTCCACAATTCTCCACATCAAGCTGATCACCATATCAGATTCAAGTAGGGTCAGCCTGCAGCCTTGTGCCACCCCCAATCTATTTTTTAAGCTAATTGAAGAAGTTTTATTATATTGACTATGGGGAGAGGAGGACCCAATCATTGATATCACCAGAATCCAACTGACTAACATTTCAGGGTAACAATCTCAGAGTACATAGAAAGTTACTCTGTATATCATCCTCATGGGTATTCCCTTAATTTGCCATTACCTCCTTCCCCTAATTCCCTTTGATAGGGTTTTCATTATCATCGTCACCACCCCCACCCACCGTAATTTTAATTTAAAAACCATACTTATTGTGTATGGTGACATCACAGATATAGATTTAGAATCTCAGAGCTTTAAGTCACCTTAGTAGCCACCTATCCCAAACCACTCCTACCAAGAATCCTCCCTATGGCCTCCCCAGTAAAGAGTCATGCAGCCTTAGCTTGAAAACATCATGTAGTTAGGAGCCCACTGCCTTTGTAGGCAGTCCATTGTCCTTTTGAATAGATATAAGATATTGCATAATATAATAATAAGATAGTAGATACTGCATAACTAAGAAGTATGCCTTTTTTGGAGTAGATATCTATCTCTGAAATTTCTGCCAATTGCTCCGAGTTTGGGTCTCCAGTTTCAACCCAAGCACATCTAATCCTTCTTCTGTTTGATAAACTTTCAAATGCTTAAATACGATGATCACCCACTTCCCCTCTATACACACACACCCCAAGTCATATCTTCTTCCATCTAAATATTCCAAATTCCTTCAACTAGATCAGGGGTTCTTAACCTGGGGTTCATGAATTTTATTAAAAAAACATTGATAAATATATTTCAATATGATTGGCTTCTTTTGTCATCCTATGTATTTTATTTAATTAATTTTAAAACGTTATTCTGAGAAGGGGCCTGTAGGTCTCACCAGACTGTCAAAGGGGTCGATGGCACACACATACACAAAAAGAAACCTGAACTAGACAATTTATGGTACAGATTTTAGGCCCTTCACTATTCTTTTCGCTTTTCTACATGGTCTCTCCTTATTAATGTCCTTTCTAATGTAAGGTGTGCTGTTATGTAAGACATACCTATCCACATGGGATCTCTGAATATAAAGACAGGTGGCTCAAAGGGAGGCATTAGTAAGCATCTCAGGAGTCTTGCCTACTCCTCTCCAAGAAGACTATGATTCCTGCCTTAGGGGGATCAAGGCAAAAGGCCACAAGACTGCCCTCTTAGTTGCATGGAAAATAATGTCCTACTTTTCTAGAAAATTTTCTCATCTGGAATGCCCTTTAGCAGTTAAATCACAGGCCCAGTCACTATCACCAGAGCACTTTTAAAATTTATGATGCATTTTACATACATCATCTCCTAAGAACCTCAAAACACAACCTTATGAGGTAGACACTCAAGGAATCATTAGCTCCATTTTACAGGTGAGGAAACTCAAATTCAAACAGATTAATATTTCACTTAGGGTCACAAAGCTAATAATAAGTATAGAAAGAGGGATTCAAACTTAGGTTTCTCGGGACTCCGAGGCTAATATTCTTGACACCATGCCATGCTGCATCCCCAAAGCCACGTATTCAATTTTGTGGTGGTAGTTTTCTTTGGAAACAAAAAGTTTCCTTTATGTTCCTTAACATTTTTATTTTTGGAAGTGTATTTCAGTTCATTTCAGACACATGTTCTTATAGTCATTGTTACAGTTATTGGCAGGTAAGTCCTACACACTGGTGTGATTTGAGAATTGCAGGAAGAGATGAGAAATCCTAATCCCCTAAAAATATACCCATTATCAACCTGTCACTGATGACTGAAATTCCCACTATTAGAAATTCATTCCTTTGAGTTAGAGTTTCATCCCTTTCAAAATACAAAATCTTTTTTGGCATTCAATCATCGTCGACCAATCATCTTTTAGTATATAAATTGACTTATTAATTTATTTTTCTCACTGACAGTCCACGGGGCACGAGGTACTTATTACTGAGTGAATGAGAGGAGAAATCTTGATGTCAGTAAAAAGAGTTTTCTGGGTATCAGAGACCACTGAGCAAGGGCAAGTCTACGTGGGGAGCTGTGCAGCAGCGGGGAGGAGGTAGAAAAATGGGAAGTGGGAGACACTGAGGACAATCTTTTAAATGTCAGTATTCCTGGTGGTCCTGTGCCTAGAGTTAAATTAGTGCAACTTCCATTATAAATGGGCTTTAGTCATCTCAGCTAAGTCCTCATTGGTTGACCTCAGGTTAGAATCATGACCTGTCTGGGCCTTATTTTTTTTCTTCCTTATACTATAAAGCATGGTGCAGATATAAGATCTTAGAACACAGGTGGGTGGCTGCATGGGACTTTGGAGACATCATTTAGTCCAATCCACCCCATAATTTTATAGTTAAGGATCTCCGAAATGAAATGACTTCTCCAATGTTACGCAAGAATTAAGCAGCAACTTACCCTACAGGAAAGTAGGAGAGGAGAAGGATAAGGGGGAAGGGGTGATAGATTGGGGGAGGGGATATTCAGAAACAAAACACTTTTGAGGAGGGACAGGGTGAAAGAAGAGAGACAATAGAATAAATGGGGGAGGAGAATAAGATGGAGGGAAATACAGTTAGCAATAGTAACTGTGAAAAAAAATGAATCTAGTTTCTCTGATAGGGGCCTCATTTCTCAAACATATAGAAATTGGGTCAAATTTATAAAAAATAGAGGTATTCTTCAGTTGATATATGATCAAAAGATATGATCAGTTTTTAGATGAAGTAATCAGAGCTATCTATAGCCATATGAAAAAATGCTCTGACTCAGCATTGATTGGAGAAATGCAAATTAAAACAATTCTGAGGCACTATCTTATACTATTACATAGGCTAAAAGGACAGAAAAGGTAAATGACAAATGGCGGAGGGGTTATGGGAAAAATGAAATACTAATCCACTGTTGGTAGAGTTGTGAACTGATTCTCCCTTATGTACAGCAATTTGAAACTATGCCCAAAGGGCCATAAAACCCTTTGACATAGCAATACCACTACTAAGTCTGTATCCCAAAAGAGATTGAAAAAACAAAAAGAAAAAGCCCCTGTATGTACAGACATATTTATAGTAGCTCTTTTCTGGGGGCAAAGAATTAGAAACTGAGGGAATGCCCATCAATTGGGGAATGGCTGGACAAGTTGTGGCATGTGATTTTAATGGAATATTATTGTACTATAAGAAACGATGAGCAGGATGATCTCAGAAAATCCTGGAAAGACTTGCATGGGCTGATGCAAAGTGAAATGTACTGTGTACAAAGTGACAGCAATATTGTTAGATGATCATTTGTTAATGACTAAGCCATTCTCAGCAATACGATGATTTAAGACAACTCTGAAAGACTTAGGGTGAAAAATTCTATCCATCCCCAGAGAAAGAAATGATCGTGTCTGAACACAGAAGGAAGCATACTATTTTTTAACTTTATTTTTCTTGAGTTTTTTTAATCTATGTTTTCTTTCATAACGTGACTATTATGGATATGTTTTGCATGACTACACATGTATAACCTATATCTAATTGCTTGCATTTTCGATAAGAGGAGGTGGGGAGGGAAAAAGGGAGAGAATTTGGAATTCAAAGTTTTAAAGATTAATGTTAAAAGTTGTTTTTACATGTAACTGGGGAAAAAGTAAATAATAAATGGAAAAAAAAATTAAACAGTAGAACCAGGATTTAAACATATGTCCTAATTCCAAAACTACCATTCCTCCCACTTCACCACGTATAGCAATATAGGATCAGTGTTCAATTATTTCATTCATCAGAATATCACTATCAAGGATATTTTCTAAAATATTTTTCTACTTTGTCATATAGGCCCATCCCAAAATATTCACAATTCAGCAAATACCTACTTTAGACCGGGGTCCTATGCTCAGTGCTAGGCATACAAAGATGAAAAGACTAGAGTTTCTTCCTTTGAGGAGTTTAGAATCTAATCTAATCTAGTCTTCCTCCATCAGATTTTAAACTTGTTGAGTACAGGGATTGTCTTTGTTTTTTGTATATGTATACTCAGTGCCTGGCACATAATAGGCACTTAAATATTTATTGACTAAATGTTTATGGACTAAAGGCAGTGAATAAAGATATTATAAATAGAAAGTGGAATGGAGAGGTCCATATGATGGGCCCTAGGAAATTTTAAGGACGAAGAAAATATGTTCATCTTGGGATATCAGGGAAGTCTTCAAGGAGGAGGGGGTGCATGGACTGGGCTTTGAAGAAAAAGATGTCAACAGGGGGAATATATGGAAGGAGTATCAGAAACTGTCTGTGTAGATATACAGAGATGATCTTACAAAGTCTTTCTTTCAATTCAGCATTCATCCCAACATTTTTTATGGCAATAAAACCTGAGGAAATCCAGCAAGAAAAAGGGTAAAACAGTGTAATTTAAAGCCAGGTCAGACATAATAAGGTACATTCTTTAGCCAGGAGGCTACCCTATTCTCCTCTGTACTGACTTCATGTAAGTGAGACAGGGGATGAGGAGGGTGGAGATAAAGAAAGCAGGTGATTTGCTCTAGGTCAAGTACACCAAAGGCTCTGATTTTCAAGCCTTAGTTACAAAATATGGTCTTGTCAGAGTTGAAAGGGATCTTTAGAGATCATTTAGTTCAAATTTCTTATCTCACAGAGAGGCAAGGGATTGTGGTCTGGGGAGTGATCCATTCTTGGTCAGAGGGTCTAGCTTCTCATGCTGTCCCTGCTACTGATCAGCTATGTGCCTTTGGGTAAATAATCTCTGGCCCTCAACTTCACAGGATCATAGGACCTTAGAACTGAAAGGGACCTCAGAGGACATTGAATCCAACCACTTTCATTTCTTACAGATGAGTAAACTGAGGCACCCAGCAGTTAAGCCACTTGCCCCAGGGGACACACATCTAGTGTCAGAGTCAGGATTGCAACTCGGTGTCTTCCTGACCCTAAGTTCAGCACTCCAACCACCAAACTGAGCATTCCTCAGTTGTAAAATGAACGGATTGGAGTAGATCATCCCTAATGTCCCTGTTCCCGTCAGATCTAAAGCTTATGGGCCTATGAAACTAAGGTTCAGAGAGGAAGAACCCCGGTATGAGGCAGCTCCGTAGTGTCATGAGCTGGGAGCACAATGGAACTCAGGTTTCTCATTTCCTAGGCTGACTAGCATTATTTTTACTGTGCTGAAGTGTGAATGAACCAATCAGCCCTTATTAAGCACTTACTAGAGGATGTGCCACGTACTGTGCTAGGGGAGCTGGAGACACTGTGCTAAATGCTGGTCACTGCAGTACCCCAATTTCAGGCTGGAAGGGTCCTTTGAGATCACCTAGTCCAATCTGGTCTTTTATCCAGAAGAGGCAACGGAAGCCCAGAGGTGAGTGTCTTCTCCAAAGTCACATGACCACAAACAAGTGCTCTTTACCTTCCACCACACCCAAAAGCCAAGAACTCTCTCGGGACCCCAAGCTAGCTACCTCCATAGTGATCAGAATCAATGTCTCTTGACCTTGGCAATGTCCATTTTGACCTGATGAACAGCACTTTAGTTACTAATTTTTCCATTTGAGCACATTCAAGAGACAGCGACTGTAATGTGAAGGGGCCAATTTTTTGCGAACAGAAAACCAGCTTTGGCAAGAGGGTCTTTCTGAAGTGGTAGGAGCTTTTCCAAAGGCTCCCCACCCCCACCCAATCCACACATCCTACTTTGTTTCCCTGTCACTATTATCTTGCAGGAAGAGAGCTCACTTATTTTTAGTACCTCAAATGATCTTATGAAAAGAAAGAAAGAAATTGAGTTTGAGATTTCTTTTACCACTTCCCCACCCCAACCATGTGCATGCACCCTTCCAACCCCAACCTAAATCTGCCCCCTTTTTCCTCACTGAACCTGACCTCTATTCCTTGGGCAGGGGGCTTTTTGACCAAGTGGGACATGCACAGGGATGCCAACGGAAGCAAGTAAATCTTGAAGATGTAAAGCCTTCAGAAAAAGCCCCAACAATGAGAGGATACTAGTCATTTTCAGAGCTGCCCCAGTAGAAAGGCAGGGAAACTCAGGGAACAAAGATTAATGGCCTGCTAAATATGCTGAAGAAATACACTGGGGAGGACCTCCCTCTCAGAGGAAGCAGCTGAAAGCCCTGGAAGCCAGGGGGGTCAGCCGCTAGTAGAGATGTGTCCGTGGAGAATTGTGTATATATTGAAAACTGTTCCTGGATGATTTGGGACACGCACACTTAGCCCTGGATCACTAATCCGTTCAAATTGGGGATTGTATTTTCATTCGTTGTGACGTTTTGGTCACACCATATTATTCCACATCATGCCTTGCCGCACTAAGCTGCCTTCCGTTCAGTGACAGAGGGGCTGTCAGCATCAGACTAGGCCCCTCAGAGAGTAAGAAGCATGGGGTGGGCGGCCTGTCTGGCTTGGGATTTCTCCTAGCCCTCTGCTCTTAGCTCTCTCTTCTTCCTTCGTTCCACTTGTCTGAGTCTTTGTCTTTTGTCCTATACTTCCCCCCTATTAGATTGTAAGTTCCTGAAGAACCAAGTTTGGGTTTTTTGTATTTCCAACCCAGAGCATAGGCTGGAATATTGGTTGAATATTCAACCAATGGATATTGGTTGAAAAATAGAATTCCGTGTATTTATGGTGACCATGCCTTGCCCAGAAGAACATGAGAAAAGGCAACTCCACCCACCCCTATAGATACCTTTCTTTGAAGAAATGGAGGAGTATGGAGTATGTAAAGCATCCCATTCACTGTCAGACTCGGATAATGTGTTGGGTAATTTTCCTGAACTGTTTCTTTTCCTCTTTCTTTGTTGTTCTTACTTCAGGGGATGGCTCTCTGGGAAAGGATGGAGGAGGGATATATTTGAAACTGAAGGTGATACAGAAGCAATAGCAATAATAAAAACTAGCTCTTCCTCACAACAACTTTACGTGATTGGTACTATTAGAGTGAAAGAGTCAGAGTCGATAAACATTTATTAAGTGCCTACTATGTGCCAGGCGCTGTGGTAAGCACTGAAGATACGAAGAAAGGCATGAGCTATCCCCTGACCCTGAGGAGCTCAACAAATTTTAAAAAAAGCTGAAAAGGTGGTGAGAGGATTGGGTGAAATTGGGTGAGGGTGGAAATGATCTGACAAAGAGAGGTTTTCAAACTTGATTTAATCTTACAGAATGATGAGTTCCTGGAGATCATGAAGTCCCAGAAAGTAGATGAGCAGGTAATGATGAGGTGCTCTCCTTAAATGAGATGGATCTGGGAAGAACTCTCCAATGTCTACCCTCCAATCAGAGAGAGGGAGGGGCCCCAGGGAAAGGGTCTGCTAAAGAGGTGTGCAGTTCAGAGGTGATTTCATCTTGGAGAATGATAAGTATCTAGAGATCTGATTCCCAGGAAAGTATTGTTTTTGTTTCCGTTTTACAGATGAGGAAACTGAGACCAAGAGAAATTAAGTGACTTGCCCACAGTCACACAGTTAAATAAGTGTTTGAGGTGGGATTCAAACCCAGGTCTTCCAGAAACTCAAGTCCATGGTTCTGCTATTGTGCCACCTAGAATTATGCATACATACATACATATACACATTTTATATATATATATATGTGTGTGTGTGTGTGTGTGTATGTATGTGTATATATATGCATATATATATATATATGTATATATATATACACAAACTAAATGTTGGTTGGACAATAGAATTGAGTCAAATCCCCTAGGGTCCCATGCTTGAATCCTCTAAGTTTTAGTTTTGTTATCGTACAGTTGTTTCAAATGTGTCTGACTCTTCATGACCTCATTTGGAATTTTCTTGGCAAAGATATTGGATTGGTCAGTCATTTTCTTCTCTGGCTCATTTTACACAAGAAGAAACAGAGACAGACAGGGTTAAGTGACTTGCCCAGGGTCAAACAGCTAGTGATTGTCTGAGGCAAGATTTGAACTCAGGAAGATGAATCTTCCTGACCTCAGGCTTGTCACTCTATCCACTGCCTCACCTAGCTGCTCTTCCATCTGGCTGAGTTTTAATACTAACTTCACTATTTTTTGAGCCACTACTGTTAAATATTTCAAGGATCAGTGGTTTCCTCGTATCCCCTCTATGTCTTAATTTTTTTAGAGTTTCCACAGCCAAAAATTTCAACCCTGTAAAGCCAATCTAGTGATGAGCTTCTCTGAGCTTAGTTTGATTGATTCTGACACCAGAGAAACACAGTCCTCACTGGGCTTCATGTTCAAAGCCCTTCTATCTTCGTAAAAGTTCTTAGAGTTTGGGGTCAGCTATCAGGGTCTTCAGGAACCCAGGGCCAGTACCATGACGTGGTGAAGAATCCAAAGAGGACTTCAGTGTTTTACAAAACAAACTCTTGGTGGAGAGAAAATGCTCGGGCCATGATCTAAACATAAACTTTCTGCCAGTAAGTGAGCAATAGGGTGCAAGAAGAACAAGGGATTCGAAGTAAGATGACCTGAGTTTATGTCTCAACTCTTCCAATTACAATCTGTGGGATCATGGGCAAACCACTTCCCTGGTTAGTCCTGACCAGGCAAACCCTCAATTTCTACCCGTAGAAAATGAAGGGGTTGGACAAAATGATCTCTCAGGTCACTTTGAGCCTTGAAATAATAGGATCTTAGGTTGTAGCTAATCTCAAGTGACCCCATACATACAAAGCTAGGAGGAAAGGGTTCCCAGTTATAAAAGGGATTCCAAAAGGAGCTATCCCTTGGAATTTTGCGAGTTGGGGCAAGCATTCCACTCCTAACCCTAGCCACTCTGGTCTATATGAGATAGCTTAATATGTTAACCAATTGTTTTTGCTGACTAAGTACTGTTGTTTATGTGGTACTAATGGGCGATAAGTGTTGTTAGAGCCTTTTAAATTCAACACTATCCAAATATGGTCCCCTCTAAAATCTACAAGTAGGGGACAAAGCTTTAGATACCCAGGCCCCAGTAAACAACTTGGAAATTTCAGTCAGGCATACAGCAAGTGCTTTATCTCAGTCAGGTCAATCTTCTCTCTCTTCATAGAAATAAGTACCGTACAAACAGCCCTTCAAAAAAAATCATGTTTCCCTTATTTTGGAAAGTTAAAAAAGGCAACATATAAACTTTTCTCTTTATCCTGTTACCCCTACTATCTAGGCCAAATAACTTTGACTTTGTAGCTGTTTTTAAGTGATGCCACTTGCCCTCAGCCTCCCACCCAAACTCACATTTAAGCTTGTGCTCTCATTGGTGAGTGCAGCTCATTTCTCCTACTCCCTAGCCCACTACACCATTCTTCTCCTTTCCCAAACCATAACATTGCATTGGTACCATTCTGGCCTTCCCCCTTCCACTTCCCTCTCCTCTACATTGTACTCTTCACCCTCCTTGCGTTTTGGGTTTTCACTTTTGGATTCTTTGATAAGTTGTCTTCCTCTACTAGAATGTTAGTTCCTTGAGGGCAGGGACTGTCTAGTTTGCTTATCTTTCTATCTCCAGTGCTTAACTTACTGACTGGAACATAGTAAGTGCTTAAAAATGCTTTCTCATTCATTCATTTATTCTTTCCTCCTTTTACTGGGCTCCTCACTCTCAGACCTACCCACACTCCAACTTTTGGCAATTCACCAAGCTCATTCCTTAGCCTGCTGTTCTTAATTACAAAATCATAGAATCTCAGAGAGGAAGGGGCCTCATAATCACCAATCCAACCATACATGACCAAGAGTCATATCCACAACATACCTGACAAATGGTACTCAGGCTTTGTTTAAAGGCCTGATGAGCCTGCTGCCTCTTTTGGCTGCCCATGCACTTTTTGAGAGCTCCAATGGTCAGGAAACACTTCCTTATGTCAAGTCCAAATTTTCTTCTTTGCAACTTCTACCTATTATTTCTAATTGTAATTAGGAGGTATGGTGGATAGTGAGCTGGGCCTGAAGCAGAGGGACCTAATTCGAATCCCGCTTCAGACATTTGCTAGCTGGATGAGATCCTGAGTAAGCTGCTTAGCTTCTCTGTCTGCCTTGCTTTCCTCAACTGTAAAATGGAGATAAAAATAGCACCTGTTTCCCAATATTGTTGAGAGAATCAAATGAGATGGTGATTGCGAAGCTCTTAGCAAACTTTGAAGTACTATGTAAATGCTAGCTATCACCGTCACCAACACCACATCATCATCATCATCATTGTCATCATCATCATCATCATCATCATCATCAGTTTACCTTCTCTATCCAAGCCCAATAAATCTAATAAATCTAATCACTCTTCCACGTAACAGCCTTTTATATACTGAAAGAGAGTTATGCCCCCATTAACCTCTTTCTTCTTCAAACTTAATATTCCCAGCTTCTTCCATTAATTCTCACAAGACATGAATTGAAGGGCCTTCAACATCCTGCTTGCACTCATTTGGATAGCCTAGTTTATCAATGGGCTTCCAAATACCAGAACTAAACATTATCGCACTTGTGATCTGACCTGGTCAGAGTACAGTGGTATGAATAACTCCCCATTTCCAGAAGTTTTACCTCTCTTAATGCAGGCTGAGATCATATTAGCTTTTGTGGTTGCCATTGTTACATTCATCTTTCTCTCAACTCAATACATCAATACATTTTTAATGATAAACTGCTCTCTAATCATGCCTCTGACAGCTTGTACCAGTGAACTTGATTTTATTTTTTGAGCCCAAGTCTAATACTTTACATTTATTCCTACTGAATTCAAACTCTTTCCCTCTTCCCTAACTTAATCCAACATTCTAAACTGGAAAGATCTTTTTGGAATCCTACCTGGTTTTCACTGAGTTAGCTATCCCTCTCAGGTTTTGCATCATCTATACATCTGATATGCATGTTACCTATGCATTTATCCAAGTCATTGATCAAAGTGTTAAACGGTATGGAATTAAGCACTGATTTCTGATGTATTCTACTAGAGGCCTCCTTCCAAGTTGCTTTTGAGACGTTAATGATTTCTATTTGGATCTGGGCCTTCAACCAGTCACAAATCTATCTTAAATTTACTAACAGTGACCCATATCTTTTCCATGAGAATTTTATGAGAGACTTTGCTGAATGCTTGGCTAATATCTAGGTAAGTCACATCTCTGCATTCATTCCTATTATCTACTGTTTGAGTAATGCTGACAAAATAAGACAAATCTGGCATGACTAGATCTCAGTGAAGCTATGTTGACTCTTAGTGATTACTTCTTCCTTTTCTAGATTTATCTGACAACCATTTTAATCAGATGTTTTAGAAATTTTCCAGGAATTAAAATGAAGTTCACTGACATATCGCTTATAAAATGAATTATCTTCCTATTCTTAAAGATTAGCATTTCCATCTTCCAATCCTGTGGTTCTTCTCTTCTCCATAATTTTTCTTTTAAAAATATTATTTACTTTTAATGTTTTTTTAATTTTTGAGTTCCAAATTCTTTCCCTCCATCCCTTCCCCTACCCATTAAGAAGGCAAGCAATATGATATCAATTATACATGTGAAATCATGCAAAACTCATTTCCATGTTAGCCATGTTGCAAAAAAGCAAGAAAAATAAAATTAAAAATTTTATTTCAATTTGTAATCAGAGTTCGCCAGTTCTCTCTGTGAAGATGGGTAGCATTTTTCATTGTAAGTCTTTTGGAATTGTCTTGGATATTTGTATTGGTCAGAGTAACTAAGTCATTCACAGTTGATCATCATTACAATGTTCAATCATGTACATTACTGTGTACAAATGATGTCCTGGTTCTGTTCCTTTCATTTGCATCAGTTCGTATAAGTCTTTCCAGGTTTTTCTCAAAGCATCTTGCTCATCATTTCTTATAGCACAACAACATTCTATCAAGATCATATATTACAACTTGTTCAGTCATTCCTCAAGTGATGGGTATCCCCTCAATTTCCAATTCTTTGTCACCACAAAAAGTTAGTTATAATATTTTTTACATATAAGTACTTTTCCTTTTTTGGTAAATTTCTTTGGAATACAGACCTAGTGGTGGTAGTGTTAAGTCAAAGGGTATGTACAATTTTATAACCCTTTGGGTAGAGTTGCAAATTGTTCTCCAGAATGGTTGGACCAGTTCACAATTACACCAACAGTGCATTACTGTTCCTATTTTTCCACATCCCCTCCAGCATTTGTCATTTTCCTTTTCTGTCATGTTAACCAATCTGATAGGTAGGAAGTGGTATGTCAGAGTTGTTTTTTTTTTAATTTGCATTTCTCTAATTGATAAGGATTTTGATTTTTCATATGACAACTGATAACTTTGATTTCTTCTCCTGAAAACTGTTTGTTCATATCCTTTGACCATTTGTCTATTGGGGAATGCCTCTTATTTTTTTAATTTGACTCAGTTCCCTATATACTTGAGAAATGAACCCTTTATTAGAGAAAGTTCCTGTAAGTTTTTTTTGGCTGTATTGGTTTTGTTTGTGCAAAACCTTTCTAATTTAATGTAATCAAAGTTATTGATTTTACTTCTTATAATCCTCTGTATCTCCTGTTTGTTCATAAACTCTTTTATTATCCATAGATCTGACAGCTAAAATTTTTCATGCTTGTCTAATTTGCTTATGATATCACCCTTTATGTATAAATCATGTACTACTTCCGTAATCTTTCAAAGATCACTGGCAGTGCTTTCCAAAAATTGCTCTATATTCTCTCCCTTGGAGAACTGATTAATTCTCCCTGATTCAAAGGTTTCCTGTATTTAATTGACTTCCAGAACAATGTAGAGATCAGTGGTATCCCATTTGTGTCTGAGCCCCAAATCCTTGACAGCTCTTCGGACATTGTGGATGTTCCACGCCTACCTCAAATTTCTGGATGCAGAGCATTGCGACTCAACATAAACTTAGCATTGTTGCTGGTGTCATTATGATCTTGTAGCTTGCTGCAGGAAGCTAGACTTTTGTCTTGTTCCCTAGTTCTAATAATTAAATAATAGTTCTAATTTATATAGCACTTTAAGGCTTATGAAGCACTTTTTAGATATTTCGTTTTATCCTCACAATAACCCTGCAAGGTAGGTGCTATTATTACTCCCACTTTACAGATGAGGAAACTAAGGTAAGCAGAGGTTAAATGACTTTCCCAGAGTCTTTCAAAACTCTACTTTACTTAAAACCAATTTGTGTTCAAGTGAAGAAATCACCCTCTTGATGTCACTGGTCCTCTTTAAGAGCAAAGAACTAACAGCTAATGAGTGTTTGAGATCAGATTTGAACTCAGGTCTTTCTACTCTGAGTCCAATGCTATATCCACTGTGCTACCTAGCTGGCTGGTTATATTATCTCCCTTTCTTTTGCTCCTCCCCCCATATGGAAACCTATACCTTGACTTCTTGTTCAGGATGCCAGTTTTTTAAG
Organism: Phalanger gymnotis; assembly: GCA_028646595.1. Lineage (NCBI taxonomy): Eukaryota > Metazoa > Chordata > Mammalia > Diprotodontia > Phalangeridae > Phalanger > Phalanger gymnotis. Next base: position 76,208,721 of record CM053625.1, read on the forward strand.
AACTAAGATACTAAATCAATACAAATTCATTTTTCTATAGTATTTTAAGGTTTGCAAATTCTGTGTGGTTAAGTAATACAAGGATTATAATGTCCATTTTACAGATTAGAAACAGAGGCTCAGAGAGATAAATTGACTTTCTCATGATGACATAGAAGGAAATGTCAGAGTCAAGATTCCAACTCAGGTCTCCTGACTGCAAGTTCCACATTCTATTTACTATGCCTGAGTTATTAATTATTCCAATATATCCCCCTGGGGACTAGAGTCCTTCCTCTGCACCTAAAGGCATAATTGGACATTTTTGTCCTGGGGGCAGATTGCAATGAGGGAGGTAGCATCATGGAGAGCAGCCCACTTTAGGCATAGGGGAGGGGAGTAAAGGGGAAGAGGAGACCCAAGTTTCAGAGAAGCTGTGCATTACCTTTGGCAGCATTGCCTCTAATCTACAAGAAAATGCAGAGGCAGTGGGAAAGGTAGGCCCCAGACAAGATGAGACTCTGATGGTGGGCAGATTAGAACTGGGCAAGATCTGGGCAGGGGCAGTTATTCCACACGGCATGTGTTGGCAGAGGACTATAAGATGCAGGAATGCCAGGTCAGAATAGCAGGGAAGGGAGTGTAGATCTAGGAGTTGGCATCCAGAGGACAAGCTCTAGTTGCCCCATTCGAGTTACAGTTATGCCTGAACCTCCTAGTGGTTGTTCTCTACTATCTCACTTTGGATCTTCTTGAAGCTGACCCATCTCTCTTGCTAGATATCCGTCTGTGACCCATCGGACTGCCTGGACAACCTCCATGATGCCATGATGCTGACCATTCACCTGTGGGGATGTTTTCCTCTTGATTCAGTAACTGATTCCATGTCTTATGTCTCTATGCCTGAGTCCTTGTCTTTTTTTCCCACTGCCTCATACCTATTTGACAAATGAGATAGGTGGCAAGGCATCCATCAATGTGGCTTTTTTCAGTAAAGTGCACCAGGAACCAGAGGGCTGGATTTGGGACTCAAAATGAGGTAATGGGGACTGAAACAGATGATTACTTATGACTTACACCAAGCCACCCACCCAACATCTAGCCATTTCCTTCATTGAAGGAGCATAATTTCTGATGATTTTGAATATACCAATATTCCTTTCCAGGACTACTTGTCTCTGGTCTTCGTTGAGCTTAATATCCCTTCCTGTTCCATTAAAATAGAATTAGAAGATTTAGAGATGGATAAAAAGCTTAGAAATTATCTATTTCAGTCTAGTCCTCTGGTTTCTGGTGCATTTCACTGGAAAAACTGTACTGATAGGCCCCTTGTTGTTCAGCTGTTTCAGTCATGTCTGACTTTTTGTGACACCATTTTGTGTTTTCTTGGCAAAGATACTTGAATGGTTTGCCATTTCCTCCTCCAGCTCATTTTACAGATGATGAAACTGAGGCAAACAGGGTGAAGTGACTTGCCCAGGGTCACACAGCTAGTAAGTGTCTCAGACCAGATTTGAACTCAAATTTGAGCCTAGTGTTCTAGCTACTGCTCCACCTTAGTTTTAACCATACTACCTGCTCTGCTATTTAGACATACTGGATATTATTTCATTTGTCAAACATGGATGATAATGATACTTCTATACCTTAGTGCTGTTGTAAAAGGCATAATTTGTAAGTATTAGAACACTAGGGATATTTAAACCTTAATTATTTTATCTCCATCATAGCTACATGTTTCTCAAGCAACTGCTTCAGACTTCTAGTATACTCTAAAAATACACATATCCATCTTTGAACTTGAAGGTAGGATGTTCTTGTCTCTCTCTGATGTGTCACTTCCAAAAGTTACAGTTGCGGCTTACCCTCACTCTCAAGGAAGCTGGGATATTTTGTCTCAGTTTAGTAATAATGTTTGTGACTATGGCTTCTACATCTAAGGATAATCCATGTGACAGCAGAAGCCTTAATCCCTAATCCTCCAACAGTGTGGGTTCAATTTTGGGCTTTCCTTCTAGTAATAGCCTTTCTGGCTTATTGTCCCTATTAAGAAATTTTCCTTAAGAACACAAGGAATATGTGGCTCATAAGCCTCATGATCCCTGCCTAGTCCCTGAGACTATCAACCCTACTAAGCACTAAAATAGAAAAGGTTGATTAAAGAAAAACAAAAGGAACTCACATTTGTGAGTCAAAGGCTTTAGTCAAATAAGTTTCCCCAGAGTGGTGAAAAACTCACAATAGCAGTAAGTTGAAGTCCTAGGTTACAAGGATTAGCAAGGGGCAGCTAGGTGGCACTGTGGATAGAGCACTGAGCTTGGAATCAGGAAGACTCATTTCATGAGTTCAAATCCAGTCTCTTATACTTACTAGCTAGACAAGTCAACCCTTTTTGCCTTGGTTCTTCATCTGTAAAATGAGCTGGAGAGGGAAATGGCAAACACTCCAGAATCTTTGCTAAGAAAATCCCAACTGGGGTCATGGAGAGTCAGACGTGACTGAAAAATGACTTAAAAACAACAACAAAGGATTAAAAGAGGAAATGAAGACCTTGGTGAAAGGAACTATTTGTGTCTAGTTACTTTCCTGCTTCCTTCTGGAAACTATTCATCTACCTAGTCTAAGTGGCTGTCTCAAAACACTGGTCTATGTCTAAGCCTGGTACCTCCAGATCATATGGCTTGGAAACTTCTCAGGATTTTCTTGGTAGCCTCCACTTCTTCTGCCACTGACTTCATATTTCTCTCTCTTCCCCTAAGGGTCTTCCAGCTAGAAATTCCTTGCTTTCCTCCTATTTGAGCTGCCTCTGGAAACCCTTCTTGGTGATTTTTGTGCCCTTAGTCCCTCTTCTAGTCAATAGCCAGGAAAAAGGAGTGATGGTTCAACTTCTCTTATAACTGTTTGGGTGCTTCTGGTATGTAAGAATCCTCTTGGCACATTACCATCATATGATGCTTACCATACCTGCATAGCAGTAAAAAGAAAATAATGGATGAAATGGCCTGGTCAGAAACCCACACATGTACTTTTTTACATATTAGTAAGTCTCAGCTGGGAAGCTCTAAGGGTTCCTGATTGGTAATTTCGACTAGCATCCACAGGCATTGGGGGATTGTGTCATCTTATCACTGTCTCTTTGCTTTAGTGGAATTTTACTTCCCTTCTAAAAAAACATCATAGCAGTTGTGACTATAAACAATCAAGTCAATGGCATGTTGTCTTCCAAAGAAGCCCTCTTGGGAAGGCTCACACAAACTAGCAGTTTCTAAACTCCTTTCACATATGACCTTCAGAACCAGATTAGTTCCCACACAAGAAAACTAAACTCATTCCTTTATAATCTTACCTCATGGGGATATATTTCAATCATTCACAGATACTTATGTTTAGATCTTATGACAGAATATGAAATACAAATGATAATGTTTAAAATTAAATTGTTTCTGAGAACTTCATGCTACTCCTTACGATCACTGGAAAAGTTGACTGGTATCCTTAAAGCAAGATTGGACATCACCAATTAATCAATCAATAAAATATTTATGAAGTTTTAATAATAATAACTAACATTAATATAGCACATAGTGCTAGCACCATGTGCCAGGCACTGTGCTAAGCACTTCATAACGATTATCTCATTTGATCCTCACAACAATCCTGGGAGGTAGATGCTGTCATTATCCTCATTTTACAGATGAGGAAACTGAGGCAAATAGAAGTTAAGTGAATTGTCCGGGGTCACACAGCTAGTAAGTATCCAAGACCAGATTAGAACCCATGTTTTCCTGACTCCAGGCATGGCTTTCTATCCACTATGCCACCTAGTGTGAGTTTTGCTATGATCAGACATAGTTTCCTAAAAAAAAATCATTAAGTTACACAAAATTAAGCAATAAAAACCCCAGAGTTTATGGATGAAATGGAGTTGGGGAGCAGAACTCAAAAACTTCATCAGTGACAACTTTTTTAAAGATAGGAATTTAGGTAGCACAACTCCTCCCATATTAAATGATTAAAGAATAGTTGTGGTGGCATCTTTGGTCTTGGGCTACATCTGGGCTTTTACTGTGATTCTCCTCCAGAGAAAGTGTGAGGGACCATGGAGCTTATGGGTACAGACCAACAATCCTCCACTCACAGTTCCTATTGTGTCGAAAGATATATGATGAATATGATATTATAGTTAAGAAAAAACGAACAACAACCTTGATGTTGGAAGTGGTCAACTGAACTCCATCTCATAGAAGCCCACCTGGGCTGAGACATGAGGAATCCCCATCTGGTTCACCGACAATGCCAGATACTGCCCTGACAGAGGTATAAAAGAGATTGTCCTTTGATTAGAATATTGGAATGGTGGCATGGACTTCTCCATTAAGTGCCCCTAGGGACTATAACCTAGACAGTGCCCAGCCCATTTCCATTGGGCTTTTCCTGGGCAAGTGACTGGAGTTGTTGGGTGTCAAAGGAGCCAGGTCATCATGGTATTCATTCTGGCATCTGCAAGGGTGGGGCAGGGAGTCATTAAGACTTTACCTGCCCTTCCTTTCCCTTCCTCTATGCTCTTTCCAGGTTACCACCTCTATGTCCTCCAGTGTTATAACCACCACTACTACCCTCAACAAGCAGTACCGTGCCCTGTCCACCAGGGCCAGTTAACGTGGGGTTCGAGGAGGACCCAGCCTGAAAAAGAAAAGGTGAGAGAGAAGAAGCAAGAGACAGACAGCTGTGGCTGGCAAAAAGCACTTTATTCAGCTCACGGCTGTATTTTATCAAGCTAGCAAGAAGAAGGGGGGTTGGGGACCTGAGGAGGTTGGCTCCGGGGATTTTCCA
>CM053625.1:76214032-76237402 GCA_028646595.1 Phalanger gymnotis
CCTTGCACAGCCCTCCCTCACTCAAATAAAAGTCAACTGCAAGTCATGTCATCATTTCCCTGATGCTATGGTCTTCCTCAAAAATGAAGGACAAACACAAGTCTCTGGAGAATAGATGCTGAGCATCATCCAAAGGACAATTAAAGGGCACATCATGAGTGTGAATAGGTTGGGGCACTTTGCAAATGAGGAGTTACAAAGGAGGTGAATTGTAAAAGATGTCATCAGAGAAATGATGAAAGAGAAATTGGTTAATGGGTGGCATAGTAGATGGGGCACTGGGCATGGAGTCAGGAAGAACTGCATTTAAATCCTGCATCAGACACTTATTGGCTATGTGACTCTGGACAAGTCCCTTGATATTTCTGTACCTCAACTCTAAAGTGAAGGGGTCAGAATCAAAGGCCTCTAAAGTCCCTTCTAGCTCCGAACTTGTGATACTATGAAGTGTATAACCAGAAAAAAAAGATGGACCAATCACATATACCAAGAATGAAGGATAAATGATAGATACAGAGTCTTCCACTGGTACACACATAATTTCAAGAGAATATAAAGAAGATCCCTGTCACGTTGGACAGAACTCATCTTCTTAGACAGTTTCAGCCATAGTGTCTGCATTCTACTCCACAAGAGCCATGATCTTTATTCCCTCCCCAGCTGAGAAGGAAGTCCCTGGAGCCATGCGAGGCTTCGATAGGCCAGCAATTTTGCTCAATTCCAAGCCTGCACTGCATTTCCAGAGTGTTCAGCATAGTGCCTGAGGATCATGAGTACTAAATAAATGCTTTATGCCTGCCATTCTCTCTGTCTTTGTACATATATCTATCTATATGAGTATATGTACCTCTTTATCTGTCTATCTATCTATCTATCTGTCTGTCTATTTGTATCTATTTGTTTATCCATCTAATCTATTTGCCTATCTATCTTCCTGTCTGTCTATCTGCTTATCTATTTATCTATTATCTTTCTGTGTATTATCTATTGTTTACCTATCTCTAGCCTGTGACAAATTCATGAGGAGAAATGGAGATTAGCACAGGATAGACAGGCTTGGATGAATTGCAATCCACAAATCTGGAGGAAGCACTCCCAACCGTGAGGTCACAGACATTGAGCACTGGATTAATATCGTGATCCAGCAGAAAGTCAGCAGAACACCAGCAGAAAGCCCCTGGAACAGTACCAGTGCCCAGTTCTCTTAAATAACCAACCAGTAAACTGAAAACCAAAGACCAGGCAGAGAAGTTGTTCCCAGAGTTGCCTCCCCATCCCAGGTGCCTTCCAGCCCAATTCTTATAACTTTCTGGTTGGGGGACCAATACATCCTCTGAGCACATGCTTGCTGCATTTGTTCTGTCTGGCTCAGTGACAGCTTAACCTCTGAAAGTGTGAATTATAGCTGGTTTGTGTAAACCACTTCAGGTAAAGAAGGAGACATTTGTGATTGATGCCAAAAATTCACTGAGCTGAGGTAAAAACTGTTTGCATAACTCAATGTGGCATGGCCCATAGGCCCTTCTACTTGTAAGCACTGCCCAGTATTGAGGTACTTCCAGGCGCTTTGTAATTTGACCCAAAAAGGGGGGGGTAAGGGAAGGATTGCAATCTTTACTCTTTTAGCTTAACATTTAACTTGGAAGTCTAAAACCCAGAATCATCCTGCCATAGTAGAAACATCATAGGATTTGGAGTCAGAAAGCCTGGGTTTGAATCCTGGATCTGTCACTTGCTACATGTGACCTTGCAGCCATAGGTGTTGCTGTTTGTGATCTTGGGAAAGTCACAAATTTCCTCAATTTCCTCCCATATAAAATTTGGGAGAGACAGTTGAAACACAATGAACTCCAAGGCCTCCTCTAGCTTAGGATCCCACAATCCTAAGCCAACTGAATTGAATTAGTCTATTCTTTCTGATAGGAGCCAAAGAAAACCACACAACCAGTGGCTGAGCTTAAATAAAATATTGATTGTTCTAAGCTTCCAATATACGCTATTCTATGCCAGGCCACCAGTCCAGAAATACTTCTGAGTCCCTCCTTCCCCGCTCCCCCCCTACCCCATGCTCCTTCCACTCCATACCAGCCATCAGCCTGGGAACAAAGACTGTCCTGAGTTTCTGTATCCCAAGGGAGATAATCAGATCAATACTACTTTTCCTATGAAGGAACATAGCAGTCTACTTCTCCATAGCTCCATCTGGAATCACTGGAATTCAGAATAATGGGACATCCCAGCCAAAGCTCCTTTCCCTAGCCACCATTCCCTGCCCCTCATACTCATCCGTCTTAAATATATCCTTCAGTGGTCCATATCTCACTCTTCTCTACTCCTCCATTGTATCTTCTGGAACCTCTACCCTGGGGTAGAGTGGGGAACCTGTGGCTTCGAGGCCACACGTGGCTCTCTAGGTCCTCAAATGCAGCCCTTTTACTGAATCTAAACTTCACAGAACAAATCCCATTAATAAAAAATCTCATTCTTTAAAACTTGGACTCAGTAAAAAAGCCATACCTAAGGACCTAGAAGGCCATATGTGGCCTCGAGGCTGTGAGTTCCCTACCCCTACCCTACACTGTTAATAACAAACTAGCCATATTAGACCTGCTCCCCTACCCACCAAAAATAAAAAACCTCTTGAGAAAGAAAGATGACTAGATGGCTAGATAATAGATAGAATGATAGACAATGTAATTAAGAAGTACTCTACCCAGGCATTCAGGTACTCACGTCTTGACCTGTTGTCTCGTCACAAAGAAACATCAGCAAGAAATTCATTTACAGGCCCAAACTTCTCATTCCTTGTAGCAGTTTGCTTGGGCCTCTATTTCACACTTATTCTCCACGTATAACTATTCATATTCTTGCCCACTGTCCTCTTCAATTTTAAGCTCGCTGAGAGCAAGGCCTTTGTCACAGTTATCATTGTTTACCAAGGGTCCAATGCAAAACCTTGCAAAAACCAATCCAATCTGGTAATTAAGCCTTATGTATGGTACCGAGGATACTAAAACCAAACAAATCAAAATAAGCCCTGTCCTCAAGGAGCTTACATTCTACTGGGGAGGGGGGAGTAAAACATGTAAACAGATACCTACATGTAGACACTAAACAAATACGTATGAAATTTATGAAGTAAAAAGATTAGTAATTCCAAATGAAATACCCAGTGGCTTTCTCTGTCTCTTGCCCACTGAAAGTCCTCTCCATGCTGTTCAAGATCTTCCATAGGCTAGCACCACTCACATCTTTCCAGCTTGATCTCATATTACTTCCCTCAGTGTCAGCCTAACTAAAGCCCACCCCATCCCCCTTACTCACCTATCATAAACACTTCTTTTGTCCCTTAGTTTTGTGCAGACAACTGTCTATATCTTCTGATAATGTCTCTTTTAATGAATGGTTCTTAGGCCTACACATACCCATAGATATTTGCTTCAGTTCCCTAAGGACCTTAGATATCAGAACCTCATCAGAAAATCTCTACAAATGTTTTTCTTAGCTAGATCTTTTCTTCTCATTCCAATGGCCTCTCTTTTTATTTGTGTAATAAAAATTGTATATATCTCCTGTGATCTTCTCTCTCCCTTTCTTGGTCAAGAACTCCGTCCCCTATCTGTAGTTGTGAAAGGTATTGCCTTCCAGTCTCCTCAGTTTTGTTTATGAAATGACCTTTAATATATAGATTTTGTAATTAATGGATCTAATTAGGATATAACATGTGAGATGATAATCTAAACCCAATTTCTACCAGACTTCTTTCCAAAATTCTCAGTAATTTTTGTTGACTATAGTAAGTCCTTGTCTGAACAGTTTCTGCCCTTGAGTTTATCAAACCTTATTTTTTGTTCAATTGTTTCCATATCTTGTACGCCTAATATAATAATAATCATAACAACAACAACAATTAACATTTATATAGCACCTACTATGTGCCTGTGCTAAGCACTTTATGATTATTATGTCATTAGATCTTCACAACAACCCTGGAAGGAAAGTGCTATCATTATCCCCATTTCACAATTGAGGAAACCAAGGTAAACAGAGGTAAAGTGACTTGCCCAGGGTCACACATCTAGTAAAAGTCTGACACCCAATTTGAACTCAAGTCTTCCTAATTCTAGGCAGAGTGCCTCATCCCCTGTGCCACCCAGCTACCCCCAATCCATTTGATTGATAATCTTTTCTGTTTTTTAATCAGTACCAAATTCTTTTTTTATGACTACTGATGTGTAATATGGTTTAAGATCCAGTACTGTTAGGTTTCTTTCTTCTTACTTTTTCATCACTATTTTCCTGGAGATTCTTGACTTTTTGCTCTGTCAAATGAATTTTGTTATATTTGGTACGTATGATTGTTTAGTTATATTAACACAGTCCAATGATAATTCCTCTCCAATTATTTAAATCCTCTTTTGTTTCTGTAAAATGAATTTTGTAGTTTTATTCATATAATTCCTATATGTCTTATTAAGTAGACTTCCAGATATCTTACATAATCTTTAGTAATTTTAAGGTGGAATTTCTTTTGGCTATTTTTTTAATATGTAGAAAGGCTGATGATTTTTTGTGAGTTTAATTTATATCCTCCTCCTTTACTGATTAATTGTTCCTATTAATTTTTCAGTTGAATCACTAGGATTTACTAAGTGCCATAATATCATCTGCAAAAAGATTAATTTTGTTTCTTCTGAACATATGCTTATTCTTTCATTTCTTATCTCTCTATAGCTAATATTTCTATAGCTACATCAAATAATAGTATTGACGATGGATATCCCTGCTTCACCCTTGATATTATTGGAGAAACCTTTAGTTTGTTTTTGCTTGTTTGTTTGTTTTTTACATTAGAGAAGATATTGGATGTGAGTTTTAGATAGATGCCATTTATCTTATTAAGGAAAAGGCAATTTATTTCTATGATTTTTAGCATTTGATGTTTTTGTTGTTGTTAATTAATACAAGATGTTGTCAAAAAGGCTTTTTTGCATCTGTTAATGTAATCATGATTTTTCATTGGTTTTGTTATTATGGACTATTATGCTAACAGTTTTCCGTAATATTGAAACAACCTTCCATTCTTGGTACAAAGTCAGTCTGGTCATATTGTACAATATTTTAAATATCTTCCTATAGTTTCTTTAGAAACAGCTAGGTACCAAAATAGATATAGTTTTGGGCCTGGACTTAAGAAGACTCAAGTTAAAATCCAGCCTCAGATAATTAGCTATGTGGCACTGGGAAAGTCACTTAACAATTGCCTCAGTTACCTCAATCATAAAATGGGGGAATGGGTTTATTTTTCTTCATTTGTATATCAGGTTTTTATGCCATAACACAAGATCATTTTTTAGAAGTGTCATAAATACACGGATGATAAACAAGCATATTCTTTTCTATTACCATTTGGTAATTGCCATAAATATGTCTAATTTTCCATTAATTCTACTCAGACCTTTAGCTTCTTTTTCATTTATCTTTTTTATGATTTGTCTAGGTCTGAAAGGTGTACATTGAAGTCTATAGTTATTATATTTTGCTATCAAATTTTCCTTAAAGTCAATTATTTCTTCAAATACTTAGATGCCAATTACAATGCATACATATACACATACAAATATATATGTTAAACATTGATATGTTTCATTACCTATTGTGCCTTTATGCTCAATATATGTCTCTGCTTGTCTCTCTTAATCACATCCATTTTTATGATTACTTTATCGGAAACCATGGTCACTACTTCTGTTGTTTTGAATTTACCTGAAACATTTTCTACCCCAGAACCTCATTTTAACTGTATGAATCTTTATTTTTAAAGTGTCTTTCTTGTAAACAGTAAATCATTAGATTTTGCTTTCTCAATCATTCTGTACTCTCTTTTATATTCATCACATTTATGTTCACTGATATAACAGTTAGTTGAACATTTCCCCAATCATATCTTCTTTCCTTCTCAATACCCTCTTTAAAAAGAATAAAGGGATGCAGAAAAAGAAATATAAATACTAGTAATCTATAACTGAAGCAGTCTCTTCTTCTGCACCTTCACTCTTTGCTAAGCCCATATCTCTGGCTGGACCTCTCTACGCTCTACCTAAAAGTTTCTTTCTGTCCCCCTATTTTGGACTAGACTGGAAAAATGAATCACTATGATTTTTTCCTAGACTTTTTCTTTACTTATCTGTCTAGTTTCTCTTCTTAAATCTTAATTGGAGTAATTGCAGAGTAGAGGTAATTTGGAATACTTCTTTGTATTCCACCAATTTTCCAGGTTTCTGAGTGAGTTGCTATTTGGGTCATGGAAAGTAATACCCACATTTATGGAATCCTTGGAATACACCTGTCCTTGAGATATCAAAACAAATCATTGCAACGATGCCAATTGTTATGATGAGGTGAATATACAAAAAGATAAAAGTGCTATAAGAAATTAGATGCTGAAGGGATGAGAGGAAATTCAAGGTACCCAATTCTAAATTTCTTGACCAAAACAAAAGAACATGTATACATGTATGTTGAGTTTTAAAGAGCTTTCCATATTCATGGTCTCTTGGGTAATTTGGGGATTTTAAGTTGTTGAATATGTTGACCATGAACTTCTCATAGCCTGTAAAGGGGTGAAGTATCATTGCAAAAGTAATTTTCCTTTCATTTACAATAGCTCTTGAAATGAACCTCTGAACCTCCAGATTTGACCTTTGATCTCAAATTGTCAAACTAACTCCTCCTAGATTATTTTGAGTTGATGGTCATGCCATATGCTTCCACGTTTACAAAGTCAAGTGTTAGGTCAAACTCCAGACTACTTTCTAAATCTACAGAAAATTACCTTTCCAATAACACGGGACTTGACTTTTAACTCTTAATTGTCTGAGACTTCATATTAAATGGATGCAATATTTTTACTACTGGCTATAATTTACCTTATTGGCTATGTCTCTTCCAAATATTATAATCTGTTTTGGAAATGTTACCAATATCACATAAGGAAAAAGAAATTGACCTGCTAGACTTCAGAATCTTTATATGTGAAATTAAGAGTGAAAGAAAAGTAGTCTCTGAATTCTCACCAATTATGACCAAATCTTGATTAAATCCAGCAGAGGATTCTTTATCTGATAGACCTACTAAAGAGCATGGATTTCTTCATTGATATTCAAAGCTTGGAATTAGCCTTCAAGTGTCCTGCAGTAACTTGTCTGAACAACACAAAATAAATCTGTTATATATGAGTTTATCTAAGCCTTATTAGGAAACTACTTGCATAATCAATTTATACTTGTATTATATTATCACCTCTTGAAATAATGAGTTCTAGATTCTTGCAATCCATTGTCAAAATTAAGACTCTCTTTTACCTGATCTAAAAATTCTCCTTTCAAATTTTCGGTTGCACTCTTAGGTGTATAAGGCCATACATACCTGCATATTACCTTCCTAATGTTATGAATTTCCACCCAATTCTCTTTTAATCTCCATTTTTCCAGTTTGGAGGAGAGGATAAAGGTCTCACTTTATTCTCTAACCTGACTCCCTTCCTCCCCATAATTTATTTATACTTCTTGGGAAGCCCAAGCCTCCGAAGCTATGTGTTATCAGACTCACGCACAAGGTCCAGTTTCTCAATTGATCAGTCCATACTTATGACACACCTACTATATGCAAAGGCCCTGTGCTCCCACCTTTTAAAGTACACATAATTTATTTTGCGAAATAAGCGCTAGGCCAATGAAAAGATAACTGATAATACCACCATAGGGGGTGGTAAAAAGAGCCTTAGATTTTTCAGTCAAAGGACTTGGGCTTGGATCATGCATATACTATGTAATTACTACTCAGGTGAGTTGGGTCCTTGCTTTCCTTCACTGCAGAATAAGGGGGTTGGTCTTTAAGGCCTTTCCTAAAGTTAAATCTATGATGTGCCTTCATCTCCTGTGTCTCATCCTCCTGATTTCAATGAAGTCAGGTCAGAATAGTAATAATAATAATGATGAACTAGGAGGGAGAATAAGAACATTCTCCACTGAGTTTGTTTAGAAATGCCCACATCCCAGAAAAATAATGTGGGGGTAGTGCTACATGTCAGGAATGACCAGGACTCCTCATATGAGAAGTTCCCTATGATCCAAGTGCCAGAGAGATGGCCTCAAGAAAGCAGCTGTGAAATGCTAAAGAATCAGCCCTGGAGAAGCAGGCAGAAAGCACTGCATGGGGAGGGCAAATGGGCCGCTGAAGGACAGTTTTTCAATGGCAAGATTAGTACAGCTGAGAATTCTTTATCTAATGGAGCTATGAGAGAGATACATGAGCAGAAGGTCATGGATGTCCTCACTGGTACTCAAAGGATCAGAATTAACTCTCAAGCATCCTCTAGTACTTTGTCTGAATGACCCAAGATGAAGCTCTCTGTGAATTTATCTAAACCTAATTATTTCTGAGAAATCCTTAGAAATCAGACTGACATAAAATAAAGGCTTCTATTTCTATTAGGTACCAGTAGCTAGTAAAAAGCTTCTAGGTGAACATAAGGGAATACATTTGCCCTTAACAAGAAAAGTCTGTGCAATAAAGTAATTTAACTCCATTTATACAAAGTACAGCTATTTCTTATTGACTCCATTGGATGTAAATTGGAGTGAACTGGATTTCCATGAAGGGCTTTTAACTAGATGATGTGGACTCCCAAGAGACAACATGACACAAAGGAGAGAAACCCTACTTCCCCACCTCTGAGTCAGGAAGACCAGGGTTCAAGTCCTGACTCTGCCATGTACTGATAGTATCACCCTGGGTAAGTCAGGTAGTATTTTAATGCCACTAGGTAACTAAGAGTGTATGCTGTGGAACAGGAAGCAGTGGTAGAGGGAATTTCTTCATCAAGGGTTCCCTATAGAAATGAAAGCACAGATCTGGTCCCAAAACAAGATGAAGGATAGGTAATTTAAGTAGCAGACTCCAAAACCATCACTCTTTTCACTGCACTACCCTGTTACAATGATATATAGTAATTTTTATTTTTTTTGAGAGTATATGAAATTTAACATGATCATAACAAAACTGCCCTGATTATCTGCAGACATTTCTGGACATTCTTCTACTCCCTCCTTTCCATGTAATTTAACAGGTCTTTTTAATTTTTTTCTCTTTCTTCTTTTTTATCACCAAAATTACCCATAAACTCTTCCATCTTAAAGTCCCTCTCTCTAAATAGATCTCTCTCGTAGTAAAGGAGTATAATTAAGCAAAATAAATAAACAGTATAGCCATGTCTGAAAATATATGTTTCTTTCCAGCCTCTAGCCTCTCACTTTTCTTCCAAGAGCTAGAAATCATACGTTGCCATCAGTTTTTTAAGGACGTGATTGTTCATTGCTTTGATAAGAGATCCAAAGTCTTCTAGAGTTATTTTCCTTTTCATTATTGTTGTCATTATTTAAATCATTCTCCTGGTTCTGCTCACTTCACACTGCAACAGTTCACACAAATTTTGCTAGGTTTCTTTGAATTTTCCATTTTCACAATTTTTTAACAGTACTATTAATAATAGTGCATTACATTCACATATCATTATCTGTTCAACTGTTCCCCAACTTATGGGTAACTACTTCATTTCCAATTTTTGCCACAATGAAAAGTATTACTATAAATGTTTTTTTTTTGTATATATGGATCCTTTCCCTCTCTCCTTGACCTTTTTGGGACATATGCCTAGTGATGCTATTTCTGCACATTTTAGTGATATCTTAAATATACTTCAAAATTCCCTTTTCAGGACATTTAGACCAATTCATTGGGCAGCTGCCTGGTATGGTGGATAGAGTACTGGATCTGGAGGCAGGAAGACCTGAGTCCAAATACAGCCTCAGACACTCAATAGTTTTGCAACCCTGGTCAAGTCATATGATCTCTATCTCCCTTCTTACCTCAACTGTGAAATGGGAATATTAATAACATCTACCTCTCAAGATTGCTATGAGGATTAAATGATATATTTGTGAAGTGTTTTGCACTTAATGAGTTCTTATTTCCTTCCTTCCTACCAACAGAATATTAACGTACCTTTCCTGTCCTGGCTTATCTAACAATTGCTATTTTCCTTTTTTTTTTACATCTTTGGTAATCTGATGAGGGGAGAGATAGAACCTTAGAGCTGCTTTAATTTGAAATTGTTAATTAGTGTTGGTTTGGAACATCTTTTCACGTGATTGTTGATCATATTATATATTTATTCATTTGAAAATTACTCGTTCATATTTTGACAATTTATCTACTGGGGAATGACTCTTGTTCTTATACATTTATGTTGATTCCCTATATATGCTGGATCTCAGGCTTTATCAGAGAAATTTGCTGCAAAGATTTTCCTCCCAGTTGATTGTTTCCCTTCTAATTCTTTCTGCATTGATTTTGTAATCAAAATTGCTCATTTTACCTTTTCATGATCATCTCTATCCTTGACTGTTCAACCTTTCTTTCTCCCACCTTTAGTAGAAAACTAATCTCCTTTCCTTCTCCTCTAATTTGTTTATCCTCACAATCTTCAAAATGCACTCCTTTGATTAGGTTGTTTCCCTAAGCAAACACTTTTATGCCTCCTGATTTTCTAACAAATAAAATATAAATTCTCTGACTTTCAAAGGCCTGGCAATTTAACTCTCCCCTATCTTTCTAGTGTTATCTCATCCAACTCATTTTCTACTCTAAATTCTAGTAACACTGAACTACTCCTTGTTCCTGGTTCTCATTGTGCCTCTCCCATTCTCTGTGCCTTTGCTTTTCTATCTGAAATGGACCCTCTCTTCACTTCCATCTGCGGAGGTCCCTCCCTTCTTCAAGGTCACCTCTTTCCTCATTACTGCTCTTTGTCTGGAATTTATCTCAGCACATCACCAAGATCTTCTCTTTGTACATTTGAATTTCTTTGTAATACATCAGTTATTTTTGTGCATCTCCCCTCACATTAGGCTCTAAGCTTTCTGAGAACAGGGACTCCCTCACATCTATCTTTATATCCCCTAAAATAAGCCCAGATCCTTGCACATAATAGGATATTTAAAAAAAAATCTGCTGTCTACATCACCCAGGATGGATGTATAGAGGCAACTCACTGGTCCATGGGACAGCTAGGTGGTACAGTGGATAAAATGCCAGCCCTGAAGTCAGGAAGCCTTCTTTTCCTGAGTTCAAATCTGACTTTCGACATTTACTAGTTGTATGACCCAGCGTAAGTCACTTACCCTGTTTGCCTCAGTTTCCTCATCTATAAAATAAGCTGGAGAAGGAAATGGCAAACCACTCCGAGATCTTTGCCAAGAAAACCCCAAACGGGATCACAAAGAGTTGGACACAACTGAATAACACCAATCCATCCTTCTACTGATTAGACTGGGAACTTTGACCTGTTCTGCTTCCTACCTGGAATAGGTTCAATTCTTCTTAGGTAACTTGGTGGCCCCTCCCCATTCCCAGATACTCACCATATTATATAGACACTAGACTTAGCATTGATACTCTATTGGCTTAGCCCACTGTATCCCAGAATTCTTGACTTCAATAGCTCCACCAGCCTCAGTCTCAGCAGTAACCAGGATTACAGGTATTCCCTAACACTCCCAGCCATAATTCCATCTTGAAAAATATTTTTTTTTAAAAATTCCATTAAATTGAAAAACACTATTTTCTATTTTTGTTTTCCTGAAGGGCTTTTAACTAGATGGTCCTTGTTCTGTGCCATAAAGGGGGTAATGGTAATTCTTATCTTCCTTCTCAGGCTTCCTGTGCTTATTGCTCATACACACAGGACAGCATCAATACTCCTTCTTTTTGACACTGAATCCCCTGCACCCCTCCATACCACCTCCATTCTGCAATATTCCACAGTCTCTTATAGGAATGTAATTGACTCTTTAGTCTGAATTTTACAAATGTATCACACCCATTTTCCACTTTTCTGTCCCCTCTCCATTTTATTTACCCCTGCTCCACTACCGCAAAATAAGGCTTCTGAAATTCGGTTCGTACCCACTAAGAGGCAAAGGGCTTTTCCACCCAGATAAGAAAGCTGGCAAAGTATCAAGAGAAGTGGCTTCTTGAAAACAGGGACATTGCCTCTCGTATACCTTTTTGTCCCTTACAGGTCCTCATCCTCAGGGCCCACCCTCGATATACTTGTATACAGACCTATATATACTTGTTTAGTGTATGCTGAATGAATCAGTGAATTGATAAATGAACAGGAGGCAAGATGATATACTGAAAAGAGAGCTAGATTTGGAGTCTGAAGATCTGAATTCTAATCCTGACTCTGCCACTTATTAACTTGTAATGCCTTGATCAAGTCACTTGATTTATCTAGGCTTCCGTTGCCTCATCTGTGAAATCAGTGATCTAAATCTGTGATCCCATATATAGCAAAGAGTCTTACATTTTCCTGATCAATCAACAGTCCCCTCCTCAAGCAGGAAGAAGAAAAAAAAAGGTCTCAATGATATTCATGCTAAGGAGACAATTTTAATCTCAATCTATCTAAATTGAGTCTCAGTAAGTAGAAAAACAAAATTACTATGTCTAAAAGCAAGGGCAAGCATGTAAGTTCTCATTCATGTTTTTGCATTTCTATAGAACCTTCCCTATCACCCAAGACCTCAAGACAATGATGCGAGCTTTTAAGTAGGGACTTTTTTTCTTTCTCTAGAGGGTGGAGGAACACAAACACATGAACAGGCTAGGAATAGTTGTCCTGTTTGAAGGCCTTTGCCAAGGGAGCCCTTTCTGAGGATCTGGGCCAGCCCTCCTGCTCACAGCACCAGGGAGGAAGCACTTTGGGGCCAACTCATACATCTCAATCACGCAGGTGAAAAGTGATGATTTTTTTCTGGATGGTAATGAGAGAGGAGAGCAGAGAAGGGGAAAGGGGAAAATTATGGGCTTGGTCAAAGCTTGCAAAACTGCACCAGTGATTAAAACATCTTATGCTGTCCTCGGGCTTCAGAAGCTATCACCAACAAAAGATCTCATACACACAACATACAAAAGGAAAGAAATAGGCCATTAAGAAATATTTCAGCATAATGCAATTATTACAGCTGTATAATTGAATGGGGAAACCATTGATCTGTAGTAGAAAAGAAATTACTCTTTTCATTGTGTTCCTATGAATATGTGAACATTAATCTCAATCTATAATCAACGTTCATTTCAAATCTGATTGCGTGCTACTAAACACCCGTAGCTATGCTAACATTATGTTAATATGGTTCAACATCATAGCTCCCAGCTTCACAGCACAAATATTTTTCTTTGGCAATCAATAGTAATTTCAACTGAGTGGATGGAAGTCACGTTTTAATGGTAATCTTTTCTCCCAGCCTCCAAGTGGAAACTCGGCTGGTGTCTTAACACGGCTGCAGTGCGTTGCATGTAATCAGATAAATTAACCTAAAAAGAAATAGAGAGAGGAAGAAAGGGAGGAAATGTGGATCAGAAATAAAGAGCAGCACCAGTGAAGCTCTCCATTTCCCTAATAGATTAAAGGGCTCATTACCATGAAAGGAGAGAATAGGCCTGGCAGGA
Organism: Phalanger gymnotis; assembly: GCA_028646595.1. Classification (NCBI taxonomy): domain Eukaryota; kingdom Metazoa; phylum Chordata; class Mammalia; order Diprotodontia; family Phalangeridae; genus Phalanger; species Phalanger gymnotis. Next base: position 76,227,611 of record CM053625.1, read on the forward strand.
GGATGGGGGAAGGGGGTGGAAGTGGGGGTAGGGGAGATGCGTGGCTTTAAGAGAAGCTAAATTCCTTTTGGCTGCCAGCCAGGGCTGTGGAGCAGTTGGGTCACAGTGCAGCCTTCCCATCCTCCCCCCCTCCCCTCCCTTCCCCCCAGCAAATAGCCCTGGGTTGTGTTAGGGGGTAGAACAGCCACTGAGGCAGGCTGATGGAATGTTAAATTGCTTTTATCCTGGGAAACCACCACAGGTGTCCTTTGGTGCTTCTCTGTTTCTTACAGGTGAGCAAGAAACCAGACAGGAGTAGGGACATAAGGCTATTTTTTCCCCTTTTTGTTGTTAATATGTTTAAATTGGCACATGATGTAGTGAGAAGAAGAATGAAATTAGGATCAGAAGTTGTTGTTCAGTTGTTGCAGTAACTTCCAACTCTTGGTGACCCCATTTGGGGTTTTCTTGGCAAGTATAGTGCAGTGGTTTGTCATTTCCCTCTCCAGATCATTTTACAGATGATGAAACTGAGGCAGACAGGGTTAAGTGACTATCCCAGGGTCACATAGCTTGTAAGTATCTGAAGATGGATTTGAATTCAGGTCTTCCTGACTCCAGGCCCTGCATTGGGATCAGAAGACCCGGGTTCAAATTCTAGATCTGATCTTACTTTCTATGTGACCTTGAACGAGGAACTTCTCTCCCTTCCCTCATCTCAGTTTCTTCCTCTGTAAAATGGGAGTATTGGACTACATACATCAAAGAACAAGCATTTATTAGACACTTACTATGTCCCCTGCAAGATCCTGGCACTGGAGAGAAGAAGACAAAAACAGGGTAGTCTCTACCCTTAAAGAGTCTACATTTTACTGAGGGGAGGCTGGAGGCCATGCACAGGTAAGTACAAACTTTATACACAATAAAGACCTCTTGAAAGATGTGACAAGCTGAACCTTGCCAGGAGTGTACTGGTAAATGTTGAATAACCAGATGTTCAATAAATAAATAATTAAAAGCACCCATTTTTCAGTTTAATTTGCATTATTAGCATGAAGAAATAATTACTTTCTTAAGTCTAAAACAATCAACAAAACTATAAATCAAGTCCTGATTTGTAGGTCGCTGATTCTGAATTCTCACACTGACAATGTAATTAATCGGCTCTCCTCAGCTGGTTTGACCTGGCTCCAGCACACTGCTGGCTTCGGCTAGGATCCCTTCCTACTTTAAACACTGTCATCATATGTGTCCTTCCCCACCACCACCTTTTCCCTTTGCTATTACCTCCTTTACAGAGTTTCTGAGGAAGAGGGAGATTTTGATGGTGCTCATGAATTGTTTATTTATTTGTTTGTTTGTTTATTTTGATTGTGCTCATTTATGAAGACACAGTTATTTTTCCTGAAAGTTCCTGCTGATTCCCTCCTTCCATGAGTCTCTCACACACTTGTCTCTGCCCAGGCTGACGCCTTCAATCTTCCTTGCCTCGGATCTCAAGAGCCACTCTCTGGAGAGATGGGAGTGAGGGTGGGGGGAGCGGTTGGGGTTGGAAGCTTTCCTGTATGAGTGTGTTTTCTTTACTATTAACCTTTTGTCATACATACTTCTAGAGTAGAAGATAATTAAGTTAGGGATTTTAGCAACTGCCACAATTACTTCTAAGGCCTAGTCACATATTCCAGGAATATGTGGAAGGAAGGAAGGGAGAAGAAAGGGGGGGCAGGGGGAGAGAGAGAGATGAAGACAGAGATAGAGCACAGAGAGACAGAGACAGATGAGAAAAGAGACACAGGGCTTGGGGGAAAGGAACACGTTTCTATTGTATCTTGTTCATTAAAATGATCTTGTTTTTTGTACTTAAAAGCATCTCCAGGAAATAAGGCAGCAGACAGCACCCAAAAGTAATCTTTTAATTGTTTTCTTTTTCTTTCAGGTCTGCATCATTATGACCTTTTTCAAACGAGGGAATACCAGCAATTTTTCATTACTATTCCTTCACTGCAAGGTAAAAGGAGAACATTTTATAGATTTCTTTTGGAGCAAACCCGGCCTCTCTGCATCATCATCATCATCATCATCGAAAGTAACAAGAACAGCAACAAACATTTATTAAGCAACTACTATGGGTCCAATGCTGAGAATACTAAGACAAAAATGAAAATGGACCCTGCCCTCCATGACCTTACAGCCTGCTGGAGGAGATGACATTCACCAAGACAATGAAAATAGCGCTCGTTGGATTCAGGCTTTGGGTCTTTGAGTGCATTTTGTACAGAAATGCTTCAAAACATCCTCTAAGGTTTTCCTCAATGTCTCCTGTGTGTAGAGTAACCTTGCATTCTGAAAGGTCCTGTTAGCAAAGTGCTAGCTCTAGAAAGTCTACTCAGACTACTACTACTATTAATAATAATAATATTTGTGCACTGATCTAGCAATGAACTGCTTACATCATTCAAGAACCAGAACGGAGACGAGCATCATCAGAAGATTTCCCAACAGATTTTTTTTCATCCACAGCAACATTTACATTCAATACACAATGCAACAAGAATTTGTTTTAAAAAAAAAAAAACTACATCTTGGTGGCTTGGTGGCTAGAGAACCAGGAAGACTTGAGTTCAAATCACTGCTTTTGATTCTACCTAGATGACCTTGGATGGGTCACTTGACCTCTCTCACCCTCAATTTCCTCATCTGAAGCTAGGTGGCAACACAGTGCTCAGAGTGCCAGGACTAGAGTCAGGAAGACTCTTCTTCCTGAGTTCAAATTTGGCCCCAGACACTTAAGAGCTGAGTAATCCTGGGCGAGTCACTTAACTCTGTTTTCCTCAGTTTCTTCATCTGTAAAATGAGCTAGAGAAAGAAATGGCAAACCACTTTATTTTGCCAAGAAAACCCCAAATTGGGTCACAAAGAGTTGGACATGACTGAAAACAACTAAACAACAATGATGAAAAGCTATGTGATCATGGACAGGTCACTCAACTTTTCTCAGCCTCAGTTTCCTCATCTGCAAAATGAGGATTATAATAACACCTACCTGGCAAAGATATTTGTAAGGCTCTGATGTGATTGTGCGTAAATGCACTTTGATAACCTTATACCCCTAAGCAAATGCTGGAAATGACCACTTTCATTGTGCGTAGGTCACTGCGCTCTCTGCCGAGGGGGCAAAGACAAGGACAAAGTCTCTTGGGGAGTTTATGTTGGACTGTGGGGAAATGGCATATACACTCAATGAAGACAAAATACATACAGAATGAATGCAAAGTAACTTCAGAAAGCCGTTAGCAACTGGAAGGGAGTGAGGAGGACTGACATGAGCTATGTTTTAAAGGAAACTAGGAATTTCAAGAGTCAGAGGTGAGACAGGAAGGCACTGGGGTGAGGGGGATGGTAGCATCTTCAAGATGGAGGAAGAAGATGGGATTTTTCTATTCTAGCTCATTTGGCTAGAATGTAAAGTGTTGTGAAAGCCTTATGCCAAATCAATCTGGAAAACAGGTGAGAGCTGGACTGTTAAGAGCTTTTCATGCCAATTAGGGAAAATGTATTTTATCCTAAAATCCATAGGAAGCCACTGAAACTTCTTGACCAGGGGAAGCATGTGATCAGAGCTGTGATTTTATGGCTAAGAGTTTGGCAGTGGAATGGAGGGTGGATTAGAAAGGGGAGAGTGGAGGCAGAGAGAATACTCAGGAGGCCATTTTGATTGCCCATGTAAGAGGTGATGAGGGCCCAAATGAGGGGAATGACTTGTGAGTGGGAAGAAAGAGACAGATGTGAGATATCATGGAGGTTAGGACCCACAAAACTTGGCCATTGATTGGATAGGATATGGACGGTACTTTCCATGCTTTATCTCATGTATAAGCATCCCTGTGAGGTCAGTGCTTTATAATCCCCATTTTACAGATGAGGAAGTTTTGGCTCAGAGAAATTGAATGGTTTGTTCAATCATATGGCTAAGTGTCAGTGGCAGGATTCAAACACAGGTCTTCCAAACCTGCTTCCAAATACAAGACTTGATCCACTATTTGATTCTATTTGTTCACCTTAAAAGAGTGTTTTAAGCAAAGCCCTTGGTCAGAGCTGGTCCAGTAGCCTCAGATTTTGTCCAGAAAGGAATACTATAGAAACCATCGTATGGTTCAATAGCATCCTTAGCCTTCAAGATGTCATCATTCATCAACCATTAATAAGCATCCACTGTGAATTCTTCTTTACTGCACTAGACATTGAGAGGGTTCAAAGATAATTAAGATGAGGTCTCCACCCTCAGGGAGCTTACAGACTGGGCATGTGGGGGCGGGAAGTGTAAGAGCACATATGCAAAAATAAAATACTTGCTCAATAAATGGATGGCTTGAAATATGGATAGAATTTCAAAAGTCAGAGATAGCCCAAGAGGGAGTTCCAGACAGGAAAAAGCATGAGTGAAAGAATATACATGGGAAAGCATGAAGAAGTTTGTGAAATTCATCCTGACTGGAACATAAAGCATGTGGAGGGGACTGATATGAAATAAAGCTGGAATAGCAGCATTGGGTTGTCAAGGGATTAAAATGCCTGGCTTACAATCTTGCGCTTCACCCAGTAAGCAACAGAGAGCCATGGAAGGGTTTTGAGAAGAGGAGAGACACAATGGGATATATGTACATACAATCACTCTAGCAGCTGATACAAAGGCTAGAGGGAAGAGCCTGGAAAGGGAAATTCTTATTGGTGAAATCACAGCTCTCACTTTTTCAATAACGGAGGTAATTGTTAATGAGGGCCTACAATAGTGAATGGATGAATAAATGATTGAAGCATTTAGGTAACACTCTGTGGAATGCACAGTTAGCTGGGGCAGTGGATGGAGTGCCAGACCTAGAGTCATAAAGATTCATCTTCCTGAGTTCAAATCTGGACTCAAACACTTATTAGCTGTGTGATCCTGGGAAAGTTACTCAATCCTGTTTGCCTCAGTTTCCTCATCTGTCAAATTAGTTGCAGAAGGAATTGGCAAATCACTCCAGTGTCTTTGCCAAGAAAACCCCAAAAGGGTATTAAAAAGAGTCAGACATGACTGAAAAATGACTGAAATATGCTTAGGATTGAAGAATTGAAAGAGACCTGTGTAAAATACAGTTCTACTCTTTTATTCTCCAAATGAGTAAACTAAAGCCTGGAGAGGGGAAGAGACTTTCTCCAAGACCACACAGCGAGGAAGTAGCTGAATTGGGCTTTGGATTAGCTCCTGTGGTTCAAATCTGACATTCTTTGACACCCTGCTAATTCTCACACAAGACACTCCATCCATGGCTAGGCATCTTTGCCAGGCATCCCCTATGCCTGAAATGCTCTCTCTTCTCAAACTGAGCCATAGGAAGGTTAAGTGACTTGCCTAAGCTCACTCACCCAGTCTGGGCAATGGAGAAGAGCAGTAGACTAAGTGTGAAAAAAAATTGAGGTGCTTTGTCTTCTCCATGATGACTTTAACCACGTAAAAATCTTTGAAAACGTCCCATCTCATTGAAAGACCAATGGGACGGAGCTCGTCCAGGGCCCAAAGCCTCTGAGGAGCTCACTCAGCCTTCCTGGAACTGTTTCCTGAATTATAAAATAAGGAGGTTGACCCTGAGGTCCCTTCCAGATTTCAAGCTAGGATCACATGTTCCTCTGCGGGTCATTTATTGTATTATGCCTGCAACAAATAAAGGTGACAAATTTAGACACAAGGAAAGATTTAAGTAAAACACAACTACTACAATGTTCTTCTGAATTGGGAACCTGGTAAATAGAGGTATAGCTTACCTTACAAGGAAAAAAAGAAGGAAAAAACAAAACTTCTTATGTGGAAAGAGTCCTTAGCCTTGAGTTAGAAGTTCTGAGTTTGAATCCCAGCTCTGTCTTTTACTACATGTGGGATTACATGCAAGTCTCTGCCTTCTCCAGACTCAGTTTCCTCATCTGTAAAATGAAAGGGTTTTCTAAGATAACCCTTAAGATCATTCCCAATTCCATAGCAGATGATCCTCTTGGATTTAGGTTGAGTCCCTGATCCACCCCTTGCTAGTTACAGGATCAAGAGCAACTCGGTTTCCTCTCTCTCTGCCTATTTCCTCATCTGTAAAATGATATTTTAGTGCTTTGCAAGCTGCCTATAAGAAACATAGATTTCGAGATGGAAAAGACTTTAAAGATAATGGGACCACTATTACCTTTCATTTTATAGATGGGAGAGATTAGGTAAATTTCGCCACTTCAGAATAGAAAATAGCAGAATTGATTAATTCAGAGAAACATGGAAAACATGATATATACATACAAAACTGATACAGGGTGAAATCATAAACAATATCTACCATTTGTATATTACTTTAAGGTACTGGAGTGGTTTGCCATTTCCTTCTTCAACTATAGAGGTTATCTAGTCATAATATGATTACAGATTTAGATGTGAAAGGAACTCCAGAAGTCACCTACACTTCAGAAAACAACCTCCTCATTTTAAAGATGAGGGAACTGAGGGCCTAAGGTAGGATTTGAACTTGGCCTTCTAACTCATCTAATTTCTAACTACTTTCTTTTGTTTCATGCTGTCTCACACCCCACCCTCTATTTTATAAAGGAGAAAATGAAGCAAAGAGAAGTTGAATAACCTGGCAGAACCCAGGTGGTAAAGCCAAGATTTGAACCGAGGTCCTCAAGGACGGTATCCTCTGCACTATCCAGACTCCTCTAAGGCTTAAGGTGCTACAGAAGTGTGAATTGTTGTTAGTAGAGTTGTTAGATCATTAGGATGGGACCATAGAAAGCATGCGGTCCAGCTATCCCTGGAATCAAAGAGTTTCTCTTCTGCCCCTCCCCCAATCTTTCTAGCCATCTTGGATTTAACAGCCTCTTCCACTGCTAAAACATGGTTATGAAAGGATGCTTGTTTAACGTCTGCATGTAGGCAGGACTGTAGGCCGGATGAGGCTGTTATCACTCAGAGAAACCATAGTCAGGGGCTGACAAAGCGCCCTAGTCCCTGGCCCCTGTGAGCTGAGTCAAGTCGTCTCAGGATTATGAGCCTCAGACGTTTAGAGCAATTTCAACTGGATCAGAGGTTATAGCCCCTGCTTTGGAACATTCCACTTTTATTTGCAGGCTATGAAGTGTAATAGTTCACCATTTTGCCTTAAGTATCACAATAAAAGTCAGTGAGATGGAACAAGCAATAAGCAGCTCTTTTACATCCACGCTGCTGAGACTGAGTGCTTAAGTCTTCATTAACCCACAGAGAGAGGAAGGAGCTATAGAAACGACGCGGGGAAATAAAATGCCGGGGACGGGCCACCATCTCTTTGGGAACTGTGCTGCCAGGCAACGTCAAGAGCCTCAGGATCCGTCTCATTTTCTGCCTGTCCCATCCTCACTTTCTCCATCCATCCCTGGTCCTGTCCTAGCATCAAGAGAGGGAAAGCTGAGCTCTTGAGAAATCGAGGGTCAGATCTTGACTTTACAGGAGTCTTGATGAAGCCTGACTTCTGCTTGCTTCAGAGAAGTGATGGTCTATAGATGTACAATGACAGATATGTTTTTAGATATGGCCAGTGTAATGTAACAAAATTGGCCAGTTTGTGTCCCTTTCTGACTTTTGGGGTTTCTTGTGTATATTTTTAAATGGTCTACTGATGTTCTCTCTCTCTCTCTCTCTGTCTCCTTCTTTCTTTCCTTTCATTCTCTTTTGTTTCCTTTTCCTTCTTTCCTTCCTTCCTCCTTCCTTTCTTCCTTCCTTCCTTTCTTTCTTTCTTTTTCTTTCTTTTTTCCTTCCCTTCTTTCTTCCTTCCTTTCTTCTTTCCTTCCTTCCTTCCTTCCTTCCTTCCTTCCTTCCTTCCTTCCTTCCTTCTTTCCTCCTTCCTTCTTTCCTTTCTTTCTTTCTTTCTTTCTTTCTTTCTTTCTTTCTCTCTCTTTCTCTCTCTCTTTCTTTATTTCTTTTGGCCTTCCTGTCTTTCCACCTTTCTCACTACCAATTAACTTAACCTCAGTAGAAATGTGTGTGTATATATACATATACATATATACACATACATGTATATATACATACATACATACAGATACATATGCACACATACACGCATATGGAAATTTTCCCTTTGATAGTGTATATATTATATATCCATGAGTGTGTGTATATGTATATGCATATCAAATACATTTGTATGTGTGTGTGAATTTCTATTAAGGTGTAAGTTAATGTGTAGTGAGAGAGATACAGAAAAGAGAGGAAGAAAAGAAAGAAGAGCGTCATAAAACATGTTTAAAATACACACGAGATATGGAAAAAATCAGAAAGAGATATGAACTGGGTAATTTTATCACTATTTAAAAAAATTTAATATAAACTTTTCAAACCAAATGATATAACAGAAGTTCCTAGATTTATACATAATGTACTTTTGTTCGCTGAATATTGGGATGATTGCTTGTTGATGACTTAAGTTTATGAAGATATAAAAACATAGAAACCTAGGGTCATATAATCTAGGCTATTAACAATTCAAGTCAAGGAACTTGTATTAAATGGGTTCCATGCGTAAGACCGTGGTGTGCAGCACCAAAAATGAAGAGAGCTCTATGGTGCAGGTTCTGCTTCTGAGGAGCTTACATCCGAATGGGGTAAGGATGTTTAAACAAAGAACCCACACACAAGAAAGGGGGCATGTGGCACAAAGTAGAGGTCCCAGGAAAATGTTTCTAAAGGGGCAATTACACTAGGGAATACTAGATCTTAGCATGAATGAATAAATGAACAGATGAATGAATAAGTGAAAAAACCCATTTATTAAGCATTTATTATATACAAAGCAGTGTGGGTACAATTTAAAAAGTAAGGTAATTGTTGCTCTCCAGGAGCTCATATTCTAATAAGGAAAGAGAACATACATAAAGAGTCTCAGCTGCAAATCAGGTGGAAAAGGCCCATCATCCTCAGGGTTCAGCAGCGAATTAGATGGTAATGTATCTCCTTTAATGTCATTTCTACTTCTAATCATGTCTGTGTCCAAGGTTGAACCATTTGATGGTGCCAAGGACACTGCTGGCAAAACTTTATTTTCAGGGTCTTTGGCAGCCGTGGTATCGAGTTTTATCAAATTCTTTTCATGCAGAGACCTCTCACTGTGTCTACCCAAAGCAAAATATCTAGTTGAAACACAATGATATTTTATCTACATGATACCAATCATTTGATAGAGCAACATATAGGTTGAAAGAATGTAGAAATAGAATAGACCTTAGAGGTCATCTAGCCATTGGATCAGAAGACCATAGAGTTAGAGGAGGAAGGGACCTCAAAAGGCATCTAATCCTATCCCCTTATTTTTGAGGGGGGCAGAGAGGCATTCAGGGTTAGTGACTTGCCCAAGGTCACAGAGCTGGTAAGTATCTGAGGCTGGATATGAACTTGGGACTCTAGGGCCAGTGCTCTATCCACCGTGCCATCTATCTGACCCCACCCCCTTATTTTTGAGATGAGAACACCCAGACTCAGAGAAATTGAGTGACTTGCCCAAGGTCACAAAGCTAATCAGAGAGCTAGTTTTCAAGTTTGAAGTTCTCTGTCTAAAAATTCCTCTGCGAAACCTCTGCTACCACCCCACCCACCCTCTACTCAGTTGCCATTACTTACGAGCATTGTTGGGGAATAAGGTGCTTGGGGGTGATTTTTCCATAATAAAAACTGAAAAAAATTATACCATTTAAAAATAGAAGTCACAAATAGGCATAGAAGTGCATAATTATTTGGAAAAACAGACAAAAACAACAAACACCTGTGCA
>CM053625.1:76237902-76272371 GCA_028646595.1 Phalanger gymnotis
AGAAAATTTGTAATTCAAACGCCTGTGAAAATCAATGCTGAAAACTAAACATATTAAAAATAAATTAAAATTAAAAAAAATACAAGACTCAAGAGAAGCATAAAAAGGTAAACAAAAAAGGGAAATCATAAAGGACTTAATGATATACTGTTTACTTTGCTACTTGGGAAGATGATATTTTTAACTCATAAGAACTTCCTCATTACTAGGGAAGTTAGAAAGAATATAAAGGGCATAGGTGCCAGTAAAATATGAAGTGATAATATCTAAAAAAATAAAACTAAGGTGTAAGAGAGGAATGTACTGGGAAAAAAAGAAAGGGAGGGGTAGTATGGGGTAAATCATCTCACATAAGAGAGGCAGGAAAAGGTTTTCACAGTAGAGGGGAAGAGGAGGGAGGGGAAAGGGAGTAAGTGAACCTTATTCTCATCAGAAATGCCTCAAAGTTGTAATGACACAAACATTCAATTGGGCATAGAAATCTTTCTTACCCTGCAGGAAAGTTGGAAGGCAAGGGGATAAGAGGCTGGAGGATGATAGGAGAGAGGGCAGATTTGGGAGAGGTTAGTCAGAGGAAAAACACTTCTGAGGAGAGATTGGGTAAAAGGAGAGAAAGAATAGAATAAATGCAAGGAGTGGGAGGCAATAGATGGAGGGAAATACACTTAGCAATAGTAACCATGAAAAAAAAATTAAGTAAGTTTCTGTTATGAAGACCTCATTTCTCAAACATATAGAAAACTGAGTCAAATTTATAAAAATAAGAGCCAATCTTAATTAATAAATGATCAAAAGATATGAAGTTTTCAGATGAAGTAATAAAAGCTAACTATAGCCATATGGAAAAAAAAAGTTTTAACTCATTGTAATGCCAATGCAATACCCATAGCAGCTGTTATAAATATGCAGACCTATTTCCAGGGTAGATTTGCAAAATATAATTAACTCTTTTCCTCAAAGGCAAAACCAAGGTATTTATTGAGATACCAGAAAGCAAGATTTACCATAGTAACAAGAAAGTTTGTACACATCACCAATGCAGGGAGCACCAACATCTTAAGTGTCTTTTATATTAGGCCTCTCCATAAACTAGTTCCCGTACACAAATTCCTCTCTCTACCCACTCATGCTAGCTTTTCTCCCTCAGCTCTGCCTCTCTCTCTCAAATCCTGCTCCACCCTTTCTGTCGGGCAAACTCCTCCCACCATGGGCTCCATGTGACTCAGGCTCCATGTGACTCAGGCTCTATCACAGCTGTCAGCTGGGCCAGAGCTCAAAGTAGGTCACATAGGCCTATTAATGAGTGGGAAAGATCTTCCTATTCACTATTGACTGGAGAAATGCAAATTAAAACAATTCTGAGGTACTATCTCATGCCTATTAAATTGGTTAATAGGACAGAAAAGGAAAATGACAAATGGTGGAGGGAAAGTGGGAAAAATGAGACATTAAAGCACAGTTGGTGGAGTTGTGAACTGATTCAATCATTCTATAGAGCAATTTGAACCTATGCCCAAAGGGCTATAAAATCATGCATATCCTAGCAAATACCACTGCTAAATCTGTATCCCAAAAGAGATAGAAAACAAACAAAAAAAGAACCTATATGTACAAAAATATTTATAGCAGCTTTTTTCTGATGGCAAAGAATTGGAAATCGAGGGGATGCCTATCAATTGGAGAATGGCTGAACTAATTGTGGTATGTGATTATGATAGAATACTATTGTGCAATAAGAAATGATGAGCAGGATGCTCTCATAAGAACCTGGAAAGACTTACATGATCTGAGGCAGAGTGAAATGTACTATGTATAAAGTAACAGCAATATTGTAAGATGATCAACTGTGAATGACTTAGTTATTCTCAGCAATACAATGATCCAGGACAACTTTGTAGGACTTATGATGAAAAATGCTATCCATCCTCAGAGAAAGAGCTGATAGTGTCTGAATACAGATTAAAGCACACTTTTTTTTAACTTTCTTCATTTATCTTGAAGTTCCCCCCCCCCACCCCGGTCTATATTTTCTTTCACAACATGACTAATATGTAAATGTTTGTCATACCTATACATGTACAACCCAAATCAAATTGCTTGCCTTCTCAATGAAGGGGCGGGGTGGGGAAGAAGGAAGAGAGATAATTTGAAATTCAAAGTTTTAAAATAAATGTTAAAAATTATTCATACATGTAACTGGGGGAAATAAAATACTAAATAATTTTTTTAAAAAAAGATTCCAAAAATAATCATACAGAGACTTCAAAATAGCAAAATTATTCCACTTCCCTTACAATTGTCACTGCAATTTTACAGATAGGGCCCTTAATCCAATTTGGAAAACTTGTTGCTAAAACATACTTAGGAGCTATACATCCCATTGGAAACATTTGGAAAGCTTTCATTAGAAATATAAACAAAGCTTATCCTAATTCTTAGAGAAAATAGTCTGATCCTGTTGCTTTCTCAATGTTTACTACTGCATTTAATTGGAAAACTTTTAAACTTTGTCTTATTTTTGTGCATTTATCTAATCCCCCCTTCTCAATTTGAGGTTCATGAAAGAATTAGATGCTTCAAGGATCTAGTCTTATACATGAATATATAACTATTAACAAGTAGATGACAAGTCTAAGAAATGATTTACTTAGTTGCCTAGTATATGGAATTGACTACAAATTCAGAATGAAATAGGATTATTTTTTTCATACTTGCACTCTATTATAGTAATTCAGGGATATTTTAGTATTGCAATGACAAAACTTTTACTATTTACCTGCCCTCATTATAGAAATTTGCTATAAAATAAAAAAGAAAAACATGCTTATGATGATATCAAATCAGTCACTTCAAGGGCACAAATTAGCCTGACATAAGCCGTAACAGGGGAAATATTCCCTTAGCTCTATTTGATTATAGGCAAGAGTCATAGTTAAAAACCAATCATTCAGCAAAGTTCTACATTATTCACAGAGTATCAAAGCCAGGATCAGAATTAACCTGTGCAGAAAAGATACAGGACAATGGGAAACAGTCAAAAGAATATTGCTTTTCACCTATGCAATATCATCCTTTCAATTTTCCCAAACACAGATATCTACCTATAGCAATTCTCCCTTTGGGCAAAATATGGCATTCCCCTTTAATGGTTGACTATTAGCTTCATGATAATTCAGACTATCATACCTGAAATCAAAATTTAGAATAAAATCAATTACGGTCCCATGAGATTTCACCTCAAGTAGCAAATTTAAATAATCACAGCTTAGGGCTAGGATATTCTTCTTCTTCTCATGTCATAATAACAGTTAACAATGAGCAATATATGAACATTTCATTTATCTTTCAATTATATTAATTTATCCTAAGTTAAGAATAAGAACATTCTGGAGTTTTTATATATACAATGAATAACTGGTATTTAACTCAAAACCCCAGAAAAATGTTGACTGTAACTAAATCTCTAATTTATATTGCCTGTTCATCCTTAAGGCAAGATTGAAATCTTTGCATATAAGGTCTATTTTTCCTAAGTTGGCTCAAATATGTAACAAAACATGTACTATGTGTTAATAGATATGATTTCATAATTTTCATAAGTGATAGCCAAATAATCTATTGAATAAAACTCATTTTTTACTCTAAGAAAATTTGTAAATTTCCCCACTTTGGCTGGGAGAGGTCTTAGTTTTTGAAACTTCAGTACTTCAGAATTTTATCACCTACTGTCAGCAAGGCTGCCCCCTTGATACTTTAAGAAAATAGATAAAGGACACATCTCCTTATCCTGAGGTTTTTCAGCAGTAACCCAGGGAAAGGTACTTATAAAAAAAAAAAAAGCTTTTTTTTTTTTTACAAATATCTTTAGTAGAGCTACATCAGACCAAAGAAAACAATATCTTCTTTACCAGTCAGTTAATTAGCAATTCTTAAGCTCTTACTAGGTGTCTTATTAGATAAGGGGGAGGGGCCAGGGCTGAATATTCCTGGAACCATTCAAAATCTCAGGAGTTTTCTTTTATAATCTTAAATTGAGAGAGAAAGAAGTACTGACAAAGAAATACTTGTCAAAGAGGCATTTCTCTACAAAAAATGAATCAACCTTTCCCAAATCTTTTTCCAAACTTCAAATCCTTCCCTTCTGCTTAACCTACACTCATACGCTTTCACCTTTCTTTAGCATTCTTCCTGTTCTTCTCTCTCCCTACCTGCTTAAACTTTCCCTCTCCCCTGTATATCCATTCAGTGGTCTTACCAACCTTGAAACAAATCTTTCATTTTACATTCTAATTCCTTATTTCTGTTTACCTTCCCTACTTTCTTAAGTCCATCTTATCTTATCTCTCAATCACATTCTAGAACAACATTCTACTGAATCCCTCTTGTACAGATTTACCTACATAATATTAGTTTAACCACTGTCCTTTTATAAAGTTTAAAACAAATTCTCCATGGTAGTACCATAAAACTCAATAAGATATTTCAGCATTTATTAAAAAATTCGAATTTGGAAATTTGCAGTAGGCAACTTACATTTCAGTCATACATCTAGTATCTAATGAGTTTAAAATGGCATAAATTCCTGTAGAAGAAAAGATTAACTTTCTTACTTGTGTTGTCTCTTGTCTGCCTCCCAGACTTGGCCTGAGTTAGAAAGAGAGGGAGTGAAGGGAGAGAAAGAGAGAGAGAGAGAGAGAGAGAGAGAGAGAGAGAGAGAGAGAGAGAGAGAGAGAGAGAGAGGTGTCTTTCTGAAGAACAAGAAAAGTTTTCATTTTTTGCACTCATTTTCCTTTGGCTGATCAGGCCAAAATTAGTTAGATTTACACAAAACACAGATAATATGACAAAACAGACATATAGAAGCAGATCTTTCATTGGTGACCAGAACTGTTAGAGTAGAATAATTTTTATTTTGAAAACTAAGTAGTTACATGCAGACATCAATTTATTTAAGCAGTATACTTGGTTGTAGAAATAAACCAGGACCAAATCTCTCGTTAGTCAAAGGCACAGAACCTTGGTTTCTACAGAGTTACTATATGATTTTGAGAGGGTAAAAACAGGAAAAAGAGTGTTATAGTGATTGAGACAACTGGTTTCTAGTTGGTGGAGAGGTTTGGGAGACACTGAGGTAAGAGAGAGAGGGGTAATTTTGTGACCTTCCTTACGTCAGGTGATCTTTGTGACTTTGTGACTTCTCTAAAATCAGGTGACTTATAAACAGATGAAACTTAGTTTCACAAAATGATAAAGGCAAAATGTAGTAAATAATACTATTTAAAAATTTTTAATTTTAAAATTTAAATGGAGTAATTAATAATATTTTAAAATTTTAAAATTAAAAATTTTGAATTAAAATTTAAAAATATTCTTAAAATTTAAAAACCTGTTTTTAGATGTTGCCTGACCTACCCCATGCCCAGGTCTTGATGCATTGCAAGGCTTTAATTATTATTTCCACTGAGATGTGGCACCTCTAGCATCATGTTAGTTATCATTTAATAATTGGTTTATAATTCCCTTAACTGATGTCCTTGAACCTATTCCTATGCCAGTTATCGAATGTCTACTAATAATAATTGGTAGCATTTATATGGCATGTTAAAGATTGCAGAATACTTTACATATATTATCTAAGCAGTTATCGAATGTCTACTAATAATAATTGGTAGCATTTATATGGCATGTTAAAGATTGCAGAATACTTTACATATATTATCTAATTTGATCCTTACAACAGCTTTGTTGGGTTTGTTGCTGTTGTTATTACCATTATCTGAATTTTACAGACAAGGAAACTAAGGCAAAGAGATGAGTTGACTTGTTTAGGCTTCCACAGTTGTGTCTAAAGCAGGATTTGAACTCAGGTCTTCTTGACTCTAGGTCCAGAACTCTATACACTATGCTATGTACCTGTTTACTAGAGTATAAACTCCATGAGGGTATGGGCCACATATTATTTACCTTTATATCTTATCCAAGTGCCCAGGATTGGACCTGGGATATTTAAAGCATTCAATAAATATTTGTTTGGTTTTATTTTTTGTCGCTTGTAAGGAAGTTTCTGTCAAAGAAGTGTGTTTTATGATTGGACTTCTTTAAAGAAACTGGCAAAGAAAATAAATTCAGGTCCTTCTCCTTCATTTGTGTCATCATCAACCTTGGAGAATACTCTCTAGTAGAATGCCCCAGGGATGTGTTCTGTTCAATCTTTTTTGTCAATGACTTGGAAGAAAACATAGGTGGATGTTTATTAAATTTGCCAAAGATTCAAAGCTGAGAAGAATAGCTAATATGTTGGATGACAGAATCTGATTTCCTAGAGATCAGATCTGGGCAGGTGAGAATGAAGGGTAGAATCTCACAAGGTGACATGTATTAGAGGTATGTAAAAATGGTAATAATTATAGGAATAACAATAGCTAACATTTACCTAGCGCTTTGTGGTTTGCAAAGTACTTTATATACATTATGTCATTTGAGTCTCACAACAAACCTGTAAAGTAGATTCTATTATTTATATCCCTTTTACAGATAAGAAAACTGAGGCAGGAAGATTAAGTGATCAGTGTCACATAACTTACAAATTTAGACTGAGACCATGAGACCATCCTCATCCTAAGACCAATGCTCTATCCAGTACATAACTTAGCAGCCTCAGGTGTGATGTAGTATATAGAAAGTGGCTTTGGAATAAGGAAGACCTGAATTCCAGTGCTTTTTCTGACATATACTGGTTGTGTGACTCTGGATAAGTCACTTAATCTCTCTGAGTCCCTGGCAACTGTGCATATTAAATATAAAAGCTGGTGTCAATTTGCATTGATAGAGGAAGTTTCCTCATTGAATGTTCTCTTAACCAATGAAATAGAAGATTTACCATCTACCACCCCACTTTACCCTCCCCCACCAAAAAATTTAAAAAGTGAATACATCTTAGTTTTTAAAAAAATCAGAATAGGTAAAGCAGAGCCGGACAATAATTCAAATGTAGAAAATGTGGGAGTGGGAGGAGGGGATCTAAAGACTTTAAGCTAAAGATGAGTCAACAGTGTGTCATTGCAAACCATAAAACATATAAAAAACTAATAAAAGCTCAGACTTCAGTGAAAGAAATCAGGGAGCACGGCAGTTCTACTATACTGTACTTTGATCAGACCACCTGTGGAGATTTTGTTAAATTCTGGTCACTATTTTTTAAACAGAATGTTGACAAGATGGAGAATGTCCATGGGAGGACAACCTAAGTAACAACCCTCTTCCCTCTCCCCAACAGTACTATTCCCATCTTTTGAAGGACTAAAGATGAGGACTAAAGAAAGGAATTGAGGATTCTAAACCTTGTTAAGAAAAGATAATTTTGCTTAGGGTGGAAAAGAGGGGAAATTAGCAATCTTTAATTATTTCAAGGGGAAAAAATATTAGTCTTGTTCTGCTTGGCTTAAGAAAGGTAAATTTAAAAAAAAGGAAGCTACAGGAGGACCTATTTTTATTTGATGTAAGGAAAAACTTCAGCTGGAGTTTAGATGAATAAATATTGAGGGATGTTATGCTGGGGATTTCTATTCAATTATAGGATGGAGTAGACTCTATGTGTGGTCCCATCCAAATCCTTAAACCTGTGATTTTGTAGTTGAGGTCCAGGTTGAGTCAGTTTCTTCCATTAATCAGGGCTTAGGATTTCTCAGATTCTTGCTTGTGTCAAATTTCTTTCTACAACCACCTATGATACTTTCTTTTTTTGATTTTTTAATTGATATCTTTTGTTTTAATTCTCCTATTTTTCCTATTTAATTCCTATTTAATTCTCCTATATTTTCTTCAACATCCCTCTCTTCACCCTTTCCCGTAGAATAACTCTATGCCTTATACCAAAAGATATTTTTAAAGAAAGAAAAATAGGAAGAGGAAAAAAATCAGCAAAACCAATCGATACTTCAATAAATCTGAAAATATATAGATTATTCTTCAATTATGAATTCCTCACCTCTGCAAAGAGTAAGGGAAATGTTTTCTCCTATCTCTTCTTTGGGGATGAGCTTATTCTCCATAATTTTGCAGCATTCATTTTCAGCATTTTGTGGTTGCAATTCTTTCCATCAACATTGTTGTAGTCATTTATATCATTTTCTAGGCTCTGTTCACTTTACATAAGTTCATGTCCATGCCTCTTTGTGTCCATCATATTTGTAACTTTTTACAATATAATAATATCTTATTGCATCCATGTACAATAATATTTTATTATATTCATGTACTACAATTTCTTTAGTAATTCCTTAATCAATGGCCTTCTGCTTTGTTTCCAGTACACACATATGTACCACAGAAAATACTACTGTTTTGGTGTATTCTGGTATATTTGGTATATCTATCAATAATCTCTTTAGGATATATACATACACACACACACATACACACACACACACACACACACACATATATATATACAAACACGTATACATATGTACTCATACAGTTATATATATGTAAATATATATCCAATCTATATCTGTCTCAGTATATATGTATGTATATACATACATATATGCAATATATGTATGTGTATATATAATATATGTACATATATATGTGTATATCTATAATATACAGCATATATGTATATATGTGTGCATATATATGTATATGTGTGTCTGTGTGAGCATGTGTGTGTGTGAGTGTGTGTATGTAGTTGGTTATTGTCCTTCATTATCTAAAAGGA
Source organism: Phalanger gymnotis (assembly GCA_028646595.1). NCBI lineage: Eukaryota > Metazoa > Chordata > Mammalia > Diprotodontia > Phalangeridae > Phalanger > Phalanger gymnotis. The sequence continues at coordinate 76,246,625 of CM053625.1, forward strand.
CCAAAATGTCATCACTATACACTATACACATATACAATATATGTATATATATATATATACACATACATATACACATAAATATACATAGACATAGACATATACACGTATGTGTGTGTGTATGTGTGTAGAATCTCTGGCTCAAAAGGTATGGGCATTTTAGCCCATTTATTTGTATTATTCAAGGTTGCTTTCCAGAATAGTAGTACTGATTCCAGGTATCTATTAGTGTGATTGTCTTTCCACAACCCCTCCAATATTGACTATTCTCATCTTTTCTTATCTTTGACAATTTGCTGGGTATGAGATGAAACCTCAGAGTTGTTTTGGTTTGCAGTCCATGATCCTTTCACTCCATGTCCCTACAGACTTGTTCTATGTCATTCTCTTCTTCTTTCCCCCAGTTGTAATAATCTCCTTTATACCTTTCACCTTCTAAGATTGTCTTATCTTCATCAAGATAGCATTTCTTTTAAAATGTTATAGCACATACCATAGTGCCCACATGGGATCAAAGGATTTAAAACCAGAAGTTCCCTTAATGATCAAATGACTTAATATTTGTAAAGCTTAGCACAGTGCCTGGCACATAGTAGGTATTTAAGATTTTCTCCCTCCTTCCCTCTTCTACCCAACTTTTTCACTTTGCCGCAACGGACACTAGTCCAGAGAAGGGAGGTGGAGTGCTTTTCTGAGGTTAGAGAGCTAGTAAGCGGCAGAGCTGGGATTCGAACTCAGGTTGAGCTGCTAACATTTGAATCCTCTCTCCGCTAGGTTGCCATCACTCTGCAACTCTGCGTATAATAAATCTGCTCTGTAATACTTACAGGCATCTGGGAGTATTGGTGCTTGGGGAAGGATGCTATATACAAAAGAGCACATTGGTAAAATACTGTTACAGCTCCTATCCTTGCATTCAAGAAGAACTCAAGCTTTTACCCATCTCATAGATTGCTCCAGTTTGAGTAAATTAACTTCTTTTTTTCTTGTCTTTCTGCTATGAACTAGCCACTGAAATATTATTTTTAGTAGCTTTGCTGAGCTGTTCGCAGCTCTGTATGCATGTCTCTGCTCTCTGGGGACGTCATAAATACATAGACCAATGTCCTGACTGTGACTGAGAGTGGTGAGAAAGATGTGTGAAGTTAGGGTGTGATTTCCTGGTGATGTTTGCTAAATGAGATCATTTGCAAGTGGTCCCTGCTGCTCATTGTGGAATATGCTTACCCTCCTAATGGATGTGTCTTAGTTTCATTAACATTAATTAATACTGGGTGTGAATGGTGGCGTCCAGAGGTGTCTGTAGAAAGGCTGCCCACATCTGGCTCAGAATCACTGTCTTTCTCACTCCCTTGTTCCCTCTCCCTCCCTCTGCTTTTAAATGGCCAGGAGCATGTCCTAATACTCAGGCCCCTTTATGACAGTAGCTTCATTCTTTCTCCTTGAAAGTCACTGCCAAGGGCAGATCCTGGGAATAAAACAAACACTCTCCCCAAATTATATGTGGATTTGAGTGGAATTCCATCTGACTGATTACAGTGCTCAAAAAATTTCCACATACATTATCTCATTTAAAGTGCCATACACATGTAAGCCATTATTAGGAATTATATTATTAGGATTTAGGAGAAATTATAGTGAAAAGGTGGGCTTTACATAAACTAATGTTTAAATCAAGTGATCGAGAGATGGTCTAGTGAACAAGTCAGCTTCAGAATGTGGGATTTGGGCAAAGGCAGGGGAAGGCATGGATGTGCTACCTTCAGTAAGTCACCAAGCTGTGAATGAATGTAGATCCTACTTTTGGAGAAACTAGATCACTCTACAGGAGGCTCAGGCTCTCCTTCTTGCTTTGCATGGCTTCTCTGCCTCCTCCAGCCCTCCCATGCCCAGAATTCTATTCTCCAAAGTTATATCCAATGGAGGGAAGCCCGCAATTCACCTTCATTTACTGTAAGGCCTATATAGATCTGTACGCTCTACCACCTCAGCTGCCAGAGTCCCTAAGCCTTTGCCCACCAGGGTCATAAAAGCACAGGATTAAGCATGCAGAAATGGAACTGATCTGGGAGAGCAGCTCTTCTAGGGCTTCCATTTGACAGATGAGAAAACTGATGCTCAGGGTCTCATAACAGCTAGTTGTGGTTAGTCTGTTAGAGTAGGACAGGGCCCAGATGACATTGGGAAAGACACAGAGTCATTGACCTAGAGACATACCATTATCACTGTGGGGCTTTGGGTCCATGCTAATCCTTATGATTTCTAGAAGCTTACACAGTGGACCACCCTCATTTTGCAGATAAAGCCTAAGCAGGGTAAGTCACTTTCCCAAGTTCACATTAGAAGAAGTATTGGAGTCCCATTAACTACAATTCCAGTATTCCCTTTACGGAATGCTACCTATTTCATCCATCTGGAATAAAATTTCTTTCCTTCTCCTTCCAAGCAGAGGTGTGGAGTTGGCCTTTTTCTCTCCTTTCCCTTTCTTCCTTCCTCTCCTTTCTCTTTCAGGTTAGCCTGGTAGTTTCCTTTTTGCTCATCAGTGCAATAAAGCTTCTGAAGGTCCGATCTTCTCAGATTATAATGTCATAATGGATAGTTCCGTGTTGTTGTAGTTCAGTCTAGTGTCTGATTTTTCATGACCTCATTTGGGACTTTCTTGGCACGAATACTGGAGTGGTTTGCCGCTTCCTTCTCCAGTCCATTTTACAGATGAATAACTGAGGCAAACAAGATTAATGGACTTGTCCAGGTCCTACTGTCTGAGGCCAGATTTGAACTCATGAAGGAAGATCATTCTTCCTGATTCCAAGCCCAGTGCTATATCCACTGCATTGCCTAGCTACCCTCGGTGGATGCTAATGTCACTGACTAAAGGAGAAACCTTCGCCAGCAAGGCTTTAATTCAGCCTTCACACTGGACCCTGGCATCTCCAGCCTTTTGGTTTAGTCCAAATGCTTGCTCCCCTGGCCTTGCCTCCCTTCATTTCTAATTGAAATACTAAGCATAGCCTGAAGTCCTCTGTAAATGGCAACAATTCACATTAAAATTCAGAGGATATTCTTTAAGGGTGTAATGATTAACTCTAATCAGGCAGTGTGATAAGGCCAACCTATCTAGCTACTCTACTCTCCCTGCAAAACTGAGGAGAGGCAGAATGCTGTTTAGGGACAAATTATTTTCAGACAGGAGCTATAGGCAAGAGGAAGTATCCCAGTAATGTATCATAATGTGCGGTGTCTGAGTGTCTTCCACTGCCAAGCCAATACTACAAGTTCATGCTAGAGAAGGTGCCTTCAAGCACTGTGCCTTAGATGCAGTAAACACCACACAGCAGACATGCATAATTAACAAGTCCAATTTTCCCAGTATCTCAGCTTGTCCTTGATTGCAAGTTAGGTGTATTTAGTTGGCTCCTGGGAAAATATTCTGCCCTTACTGCATGGGGAGAGTGCCTTCCATAAAGCTTTGTAGAAGTTCCATAGATATTTGGGGAGCATCTTTTTCACCTACTCTCTTTTTTCTGCTGTGGTGCAGGGGATACATCATTGGGCCTGGAGTCAGGAAGATCTTAATTCCAATCTAGCCCTAGACACTTGATAGCTACATATCCCTGGGCAAATCCATTAACCTATCTTGGCCTCAATTTCCTCAACTGTAGAGTATAGATAATAATAGCACCTATCTTGCAGGCTTATTGTAAGGATCAAATGAGATAATATTTGTAAAGCCCTTAGCATAGTGCTTGGCACTTAGTAGGCACTTAATAAGTTCTTGTTCCCTTCCCTTCTCCTCTCTTCTACTTATAGAGGCACCAGGTTAGTTCAGGTGCTCCTCACCTTTTGCCCATGTTGCAAGGGCCGTCCCCTACATGTAGGGATATTACAATAGAAGTATCTAGACTTTTTTCTCCCTAACCTTCTCCAAGGGAGATTTTAATTCCTGCCAGCAGAAGAAGCGGGAGGTTCAAGGCCAGAAATTTGGTTACTCAAAGAGAGAATATACTGGGCTTGAATTATATCTACCTACCATTACTCCATGGGATATAGTTTTCAGGTTCAGGCTAATTTCTGATCACTGTTCACTTAATGGGGGAAAGAGCAGGACCCCAAGCTTCATATCCAAGGTTTGACTTCTTTCCTCCCAAATGCTAGTCACACAATAAACATATACACTAAGTAGCCAAGAAACCCTTTTATCTCATTCATTCATTTGTTGTTCTTCCATTTTCAAAGCGGACTAATGATATCATGGGTGATATCTTGACCTGTGCATGAATTGGATTTAAGGGAGGCAGAGTTGTGAAAAGTCATCATCCTCACACCATCTTCCTTAGTCATCGAAGTCCAATGGCAAGATGAAAGTCAAGGCAACTTACATAAATCAGTAGCAAAAATAAATTAGAGGAAGCACACATAGAGAATATATACCAGACAGTACAAGTGAAGAAACTCTCCCATTAGGGACAAGGTAACTCGGTTCAATCGAGAGAGTCCCAGATCTCACGAGAGGGGGAGTTCCCCAAAGCCTCTAGTACAGCAAGCTGAGGATCAGGATGTGATCAGGATGCCTCTCATGTTGTCTTATTCCCAGAGTCTTTTGCTTCAGCAGCCTGAAGTGGGACTGGCTTCTTCCATATTCTCTCTCAAACCTGGAAGCCAGAAATACCTGAAGCAACTGCAGAACATGAAGAGACAAAGAGAGATGAAGTTCAAAGAAGACTCCAGAGACTGAAGTCTGAAGTTCTCTCTCTGTCTCTCTCTGTCTCTGTCTCTCTGTCTCTCTGTCTCTCTGTCTCTCTCTCTCTCTCTCTCTCTCTCTCTCTCTCTCTCTCTCTCTCTCTTCTCTCTCTCTCTGTGTCTCTTTTATTCTCTCTCTCTCTGTCTCTGTCTCTCTGTCTCTGTCTCTGTCTCTCTGTCTCTCTCCTCTCTCTCTCTCTCTGTCTCTCTTTTATTCTCTCTGTCTCTCTTTTATTCTCTCTGTCTCTCTCTCTCTCTGTCTCTCTTTTATTCTCTGTCTCTCTTTTATTCTCTCTCTCCTCTCTCTCTCTGTCTCTGTCTCTCTGTCTCTCTGTCTCTGTCTCTCTGTCTCTGTCTCTCTCTGTCTCTGTCTCTGTCCCTCTCTCTCTCTCTCTTTTATTCTCTCTCTCTTCTCTCTCTCTCTCTGTCTCTCTTTTATTCTCTCTCTGTCTCTCTGTCTCTCTGTCTCTCTCTCTCTCTCTCTCTCTCTCTGTCTCTCTCTCTCCAATTCTACCCCACTCCCTTGCATGGGTATTAGTATTGATTGTCACCAATAAGGAAAGAGTCTCATACCAATGAGTTTTGAGACCGAGGCTACACCACAACTATTGTAACAGCTTCCTGTCCATTCCTTCATGCATCCAACCTCTCCATTCTCCAGTCCATATATCACCCAGCTGCCAATTTGATATTCTTAAAACATAGATCTGAATATGTCTGTCCTCTGCACAAAAAGCTTAATGATTCTCTATTGCCTGTAAGATAAAATAATTTCTTTTGACCCTTCACAGTCTTGTCCCAGCTTATCTTTCCAGAGAGATTCCACATCACTTTGTATCCCCAGCTTCTCTATGGACTCTGGGTTCAAATCAAAGCAGTCTACTTGTTGTTTACCTTACACAACATTCCATCTACCCTCTCAATGCCATTGTACAAGCTGCTCTCCAGAGCGCTTCCTCTTGAAATTCCTAGCTCCATTCAATTCAAAGGCTTGGTTCAAATGCCACTATCTATATAAGTTCTTTCCTGAATCCCTTCTATTGTCAGAGCCTCAATCTCCATTATCTGTGGGGGAAGAGGCAGAAACAATTACTTTATTGTAAAGGGGATTGGACCAGAGAAACCTCAAAGGTACCTTCAAGATCTAACGACAGACATACTCCCACTTTATATGATGTATACATTCCTGAAAAGATTTACATTAATTTAAATTTTGTTTTTGTTTATCTGCGTATATATATATATCACATCTATGTATTGTACATTTTATATATTGTTTATTTATATATTATTTATTTTATACTTATTTATACCTGTAAATGGTATTGAATATAAACTCTTTAAGGGTCAGGATTGTTTCATTTTTCATCTTGTATACTAACTGCCTAGAATATAGTAGACACTTACGCATAACAATTGAATGGAATTGAACAAAAGCCTAAATATCCATGGTTTGAGTTGTTTTTTTTTCCCTAGAAGAAGGGATGAATCACTTTGAGCTATTCACACTCTCTATTCCTTATGGAAACAAATATATGCAGTCAGGGATAACATTAGGAACATAATTTGTGTCCATGGAAAAGGTTTTTCTCTGAAGCTAAATGATCAGGGTAAATATCAGGCATGGACCTTCTGCTTCATTATCATCCTGTTCTAACCAGCTGAATTGACCAGGCCAGATGGAAGCTGCAGAAAACTCTCTGAGATAACTAGGACACTATTTAACCCTTGGTGCTGCAGAGAACCCACTTTGCAGTTGGTTTTCCTGTCCCCAAGGCACTCAGTCTTCATCCAGTGTCAAATAGTATCATTCTCCACGCTGGTGTTTTATTCCCCTACTAAACGATTTGCTTCATGAGGACAGGTCTGTGTCGTATCTAAACCTTCTCTTTTCCCTGGCCCTGAGCACAGATTCTGCACACAGCAGGTACTTAAAAAAACTTTATTATCATTGTGAGTCAATCACTCTGGTCATCATATCTTAGTGCCATTTGGAAATTTGGCCAGACAGAATTTCATGTGAGAAATTGTGTAAGCTTCCTCTGAGTCAACAGTGTTATGTAGCAGCCTCAGGGTTAATGGGATTTTAGGTTAGATTAATAGAAGTTCACAGTCTAGGAGGTGGAAGTCGTCAGGACACTCAGGAACCTCGTCCCAATCACTTCTTACCTGGAATGTCACGTTCGGCTTATCTGCCATATTTTCAGGGTTGTCACTGACTGAGAGTTCCAAAGAAAGGTGATCAGGAAGGTAAGGGGTTTGAATATGATTCCATGTGAGAATCAATTCGACAAAATGTACCCACAGCTAAAAGAAGAGAATATGGGGAGGGAGCATGGAGGACAGAATATGATTTTCTTCAAATATCTGGAGGACTATCATATCTCTCATGTTTTGCTTGTCCCTGGAGGGTAGAATGAGGATTGTGAGAAGTTGTAGGCAGGCAAATTTTGTCTCCATACAAGAAAAATTTTCTGATTATTTCAACTGTTGAAAACTAAATTGGAAATAACAATAAAATCTAGCATTTATATATGGCTTTAAGGTTTGCCAAGCACTTTTATAATATTAGCTCATTTGATCCTCACAATAACCCTGGGGAGTAGGTGCTATCATTATCCTCATTTTATAAGATAAGAATATTGAGGTGAAGTGACTTACTCAGAGTCACACGGCTAATAAGTGTCTGAGGTGGGATTTGAACTCAAATCTTCCTTACCATAGGTCCAGCATTCTATTCACTATGCCAGCTGGCTGCCTGATAGTGAGTTCCCCAGGACTAGCTGTTTTTCTAATGAATGGCCATCAGTCAAAGTAAGCATTCTTTCATTGAAAAGGAAGTGGGACTAGATAATATCAAAGGTCCCTTCCTTCTCTAAATCCCTAGGCATTTATGATACTATGGATATATCCCTATTTTACACTAGCTATATATTCCTGACAAAGTCTATATTAATATGAATTTTGTAAATTGCTTGTAATGTCTGAGAAATCTATCTTCAGAATAATAACAATTCATATATTTGAAAAACAAGATGGGGAAGATGATAAGATCCATGAACTGAGTCAAGAGAACTGGATTTGAATCCTGGTTTAGTACTTATATAATCTTGGGTATCTCATTCAATTTTTCTGAAACTATTTCCTGATCTATAAAATGGGAATGAGGACCTCTTTACTACCTACCCAGCTCTAACAGATAACTGTTGAAAATAGAAAGTTGCAATGAGATCATGTATGTAAAAGTTCTATAAAAATTCTAGTCTATTGTATAAATGCTATCATCATTGTCATCTTCCGAACTGTTTTCAATGAGTTTTTACATCACTGTTCCAGATCATACTGATGCTTGCAGTTGATAAGTCTGCTGATGTAGGTATTCACAATTCTTCCCATAAATTAAAATAAAATAATTGATTTTGAATAATGGTTCCATTTCTCCCTCAGGCACCCTGTTCAACTCTACCTAAGCTAATGCTTTGCCTTAGTTCAACATTGCATGTGGAGCATGAAGAACTTTCTTATACTGAGCATCTTTCTGGCTCATTCCTTCCATAGGAATTAAGAATCAGGCTCTGAGAACAGATACTAGTATCAGCGAGACCTGGAAAATAAGACTGGTCTTGGATAAGCCAAAGTGAGGATGATTTGTCTGCATGTAATTGATGTTAACTGTAGTGAAAGGGGAAAACACACACACATATACACAAAATTACTGTATTTACTAAAATGCTAATGGAATAGTACTACAATTATGGAATTGACTTAGTGCCTTCTACTTTATCTTTTAATCACAGCATTTCAATAAACATTCAGCTGTGCCTTTCTAGGCTGTTATATCATCCACTCTCCCAGGCTACAAAAGGTCAGGCCCGGTCAGTGCTTGGAAAGGAGACACAGGCTTCACAAAAAATCCAGATGTTACAGTTAGTGGGGTTGGCAGAAGCATTCCACTTAGTCATCAGAAGTTGGTAATTTAGCAGATGGTTCTCTTCCTTGTTAGTCAAGAGAGAACTCAAGCCACATGCTGGGGTGAGGGATCCTGGGATATTCAAGGAGATAGAACCCTCTCAGACACTTTGCAAAACCCATGTCTCAGTCCCTTGCTGACATTTCCAGCGTCACAGTTTTGCCAAGTGTAAGAGTGCTCACTTGACCATGGAAGCCAAACTCAATCCAGAATGGACCCTTTGGGCTTAATGAGATTTGACACTCATTCCTCGTTCCAACTTCTTCTGTGCCCATTAAACAGCTGTCGTGTTGAACACATACATACACACAGAGCTTCATTTCAACCCTGGAAACACAATTCTCACTTTGGGACAGCCTGTCCTGGAGTCTCTATGAAATTCCCAGAATTTTCTGGAATGTTCTACTATACGAATTTTTAAAAAGTGCTTCTGGAAAGTTCCACGGGTTAATTTATTCCAGTCTAAGAAGTTTCAGAGCATTTCAGGAGAGAAATCGTTACATGAGTGTTCAAATAATAATAATAATAATTTCATCTCTGAAACCTCTCTGGAAAAAGTTAAACAATTTAAAGAAATCCCTTCTACTTTAAGTACATTCAGCAGTTTCCCTCCCTAAGAAATGACTTGTAAGTTTGTGCTTTTAATTATTATCATTCTCCCCTGAAATTACAGGCAAAGCACTCAGTGATATTTGAAACAGAAATTACTGGCCTGCAGCCTTACGCTACTGTTTCTCCAGCTTGCTGCCAGGGCTGCAAATCAATTTTCTGCGTTTCTTTCAGATTTTCTGAACAAAATTGTGGAAAATCGCTGTTGGCACATGGCATTTTTCCACCATGGTTAGAGTTATTGAATTGTGCAGTTATGTGCTGCTGCAAGAAGGCCGTCCAACTTGAAATGCCAACCTCAAAAGGATCGGGACACTTTCTCAATCTGAGTTTCATAAATTTTCCACAGGAAAAGCAAGATGATCTACTCTGGCTATGCACATGGCTCCTTGTTCAAATAATAAAAAAAAAGTATGTGATTGCTTCGATTCCTTATTTTTATTTCTTCTCTTCCTTTGGGTTTTCTGGTCAGGTTCCTATTCCAGTTTTCAGAGAAGGTTCTGACCCTGTGTGACCACTGCTTCTGTAGCTTTCTAATCCATCACCATATGAGTAGATTCAAAGTGTGCTCTAAGGAAGGCCAAGGTTCTATTTGATGGCCTCTTGAAGGGGGTTATGAAGGGCGGTGTCACAGCCATAGCTGTCATTTTTAGTGTGGGTCTCTTCTATCACCTTCAGGACCTACTATGATAAGCCCTCTAGAAGGTAGCAAAACCCCAAAACGGGAAATTAGTAAAGCAAAGACACACAACCCTAAAGAGTTGAGGATTATAGTACTCTAGATTTAGAGCTGGAAGGCACCTTAATTGTCATCTAGTAAAATTCCTTCATTTTGTGTGTGTGTGTGTGTGTGTGTGTGTGTGTGAATAGTGTTTTATTTTTTCCAATTACATGTAAGGATAAATCCCCTACTTTTAAAAATGAGAAAATGGAGGCTGAGGAAGGCCAAAGGACATATGATCAACAAATGGCAGGCCTAGACCTTGAACCCACATTCTCTAATTGCACTCTTTCTAATGGCTCACTGGCCTTGCTTTTAAGGAATTAATAACTTGTTGCAGAAGCTTGCGTCATGCTTACCAAGATTTTCAAAGCTACTCCTCTCCTCAAAGAATTTAGAGATTTGCAACTAAACATGTTGATTTAAAAATTATTTTTATTTTTATTTCCACCTCCAAATTCTCTCCCTCTCCCATTGAGAAGGCAAGAAATGAGATACCCATTATGCATATGGAGTCATACAAAACGTGTAGTATTCATCATCCCTAGAGCTTTCTCACCAAAGTATTTAGAGTGGTGTTTGGTTTATAATAAGTACTTAATAAAATATTTTGGTTTTGTTGTTATTAACTCATTCATTCTCTACTGTACTTCAGAACCAAGCTAGGTACAATGTTTCATGGAGAACAACTGTCAAAACAGCAGCTCCAATTTCTCCAAGATTCTCCTGACCCTAACTCTGAGATGTTCCACAAAATGTGCTTGTAGACCTTCATAGCTCCAGGTGATAGATTTGAATTTTCTTGAGTGTTCCATAGAATCAATGGGCATTTAGCAAGGCTAATGGTGTAAAGAGAACTGTTCTATGTGCTAAGAGAGATCGTTGCTGTTGTTCATCTTTCATTCTCGAACTGGAACAATGACATCAGCAAGATGATGTCTTGACTTGAAAGCGAATTGGATTCAAGTGAGGCAGGGCTAGTCATCAGCCTCACTGTCCTCCAGAGTCATCTGAGTCCAGTGGTGAGACATAGGTCAGGACAACTGGCAATGGCCCCAGATGCAGTGGAAGATTTTGACCTTTTTAGGTTAAGGTCTTTCCCAGGTCTCAGTTTGTCTGAGACAATATCCATTCAGTGAATAAAGACTGGGCAAGATTTGAAGGAAAAGATGGCTTATTTTGCCTTCACAAAAGAATCAATCTTGGAGGGGAAGACTCTCAGAGCTAAGAGAGATACAAAGTTTGGGAAACACATCACCCCTATCCCCACATAGCTAAATGAGAAGCCAACAAACATAACTTAAAACAAAAATCATCTACAATTTCTTTTTTTTAAATAAGCAATCTAGCACTATCTCCTTCCTCCTTAGACCTCACATTGCAATTTTGCTTATTAGAAAGTTACAAAACAAAGTCCTATATGAGGTTTCAGGGAGAAGGTCATTACCAGCTAAGGTATGAGTGTCATTCAAGTTGGACTTTAAAGAATGGATAGGAGTTGGGGTTGGGGATAGGGTTGGGAGGGTATAGGAAACAATCTGAGCCAAGATACAGAGGAATGAGAGGAGAGAGTGTCATTCAAGGACTAAGTCCTGACCCTGATAGAACATAAATGACTGGAAAACAGATGTGTGTGTGTGTGTATTCCCTGTATCCCTAACACCAAACAGAACATAAATGACTGGAAAACAGATGTGTGTGTGTGTGTGTGTGTGTGTGTGTGTGTGTGTGTATGTGTGTGTGTGTGTGTGTGTATTCCTTGTATCCCTAACACCAAACACAATGTATAATGTATGATATGTAACAGGGGCTTAATAAAGGTTTGTTGATTGACTGAAGGGCTTTCTTTGGGTCTACACTTACTCATAAACATTAATCACCATTTTCTTTGGTTATTCCTATCTACATTGTTGCAGTCTGTATTGCCTGTCTCAGATACGCACACTGTTGGGGAAGCTCTACATGGTATCCATTTAGATACAAGTTGAAATTTGAGCAATAATAGATACACTTCATCTGTTTGGTCTTTCTTGTGTAGATGAATGGGCTGAAATACTTTGAATGATTATAAATATCTTCCAGGTGGTTCTGCAATATCATGGGGTTCAATGTAATATCATCCACAAATAGGAACATTTATATGATCTCACCATTTCTGAGGAATCCTTCTTCAACTTTGACTCCTTCCTGGATACCCTTCATTTCAGCGGTGAGTAATTTTCAATAGGGGCATTCACACCTTGGAAAACAGCAAATACTATAAATAATCACTTGATTAATTTTTTGTTGATTGTTTATGCTTAAGAAAGTGATGGAGAAAATGTGAATGTTGCAGATTAATCTTAAAAGTGTAAATCTTAAATAATAAAAATATATTTTTATTAAAATATTAATTAAATATTAAAATTAATTTAAATTAATTTAAATTTAATTTAATTAATTAAAATTAATTAAAAATTAAGAAAATATTAAAAATAAATTAAAAAATAAAAAAATAAATCTTAAAAAATCCTACATATATCACTCCCCTCCAAAAGCCAGTTTTTAAACATTTGCCACCACACCACTGCTTATATAGAAACACAATATACACCAATTAAATACAAAGTTATTGATGAATCACTAAAAATCAGAGAAAACAAGAAAAGTCTCATGTGGCAGGTGGCTCTTGAGCTGGACTCATTATAATATGTAGTATAACAGGAGAGGCATATTAGAGAGTCACAAATACAGCGATACAGAATTATTGACCAATGGTGGATCTTGAAGGAGATCCAGAAAGGCTTCATGGAAGAAGGAGATGGAATTTCAGTTGGGCTTTAAAAGGTGAATGGGGAGAGAGGCCAGTCGCCTATCCCAGCCCATGAAGAATGTTTGGTCTTGCTCTGAAGCCATTTAACTTTCAGAGGCCTTTAAAAAGGACCAACATATTTTCTCAGGATATTTCAAAGTAACTCCTCAACCAAATTTCTTTTCCTTTCCCCCATCAAAAAAAAGAGAGAAAAGAAAGAGAAAAGAAAAGAAAAGAAAAGGAAAGAAAGAAGGAAAGAAAGAAAGAAAGAAAGAAAGAAAGAAAGAAAGAAAGAAAGAAAGAAAGAAAGGAAGGAAGGAAGGAAGGAAGGAAGGAAGGAAGGAAGGAAGGAAGGAAGGAAGGAAGGAAAAAGGAAGGAAGGAAAAAGGAAGGAAGGAAGGAAGGAGGAAGGAGGAAAGGAAGAAAGGAAGGAAGGAAGGAAGGAAGGAAGGAAAGAAGGAAGGAAGGAAGGAAGGAAGGAAGGAAGGAAGGAAGGAAGGAAGGAAGGAAGGAAGGAAGGAAAGAAAAAGAAAAAACAAGAAGACTAAGCTAATCTCCAGGGAGAAAAAAAGATGGGAAACATACAGGCAGGAAGTATTCTCTGGGCAAGATCCATTCTTTGAAAGTTGTTTGGTCATGTTTAGAGATAGTTTTAGACATTCCTAATCAGTAAAGGGCAGTATTGAAGAGATATTTTTATTTATTTTTTATCTCTAGTAGAATGTAAACCTCCTCGAGGGTAGGGACTGCTATATATTTGCCTTTGCAACCCCAGTACCTTACAAAGTGTTTGGCAAAGTCTTGGTATATAGACTCTAAATGAATCTTCAAAATAACCATCCAGCAGAACAATAAAATGTAACTAAATGTTGTGTAATTGCAAAGACCACACCTCTCTTCAGAGAAGAAATGAGAAACTGTACATCCTTAATTTCATCAGAGAAGTAGGAAATAGAGACTACTTCATATATAGTCTAATATGGTCAGCATATTGGTTGGTTTTGCTCGGTTTCCCGTGGATACTCCTAAATCATTTTTTTTTGTCCTGCTGGGAAAGGGCAGGATTCAGGTATATATTTAGAAATAAATGAAATGCAAACACTAAAATGTATCAATAAAACCAAATAGCACAAATAAATGCTTATCCAGAATCCACCACATCTGGTCCTGGATACCTTATCACCTTCCTTCTTTTATTTCTCTGTCAGTCAGAGTTGAGCAGTCTCACAAGTATCTGCTGCCTTTGAGAAGAGTTATCCTTGACTCTGGGGTGTTTCTCCATTCTCTGCCTCTCTGGCTCTCTCAAAATGGAGTGATTCAGTCCAGTTCCATACAACAAATCCCGATCAATTGCCAATTAGACATGTACTATTCTATGTCCAGGAGGATGCAAGGACAAAATCTAATGGTCCACTCCCTTACACAGTTTCACAAACCTAAAATCAACATTTATTTCGATTCAACCAACATTTGTTCAGTGCCTACTATATGTGGGGTAATCACATCTTTCTTCCGCTAGTCATTCTCTCTTACAAATTCAGCTCAAGTCCCATTAGTCAGAATAAATGATGACTGTTTGCAACCAGGAATACCTTATTAGGAGGCCCCTGACAATCACTACTGTTAAGAAATTAACTCCCTATATACCTGGCTTGTTCTATACAAGGAAAGAAAAAGTATGTATAGGTAGGACCATAAGATCTAGAATTTTAAGGGTCCTTAGAGGTCATCTAGAGCAGTCTCCTTATTGAACAGGTGTGGACACTGAGGCCCAGGGAGACAGAACAACTTTCCAAGATTCCACAAGTAGTTAATAGTAGAATGTAGATTCAATTCCAGGTTCTCTGATTGTAAATCCAGTAGTCTCTTCCTTATACCATGCTACCTGGTTCTGTTATTCCCTAAGGTGGAATTGCTTCTCTCCTCCTTCCTCTTTTTAAGATGAAGACTAAAATATAACTCGAATATTCCATGGAGGAATGCTAAAGTCATATACTGTTTCCCTTTGATGTTACTTTACCTTCAAAGTTAACCTCCAATTCTGCATTCCTAATCACAGACTGACAATGCTTCTATAGAGCTCCTCATTTAACTGATTATGCTGTATATGGGAGGCTATTATTTGACCTTCTCTGTATATAGTAATTATGCTCTATAGTCTAGATTGCTCTAGGCATCCTCATTTAATGTCTGTGCAACATCAGGCACACGCAGAGCTAGATTCCTCCTTTCTTTCTTGGAGGTTGCTGTGTGTATGTTCAGGAGGGGAGGGAAGCAAGCTGGCTATAAGCCACGAAAAAGGCCACAGCCTTGCTGAGGAGAGGGGCTAGACAGAGAGGAAGGGCTAGGAGCCTGAGTCATGCTCTAGTGCATATGGGAACCAAAACCACACCATATGCAGTAAGTATCCCCATGGCTGTGTTGGAGTCTAGACCACCCAAAGTAGGCACAGCTTACAATATATTCAATGAAGTCCCAGTTTAAATAAAGATAGAGCTCATGCTGACAAGGCCTTTGGATGCCCCCATTGGGAGAAGCCATAACCCGTCCAACGTGAGCTTAATTGAGCTCAGGACAGCAAAATATGAAGGTGAAAAAAAGGGAGGCGAGCTCGGTGTATGTGAAAGGATCCAGGATTTGAAATCTGATTGTAATTCTGACTCTGACACAACCCAAATGACTTTTGGCAAATGAAGTTGCCTCTCTGGAACTTAATTTCCTCATTTGTAAAATGAGGGGAAGGGAGAAAGTAGATAGATGGCCCCTCCTAGACTTAAATTTCATGTTCCTAAGGTCCCTTTTCCCTCTTTCCAGATTTGTGGAACTCTGCTTCTGTATGTAACCAACTTCATAATTAGGCTAGCTTGGGATCAAAGCCTGTCTTTGGCCCTTTCTCCACCCCTGGTTCCATGGCACTCTTACTCCCCCTTCCCTAGGCACCTTTCTTATACTCACTTGGCTGTTAAATAATCCTACAGTACAAAGTAATAACGGATTAAAAGGTTTCTCTTTCTTGGGGCCTTTGAATGCAGAAGGAGGCCAGGAGAGAAAATGGAAAGAAATCAGGATGTGATTGTTGCTAGTGGAAACAAGGCAAAGGTCCTTACCCTTTTCAGCCTTTTTTTGGTTAGCCCAGCCTTATAATTTGCAAAAATTGAGGTCAGAGCATTAGGTGACTCAAAAGATAGGTGGATAGCTGAAGACCGGTGGGTAGCAAAAATTAATGGGTCAACAAGCAATCACTAAGCATCTAATATCTGTCAGGAATTATGCAAAGTGCTAAGGATACAAAGAAAGGCAAGATCAATCCTTACTTTCAAAGAGCTTACCTCCTAATAGAGGAGACAGCGAACATGTGACTCCCAGTAAAAGAAAAGGGTGGTACAACCTCATCACTAGAAGTCCTCAATAATTCTGTGTCACGAGACACTTGAGTTGGCCATTACCCATGTTCCCTGGATATGTGAGTTTCCTATTTGTTCACCCCCTATACCAGTTCCCTGGCCTTTTATATTCCTTATATGTGACTCACAAATGATCCTTATGCATGTCTGTTCTTCCCATTGGGATAATTATATTTTGGGAAAGTAAGCTCAAAGTTTATAGGAAGTAAGGTGCTATTGTTATTGCATGGGATCTCAGGATCGGACGTCTAGAGCTTGAAAGAACCTTGGAGGTCATCGAGTCCAACAGCCTTATTTTACAGGTGAGGGAGATGCTTCTCAGAGAAATTAAATTAATTTCCTAGGGTCAGGTAGCAGGATTTGAACTCAAGTCTGTCTTAACTCCAAGTCCAAAGCTCTATCCATTGCACCACCTACATTACTATGCTATTTCATTAACTTCCTTTGAGCTATGTTTGTCCTCTGACTAGTAAATATAAAACCTCTTGAAGGAGTTCAAAAACTAAAGTAGGAGGGATTCTGACATATAAAATACATATAACCTGGGATAGCCCACAGGGAAAGGAGGACTTGACTGTTGCATGAAAATGACTCCAGAAAATTGAAAAGCCATTAAGATGCAAAAGAATGAATCTCTAATCATGGAGTTTCAAGCACTAAAATTAGACTGATTGGAGGAGCTACCTGGTTGGTTGAGAAGCCTTTCAGTCCCTTTAGTTACTACCATGTATGTAGCTATAGTACCTGCCTTACCAATTCCTAATACTGGTTTGGAATAGTGGAAAAAATGGATTTAATGTTAGTGAACATGGAATTGAATTCCACCTCTGTCACTCACTGTCTGTATGATCATGAGAGAGACATTTGGCCTCTCTGGGTCTCAGTTTCTTTATTTGTAAAATGTAAGGGTTAGAATCAAATGGCCTCATGGTCCCTTTCAGCTTTAGATCTATGATCTATGATGATAAGATCTCTAAAGTGCTTGGAGCTCTAAACCCCAGGAGCTTGGGACGAAAGAGCCCTTCCATGACAGGAGCTCACTTTGACAGAATAGTGCTAGAGTCTGTTAGGGAGGTAGTACCCTTAGAGCCGAATGGTGTTATATACAGCAGGAGCCTATCCTCCCAATGTGGGTGGAGGGCAGCAGGGATCCTCTGGAGGCTTCTTGGTCTTCATTTTTGCCTTCTTGATGACTTTCTGCAGAAGCCATAAAAACTTGAGATGAGACAACAGCATTTCATCTCTGCCTAAAGAGATGGCTTTTTTCTTCTTTTCTGTCAAGCCCCAGTGTGACCGTTTGAAGGATTCACGGAGCCCTGCTTCTGTATGCTTAGCGCTGTGCTGCAGTTCATAATATTCAAATTATTAGCAAATAAAGATCATTATAAATTATTAACTGTTTGTAAGTGCAACGATTTGCATATTTTAAGACATTCTACTTAGATTAAAGCTTTTCTGAGAGAATAGTGAAGGACTGATCAAGATGATAACTTTTGCATAGTTTTTATTGCATTCTTTCTTTTTTAAATAAAGGCAGAAACTCAACAGCTCCATTCAACAAATATTTCTCCCTACTGAATGTGGACTCCTGGAGGGCAGGAACTGTTTTCATTATCTTCGTACTCTCAGCACGTAGCACAGCCTCTAGGAAAGAGTGGAACTTAATATGTACTTGCTAAATTTAATTTAATATTATATACCAACTGCATACAGGACTCTGTACTGTAGTTGGGGGAAATGCATAGTTTAAATAAGACATGGCCCCTACCTTCCTGGAGCTTAAAGTCATGTTTATACGTGTGTGTGTGTGTGTGTGTGTGTGTGTGTGTGTGTGTGTGTGTGTGACAAGGACTGGAGAGATGAATTGGCTTACTTGGGGTCACAACCTTAAGACATTTTAGAGACAAGCTTGGCACCTAGATCATTTGACCATTGCTCCAGTCAATGCATAAAGTCACAACTTTTATTCTAGACATTTTTTTTAGTTTCAAATTTTGATTTCGTCGATGTAAGGAACTCTACTAATGCAGATGTACAATGGCTTTGAAACTATAGTCTTAGAGAGCCTCCTAGACTCTGCACTGGTGAGGTGATTAATTTACCCAGTCACATAACCACTATATTTTGGAGAAAAGACTTAAACCCATGACTTCCTGACTCAGAGGCCAGGTCTTTATCCATGATACTATGCTGCTTCTCCATTTTATATTCTATCCTTTTTACAATCATTTCTTTAGAGACTTCCTGCATGACATATCAGGCCCCTAAGTGAGAAAGCAAGCTGGATACAAGAGTCATACTTTGTCTGGAGTCTAGACCTGAATGTCATGTAGCTTTAGGGCCAGCCTCCACTCCTACTTAACTTGGGCCCACAAATTTCCTTTCCTCTGGGATCGATTGTGAGTGGAATCACTCTAGACCAGTATTAGATAAGGAGTAGACTGCCTGGCTGCTGGAATCCTCCGTCTCCCTCCCACCCCCCACCATATGTACAGAAGCCCTTGAGTTCTGGGTGACCTCAAGCCAGAGACAATTGGCACAGAAGCAATGTGGCCTGGAATAGGAGGACTTCTGCATGAAGGGAAGAAGGAGCCAGGCAGACTGAGAAGAAATTGAAGCCCTGGCACCAAGGATAAAAGGGAGGAATTTCACCTTTATGTCATAGAATTACCAAATTCAAAGTCCTAGAGTCAGGACTGGGTCTCTCTTTCATTTTATCCTATGGTAAGACGCATAGACTGGCATCCAGAGACAGTTGTCACCAGCATCAGTGGAGCCTAAATGTTTTTATTAAGCAAATAGGGACAATCTCTGGATCACCTTGTATGTCCTTGATGCAGCTGGCCTTGGTCTATATGGAGTCCGAAGGGTTGAACAGGCTGGCTACTTGCTTGCTTAGTAGCCTCTCTCTAAAAAGAAAACTTTGGGTCCATCCCTGTCTGAACATTTAAGGAACAAGGTCATAGCCAGCATTTTTGCCCCTAAAAAGGAATTGCTCCTTCAAAACCCCAGAGGAAAGCAGCGTCTGGGTTTTTGATTATACGTTTCATTGCAAGGCAATGATGTAATGTCATACATGATCAAACCAGGGAGCTGGGCTTGAACTGAAGTCAATTGAAGCTTACAGGCTTAATCCAGGTTTGGGGGATTTCAAATTTGTCCAGCCATGATGTTTGGGGTCAGCATTTGAGGTTAGAATATCTTATGGGTGACATAGGCTGTCGTCTGGTTTAGTCTTGAAGCACAGAAGCTGCTAAAAAGGAAACTGCTGTCATTTGGTTTTCTGTAAGTTCCATCTCTAAGGGAAAACTAAGCTAACCTCCTTCCACCATGGTGAGACAACATGTTTAGTAGAAAAAATAATGTTTTAGATTTGGAAGGGACCTTTGAGCCTTCCTCATTTGGTAGAGATATTGAAGATCTGGATTCCAATCCTGCCTCCACTAATTGTTAATAGGGGGCTCTTTGGCCAAGTTGTTTAACCTTTCTCAGCCTCAGACCCTCAATCCAAGGCTTTTCTCACTCTAACCCCCTGTGCCTCTTTGGACTCATTTGGTCTCATCAGTAAGTGACAAACAGCTCAGAGACCATCCAGCAGATTTTAATGGGGTTGACAAGCTTGTTTGTAACTCTAGGCTATCGGTAATCCCTGGGTTTATTTAACGGTGTGATTCTGGGTCAGAGAGCAGTGGACAGAAGCGCACCCAGACGTGTACACAAAGGACAATTAGCTGGGCCCCAGGATTACTGTGAACAGATGGCCTTCTGTTTGATGGCCCCCTCCAACCCTCAATCTATGATCCGATGAAATGTTGTCAGTGGCAGAGTAGTGTTTTCCTTATGACAAATCTTTCCCTGACATTTTTCACTTAAAAAAAAATGGACAGGCTTACAATCAATCGACAGGCCGAGTCATTCAATTCTTTGTGGATTGATCAAGCACTTACTATGTTCTAAACACTGTATGAGATGTCAATGATTAAAAAAGAAAAGATAAAATGAAATAGTTTCGGTCCTTGAGGAGCTTATATTCCATTGTGTGGTGAGGGGCATACGTAAGGGACACAGTTTCTTTAAAAGGTTGATCTTTTGAGGAGTGAGTGTGGCAGAGTAAAAAGAGTCCTGATTTTAGTTTCAAGGGACCTGAATTCTAATTTGACTCTGCTGCTTACTTCCCATGTGAGCAGGGACAGATTATTCAACTTCCTCATCTGTAAAATGAGGGCAGGACAGCACGATCTCCTGAAGGTTCCTTCCAGCAGCAACTTCTGAGTTGTCTCTATGTGCTTGATTTCACTAGGGGGAAGGTGGGAAATGGAAACTATATCTGAGCAAACCTCTGACTTAAACCAGGGACCAGCATTGTGCAATAGGAAGAGGAACAAGCACCCTGAAGATGTGAGTCTAAATCATCATTCTACCACTCAGTGTCTGTGTGACTCAGGGGAAGTCACTTAATCTTTCTGGGCCTCAGTTTTCTTCTCTACAAAATGGGGTGAAGGGCGGAATTGGACTAGATGGTCTCTGAGGTCCCTTTGAGATTTGAATCTCTCAGTTTATGAAATGGGGATATTTGAGTTAGGAAGTGGGGGATTGGATTAAATAACCAATAGGCTATGACTGCATTAAATCATGGTGTATTCGAAAGGAGTAATCTTGAAGCAGATAAAACAAGATTTTGTTTCAGTAGTTGTCATGATGAATAGACCTTGAGACCTGGCATGACTACTACTACTACTACTACTACTACTACTACTACTACTACTACTACTACAACTACTACTACCACTACTACTGCTACTACAACTACCACCACTACTACCACTACTACTGCTACTACTACTGCCACTACCACTACTACTACTATTACTACTATTACTACTACCACCACTACCACCACTACTACCACTACTATTACTACCACTACTACTACCAGAACTACCACTACTACCACTGCTACCACTACTACTACCACTACTACCACTACACTATTACTGCTACTACTACTACTACTGCTTCTACCACTACTACCACCACTACCACCACTACTACCACTGCTACCACCACTACCACCACTACTACTACTACCACCACCACTACCACTACTATTACTACCACTACTACTACCACTACTACTACTACTAGTACCACCAATGCCACCACTACTACCACTACTACCAGTACTACTACCACTACTACTACTACTACTACTACTACTATTAGCCTCCTCCAACTTGAAGTATGACTAGAATTCTCCTGGGGCCTGGATGCCTTTAGCATAAAATTCAGGTAGAATGTTCTACCTTGGATAGCACCCAAGGGGACTTAGAACACAATTGCTATTTCTAAAATAAAGCATTGCTCTTGTCTACCTGGAGCTTTCAATCTCTGTATTACAATTACCAAAGAGTAGTAGCGGAGGTTGTGTCTGGAGCTCCCCAGCTCTTGGGTCTACAGCCCTTTCCTCTGATCAGGAGTCCTTCATTGTCCTAGAGCATGGGCTCTGACTACTTAAACAAGAACCTCAGATCTAGACCAGGGCAGGGAGCCTATACAGAAGCCCTCTTTCTCAAGGACTTGGCTTGATATTCAGCTTCACCTTGCCCCCCTCCAGATGTACTGTTCTCTACCTAGTTGATCCTCAGCTATTTTCTAGTTGGAACTAAAAGTGAGGAAGGTATATGACATGGGTTCCCAGATATTCTCTTTTTGTTCCAGCTAGAAAATAGCTAGCGTTTATGTAGTCCTTTAAGATTTTCACAATGCTTTACATGTATTATTTCATCTATTCTCAAAACTGTCTTATGAGGTAGATGCTACAATTATTCCCCTTTCACAGATGAGGAAACTGAGGTCAGAAGAGCTTAGGTGACTTTCTCAGGGTCACGCAGCTAGTGGGTATGTATCTGAAGTAAGATTTAAACTCAGATGTTTCTGACTCAAATGCAGAGCTCTGTTCACTACACCTGAGGCTTGTATCTGCTTCTCAGTCACTCTATCCAGGTTGCTCTGGAGGAGCAGTGATGACTTGAGAATGAGGCTAGAACAGGGCTTCTGAGCAGTCATCATATTGCACTGAGATACCATTCCCCACTTTTTTGTCTCCAGGGCTGACCTCTCAGGGTCCTTTCTTCGCACAGGGTTCCACACAAGGGGAAATCCCACACATATTGCATCCCTGTGTACTCAGGTGGAAACAGGCAGGAGATGACCTCCATGGATTGTCTAGGGACCATGAGGAGCCAGGGTACCTCTCGGGATATTTTCCATTCCAGCTCAGCTGTTTGGCTGCTTTACTCCACCCAGTCTCCCTTTGGCTCTCCATTCCCCTCAATTATAACCTGGATTGAGTCATAAGTTACAGCTACTGGTGGTTAGAACTTAAAGTCGACTTTAATAGCTACTTAGTTTTCAGTGTAAGGAACAAAATGGTTGGTTATAATGTTAGGAGCCAACTCTCCCCTGGGCTTAGGTCACTCCCAGGGCGGATATTAGGGAAACTCAAGCTCTTAGTTTTAAGCTATTAGGGGACTACCCAAAGCCACCTCTCAGTTATCCCAAGGGACAAATAGTCTTTTCATATTCTTATTGGGGAATTAACCAGAGTAGGTTAGGAAGCTATTTGTTGATAACTTTCACTCTTTTATTTATTATTCTCTCCCAACTAGCCTTAGACCAGCAGTCTAGAACATTCCATAGCACCACTTTCAATGCCCTCCCCTCTGTACACCCACACATAGGGAAGATGTGTTAACCTGAGAACAATCTAAATACAAGAACCTAGGCAAAAACTGGGACTTGACATCACCTGAGAGATGACGATGCCTGCTTACAGCATGGAATGAGCTAGAGAAGGAATTTTGAAGAGAGGGAGGTTGAGGAAGTTGGATAACTTTTGTAGGAGCATGGGAATTGCCACACTACTGCATTGCCATGGTCCAACCATTTTAGGATTCAGTTGTCAATTGAAGCCCCAAAGGGGCCTTATTGTCTTTCTTGACATACACCTTCAATGGCTACTCAGAGAATCTGGTATATAATTTACCTTTAACTGTATATAATTCATTCATTCATTCAAAGAATATTTATCAAATGTTTACCATGTATAAGATGATGGACTGAACACTGTGGGACACAGTGGTTTGAACTGGGTTCTCATTATTAAAGACGTTTAAAATTCAGTGTGAAAAATAAGACATGTATGAATCACTGTCATACCAAGTAGAATGTGTAAAGTGCAGTGAGAAAGACACCAGCCAAGTGTTTGAGGGCTTCCTAAAAGAAACATGGTACATCTAGCTGAGCTGACTGGAGAAGACTTAGAGAAGATGTTGTACCTGAATTAGGCCTTTAATCATTGGAGAATGGAAGGGAGAGGCATTTCAGGAGAAGGGAATGTCACAGACAAGACAGGCAAGAGAAAGCAGCACATAGTCAGTGACAAGGAAGGATCTAGTTTGGGTGGCTCGTAAGGCACACCATGGGAGAAAGTGCGAGATCAGGCTAGAAAAATGGGTTGGAACC
The DNA here is from genome assembly GCA_028646595.1 of Phalanger gymnotis. NCBI lineage: Eukaryota > Metazoa > Chordata > Mammalia > Diprotodontia > Phalangeridae > Phalanger > Phalanger gymnotis. The sequence continues at coordinate 76,270,381 of CM053625.1, forward strand.
AGATTGTGGAAGAATTTGAATGCCAAGCTAAAGATTTTGGACTTTATTGTATAGGTAAGGCAGAAACACTAAAGCAATATGGCTTAATGGAATTAGCGCTGGTCTCAAAGCAAGGAGAGACCAGGGTTTGAAAAAAACCTCTCACTGGCTAGCTGCATAAGTCCCTTTACTTGTCTGAGCCTCCTTTCCTCCTCTGGAAAGCAATGATAATAATCCTCATAGTATCTACCTCATGGGGCTATTGGGAGGATCAAATGAGATTAGGTAAATCACTTTACCAACCTTAAAGTATGCTGTAGATGCCAACTGTTATTATAACCAGAGCCGGACTTTAAGATCAGCCTGACAGTAGTGAGTAGGATGGATTAGAAAGGTGGAGACTAGAGATGGGAAGAACAATTAGAAAGTTATTGCAATAGGCCAGGTGTGGTTACTGGATGACATTTTTTTCCCAAATCCATTTTTTAAATCCAATTATATTCTTGTCCAGTAAGGAGTTCTATACATTTATTGGCCTCCGCATTTATTTTGTGTGTATATAGGAAACCTCATCTCATATCCTTCATTTTGGTGAGTTACTCTTATAACTCCTACCTATAGTAACTTGATCTTCCTTGATCTTCCATCAAAACTCAACTCAAGCAATAGCATCTCCAGGAAGAGATTTTACCTGATTCCCCCCAACCGATAGTGCCCTTCCACCTTCTACTAATCACCTTGTGTTTATTTGTGTTTACTGTCTTTATATTTATGTTGTATGCATATATTTTATCTGAGATACAGATATAGATAGATCTCCATATCTCTCTATCTATCGTATCTATCTATCGTCTCTATCTATCTATCTACTCCATCTGACTGTAAGACCCTTGTGAATAAAGATTGTTTCATTCTTTGCCTCTGTATCTCTAATGTTTGGCACACAGTAGGTGCTTATTACTTTCAAAGGGGCTCTTTATTCAAATACACTAGGATCTGCTGACTAAGTTCCACATTCTCCTTTTCCAAACATTTTATAATTTTAGAGACTTGAATTATGCCCCCTCTTAGTCATCACCTTTCTAGGCACAAAGGTTTTGCTCTGTCCTCATAAGGTTACCTCTTCATACTTTTATTTTCTAATCCTTTTAGTTGCCTTTCTCTTGCAATGTTGGAATGGGGTGGGGTGGGGGGAGGGTGTGGTGAGGGAAGACAGAAGCACTTCATTTAGAGTTAAAAGACCTTGTTGTAAGCCTTGAACTCAACATTTTCTAGTGTGAGATCTCAGGCTAGTCCCTTTCCCTCTATGGGTCAAAGTCTCCCAATATATAATGGTGCTGTTAGGAGACCTTTTTGGTTACTTCCTGCTCTGACATTCTGTGGTTCTCTAGTTCCTTGAGAGTTTTCTTATCTGAAGCTGCTGGGGGTGCAGTGGATATAGCACTGGATGAGGTGTCTCAGGAAAACCAGTTCAAATCTGTCCTCAGACTCTGCATGATCCTGGGCAGATCACGTAACATCTATTTGTTTCAATTTTTTTCATCTGTAAAATGGGGATACTAATATCCCAGGGTTGTTGTCAACATAAAATTAGACAATATTTGTAGAGAATTTTGCAACCATTAAAATTTTCTTGTTATTATGCTGATATTGGAAGGAAAACCTCACAAAGTAGTCCATAGGGGCCCATCGTTCTGATGAGGGGAGGATACTGCTTTTTATTTGGCCATCATTAAGAAGCCGATTGGAGACTAATTACACCCTTGCCAATATTATGTTTTTTTTTTTTTTGCCACATTCTGAACCTCTCCCTATTTGTCCTGCTTCCAGGTCTTGGGTCTCTAACATATTCTATATCAGTTTTTATTAACTCAAAACATTTGGATTGCATTTGTGAGCTCCAATGGAGGTCCAAAGAGGAGACACTAATGCAATTAATCCAAATAATGCAAATTATTCATCAAGAATGTAGCTCCACAGGGAATGGACTCAGGCAGGACCTTCACTGTGTG
>CM053625.1:76272871-76313381 GCA_028646595.1 Phalanger gymnotis
AAAAAAGGTTTTTTGCATGCAACTAGAAAATAAGATACATAGGCAATGGGGCATAGAAATTTATCTTGTCCTACAGGAAAGGAAGGGAAAAGGGGATGGGAGGGGAATGGGGTGACAGAAGGGAAGGTAGACTGGGGAACAGAGCAACCAGAATGTACGCCATCTTGGAGTGGGGGGGAGGGTAGAAATGGGGAGAAAATTTGCAATTTAAACTCTCGTGAAAATCAATGCTGAAAACTAAATATATTAAATAAAAAAAGGAGAAAAAAGAAATGTACATGATAACCTTATTATATAGTTAAAAAGAATAGCATGTTGTACATAATAGATTTGTCCCACATGCCCTGTAACCATTGTGAAGCTATAGTCAAATCAATTCTTTCAAAGACTCAATTTCCTCATGTGTAAAATGGCCAGAATAACCCTTGTCCCTCCTACCTCAGAGAGTTGTTATGGAGAAAGGGCTTTGTTAAAATTAGATAAAGCACTATATAAATGGGAGTTGTGAGTTATTATCATCATGACAATCTCAGTCTCATGTTTTCCAATGAGGTGCCTGTAGAAATGGTCTTGGAACGAGTCACAAACCTGCTATTAATCTCTTATTTTTAATCTCCTGACTTCACATGTTCATCAAACGACTGCTTTTTGAAATCAAATTATTCAGATATAAGTAATCTCATCTTCTGCAACATCTCCGAGTGGACAATTGTGTTTACTGATAGGACAAAGAGGACAAGATGTACCTTATGCTCCTCCTACAGGATTTTTGGTTTCTTTTGCTAGGTCTCTATATTTTGAAAGTTTTTCATTCCACATAGGCTGGAGGTTATGAGCATTTAGTATTGTGGAGGTGTAAGAACACCCGCACACAGAAGGGCTGCTAGCAAAGGATCTTTGATATGCTTTTCTAAAAGAAAGACAGCTTCAAAGGGGTCAAAAATCTTACTTTAATATGGATAAGTAGAAAAAGTGAGTATCCAAGAAAGAATCCTATAGACAGGGCTCCAACTGTGTAAACAAAGTCGTAGATACATAATCACCAGACCAGGGAGCACCAACATCTGGGTTCACAGAGTGGGAGCGGGGTGGGCCCCCTTAATAGCAGCTACCTAGAGTCTCATTTGGCCAAATCACTAAGACCTCAGGTGAACATTCTTCCCATGAGTGGGCCCCAAAGCAAAATTTCACCTCAGAATATGTGTTTATATAGTTACGTATGTATACATATATAATATACATACACACATATATGTTTATGTATGTATATACATGTACATATATACAATACATACATATATATATATACATATATATATACACATCTATACACATGCTTTTGGCTAATAGGCTCAGAGCTAGAAAGTATAACAACCCTGTGACTCAGTGCCTAATTAGCTCAGTACCAAAAGGTGAGATAGCCTTCCTGCAAGCAAGCCTCCCCATAAGCAACCTTGCCCTCAAGCAAGTTCCTCCCCCAATGCGTTGTATGTGACTCAGGATGTAACACAGCTGTGAAATGGGCCAGAGTTCAAAACAATAAGACCTGTGTACCTTTAGACCTGGGAACACAGTCCCTGTTTAAAAGGAAAAAAGGGAACACAAGTAATAACACCGGCCTATTAATGGGTGGAGAAGATGTTATATTCCATTAACCTTATAGGTAACAACTATTAAAACTCAAGATTTTATGGGTCATTGCTATGTTGAGACAGATTGAAGATAGTGGTGTGCTGGGGAATGTTTAACAGCCATCCCTCTGGGGAAAAAATACACATGGTACAATTTTAAGTTTAATCTGCATTATTAATATTCTCTTCATCACTTTCTTACTCTAGTCTAGACTATCAATAAAACAATAAATAAACCCATGATTTGTAGCATGTGTCAATTTCTAGAGAACAAATGCTCACACTGAAATTTAACAACTGGTTTTTGTAGGCCAGTTTGAGCTGGTTCCAGCACATCACAGATTGTTGGCAACTATATGGTCTGTAATGATGCTCCAGTAATGGTACAGTTTGTTTTAATTATCTAGGAATGTTTGCTATTTCTATTTGTAGTTTAGAGACATGTTTTCTCTTGAACAATTTGGAACTATGCCCAAAGGGCTATAAATCTGTGTATACCCTTTGACCCAGCAATAACCACTACCAAGTTTGTATGCCAAAGAGATTTTTAAAAAGGAAAAGGACCTATATGTACAAAAAAATTTATAGCAACTCTTTTTGTACTGTCAAAGAATTGGAAATTGGGAGTATGCCCATCAATTGGTGAATGGCTGAACCAGTTGTGGCATATGATTGTGATGGAATACTACTATACTCTTATACTATAGGAAATGAGCAAGATGCTTTCAGAAAAACCTGGAAAGTCTTACATGAACTGATGCAGAGTGAAGTGAGCAGAACCAGAACATGGTACATAGTAACAGCAATATTGTATGATGATTAACTGTAAAAGAGTTAGCTATTCTCATCAATACAATGATCGAAGACAATTCCAAAAGACTCATGATAAAATATTCTATCTACTTCCACAGAAAGAACTGATGGAGTTTGGATGCAGATTGAAGCATACTGTTTTTTTCCTTTCTGTGTGTCCATGTTTGTATAATTCATATCAAATTGTTTGCTGTCCCGGGGAGAGGGGAATGGATGGAGGAAGGGAGGAAGGGAAAGAATTTAGAATACAAAATTAAAAAAAAGTTAAAATTTGTTTTTCTACATAATTGGAAAATATTATTTAAAAAACTAGAATAGTGAGCTTCTGGTGAATAATTCAGGGCACCTGATTATGTTTACAATGATGTGTTGCACAGTTTCTATTGTGTCCTTGCAAATCCTTCATCAATCAATAAATCCAGATCTCTTAGTGATGTTCTTTGTAACTTCTGGTGGCAATAACCTGGTTTTCTATCACTATCATGAACTGCTCCACTCCTGCAGATAGATCCATCCATGGGCCGTTTGTTCAATTCTTCTTTGCCAACCTGAGTCTTGCCTTCTTTGACTGAGTTCATGGAAATGTCACCTAAGGACGTCCTTTTGTTTCTAATCTTAGCGTCATTTTACAGAACTGATAACAAAGATGGTCCTTAAATATAAGACAGATAACTTGAAATAATTTTCAGGCAGAAAAAACTAGTTCTTGATGATTTCTATTCTAGCAGTTATAACATTCTATGCTCTTAAAATACATTATTTGCAAATATGTGGTGTTGAATGGTGACACCTATCGATCAAATGTGATATGGCACCTCAGCTCTATCAAACACTTCTAGGTCTCCATACAATAGGAGGAGGAGGGCAAGATATACAGTAAGGACCACTAAGTTTGAACAATGAGAATCATTGGTAAGTAAGAGGAGAACAGAAGTAAGATCTTGAAGTTAGGAAAATACTGACAAATGTAGAAATAATATAGAGATAACAGGACAAAATACTTTTAGTCTAATGCCTAATATCAAAAAGCTCTTAGTCATTATATTAATATCTTCCTCAGTCAGAAATTTCAACTCTGCTTGTTTGCAGATGTTTTTCCCTTCAGAGAAGCATATATCCAAGTTTAGGATAAAAGCTGGGAGAATTCTAGGATTTTCCTTATAGCTATTTGCCTTATAATCAACTTTTCTGGAATATAAGATGAGGGCTATATTTGCTGTTCTTATAATACTGTTGATCTTTTAAAATGAGAGTGATTGAGAGCTGAGATAAAAGGTGTGGAAGTGCTTTGAAAATTGTACAATTTGCAGTCACAGGATCATTCTCTTTGATAAAGATGATAGAAGCAAAACATAATTCTTATATTTCTGCTTTCTCTTTGTAGTTGGTTAATATTATACCATCTACCTCCAATTTGCAGGCCTGTCTCTTTCTTGTTCTCCTTACTTTGAAAAAGCTCAAAATAGGTTGTTTTTTATTTTCTTTAGACTAAGGAAAGTAGGGAATGAGCTGAGAGTTTGGTAGAGAAAAATGCTGACAAAGAATTGCAGAATCTCAGAACAAGAAAAGACCTGTGAAACCATCTAATCCAAGGCATAGTCGATTAGGAATTTTCTCTACCATGTTATCAAATGGTCATTAAACCTTTGCTTGATAACCTCTAATGATGGGAAAATCACTACCTCACAAGGCAGCCATTTTTTTGTAGCTCTAATTATTAGAAAATTTTTCATTAAATTAGGTTGAAATCTGTCTGTCTATGACTCCTCTAATTCCTGCTCCCTATGGCTAAGAAGAACAAGTATAATTCCCTTTCCCACAGGGCAATCCTTTAAATATTTGAATACTGTAATCACTCTCCACCTTTAAAAAAGTCTATTGTGTTTTTATAGGTTCATTCCATTCTTTTTTTCTTTTTCCTTTTTTGAATTTGCACTGTTTATGTTTCCTTTCTTCTTTTAAACAATTCCTCTTGGAACTCTTATGAGAGGTCCTTGTGCAGCCTCATGCATTTCTTTGGATTCCTGCTATTTTTCTACATCATTAGACTTGTCAATGATAGTGTCATTAGAATTACATTTTTAGAGTTCTGCATTCCCCTTTAGTATGATCCCTTTTAGTCACTGTGCAGGATTTGATACCATTCTTTTCTCTGAATATTTTGAAATTTGAAACCTTTGCAACCTTGAATCTTGGAAACAGCTCATACCAGCCCGTTGTTCCCTTACTTTGCTTTTGGTAATCTTGTGAGAAAATGCCACGCTCTGTTAGAGTTTAAAGGAATGGAATCCCCTCATTGGGAAAGACAAAATCACCTGCAAATGGAGACTTAGCAGAGTGAGAACTCCAGCAGATGTCAGGGCAGTTGAAGTCTCTCATTTCTACTGTATCTTGCCTCTAGGCAGATTTTATAATCTGCATTTAGAGCAGAACAGGTCAATAGAGATCGTCTAGTCCTACTCCCTCATTTTATGGACTAGAAACATGAGGCCCAGAGAGATTAAATGATTTACTCAAAGTTACCTTGGTAACTAGTACGTGAGACAGTAGCAGTCTTTGATGAAAAGCTATATCTTCTTCTGGGACCAGGGTTTTGTCCAGTACAAGAAGCTGTGTTTCAATTCAGATCATCTTTTCTTTGCAAGAGAGGAGTGAAATGACTTTTTTCCACAGAGTTTTATTTGCTTATTGTAATTGTTTACTATTATTAAGATGAAAGTAAAATCGATATTGTAATGATAATAACTTTTGGCAAACAGATGGCACTCAGAAAGAGTCCAGCAATTCCGACACCAAAATATTAATAGTGATACTGAGGTTCAGCTTCCAAACAAGGAAAACAAAACACACAAAGGTACTCCCAGTCTCAGTACCTCCCTTCATCCTGCTGAACACTACATATTAGGAAAAGGCCAACCAGGGCTAATATAGCTTTTGAGTCAGAGGAACTGATTTCAAATTCCGCTTTGGATATTTTTTTTTGGTCTAATGTGACTTGGACAAGTCACTTTACCTGTCTATACATCAATTTCCTTAACTGTAAAATAGCGGGGTTGACATCTTACTTCCCTCTCCCCTCTGGATCTTCGTTCCTATTTTCCCATGAAGGCAAGTGCAGTTTGCTGCTTGCTATTCTTAGCCTGTCTCTGTTTCTCCAGCTCTAAAGTTGACGATAGCAAAAAAGACAAGCTTCGAAAGGGAGGAGTCATTATTCCCTAGAGCAGAGTCCTCCAGTAAAACATTGGGTCCATATTCTGTGCTACGGCTACCTGGAAATTGCAATATCATTGCCCCTGAGTGTCAATCCAGTCTTCTTGAGAGCTGCCAGCGCTTCTCTTATGCACAAAGGACCTGTCTTGGGGCTAATTCTTGAGATTCCCCAGAGCAAACTAACTAATGAGAGAAAATCAACTGAATCATCCTTTGGGAGGTGGGTGGTATATTTACATGGCAAGGAAAAGGAAATCATTTCTGGCAAAAAAGAGAAAGCACACTGATTTTTACCAGTGGCCCCAAAGCCCTGAGTGCTATTACTAGCATCAGGGCTATTTAGAAAGATGTTATATCTTGGCAGAGGGTGGAGAAATGAGAAACTTCCACTTAAGCAATGGCCCTGTCCCGGGCAGCCAGCCTCCATCAGCTAATTAATCAACAGCTTGAGTAGTATGGAAAAAAAAGACCCAGAATAAATCAAAAGTGAAATACCACAGTGAGCATACAGCAAAGCCAATACACTATAGTACAAACAAATGGACTTGGCATTTTGCTAGGAGATGGCCCCAGTGACAACAACCATCTCTAAAGACCCAGACTTATCAACAAAGGTACATAAAGCCCCATCCCTATCCCCGCACCCCAGATTTCTTACTACACTCCTTCCATGGAGTAGACAAGATTGAATGGGCAGCTATTTATATGCTATGATATGAGAAATTCTGTGAAATATATCTCTCTCCCTCACTATGACTGGCCTGCCACCATGTGTGAAATCTACCATTAAAGAATTATGACAGTAAGGTAAAGCATCCAATCTCTCAGAGTCACAGTGATCAGTTATTTACTATTAATGCCTTAGATTAGATGACCAGATTAGCCCTAGAATCACAGGTGTTAGAGCTAGAAAAGGACTTCCAATATCATCTAGTCTAGTCCAACCAATTTATTTTTACAGCTGAAGAGATTAAGTAATTTGGAGACTTTTACTAATAAGGAGACTAAGTGATTCGCCCTACACTATGTGAGGTCCTCAGGAACAAGAACTATTTCTTCATACTGTCTTTATATCCCAAGCACCAAGCACACTGCTAGGGAAGGGAAAGGAAGGGAAGGGGAGGGAAGGAGAAGGGAGGGAAAGGAAGGAGAGGGGAGGGGAGGGGAGGGGAAGGGAAAGAAACTAGTGTCAGAAATCATATAGTAAATAAGTGTTTTAATTGAACTCAGCTAATTTTGACTCTAGGCACAGAGGTCTAACCATTGTACCAACTTAAGCATGCCAGTGCTAGAGTTTAATCCCAGATCTGAATCTAGTATTTTTTCCAATATAGTACATCTCCTTCTGCCTCTAACAGTGTACAAAACCCTGGGAGGAGGAAACAGAAAGCTGGAAAAGTCTGATGAGGGTTCTTCCTTCTAAGAAGGTGGGGTCCACATATCTGAGCTGAGAACATGGGATATTTCTATCTAGCAAGAGCTAGGTAAATCCAGGCCCACTAGAATCATCCTATTCTACATATTTCTCCCTCCATAAGAAGCAGGCCCACAGACTCTGTAGACATTCCAGAAAACATAGGCAGGGAACTTTAATAGAAGATGAGGAAGCAAAAAGCTGACTCATTCTTTAAACTTTGACGAGTTTGAATTTACTTTCGTGTGCTTCAGGTTCTTCATTTAAAATGGGATCAAAATGACAGTGTCGGAAACATTGGGCAAATTCATCAATGCTTATAAAGCAGGTAGGGAACCATAACAAGAACCTTAGATTTGACAACAGAATTCATGGATTTGAACCCTGGCTGAACCACTTATTTGCTTTGTGAACTTGTTCTGTGCCTCAGTTTCCATATCAGTAAAATGAAGGGGTTGGGCTAGCCTGCGACCTTGAGGCCTTAGGTTCCCCCCCCCCCGGCTGGATGAATTTTAAGTTCCCTGTTAGTTCTAAAACCTTATTGTCCTCAAGTTTTGAGAAGTATGTATATGTTAAAAAAATTGAATACCAAAATTAATTACTATGTGCCAAAGTGAAATAGCCCCTGCCCTGAAGGAGATGACATTCAAGTCGAGCAGATGCCATGTACTTTTGTCAGTATATGGAGTGTATTCATGAAATATAAGGTCATCTGGGAAAGAAGGCAACTTCAGGGATCAGGAAAGGCTTCCTGTAGAAGGATATTACTAAGAAGTCCCACAAATGCATCTTTATCCAGAGATACAGCATTGTCTTACAAAAAACAAACCAACAACAGTAAAAAAATTTAAAAAGTCAAATCAATGATGTGTGGAATTTGATTCCATTTGTATTTCTCATTCCTTAATAGAGTACTTTCATTTCTCTTGTCTGTTTGGAATGAGACACCAAGTGGAGGGCTTTTTGTGCCTAGGTAGGAGGAGCTCAGGGTTCACCTCTCCTGGGCTCAACAGAAGGAGGGAAGTGGCCTTGGTTGTTTTTATTTCTGCATGAAGAGCAAGTCATCCTTCATCTTTTATCAAGAAAAGAAGGCACAAGGACAAGCAAACAGAATGGCTGCCTGCATTTACCTCTGATTAAAAAATTATGACTATTTATATGTAAATTAGGTACAGGCCCTGAGAGTTGCAAAGTTTGGGTGTGTCTTTCTTGCCAGTGGCTATTGCTGAATTGGCACTGGTGGTTACCACTGCATTGGCATGGGTGGGGGGAGAGGTGGGTAGAAATGGTGGTTTCACTGCACTCCATTTGGGAAAAGTGTAATTAAGAGTCTCAAAACTCTGGCTTATGTTTATACAAATGCCATTTGATAAGTTGGTAAACATGCTTTTTAAAAGTTAGATTTTGTTTGTTTGATTTAAATCTAATAGATACCTTCTGTCCAGTTGAAGTCTCTGTCTTCCTTTGAGAGCAAATTTAGATGTTTGCTTTTGCATGAAGCCTTCCTTGGACCCCTCATTCCCACCCAGGGGAAAGTGACTTCTGCCCTTCTTTTTATGTTGTTGTTCAGTCCTGTCCAAAGCTTCATGACCCTATTTGAAGTTTTCTTTGCAGAAGTACTGGAGTGCTTTGCTAATTTTCTTCTCCAGCTCATTTTAGAGATAAGGAAACCAAGGCAAACAGGGTTAAGTGATTTGCCCAGGGTCACACAGCTAGTAAATGTCAGAGGCCAGATTTGAACTCAGGAAGATGAATCCTCCTGACACCAGGTTCAGCATCTAGCTGCCTCATATAATAATACTTTAAGTCTCATTAATCCAGAACTAGAAAGGACCTGAGAGGCCATCTGATCCAGAACCCTAATTTTAGTGACAGGGGAACTGAAACCTCGGGAGATTAAATCACCTTGCTCAAGGTCACTTGGTAGTAAGAATCAGGGGTAGGATTCAAACTCAAGGCTTCTGACTCTAGAACTACCACTCTTTCCACTGTACCATGATTTGCCATCAAATTCAAGGTACATCATACTTGCTTATATATATGCCATATGCACCCTCTTGTCCCCCATTTGTCCTTCCCTGTTCCCCCCACCCCAGCACTCCATTGGACTGCGAGGTCCATGAAGGCAGGAACTATGTCCTTCTCCCCTGTATCTCCAATGCCCAGAAGAGTGCTTTGCACATAGCATGTACTTAATAAATGTCCACTGATTGAAGGGAAATGATGCTACATGTCTGTGAGGTAGAGAGGGCAAAAGGAGACTAAGGGGGAATGGAGTAAGCATTTATCTACTACCTACCACAAGCCAGCCTCTGTCCTAAGTGCTTTTTTTTTTTTTTTAACAATTATCTCATTTGGTCCTTGCAGTAAACTTGCAAATTAGGTGCTATTATTAGCCTCATTTTATTGTTGAAACTCAGGCAGACAGAAACTAAGTGACTTGTCTGGGGTCACACAAAAATAACTGTCTGAGATCACATTTGAACTCAAGTCTTCCTGATTCCAGGTCCAACCCTCTATCTACCGCACCATCAGCTTCTATGGAAAAGAGAAGTTAAATAGTTTGATTCTTCTGAGGTCACAACTGGGAACAGAATGTGACACTTTCTCCAGCTGTCCCCTATACATGAGAGTTTGTATATGCAGCTTTCTGAACAAGCACAGATACTTGCACACAGAGAGATACCTATGCAGCACAAATTACCTCTGCCGTTGGATTCAAACATGGCTAGATCACAAGTCTCAACCTGCGGGCTCATAGCAGACAATGCCGGGACACCCTTCCTCCCTCCCTGCCCCCGTTTTGCAGAAGCTCTATTTGCAACACCAGCAGTGAGTGGGTTTGCCTCTTCCCGGTACTTGCCTCTTCCCCCAAACTCCAGCAGATTGCAAAATCTCTATTAATTCAGTGGTTCTTTGTAGAGAGGTCATAGAGAGCTTGGATGGTTATTGGAATGCTTTTGCTGGGAAATATTGGATAGTAATTATTATATTTTCTATAGGGTTCCAATATATAGCTGTAGGTCCCTTTTCTAAAAGTTCAAGACAAAACTACACCAGGCAGTCAGTACTGCCAGTCAAGAGTCAGAAGACTTAGCTTTTAATCCTAGCTCAGTCACTTATTTTGGGCAACTCAGTTCAATTCAACGTTTATTAATTGCCTACTATGTGAAATGCACTGGACATATAAAAACAAGAACCAAACAATCTCTGCCTTCAAAGAATTTACTTTCTATTGGGGGTGAGATGTATCATATAAACATCTGAGACTATACAAAGTAATTCCAAGAGAGAGATCCTTGGGAAGATTAGGGAAGGCTTCCTGTAGGAGGTGGCGCCTGGACTGAATACATGGGCATTCAACCTCCCTGGGCTTCAACTTCTCCTTTTGTAAAATGAGGGGGTTGGCCTAGGTGACTGCTAAGATCCTGTCTACACCTGAATCCTTTGGTTCTGAGTTGCTCTCATTAGATGGCAAGCTCCTTGAGGGCAGGGACTATATTTTGCCTCTTTCTGTATCCCCAGTGCTGTTATCTAGTAGGTGCTTAATAAATGTTAACGATTAAATGATACCTTTGTATGCCTCCTTTTGTGCTCCCCATTGAGACCTTGGTTCTGTATGAACTGTCTATACACCTGAATTGTTCCCTGGGGAGACCATGGAGCAAGATCAGAGCCACCAAGGTGAGAACACCAGAAAAAAAGGCCAAATTCCTGGATGTGCCCCATCTCCAAGTCCTCCATCCACCTATCACTCAGGAGCAGTTCTGTCTCTGCGCCGATCTCAGAGCTCTCCCTTCTCTCAGCATCCACAGCTGGAGCTGGGCCTTCTCTTGGCAGGCTCCTCTCCCTGGGTGTGACATTGCTGGAGGCCAGAGCTGAGTTTCTGTTGTACTCTGGCCAGTGTACACAACTCCGGCAGGCTGTGTACTGAGGAAGGAGGCTGTCATTTGCCCAGGACCTGTTTAGAAACGATAACTGTTTGACAGAGGATCAGAGAAGGGGCAAGAGGAACTCAAAGCAGCCCAGAGAAAGAAGCAATGTCTAAGACTGTGGGACTGTGGGAATGTGCCTAAGAGCTGGAGGGGGACCCTAGAGGTCATTCGGGCCAATGCCCTAACTTTACAGATGAGAAAACTGAGGCCTAGAGATTTGCCCAAGATCATATTGCTAGTCAATAGCAAAATGAGTGTATGACCCATGTCTTCTGATTCCATATATAGAATTCTTTCTGTTCCATATCACTGACATAGGGACAAATAGGTAACAAATCATGTCTCTTTTCAGTTTTGTTCTGCTTTAGAGAAAGACTGAGCCTAGTCCTGCTGTTCTCCCTTGGCTGGTTTGAGAGAACGTTTCCATTTCAGGAAGGGAAAACAAACACACAAACAAAAGAACTAAACTTCTTCTGAAGTGTATGAAGAGAAGGGTAGGTGGCAAGAGGGTCCCAGAAGCCCAAAGCATTTGACTCACTTCATGCTCTAGAAGAACAACAGTCAAGAAAGATGCGACTCTTTGGACCTGGATGGGAGCTCACTCTTGAGCAGCAGGTGGCAGAGGCCCAAGCCCCAGATAGGGGAGCAAGGAACACGGAGAAGACGACAAAGCCCTGAAGGAAAGCTGGGTCTGGGAATGAATTAAAGGATGATGATGTTCTCTCCTTCCCCTGCTCCCTGGGCTACCCTGCCTCCCCCTCACCAGCTTCCTTTGTTGGCATTCCTATGACGAGGCCAAGCTTTCTTCCAGAGCCGGCGATTGGCCATTAGTCAGCCAGAAGCAGCCACAGACTTAGGCACCAGGCATTTGGGAATGTGTGTGTATGCATGTATGTATGTATGTATGTATGTACATATGTATGTGTATACATATATATGTATGTGTATACATATATATGTATATATATATATGCATGTATACATATGTATATGTTTATATATACAGAGGGAGAAAGAGAGAGAGATAGAGAAGTATAGGAAGAAGAAAGAAGGAAGAAAAGAGCACAGAACAACCTTCTGAACATCATAATACAGAGTTAGGGTTGTTGCAGGGGAACTAGGGCACTGACTTTGAAATCAGGTGACCTGCGTTCAAATCCTGGTTCTGCTTCTGATCTTGAGTTTCTTAAGCTGTAAAATCTGTGTATATTCAGATGTATGTGTGACTTTGTATGCTGGAAGGACTAGCTGACTTTTAATACCATTCCCCTGGTTTTCCTTCTAACTCTATGATCACTCCTTCTCTCTTTCTTTTTCCAATTATTTATTTTTAATCTTGAGTTCTAAATTCTTTCTCTCCCTCCAGCTCTTCCTCTATTCATTAAGATGGCAAGCAATCTGAATAATATATAATATATAATAAATATAATAATATTTTCGCATTAGCCATGTTGTTTAAAAAAAGGCATGAAAAATAAAGAGAATTTAAAAAATGATGCTTCAATTTGCACTCAGAGTTCATTGATTCTCTGGAAGTAGATAGCATTTTTCATCGAGGGTCCTTTGGAATTGTCTTTGATCATTGTCATTTGATCAGCGTAGCTAAGTCTTTCACAGTTGATCATTGTTATAATATTGCTGTTACTGAGTACAATGATCTCCTGGTTCTGCTTATTTCACTCTATATCAGTTCATATAGGTCTTCCCAGGTTTTTATGAAACCATCGCCCTCATCATTTCTTATAACACATATACCATAACTTATTTAGCCATTCCCCAATTGATAGACGTAGCTTCAATTTCTAATTCATGACCACCACAAAAAGAACTGCTACATATCTTTTGTCTCTTTCCCTTTTCTTTTAACTCTTTGGAGTTTAGAATCAGTAGTGGTATTGTGGGATCAAAGGACATATACAGTTTTACAGCACTTTGAGGATAGTTATGAATTTTTCTTCGCAATGGTGGGACCAGTTCACAACTCCACCATGAGTGCATTAGTGTCCTCTCTTTCTTTTGATGGCTCCTTTTTGTCTTCCTGATTACTTAAGGTAGGAGTTCCGAGCCAGGATTTGAACCCAGGTTCTCAGACTCAGAGCCCAGTGTGCTTTCCTCTCCCTGGGTTGCCTCCATCATCTTAGGCCCAAGGTATTGCTATTCTTTGCTCCAAATTTCCAAGATGTGGTTCTATAAACATAGCATTGTAATACTACATTGAAACAGGTCATAATATCTAGGAAGAATATCTAGAGGGAAGGAACCTCAAAGGTCTTTGCTTTCCACCTTCTTCCTCCTCATCAGGACTCCACCCTTGATTTCCCTGTCCATCCCCTCTCTACGTGTGATGTCTGTCAGTGTTAGGAAAAGCAGGAAGCCAGATGTTTTCATTATTTTGTTCCAGAGAGGGACCTAGATGTTTACCTTGCAGCCAGTCTCTCTTTGTGGGATGTGGGCAAGGGAAGGTCTAGTCTGTAGCTGTGACCTTAAGGCAGCCAGAGTGAAGACACCTCTCAGAGCACATCTGCCCTGACTCAGATCACTATTTCTCCAGGAAGACGTAAGCACAAAAACCAGCTCTGCAAGCTGTCAAGTGACAATTTCCATAGATCCATTAGGCAGAGTACAAACTCATTTCCATAGACCCTTTCATCTAAGGGGAAGGGACAAGTAAGCTGTAGTTTCAAAAATGCAATGGTATGGTGGGTCCAGACACCCTTAGGGCCAGGGGATGAAGGGTGGGATATGAGGAGCTTGTCAAGAAGGTATGGATAATATTTTGCAAATAGCACTATTCTAGTAATAATAATGAATACCTCTCATTGTATTTCCTATGTATGTGCTAGTCTCTAGACGCTATTTCTTTTCCTATTGAATTAGTGCCATGGGAAGGTTTATTGAAAGCCAAGGGGTCTGCAGACCTGAAAATACTGGGAACTTCTGCCTGAAATTTCAAGCCAATGTGAGAGAAGAGCAGAGGACATTCAGAAAGGAGTCAGATTCTCTCCCTTGGGCTCCAGTTGGAGTAAGCAATCAACACTCCTGGGCAAGGACTAAGTGAGATTTCATTCTCTTCTATTCCCCATCAGCAATCCTTCCCTCAGAATTCTCTACCTTCTCACCTGTTGATCCCCACTTAGGCTTTGACCTAACTATTCTATACTGGCTGATAATAATTAGTGCTTTAAGCTTTATAGTGATTTAGGGTTTGCAAGTGTTTTGCTTACAACTCTGTAGAAGTATTTTCAGACTTATTTAACAGATGAGGGAAACTGAGACAAGTCAGCATGATTTGAATTCAAGTCTCCTAACTCTTAAGTCCAAGGTTCCTTAGCTACTTCAACCACAGAGCATGGCGGGTGGGAGAATTCCCAGGAGAGAAAGCTGGGGACTGGGGGAAGGGCAGAGCATTCATGAAAGCAGAGACAGGCACCTCCCTGGGGGCAGCTGGTGTTCCCACAGATATATGTCAACTACATCATTTCTGAGGTACAAAGGGGAGTTCCCATCACTCTCTAATACCTTCCCAGAGCATGTGCCTCTAGGCATTTCCCATTTCTCCTTCTCAAACTATCTTGACTTTAACACTACCTGGGCGGTGGGACCAAGAAGCATAGTTCAGGAGGGACGATTGGAACCTCCACCTGGCACAGGTGGCCAGAGCAGCACTGACATATGGAGCAATACTTGGGTGGGTCCCTGGGGGTGGGGGTGGGAGGGAAACTCACCTTGTTCTGAGACAGAGGCAGAGATAAGGGTGGGGGAAGCTTTGAAGTCGATGAGAAGGGACTTGGAACAATGAGGAGGAGCAGTAAGCACAGGAAACTTAGAGCAAAAACATGTCAGATGGATGCAATTCATCTTCATTAGGTTCCTCCTCACCAACTTGCTTTCCTTAATGTTTTGGTAACAAGCTTAGTCTGTTTAACTGATAACTATTCTAGCCACAGAATCTCTAGTGCAAATTCCCCTGTGACAGATGACCCCCTCTGCTCCCATTGACCCTCCCAAAGATGATGCATTCTTTCTGCATCCCTTAATTAGCAAGGAAGTTTTTATTGAGGATGCATTGTGTACACAGAATTGTTCTAGGGATATGAAAAAAAGAGATTCCGTTTCTGCCCTCTATGAACTTACTATCTAGGCCATATAAATGAAACCATAAAAGAACAAGACAAGACAAGACAAGAGAAAGTTGTTTCCACATCATGGGCACTTGATTCCAACGTTGCAGCATTTTAAAGGAGAAAGTGATCAGGAAAGGCTTCTTGGAAGACATGAGACTTGAGCTGGCCTGTGAATGAAGGGAAGGGATTAGTTTGTAGAGTGGAAAGGGTAGGAGAGTCTGCATGGGGGGAGGAACAGTTTGAGCAAATGTGAGGAGGCAGGAATGAAATAGTGTGCTTGAGAAACTGTGGCTAGATTATGGGGTAAAGCTCTGATAGTGCTTTTGAGTTGGAAAGAAGTCACCATCAAAGGTCATTATTCTGGGATCTTGTCAGAAGTGAAGGCCAGGATCTTTTCTTCATCAGTGCAGTGGAAAAAGCACTCTAGAGAGACTCAGAAGGCCTGTGTGTCATCTGTGCTCTGCCACTCCCCAGATACATCTTTGGGAAAATCCCTTTCTTACTCTGGACCTCAGCTGTTTCATCAATAAAGAGAAGGGATTCATCTGCACTCTCAGATTCTTTCCAGCCCCCAAATTTTGTGCTTCTGTCCTATTCTTTTAAAAAATATCCCCTGCTTCACTGTAATCTGCATCATGACAGTTCATTCCCTAACATCAACTTTCATCAGTATGTATGGACCTGCCCATCCATTTCCCCTCCCCCAGGCCATGGAATATTTGAAGCTCAGAGTGAACCTATCTGGGCAGATCTGCAGGGAGAGAGGCTATATAGTACATACAGTAGATGAGGCACTCACTTTACATAAAGTCTAAGGACCAGGGTTTGAATCTCAAACCTGCAACTTATGAATTATAGAGGGTTTGATCAATGAGTTCTCTGATAAACCCAATGATCAGTGTAAACACAATTTCAAAGCCCATTGGTATGGGAATCTCTCCTCATTTGTGGAGATCAATGTCCTGGGCTTTGCTGAGGGGGTGGGCAGAGGCTAGAAGAGTGAGGGAGCTTTTCAATCTCTTCAATTTTCTTCAAGTTTTGAGTGTCTTTGGAGGTTTCTTCAAGTCTCTTCAGATTCTGCTATTGCTTTGAGCCCTTCCGACTTCCATCTTTGAGAGAGAAGATGGTTGATACCAACCCCACTTCAGTTTGCTGGAGGCAAAGATTTGGGGAAGAAGCTGACGTAAGAGAAACTGGCAGTCTCAATCATGCTCCTGTCTCAAGTTTACTACACTAGAGATTTTGGGAAAATTGCTTCCTAAGCTGAATTGAGTTCCCTCACTCCCAATGGATGAACTCCTTCACTCTATACTGTCTCTTAATGTTCTCCTATATATACTTCCTCTGATTTCTGTTTTGCTACCAATTTGGAAAAATGTGTTTTTTTGGGCTAATTGCTGTGTGTATTCATTGTGTAACTGATATTAAAGGGAAGGGTATCAAGCTGTGGATATAAAGCTTGGGCTCTTGCTTTCTCCAATGAATGAAATAGTGATCAAAAGTTAGCTTCAACCTGAAAACTATATCTGCTAATAATATTTAAGGTAACAGATAGATATAATTCTAGCCTGATATCCCCTCTCTCTGAAGAGAGCTGAGTGGCCTCTGGCTCCAACTTTCTGCTTCCCTTCCTAGCAGGAATTCTGTCTCCCTTGGAGAATGGTGGAGAGAAGAGGCTAAGGATATCTATTCTGTCTCCCTGTAAGCCACCTGATGACACCTCTATGCCACATGTGGGGGACGCTCATGTTTCAGTAGGAAGATACTTCGAAAGATCATTTGGTCCAAATTCCTCTCTAATTTTTCAGCCAATAAACGAGCATTTCTTCAATGCCTGCTGTGTCAAGCACTGTGCTAAAGTGAAATACTTCCTGTCCCCAAGAAGCTTACACTCTAAGAGAGGTGTACATGGACACAACATAAATGAAATATATACATACACACATACATACATACGCACATATGTATATACATACATATACATATATACACACATACATATATATATATATACACATGCATACATATACACACACAAATACACACAAAATTAATTCAAGGTAGTTTGAAGAGGGAAGACAATAGTGGTTGGGAAGCGGGGATCAGGAAAAAGGTTTCATTTGAAGATGGCATTTTGAGCTGAGATTGAAGGAAATGAGAGATTCCAAAAGACAGAGTTGAGGAAGCAAATGTATTACAGGAATGGGGGCTGAGGGATGGACATGAGGAGAGGGAATTGTGCAAATGCACGTAGGTGGTAGATTTAGGGTAGATGAATAAAGCAAAGCTCAGGGAAGTTTAGTGACTCGCCCAAGGTTACCTAGTTAACAAGTGCCAAAGACCAGAGTCAAACTAAGATCTGCTCAGCTTTCCAGAGTTCCTTTTGGGAAAACACAATCAAAATCCCAACAAATCAACAAATGGATCAGGGAATGCTCTCAATCAATCTGTGCCCTATAGACCTCTCTCGGTCTTAGTTTCCTCCTCCATAAAATGAGGGGGTTGAATGAGATGAACTCTAAAGTCTCTTCTAGTTCTAAATCCTATGATTGCCTCACTTAGAGTCTAAAGTCTGGAACGGGGACTCATCGAAGCTCCATCTTCCTTCTGCAGGCTTAGGACCACACCCTTGCACAGGACTGACCCACTGCTATTTTCCATCATCTCTGAGGTGACAGAGGGCCACTCAAAGGCAGCCTGAAGTCTGGGGAGTGACCTCATAGCCCTGGCTGGAAGTCATAGATTGATTAACTGATGGAGTGTGTGATGGAATTCCAAGAAACAGAGCTTAACGCACTTCTGGGAATGAGGAAAAGTCCTGGCCAGACCTAACCTTGTAGTGCTCAGCCTGTTGAGGGATGTGGCTTCTGCCCTCTGGACCATTACACCACTCCAGTGTTTAAGGAGTTTCCATTTAAACTATTCAGTTATTTTTTCAGCTTCCAGAGTGGACAACAGGACCACAGATTTAGAGTCAAAAAATGCTTTAGAGACCATCCTTTCCAACCCCTTTATTGATCACATCTAAGGCCCATAGAGGCAAAGCAATACAGATATGGTATCAGGAAGACTTGGGGCCAAATCCTGCCCTTGACACTTTCTAGTTGTATGACCTTAGGCAAATTGCTTAATCTCTCTGTGCCTCAGTTTCTTTATCTGTAAAATGAGAGAGCTAGATGCACAATGGCCTCTAAAGTCTGCTCTAGATCTAAATCAAGGATTCTATAGCCCTATGCTCTATGACTTACCCATGTTCACATAGTGAATAAATAGCAGAGTCAGGATAAAAATTTCAGTCTTTAAGTCCAAATCTGGTGCTAATCCCACTATATTGTACTGAAAGAATCCTTCATAACTGGGCCTGTACTCATATATTTCCTGTTGAAATATTGACTGTGCATCACAGTGTCTGCTCTCTCCCAGCCTATAGCCCTTAGTAAAGAAATCAAGGCTGAGATGGTATTTTAAGATGTTCCATAACACTGAAGCTCTCTGGGCAATGGCTAACTGGTTTGCTAATGTGCCTGCTATTCCTTAGTCAGCACTTTTACCGGTCCTCCTAATGTACCACATTTCTGTGGGAATTCTGCCCAAGTGCCATCTTGATTCTCAGCAATGTTTACACAGATGCACGGCTTAGGACTCAGCCTCAAACCCCTGTTCTGCAACAAGCTAGCAGTATGACTATAAGGAGGGCAGCTAGGTAGCAGAGTGGAAAGAATGCTGGGCCTGGAGTCAGGAAGAATTGAGTTCAAATCTGTCCTCAGACACTTAATAGCTCCGTGTCCCTGGGCAAATCACTTAACCCTGTTTGCCTCAATTTCTTCATCTGTAAAATGAGCTGGCAAAGGAAATGGCAAACCACTACAGTATCTCTCCTAACAAAACTCCAAAAGGGGACATGAAGAATTAGACATGACACACACAAAAAAAACCAAAAAACAAATGACCATTTCTTTGTCCTCCCCATGGGCCTTAATTTTCTCATCTGTAAAATGAGAGTATTGGATTAAATAGTGTCTAAGTTCCAGTAGAGCCATATGGTCCTGAGATCCTATGATTAAGGTAATACTTGGGCTAATATGTTGACCCCATATGTATGGAATGCCCCCAGGGATGATGGTTTGGGCTAGCCATGGTAGTTTCTAAGGTACAGGACCATTTGGAGACTTTTGTCTATGACTATTAATTTACTAATTACGAATAATTACTATTAATCCAAATCACCATTTTATAGCACCATCCCCCAGAGAGACCCTACCTTCTACTCTTTCTTTTTATGTCTCTGTCTATCTCGGTCCCTCTGTCTCTGTCTGTCTGTCTCTCCATACAACATACCCTCATCTATCTTCTATCTATCTGTATTTCTCTCTTCTCTCTGTATCTCTTTCTCTCTTTTCTCTCTTTCTCTTTCTGTCTCTCTCTGTGTCTCTTTGTCTCTCTGTCTGTCTGTCTGTCTCTCTCTCTCTCTCTGCCTCTTACCTAATATTGAAATTTATGGAAGAGAAATATTTCCCTATACACCTTAGCAAAAGTTGCCCAAACAAAAGCAAGGGGTGGTGAAAATGAGAACTCCAAAATTAATGCATCAGAAAAAATTATTTTATGTATAGAAAAATGTTCTATCACAGGTTGGGAAAGAATACTATAAATATTGCCAAACTCTCTGCCTAGTTAATAAAGTAAATCATAGAGACAGACAGGAAAAGAAAGGCAGAATGTTGAAACTCCAGCAGGTTTCATCTGCAACCTTCAGCCCCTCAGGCTCAAAACATCTGAGTCATCTCTGACTCCTCCCTCTCCTCCCCCCTATGCATCCAATCAGTCACCAAGTCTTAGTGAGTCTTCCTACAAGAGATTTCCCACATCTTTCCCCTCTCTTCCATTTCCACTACCCCAATCCTAGTTTGGACCTTTATCACCTCATAGCTGGCCTATCTGAACATTCTCCTAACCAGTCTACTCACCTTCTGTCTCTTCTCCCCCTAAACTCTGCATTGTGGGTTGTTCATCTTTGTGTGGGTGTGGGTCATGGACCTCTTTGGCATCTGGGGAGACCTATGTACCTCTTCCCAGAATGTTTCTTATAAGCATATAAACATAAAATAGAACATATAAATGATCAAAGGAAACTAAAGTTTGATGAAAATAAAGATACATTTTTCCCATCCAAGTTCATGGGCCCTCCTGATATCTCTTCACAGTGGCAAGGACAGGGGTATGGGATGGGGGCAAGGAGGGAGGAGCTCTATGCTCCTTAGGTTCAGAATCTCTGCTTTAAATGGGACCAGAGCAATCTTCCAACCACTCTTTTCACCATGGGACCGTTTTACTCTGAAACTTCCAGTGTCTCCCTATAACCTAATCATATAGAGGCCAAGTCCCTAGCCTAGAACTCAAATTCTGACACCAAACTACTTCTTTATATTCCTTTTTCCTACTATTGCCCTGTACAGATGCTGAGAAGTTGTGAATTGTACTGATCTATGTACTTTTTCCCAAACCCTACATACCCGTTCCCACCTTGGTTTGCTTTCGAATTATCACTTTCCAGATTGGATTTCATGGTACTTATTATTGGCTCTGCCTCTAAGCTTACATTTAACAATACAAGGCAATGTTTGCGATTTTTTGATATGTGCATACATCCTATGTTATCTCCACAAATAGAACTTAAATTCTTTCTAAACAAGGGCCTCCTTTTTTATTTCTATCTTTCCAGCACCAGCATGGAGCTATGCAAACAGCAGGTGCTCAGAAACATTTGGCAGTGGTATGGATGATGGAGTAAATATCTCCTGGTAGAAGAAGATCAAAGGAGATAATATTGGTAAAGGGCAGAGCACATAGTTGGCACTTAATAAATGCTTGTTTTTTTTTCCTTCTTTGCCACCCCCACCCCAAGTACTATACTGAGGCATTAATGATAGAAGGTTCAATATAATCTCACTAAGGCACTGTGAGTTCTATTTATTTCACTCTCCTTGCTTAAAAGCCTTTAGTGACTCAGTTGCCCACAGGATTAAGAGGCAATCTCCTTAGTTTGTCATTCAAAGCCTTCTATAATCTGACTCAATTCTACCTTTTTAGATCACTTCAACTTCAGGTGAATTCTATCCTTTGGATTTCTGGAGTTACTCCATCTGTTCTGTCCTACGCAATCCATCATATTCTAATTTGTATTATAGCTACTGAAGTTTATATCTGGATTTGGATTCAAAAAACCTAGGTTTGAATTCTGCCTTGGCATGCCTATGTAACCTCGATTAAATCTCTTCCGAAATGTGGGCCTCGGTTTCTTCATCTTCAAAGGGAGACCATGGGACTAGGTGATCTCTAAGGTCCTTTCCAGATGTTAAGTTGTATGTTACCTTTACTAAATTGTAAATTCTTTGAGAGAAGAGATTATGTCATACTTTGCTTTTATATCCTGCGTATACAGGATGCCCCTCCCTAGCACATAGTAGGCACTTTCTAAATGTTTGTTAACCTGATTTGAATGTATTCTCCCCACCCTAGATCCATTTGCATTTTAAGAGAAAATACTTAGTATCAAGAGTACTAGAGGTTTGAAGAGATAGTTGGTGGTAGGCAGAGATAGTAGGATCAACAGTCAACTAATCGACAGGCAAGTGTAAATTAAGCACCTACTACGTATCAGGGTATGGTGCTATGAAGGGGGGCATTCAAAGGGAAAAACAAAATGAGACCCTGTCACCAAGGATCTTATAGTGTATCAGGTGAAAGAACATACAGACTTTTAGCTATATACAAAATTGATACAAGGCTATGTGATGGGGTGTGCTGACATGGGGGGGGGGAAGTATTAGCAGCCAAAGAGGTAGGAAAGGCTTCATCTATAATTATGCAGCACTTGAGCCGAGTCTTGAATGAAAGTAGGGATTTTAAGGAGTAGAGGTAGGCTAAAAACCCTGAGAGGTCAATCATCACATTTCACTAGTGATAGCGGCAGACGTCTTCACCTGTCCCTCAAGCTGGTGAGACCCTGGCAGCTGATAGCATGGAGTTTTCCATGGATATCCCACCACTGTGCCTCAATTAACCCTCCATGGAGGTGGATGGGGGTGGGGTGGGGGGGTAAGGTTATTTTCCTAGAGGAGCTGGGGCTACACCAGCAGTGAGGATTCATAGATTTTAGACCTGAAAGGGAATGCAGGGACCATCTCAACCAACGGCCTCATTTTCCCTGAGGGGAAACTGAGGAAAAGAGCAAAGAAGTGATATGTCTAGTTAGCAAGTAACAAAGGTGCAGTCTGAAACCCCAGATCCCTTGCCACTCCACCATCATGTTTGTGGTTGACTCTGTGAGGGCAGAATGATACAGGGGTTCTCCAGGTCCTGGGAGAACTATGGGCTTGGAGCTAGGATGGGCCATGGAGGTCATCTAGTATAAGCCCTTTGTTTTACAGAAGAGGAAACTGAGGCCCAAGTTCACAGAAGTAACTAAGGTCACACAAGTGTCAAAGCTGGGATTCAAACCCTGGTTGCCCTGGTTCCAAATCCAGGGCAGTAAGCTGACCTTCAGCATAGCATGAAGCCCCTATTCCAACCTCCTACATGTTATAGCTTCCATAGAAAATCACTCCAACTCCATGGCCCCTCCTCCATCCCTCCACCTCCCCTCCCCCCCAATTCTGTGTATTAAACTGCCTTCTGCTGGCTTGGCAGGGGAGGGGGAGCTGAGCAGAAGGGAGAGAAGGCACTTAGATCCTTTTCCTCCGCAAGAGAAATCAGCCAGGAATTATTTTTCTTGTTAGCCTTTTTGTAGGAAGACAGACAGCCCTTTCAGCCCAAATACAATATTGTAATTGCTTATAGTCAGCTGACAGAGGTTCCCAGATGAGCTTCACTGAGGCGTCTTTTAGGAATCTGTCATGTCCTATAGCACCCGGCCCAGAGCGCTGTAAAAGTGTCTTCTTCTCTCTAAGTTATTTATATAGTTGGCTGAAAGCGCTTTGCTTGTACAAACTAGAAACTATTAGATTAGACCAGCGAAGACAGCCAGAGGCAATCTTTTTAACAAAGTGAGTGGGATTCAAAGTAGGCATGGAAAGCAAATATTATTTCACTGGAAGTCTATTAGAGAGAGCTCCCTGGATAACAAATAAGTACTTTGTTAGTTTAGCTGGGGAGAAATGCACTGGCCAGGTTGGCACCAGCTGGGTTTAAAGGTAAACGGCTTGAGAGCAAATGATAATTCAATGAGAGGTGGGATGCATCAGCCAATTTGGCCTTTCCCCCTCCCCCGTTTACTTATTTAAAGTACATGTCAGAGCTTAGCAGCTGGGCTTTTCTCCGTTTGTTTTTAAATTTCTCATTTTAATTCATGCAAACATTTTATAAACCCAATGGATCAGAAAGCAAATACTGAGTGTGGGTAAGGATGTCCATTAAATGTAGAGGGGCAGTCAGTGAGAAAAAGAGTGGACAATTGGGGTGGGGGATGGGAGAAGGGGTTAGATCTTTTTATAGGATCATAAACTCATATAGATTTAGAGCCAGAGGGGCCTTACCAGTCATCTAGACCATCTCTCACATTTTACGGATGAGGAAACTGAGTCCCAGAAATGACAAGTGATTTGACCAAGGTCACAAAATTCACAGGTGGCTGAGCCAGGATGCTGATAATTCAGGCTCTTTGACTCCAAATCCCATGTGTTTCTAGAGATTTATAGAACAAGAAGAGACCTAAGTGTCTGTTTAGTTCAATGCCACCCTGAGGTCCAGGGAGGTGATAGAATTGCAGATTTAGAGTTGGAAGCTACCTTAGAGGTTATCAAATCCAATCCTTCCATTTTATATATGGGCGAACTGAAGTTGAGGGAGTTTAAGTGACTTGTCCATGATCACACACAGCTGGTGCCAGCAGTGGAATTTGAACTCAGGTCTTCTCATTCCAGAATCAGCAGTCTTTGTGCTGCATCATTCCGCCTCTCATTGGATTTGAAGATGGAAGAGGGCTACAAAGCCATCGATCTCAGGCCTGCCATCTTGCAACATCATTAATAGCTCTTCCACTTCTCTGACTAAGAGGTCAGGGAGGCCTGAATGACTTCCCAAGCCCTCCTTGCTTGAAAATGAGAAGAGCCTCCTTGTCCTTGGGTACATATTTCTGACTCCAGTTTTGTCAGAGAAAATATGTCCTTTCATAACGTGCATGGGAGTCTGAGACATTGCAGAGAGCAGAAAGGCCTGACAGTCAATTGGCCCTGACTCTTTTCTCAGCTTTTCATGATCTTAGGGAAGCAGCTTCTCTCCTTTAGGCCTTGATCTCTCCACTGTATAGTCACAGGGGTTGGGGAGGAATATGGACAAAATTATTTATATCTAGGTTTCTTAACTTAGATCCCATGAACTTAAAAAAAATTTTTGGTAACTATATTTAATAGAATTGTTTTCTTTTATAATTCTGTGTGCTTTTTAATGCACTAAAATTTATTCTGAGAAGGAATCTATACACCATACAAGACTTCCAGAGGGGTCCAAAATACACCAAAAAAGGTTAAAACCCTCAACCCCTGCTCTGTAGGGTTGATGTATGTGAGCTGGGAACTCTGAGTCAGGATCTGGCAACTCTGGCCCAGCTACAGCAGTGTCTGACCTGTTCCCAGTAGCCCTTGGTGGTGCTGGCACTAGGAAGTACCCAGGCGGAATTTTTTTTTCAACTTCAAGCACAGCTCATAATCCCTTCAAAGTACATTTGGGTCTTGTTCCTGTCTGTGAGTAAGAAGAACCTGCCTAAATACACAGGCTTATTATGTTAAGGAAAAATGCTTGGCTAGATTTTGCCTGCTTTATCCTTCAGCTAAAGCTCACTGGGTGGAGGTGATTAGAAATCACCATTTAGAAACACACCTCTCTCCTCTCAGCCTAGAGGCAGGGGATGGTGGTAGAAGGAATTTATATATGTTAGCTCTGGCTGTTTTGGTCCAAATGTTTTGTTTTGTTTTGACGTGATGGAGGATTTAATTCCAAGAGGCAGTAGGGAGGAAGGAATGCAAGAATGATATATCTAGAAATGACTGTGATACAAAAAAAAATCATCATTTAGGTTCCTAACAGTAAGCAAGCATCTGCTTAATCCAATCAACCAACCCATGATGGTGATGATGATAATGATAATAGCCAGCATTTATATAATGTTAGAAGATTTTCAAAGAGTTATCTTCATTTGAGTTTCATAACAATCCTGCAATGGAGAGGTTATTATTATCATCATTTTTTAGATGAAGAAGTTGAAGCAGAAGTTAAGTGACTCACATAGGGTCACACAACTGGTGAATGACTAAGACAGGACTTGAACTCAGGTCTCTCTGACTATAAGTGCCACCTTCTTTCCTGATCAAACGACAACTGATAACAATAATAGCTAACATTTATACGGTATTTGAAGGTTGGCAAAGCCCTTTACAGATATCTCACTACAACCCTGGGAGCTAGGTGCTATTATGCTCTCTATTTTATCAATGAGGAAACTGAGGCAGTCGGATATCCTTGATTCCAGCTGTAGCACTCTATCCTTTGGGCCACCTAACTGTCTCTATGAGCCAGGCTTTGCACTAGGTACCTGAGATCAAAAGACAAAAATTAAACAGTCCCTGCTCTCGAGGAGTTTCCATATGTCAAACCAGAACTGTATCTACTTTTCTTCTTTTGTTGGTGAGGACTACTGTGCATAGTAGGATCTCAATAAGTGATGAAAATATCGATAAGGATGACTGATGACAAGGATGATGATAATGATTCTTTCAGCCAGTACCTTTGCACATTAATGACCTTTGTAAGTTGGCCAGTCACATACCTACATACATATATGCATACATACATATATATATGTATATACACACACACATACACACACACATAAACATATAGATGAATCTGGTGGAAAGAGCCAGTAATGACTTCTTTCCCATCCCCCCCCGTCACCCCTCAGAACCTCCAGGACTCTCTGAACCTACATCTTCTAAGAATTCTTAGCTTTCTAAATCTCCTTAATAATATCACCAGAGAATAAGAAGCCTGATGGTGGTAGGAGGAGGTAGTCTAGGTTTGGTCATAATCCTACAAGCCAAAATCTAGAAAGGATCCCAAAGGGCATCCAATCCAACACCCTAATTGTACCTATGGAGAAAACGAGGCTCAGAAAAGTAAAATAGCTTCCCTAAGTCTCTGCAGATTGGGAATGTGATTGCTAGTTAGTGATCAGTCATGTCTGATTCTTCATGACCTGGTTTTGGGGTTGTTTTGGCAAAGATACTAGAGTGGTTTACTATTTCCTTCTCCACCTCATTTTACAGATGAGGAAATGGAGGCAAACAGGGTTAAGTGATCTTCAGGGTAAAGGACACATACTAACTATCTAAGGCTGGATTTGAACTCTGGTCTTCCTGACTCCAGGCCCATCCATTATGTTGCCTACCTGCCACTCGGTTTGTAATGTCAGTTACCATTATCGTTTATGATACCTCATTCTTGTCTTTTTGATGGAGTTCAGACAGAAATATATGAGCCATGGTTGAAGAAATTGAGAATGCTTAACCAAGAGAAAAGAAGACTCAGGGAGATGTGATAGGTGCTTTTAAGTATTTGAGGTGTCATATGAAAGAGGGCCCAGATTTGTTCCATTTTGCCCCAGAGGCCTGAAATAAGAGCATTCATTGGCCAAAAATGGCAAAGAGGCAAATTTAAGGTTGATGTAAGGAAAGATATCACAACAATTAGAGCTTTCTGAATGTGGAATAAACTACTTGGGGAAGTGATGGTGTCTCTTTCCTTGGAGACCTTCGAGCAGAGGCTAGATTTGTCAGGTATATTGAGGCAGCTAGGTGGTGCACCAGACATAATGCTGGTCTAGGAGTCCGGAAGGCAAGTTCAAATCTGGCCTCAGATACCTATTAAATGTGTGGCCCTGGGCAACTCATTTAACTCTGTCTGCCTCAGTTTCCTCATCTACAAAGTAAGGATAATAATAGGACCTAACTCCCAGGGTGGCTGTGAGGATTAAATGAAATAAAATTTGTAAAGTATTTTGCAGAGTTATATGGATGCTAGCTATGATTATTATTGTTAGCTATTATGTTCTAATGGGGATTCCTTTTATATATGAGATAGACCAGATGGTCATTGAGCTCCCTTCCAACTTTCTGATTTGGGGATTATGTGAAACAGTTTTGTGCTAAGTCACTACTCTGCTTTTATCCATTTAAATTAAGTATTTTGAACACTACTGTGCGGATGGGTAAAATAATTTCTTTTTGAAATTGGATAGATGATGGAGCAGCTAGGTGACACAATGAAGAGTGTTGAACCTGGAGTCAGGAAGACCTGGGTTCAAATCCCCCCCTCAGACACTTACTAGCTGTGTGACCCTAGGCAAGTCACTTAACCCTGTTTGCCTTAATCCACTAGAGAAGGAAATAGCAAATCATTCTAGTATCCTTGCCAAGAAAACCCCATAGACAGTGTTGGTGTGATATGGTACATGGGGCCACAAAGAGTGAGACATGTCTGATTCAACATTGTTGAATGTGCCAGGCACCGTGCTAAATGCTTTACAAATATTATCTCATTTGATCCTCATAACAACCCTAGGGAGTGGGTGCTATTATGATTCCTATTTTAGATTTTAGGAAGCTGAGGCAAATAGATGTTAAGGGATTTGTCCAGAGTCACACAGATCTTAAGTATCTGAGACTGGATTTGATCTCAGATCTTCCTGACTCCAGCACCCAAGGCTCTATCCACTATGCCACCTCATAGCGATAGTGATGGTGGTGATGGCAAAGAAGGTGAAGATGAAAATTATGTACTCAACCAGATATTGCTTTCCAGGATTCATGGGCAGAGAATGAAACATAATCTCTGGAGACCTTCAATACTGGGTCTTCCATTCATCATGTGTGTGTGTGTGTGTGTGTGTGTGTATCTGTGTGTCTGTGTGTTTGTGTCTCCATCCCAGTCTTAGAGCTGTATCTCAGAGCTGCAGCAGAGGTCAAAAAAGAACTAATTATAAGCTAGTGTCTACCTCAGATCTGCCCCACCTCCAGTATCAGGACGAAGAGCACAGAGCAGGGTCTACCAGTCATGGGGCTCCCAGGAGAGAATGTCAGTGGTTAGTGGGAGTTGGGCTGCTGAAGGGAGGGCTGGGAAGTTTATTTTTTCCTTTAAATTTCTCCCAGAAAATGTAGCCTTTCTAAGTATTACTGATGTACTTTACTTTGGACTATTAATCAATGATGTTAGTAGTTTCCAGCTTTAATTTAATTAGTATGAGACACAGCTGGTGGCTAATATTGAATAATTAGTGTTTTACGTAATGGCTTATGAAGTATCACGTTAAAAAAAACTGATAATCACAAATTGTCAGGAGAACATTCCTTCACAGCAAACTAAATGGGTAATCTTCACTGATCCACAAAGAGGGTAGATCTCCTTCCAGTATTATGGGTAGACTGGAAAGAGGAATGAATCTGGACTCAGGACGATATTTGAACCCCAGCTTCATTACCCATGTGACCCTGGGAAAGTCATTTTTTAAACCTCTTTGAGTCTCAGTTTCCATATCTATAAACTGAGGGTGACTGGATGATGTCCAAGGTTCTTCCAAATTTAGATCCTATGAGTTTTGACAGCCCCTTGAAGAAAAAAACAACGATATAATATTCTGGTCTGCACTGGAAAGTGTCCTGTGATCACATTCTATGGCTTCTTTGGAACTTAACATGTAATGTGTTTGTGTGTGTGTGTGTGTGTGTGTAGGTCAGAGTCCTAGTCAGGTCCCCCGGTGGTTGGCCTTGGCCTCAAGTTGTCAAATTGCACTGATGAATCCTCTTGAAGAAGAAGAAGCTGTAATATGCTTTGTGGTAATTGTTAACCTGAAATCCTCCAGTCACAGAGAGAGACTCCCTCTAAGAGAAAAGACAATTATATGACAAAACTAATTTCGTGTCCCACAGACACCATGTTCTGTAGATGTTGGCATGGTTACTTGTGCATAAAAAATTATATTGCCAAATATGCTCTTCCCAGATCAAGGCTCATAGAAGCTAGACTTGGGGCAGGGTGGAGATGACAACATTAGAGCGTAGAAACCAGAGCATCAAAACTTGGAGGAGCCTTAGAACACAGGATGTCAGAATGGCAAGGGAGCGGAGAACAGAAAATAGAGAATGTCAGAGCAGAAAGGGAACTTAGAATACAAAATGTCAGAGCTGGAAGGAACCTTAGAATATAGGACTAGAGTAACAGAGGTGGAAGGAATCAAGCACCTAGAATATAGACTATCAGGATAGGAAAAGACCTCAGAGACCATCTAGTTCAGCTCCTTTGTTTTAAAGATGATCAAACTGAGACCAGAAAGGTGAAGGGATTTGGTTAAGACCTCATCGTTAATAGAGATTAGTATACATGCTGTTCTCCTCAAGGAGAATGCAGGGTCCTTTGTGGCAGGGACTTTTTTTTCTTTGTATTCCCAGGGTCCACCACCATATATAGCTTCTTGTTTCTTGGGGATCTTTTTGAGGAGGTTTAGAAAGCAAAAACATTCTTAGAAGCTGTAGGCTCATAGGGCTTTACACATAGCATCAAAGGATCATAGGTTTAGAACAAGAAGGGCCCTTGAAAATCATCAAGTCCAAACCTCTTCATTTTACAGATGAAGAAACTGAGGCCAGAAAAGTGAAGCAATTGCCTTAGGACCATAAAGCTAGGAAATGTCTGAAGGGGGTATTCAAACACTTAGCACTTAGTAAGTTCTCGTTGACTTGAATTGAACTTGACATCATATCCAGTTGCCTATCTGCTAGAGAGGGGACAGGTCTCACTTCTTTGAGGCCAAATACTTGATACAACAAGTTTCATTAAAAATTGATCCATCACCAAGCCACTGAGGAAGAAGGAAACAAAATTTCTGACATGGTGAGTGGTCTAGTTTGAGCTAAGGGTTTAATTATCAAGAGGGCAAACTTCCTATCCTAATATCAATTGGAGCCATATGTCCACTGTCTTCTACCTCAGTCCTTCTTCAATGTTTCAGTGTTGTGTGGAGACAATCCTTCTTGCTTGTCCAAGATTATGACAGTAGGGCACATATTCTCACAGGTCCAACTAAGCTGAAAAGGCTTTGAGTTTGGGCCTGGCCATGTACTGTCTGTCTGTTGTCCAACAACCAACCTGGCTAAGGGTCTCACAGACTTATCATCAGAAAGCTGATCAGTAGGTGATGGGTTTTTTCAGCCATGACATTTCAGAGAGGCTGCCTGCTAAGGCATGGAAGAATGGAGGGGTAGAGGGAATGCTCTTACAAGTGAAATCATTAATGTTTCGATGTAATGAAGACATAGTCTCTATAACAGTTACCTGTTTCTATACAAAGTTTCTATACAACTAGAAGTTTCAAATGCCCACTGGAGTTACTGATAATGATAATGTTTCTCATGTCAAGATAGATAGACCTGGATTAAGATGATCATTAGTCAGACTCAAAAGGCACTATCAAATTAATATTATCATTGAAGAAAGTTCAGAGTCACCTGGAAGGACAATTTCTTTTTTTATTTTTTAATGTTTTGTTGCTATCTTTTTTTATATTACTTCTATTTCCCACAATCCCCTGTCCTGAATAGAACCCCTGTCTCATAATGAATATATTAAGCAACACAAATGAATGCATTGACCATGGTCTGACAGCGTATGCCCAATTCTGCACCTACAGCTTACTACTTTTCTTCTGAGAAGCAAGATAATGCCAGTTTCCACCCTTTTGTAATTCTCTTCTAGTCTGGTAGGTGGCCCAATGGATTGAATGTTTGACTTGGGGTCAGGAAGACAAGGTCAAATCTTAGCTCAGGTACTTACCATGCCACATAACCTTTCAAAAGCTCAGTTTTCTCATTTGCAAAATGGGTATAATAGCATCCACCTCACGGAGTGGTTGTGAGGATTGAATGATGTAATGTATGAGAAGTGTTTGGTCAGCCTTAAAATGCCATGTAATTCTTAGCCGTTGTTGTCATTATTATTGTTATTACAGACACCTCACTGAGGGTTGCTCCCCATAGAGGCGATGCCCTCTATCAGCTCCTTCCAACTGGAAGTGTCCTTTGATCGTCCAAAAGGGGTATCAGAGCTGCAGACAGTGCCTGTTATTTCCTTCACTGCTGTTCAGTCCTGTCTTACCCTCTATGACATTTTCTTGGCAAAGATAATGGAGTGGTTTGCCATTTCCTTGTCCAGTATATTGAGACAAACAAAGGTTAAATGACTTACCTAGGGTCACACAGCTAGTATGCGAAGGTGGATTTGAACTCGGGTCCTCATTACTCCAGGCCCAGGCCTTTATCCACTTGTTATTTTCCTAGCCCATCGGTAATCACAAGGCTACTTTTCCAGAGCCCATCTTTTTCTAGGAGGATAAGGCAGACATATATTTAGTAGATTTATGATTGGGCATTGGTGAAAAAAGCTGCAAGATTTATAGTAACTAACAAAACAATGGTTGGTCCTTCACACTAGATACTTTATAGAGTTATCAGAAATGCCCTTTCTCCAAATTTGCAGATTGCAAACTTGTTAAGCCAATTGTTCACTTGAATAACACATTCTGCCTAGATTTCAGCCTTCAGTAAGTTAAAATGTGTTTGCATTTTCAAAAATGTATTTGAATTTCTCACATCCTTACAATTCAGCCAGTGTTTTATGGAGCCAGCCTTAGTCATGGTAGCACAAGATTGGCCTGAGAGTAGAAATATGGCCACCTCTGTGGCCTGGAACCAGAGAAAAGTCATGCCCAACTGGACATTGATCAAGCTTCTTGGACCCCGGTTATCTGACCAGAAACAGAGAATATTAGTGGTTTCCATTCACATACATTATCATGGAAATTACTTCAGGTGAAGGGGCAGAGAAAAATGTAACATAGCAGCCCTGTTGCCTCCACTATACCCTCTGAGGAAAGGAAGAAGGAAAAGAGCTGTTGAAGATGGAAGGAAAAGAGGAAGCCCATGGTCTTGTTGAAAGGGTAAAAAAAAAAATTCAAAGATCATACATCTTTGGAAGGACCCTTAGAGATCATTGAGGTCTAATGCCTCTTTTTATACAAGAGGAAACAGCCCCAGTAGTGAAGTGACCCATCCAGAGTCCAACTGGGAGTAAGTAAATGGTGGAGCTTTGATCACCTTCTACCAAAGCAGGTCAGCACCTGCTCTCCAAATGATCACTTAGACAGTTACCCAGGGGACTGAGAGTTTATGTGAATTGCCCAGAATGACACATCCTTTATGCATCCAAAGCTGGCTAGACACTACTGCATTCTGCCTACACATACAAATACACACATGTGTGTATGTATGTATATACATACATATATGCACACATACATACACACATATATTTGTCTGATATATAATCACATATAGGCTATATATTTATGTGAATATATATATACATATATATATATATATACATACGTGTGTATTTCATAAACATTCGTTAAGTAACTACTGTGTGCCTGGTTCTGTCTTAAGCACTGGGTATGAAAATATGAAAAAGAAAGATAGTCTCTACTCTCTATGAATTTGCAATCTAATGGAGGAAGACAACATACAAAAAAAAAAACCTGAAAAGAAGGAGTAAAGAAGAAGGAATAAACCTGTGTGTGTCTATACTGTTGTTGTTAAATCATTTCAGTTGTGCCCAACTCCTGGTGATCCCATTTGAGATTTTCTTGGCAAAAATCCTGGAGTGGTTTGCCATTTCACTCTCTCCAGATCATTTTACAGATGAGGAACTGAGGCAAACAGGGTGAAGTGACTTGCCCAGGGTCCCATAACTAGTAAGTGTCTGAGACTGGATCTGAATTCGGAAAGATGAATCTTCTTGACACAAAGCTCATTGGTCTAGCCACTGTGCTACCTAGCTGCCCCCCCCATCTGATGTATGTACATATGTGTATATAGGTATATGTGTATGTATATATGTGTGTATGTATATGTATGAGTATATATGCTCACACAATGCATGTATGTTTATATGTACCCACATATACATGTGTGTATAGGCATCATGACATAGTAACTTAGTCATATCACATATATACCTACATATGCATACATATAAATGAGAGTTTATATATGTGAATTAGAATCTGGAGGACAATAATAATGATTAACCATTGTAGAGCACTCACATAACCTTCACATAGCGCTTACAGACATGGTGCTAAACGCTTTACAATTATTACCTCATTTGACTCTTAGAACAACTCTGGGATGTAGGTGGCAATATTATTTTACAGATGAGGAAACTGAGGCAAGCAGAGATTAAAAGACTTGCCCAGGGTCACGCAGCTAGTGAGTGCCTGAGACCGTATTTGAACTCAAGTCTTCCTGGCTTCAGACCTGGCAGTCCAGCCAATGTGCCACCTAAGACTCCTAGTCCTACCTTCTCCTTTCATAGAGGCAGAACCTGAGATGAAGAGAGGGGGAGTGATTCGCCGAAGGACACAGAAATGTTAAGTGGTGAAGCTGGGTTTAATTCTCTGACTCCTGTGCTCTTTCCTATTCTAGATGCCATACTTTAGGAACAGAATATTGCAACCCATCTTTGTGGGTGAAAACTTGAGGCCACTAGAATGCCTGCAGCTAATTCATGCCTCTAAGGTGCTTTTCAATCCTGGGATGAAAGGGAAGGCATCCAGCAGCAAATGCCAAAGGTTAGTGATTTAAAGTTTTTCTAATCCTTTCAGACAGTGCTGGAATGAGGACAGCATAGGCTCTTACTTTTAGCCTTCTGAAACTGTCTGTCAGTCTGTCTGTTGGATAGGTAGCAAGTAGCTGTCCTTTTCCACACTTCTTCCCTCTTCTGCACCCCATCCCCTTCCCTTTCCCTCATGTTCTAGCCCTCTGATGGAAACCGTTCCTCCCCACTGCAGGAGGCAGGGACGCTTCCCTTGGTGCAAGGGATTGAGGGTGGGGAGTGGGGGATGTTCACTGACAGCGGCTCACTGCCGGTTAGAAATTCAAATCCGTTTGTCTTGGCTTGTAGAAGGGATTTTAAAAAAAATCAGCTGCTCCTCCCCTTCATCCAGCTGGATGAGTCTGTTCATATCAGCCTCTGGCAGGCTCTAATGATCTTAATGCAGCTCTGATCTATCCAGGCCAGCAGCAGAGCCTGATGGAACCCGATGATATATTGTAATCTTTACTGCCCTATTACTCCCATTCTCTCAAGTGCTTCTCCAGATCGATGGCAGAATTCCTCCGGTTTAGTAGCTGCATGGCGGGCACTGCGGCCTACCCAGATGCTGCTGAGCAGCCCTTCCCAGCTCTGCCTCCATTCCCCTAGCTAGCTGGGGTCAGTCAAAAAAGAAAAAAAAAAAAGAAGAAAAAGTTGCAGCAAATCTGACTTGGATCTCCTTTCCCACTGAGGTACTGGGCTTCCGCAACCACTGCCCACCAAGATGTCCCTCTTGTAGTGTGAAGGTTTCCGTGAAGCTTCCTTGGGATGGTGTAGAAATGAGGTTATGCCTTTGCCTGCTTTCTTTTGGGCTGGTGAGCTGGGGTGGCAGATCAGTTACACTCCCTTGGCATCTGGGGAGGAGGGGTGAGGGAATCTTGGAAGATATTAGCCATTCTCAGAAAGGGAAGGCAGATGCCAGGGAAGGAAACATAGACCAAGACACCAGAGAAAGGTTTGTAGGTTAGACCCCAGCTTCCAAGGCTCTGACTACAAATTTATAAGAGGTACTCAATTAGGGACAGGGCTGGAATGACTGAGGAGCCTTACCAAGCAGCCACAGAGTCTTGTAAACATCCGGGAGTCTTGCCAAAATTGGGGGAGCCTTATAAACACCCAAGGAAACTTGAAGACTTATAGAGTTTGGGGGACCTAAGGAAAAGAACTGAGAGATCATTTTAGTACAACCTCTTCACTTTGCAGGCCTGTACACAGAAGGGAAATAACTTGCCCAAAGTTACAAGGAGATGGGATCAAAGTCAGAACTCGAACCCAGCTCCAAGGACTCCTTTCATTACACACTACTCCTTATACTCTAAGACGACTGGAGAATCTTGTTAATTAACCCCAGAGGAAGCTCAGCAAAGTCCAGGGGACTGTTGAAT
The DNA here is from genome assembly GCA_028646595.1 of Phalanger gymnotis. Taxonomy (NCBI): domain Eukaryota; kingdom Metazoa; phylum Chordata; class Mammalia; order Diprotodontia; family Phalangeridae; genus Phalanger; species Phalanger gymnotis. The sequence goes on from CM053625.1 coordinate 76,308,140, forward strand.
CGTGATTGGTAATAGGCATGGGACACATAGACCCTCAAAAGGATAGTCCTTTGTTGCTGGAAAACTAGTCTGGGCAAAACCCTGTCCTAGCAATCAGAGTAACCTACAACTCTTGGTAACAAGTAAAGAACCCATTGGAACCCCGGGAAAGGAAAGTACTAACATTGCACCACAGCTCCCCCTGGTGCACCTAATAGACATCATGTCCACAGCTGGAGGAGAAACCAATCGCCCACTGCTGAGCCTTGCTAACAGCTAGAGATGCTCACTAACAACCCCTTTGGTTAGGAAGAAAAGTGATTGTTGGTGCATTAATAGAAGAGGACCCTGAGTTCATCCATTGCCTCTGGAAAATATGTCTATGACGGCTAAGGATTAGGTTGCAAGATGATGGAACACAGTATCTACAGTGGATGATGGGCTTCTCCCTTCAAGTGCTTCTCAGTCCCCTGGGCAACTGAACCTTGATCCTGAAAAAGGAGAGAAATCATTGTGGTTCCCTGGATTCTGAATGCCATGGTCCAGATGATATCTGTCCTATTGGATCTTGGGGCCTACAATTGCTTCTCCTCTGGCCCTTTGTACTGTTGCCACACTCATCTTCTTTAATGGTCATGTCATTTTCCTCCTTAAAAGACAAAGTATATATGTATGTATATGTGTATGCATTCAAGTACATGTATATATGTGTAAACAGACATGTATATATGTGTATATATGTACACACATATACATATTATACACACACACACACACACACACACACACATATATATGTCCCAAGTGACTAATGCATATGTTCATTCACTCAAAGTTTAAAGTTCAAGCAATTTTACTCAGCATTCAATGCCCCCTACAATCTGGTGCCCTCCTACTTTTCTTGCCTTGTTTCAAATTATTTCACTGGACCCAGTTATGATCCTGATAGGCTTTTCTTGATCTCTGAACATAATGCCTACCTTTGTCCTTTGCCAGCATTATTCCTTATGTAGGCAGTGTCCTTCTTGCTCTTCGTTGATTAAATCTCTATTCATCATTTAGAGCTCAATTGAAATGTTCTCTCCTTCATGAAGTCTTCCTTTGCCCTCTTAAATTATAAAGACCTTCCCTCTCAGACCTTAGCGATACAATGGCTTTAAAGTCAGAGGACCTGGGTTTGAATTCTGCCTCTGACTTTTTCCACTGGTGTGATCATGGGAGAAACGTTCAGTGCCCCTGGGCTTCAAGATCCTTATCTAAAGAATGAGAGGATCAGATTAGCTGACCTGTGGAGTGCCTTTCAACTCTGTTCTCTCCTTCCTCATATTTTCTTGTAGAACTTAGGGATTTTGTTTGTTTATTTTCAATGTCTAACACAAGGGACACTTCGGTCAACCAGAAAGGCTTCCCTCATCCCCCTGGTTGGTAAACCTCCCCCCCACCCAATGATCTGACCTCCAATATTTTCTATTTCTCTTCTATACTTAACAAGTCAGGTTTTACTTTATGGTCTGTCATATGCTCCTACCAGAATGTGAGCTTTGAGAAGGCAGGGCCTTTGCTTCATCTAAATGGTGCACAATGGTCTGCATATAGTAGGCATTTGATACATTTTTAAAATGAATTAATGTCATTTAATCCTATGCACACTGAGGTGTTACTCAATACCTCCTCAGCCTTCATCTTACTTCCCCAGGGGGTCTAGTTGTTGATTGAATAATAACCAAATCACAGAAGCACTTTTTATATTCTATTCCAGAAGCAATAACTGACCGCTCTACTGGTATACTTCCTGCCCTCAGGGAAATTTCAGTCTAAAGGAGAATGAATTGAGGGCAGCTTCTCTTCAGTTGCCTCCATTGCCTAGGAGCTGGGGCTCAGGTGGGAGCTACTGGTGTGTGGCTGCAGACAGGGAAGGTCTGGAGGGAGAAGTAGGAAGAATGATGCTACCCAGAAGCCCTGGAAGCCGGAGAGGGCAGGAAGCAATGTGGTGCCCAGCACATCCATGGCCATAGAGGCCACATCCCAGGAGCAATGAAGCTGTGTGTCAGCAGGCCTTTCCTTATTTCATTAAGGGAATGATGAGAATCTAAACTACAATGGCTCTCTCGCCTTCTCTTTTAGATTCTTCTTCTTTTTTTCCATTTTGAAGAAAGATTGAAATGAAAATAGAAACAGACAAGGGATTTAATAATGTGACTGCCCAATGAAAAAAACAACTAACCTGGAAATGAATTTATGCCACTCGTAAGAATGCAAACAAAAACAATTAAAATAAAGAGAAGGAAAATGGACATAGATGGAGCTTCAAGATACAAGAGTAATCCAGTTACTGGGGCTGGGGGGGACCAAAGAGCACATGTCTTTGCCAGGCATTAATTCATTAAATGCCTTTGACTTTGCATGCCTTCAGTCAGTGCACCTCTCTGGGCCTTCTGATCTTTAATGCACAGTGGCCATTTCCTACTGGCCCCTGCCCTGGGGTTTTTGAAAATAGGAAAATCCTATGGATGAGCTCTGAGGTCTTGGGGAGATCAGTCACATCTTATTTTTTTTTGTACTGACCATTGAATTCATTTGTATAAGGAATTCTCATTAAGGAAACTCCTCTTTCAATGTAGATGAACAACTGCTGTGTGAATATAGTCTTAGAGGGGAGCCTATAGCTGTGAGAGGTTAAGTGACTCACTCGCCTTGAAGTATTTTGTCAGAGGTAGCCCACGAACACAGGTCTTACTGACTGATGTCATCTGGCAATCCACTAATCCACACTGCCTTTCAGAATGAACTGAAATATGAAGGAGACCAGACAGACACATTAGAAACAGCATGTTCTGAATACCAGGCTGCTCCTACCCTAAACCTTGCCCCAGTCTTGGATCCCCTAAAAGGAGAAGGGCATGGAAATGGCTCAGAGGAGACTTACAAACGATCAATCAACAGCAATAACGACAAAAATAGAACTGAGATCAACCATGTGTGTAGCAATGGCTCCTGCACCTTCTTCCTCACAACTGATTTTCAAGTAGTGCTATCTCACTAATGCTTAAAGAATTTGGGTGATTCAGTTTGGAAAAAAAAGACTAAAAGGGAATGTAACTAGCTGTTCCCCTCTCTCCTGCTTCTGCCTCCAGCTTTGTGCCAAAGTTATCCAACACTAGGGTAAGGATAGTCCCACTTTTCTCTTGCCTGCTAAGACTGTACCTAGAATATTGTTCTTAGGTCTGGGCATAGTATTTTAGAAAGGACATTTCTTTGTTTAGTGAATAAGACCTACTCCAGAAGAGGTAATCAGAATGGTCGAGGACCTAGAAATCAAGCCAGGCAAGGAACAGTGGAAGAAAGAGGTGGAGTTTAGCCCAGAGAACTGAAGACTTGGGGGTGGGGCATGATAGCTGTCTCTGAGTATTTGGAAGAAGGATTAGAGTTTTTCTATGTGGTTCCCAAGGGTAGAATTAAAAAACAGGTAGAAGTTGCAGGTGACAGATTTCAGTTTGATATAAGGAAAAAGTTCTTAACTTTTGGAGCTTTCCAAGAGTGGAATGGGAGGGTAATGGTTTCCCTCTTAAAGGTGACCTTCAAGCAAAAGCTGGATAACTACTGTTCTGGGTGTGTGTGTGTGTGTGTGTGTGTGTGTGTGTGTGTGTGTGTGTGTGTGTATGCTGTGGGGCAAGAAGCTGTTCAAGTATGACCTGGATGAGATGATATCTTGAGGCTTCTTCCAATTCTGAAAGTCTGTGATTCTTGTAACTAGATTGGCTCTTCCCTACTTCCTCCTTTCCTGTTCATTTCTATGTTCATTCAGGCCATCGCCCATGGAGAGAAGATACATGACAACTTCTCTGCCTGTTAAAATCCTTCTGCAAAGAGGCCCATTTCTGGTCTTACCATGGCTATGAAGCTTTTCCTTTCTCCTCAGATGGAAGTGGTATCTCTCTTTTCATTAAGAGAAAAAACTGATAAATAGAAGTATGTATAGAATGATTTTACACACACACGTGTGTGTACACACACACTATATATATATATACATACACATACATACACACACATATATACATATTTGTGTCTAACGGTAGTCATCTCTAGGGCAAGGGTGACAAAAAAGAAAAAAAGAAATTTACATGACAAACTTGTTATACATTTAAAAGAAATAAGCAAGATACACATAATAGATTTGCAGTTTTTTGTGCAATCATCTGTTTTATTGTCTTGCTGTTATAGAAATGCTATTTTATTTTTGGTGGGATATGGTTCCCCTATTGCATTTTGGTATACTTATCTATGTACATGTCATCTATACTACTTGGATCATAACCTCTTTGAAGCACGGAGAAACTTATAGGCTCACAAATTTAAAATTGGAAGAGAAATTAGACATCATTGGGTAGAATCCATTAATTGTACAGATAAGAAAAATGAGGTCTAGAAGTGAAGCAACTTGCCTAAGGTCACTCAGCGAGCAGGTGGAAGAGCTGGGATCACAACTCAGGTCCTCTAACTCCAAATCTCAAGCCCTTTCCAAGTACAATTCTGCCTCTTAAATAAATTGTCTGTTAAGATAAACTGTTGGAGAGTAGTTAGAAAAATCAAGAAAGGAGTATACACAATGATTATGATGATAATAATGGAAAGGGAAAAAACCAAAAGCAATAAAAACTAAAACTGAATCTTGCTAATAGTGACCAAAGTTGTCCCTGAACAAGAAGACCTTCCTCCATTCTTTGCAGAGGGGTGTGTGTGTGTGTGTGTGTGTGTGTGTGTGTGTGTGTGTATGAGGGGTGCTGTGAGTGTGGAATAGTCATGTAGTAGTTGTACTTTGTTCATATATTGGTTAATTTTTTTCTGAATTACATTTTTGCCCTTCTTTTTATTCTTTGTTAATAGGAACAACTCTCTGGGAGGGATGAGGAGGAGTGGATATTAGGAAACAGAACTTATGTGAAAATAAGCTATCAATTAAAATTATTTTTAAAAATTACAAACCTTTCGAGGGCAGAGATTGTGTTCCATTTCATCAGTGTGTCCTCACTACGTGGCAATGAGCCTTACTCGTAGTAGGCACTTAAAAGTTTAGAGAATTGAATAGAGCAGATCATTAAGCCTTTGACCCTTCCTAGTTTCCTCAAGATTACATGAGAGGGTTATCTTTGAGCTCCAAGGTTTATACTAGTCCTAAATCCTACATTTCTATGACTCTGTGGCTATTATCTGCCTTATGCTCAAATCCTGGTAATTAGTGTTAATGTATGAACTGAAAAAA
>CM053625.1:76313881-76330329 GCA_028646595.1 Phalanger gymnotis
CGGATCAGTTCACAACTCCACCAGCAATGTAACAATGTTCCAATTTTCCCACATCCTCTCCAGCATTTATAATTTTCCTGTTTTGTTATTTTAGCCAATCTGACAGGAGAGAGATGGTATCTAAGAGTTATTTTGATTTGCATTTCTCTAATCAATAGTGATTTAGAGCATTTTTATATGCCTATAGATATCCTTAATTTCTTCCTCTGAAAACTGCCTGTTCATATCCTTTGACCATTTCTCAATTGGGGAATGACATGTATTCCTATAAATTTGGCTCAGTTCGTTGTATATTTTAGACATGAGGCCTTTATCAGAGACACTGGTTGTAAAGATTTTCTCCCAATTTTCTGCTTCCCTCATCATCTTTGTTGCACTGGCTTTGTTTATGCAAAAACTTTCAATTTAACATAATCAAAATTATCCATTTTGCATTTTGTAATGCTCTCTATCTCTTCTTGTGTCATGAATTCTTCCCTTTCCCATAAATCTGACGGGTAAACTATTCCTTACTCTCCCAAATTGCTTATAGTATCAGCCTTTATTCCTAAATCATGCCCGTTTCTGCCATACTATTTCCCAATTTTCCCAGCAGTTTTTGTGAAATACTGAATTCTTAGCCCAGAAGCTGGATTCTTTGGGTTTATCAATGAGTAGATTGCTGTAGTCATTGACTACTACGTCTTGTGGACCTAACCTATTCTACTGATCCATCACTCTGTTTCTTAGCCAGTACCAAGTAGTTTTGATGACTGCTGCTTTACAGTACAGTTTAATATCTGGTATGGCTAAGCCACCTTCCCTAGCATTTCTTTTTATTAATTCCCTTGATATTCTGGTCCTTTTGTTGTTCCAGATGAATTTTGTTATTCTTTTATCCAGCTCTGTAAAATAATTTTGGTAGCTTGACTGGTGTGGCACTGAATGAATAAATTAATTTAGGTAAAATTGTAGTTTTTATTATATTAGCTCAGCCTAACCATGAGCAAATGATTTTTTTCTATTTATTTAGATCTGACTTTATTTGTGTGAAAAATGTTTCATAATTTTATTCATATAGACCTTGGGTTTGTCTTAGCGGGTAGACTCCCAAATATTTTATTGTGTCTACAGTAACTGTAAATGGAATTTCTCTTTCTGTCTCTTGCTGTTGGACTTTGTTAATAATACATACGAATGCTGAAGATTCATGTGGTTTATTTGATATCCTGCAACTTTGCTAAAACTTTTTATTATTTCAAGTAGCTTTTTACTTGATTCTCTGGGATTCTCTAAGTAAATCATCATATCATCTGCAAAGAGTGACCACTTAGTTTCTTATTTGCCTATTCTAATTCCTTCAATTTCTTTTTCTTCTATTTTTTGCTAAAGCTAACATTTCTAGTACCAAATTGAATAATAGGAGTGATAATGGACATCCTTGTTTCACCCATGATCTTATTGGAAATGCTTCTAGCCTATCCCCATTAAATATAATGCTTGCTGATGGTTTTAGGTAGGTACTACTTATAATTTTAAGGAAGACTCCATTTATTCCTATGCTTTCTAGTGTTTTTAATAGTAATGGGCATTGTATTTTACCAAAAGATTTTTCTGCATCTATTGAAATAATCATATGATTTTTGCTAGTTTTGTTGTTGATGTGATCAATTATGCTGATTGTTTTCCTGATATTGAACCAGCCTTGCATTCCTGGAATAAATCCGACCTAGTCATAGCATATTATTCTCATGATAAGTTGCTGCAATCTTTTTCCTAACATTTTTTTTAAATTTTTGCATCAATATTCATTAGGGAAATTGGTCTATAATGACCTTTCTCTGTTTTGACTGTTCCTGGCTTAGACATCAGTGCCACATTTGTGTGATAAAAAGAATTTGGTAGGACTCCTTCTTTATCTATTTTCCCAAATACTCTATGAATTAATTGTTCCTTAAATATCTGATAGAATTTGCATGTAAAAACCATCTGGCCCTGGAGATTTTTTTCCTAGGGAGTTCATTGATAGCTTGTTCAATTTCTTTTTCTGAGATGAGGTTATTTAGATATTTTGCTTTTTCTTCTGTTAAACTGGGAAATTTATATTTTTGTAAATACTCATCCATTTATTGGGCAAAATAATTCCTAATTATTGTGTTAATTTCCTCTTTATTGGAAGTAAATTCACCCTTTTCATTTTTGATACTGGTATTTTGGTTTTCTTCTTTCTTTTTTTTTTAATCAAATTGACCAAAGGTTTGTTGATTTTATTGCTTTTTTCATAAACCAGATCTTGGTTTTATTTATTAGTTCAATAATTTTTTTATTTCAATTTTATTAGTCTCTCCTTTGGTTTTCAGTATTTCTAATTTGGTATTTAATTGAGGATTTTCAATCTGGTCACTTTTAAGCTTTTTCAGTTACATGCCCAATTCATTGATCTCCTTTTTTTCTATTTTATTTGTGTAAGCATTTAAAGATATAAAACTTCCCCTAAGAACTGCTTTTGCTGCATCCCATAAGTTTTGGTATGTTGTCTCATTATTGTCATTCTCTTAAACGAAGTTATTGGTTGTTTCTATGATTTGTTCTTTGACCCACTCATTCTTTAGGATTAGATTATTTAGTTTCCAATTAATTTTTAGTTTATCTTTCCATGGTCCTTTGTTACAAATAAGTTTAATTGCATCATGATCTGAAAAGGATGCATTGACTATTTCTGACTTTCTGCACTGGATTGAGAGGTTTTATATCCTAGTACATGGTCACTCTTTGAGTATGTGCTATTTACCACTGAGAAAAAGGTATATTCCTTTTTATCCCTGTTCAATTTTCTCCAGAGGTCTAGCATATCTACCTTTTCTAAAATTCTATTCACCTCCTTGACTTGTTTCTTGTTTATTTTGAGGTTAGATTTATCAAATTCAGAGAGAGGGAAGTTGAGGTCCCCTCCTAGTATAGTTTTGCTGCCTATTTCTTCCTGTAACTCCCTTAAGTTCTCTTCTAAGAATTTATAGCTATGCCACTTTGTATATATATGTTAAGTAATGATATTACTTCATTATCAATGGTGCCCTTTAGCAGGATATAGTGTCCTTCCTTATCTTGTGTAATTAGATCTTTCTTTGTTTTTGCTTTGTCTGAGATCAGGATTGCTACCCCTGCTTTTTGTTTGTTTGTTTGTTTTTTGCTTTAACTGAAGCACAATATGTTCTTCTCCAGCCTTTTACCTGTGTATATCCCCCTGTTTCAAATATGTTTCTTGTAACCAACACTCTGTAGGGTTATGTCTTTTAATCCAATCTGCTATCTACCTCCATTTTATGGGAGAGTTCACCCCATTCACTCTCACAGTTATGATTACTGTCTGTGTGTTTTTCTCCATCCAATTTCCCCCTGTTTTATACTTTCATTTCTCCCTTCTCCCTTTCACTCCTCAAGAGTTTTGTTTTTGACCACCATCTTCCTCAGTTTTCCCTACCTAATGACACCCTTCCTTTATCTCACCCTTTTCCCCTTGCTACTTCTTCCCTCCCTTCTATCCACCCCCCCCCTTCTTTTCCCTTTCCCCTCCTACTGCCTGTAGGACAAGTTTGATTTCTATACTTATCAGAGTACGTTATTCCCTCCTTGAACCAAATCCAATGAGAATAAAGGTCAAACACTGCTTTTTTCCTTCTATGCTTTTGCGCTTCTTCATGTGATTTAATTTACCCTTTTCTACCTCCTCCTTACCTCTTCTCTCAGAATAATATCTTTGCACTCCTTAATTATGTTTTTTATCATCACATCAGTTACTTTATACTGACACCCTCTGTCTATGTATATCCCTTTCAATTGTCATAATAGCTGTACCATTCTCAAGATTGACATATATATATATGTATATATATACATATATATATAAACCTATATAATGATGTAAACAATTTTCCCTTATTGAACAACATAGTTCCCCCTGCCCCATTTACCTTTTCATGTCTCTCTTGAGTTTTGTATTTGAAGATCAAATTTTCCACTGAGCTCTAGCCTTTTCATCAAGAAGGTCTGGAATTACCTTATTTCATTGAATGTCCATCTCCTTGCCTGAAAAATTATGCACAATTTTGCTGGGTAGTTGATCCTTGGTTGTAGTCCAAGCTCCTTTGCCTTTCAGAATATCATATTCCAATTCCTCCTGTCTTTTATTGTAGAAGATGAAAGATCCTGCATGATCCTGAGTGTAGTTTCACAATATTTGAATTGTTTCTTTCTGGCTGTTTGCAGTATTTTTCCTTGACCCGATAATTGTCGAATTTGGCTACAATATTCCTTGGAGTTTTCCATTTGGTATCGCTTTCAGGGGGCAATTGGTGGATTCTTCCAATGACTATTTTACCCTCTGGTTCCAGGACCTCAGAACAGTTTTCCTTGATCATTTCTTGGAAGATACTATCCACACTCTTTTTTTCATCATGGCTTTCTGGTAGACCAATAATTCTTAGATTGTCTCTTCTGGATCTGTTTTCCAGGTCAGTTGTTTTCCCAATCAGATATTTCATGTTTTCTTCTATTTTTTCATTCTTTAGATTTTGTTTGACTGATTCTTGGTGTCTCATAGAGTCATTAGCTTCTACTTGTCCAATTCTAAATTTTAATACATTGTTTTCTTCATTTAGCTTCTGTATCTCCTTTTCCATTAGATTAATTTTACTTTTTAAGGAGTTAATCTTTCCAAATATATTCTGAACCTCCTTAACCATTTCACCAATTTTACTTTTTAAAGATTTGTTCTCTTCTTTTACCTCTCTAATTTCATTTTTAAAATCCTCTTTGGGCTCTTCCAGGAGAGCTTTTTGGGCTGGACACCAGCTCACATTCCCTTTTGATGTTTCAGATGTGTATATAGTGTCAATGCTGTCCTCTTCTGAATGGGTAGTTTGATCTTCCCTATCTCCATAATAGGAATCAATAGCCTTTGGTCTTCTAGTTTGCTTTTTCATGGTGTTTGATTCCCACCCACCCCCCGCCCCCAGCTTCTAAAGTGGATCTCTGCTTCTGGAGCTCACTGGCTTTTGTGTGCTGTGGCCTCTAGTACAGTGAGATGTGGGAGAGGGGTGGTCTGGCTGCTGGAAGTCTCCTCTTCCTTTAGGCCTGCCCTACAGCTTAGGTGGTCTCAGCAGTTGCCTGTGCTGGTGTCTGCCACTCCTTTTGGCTGTGCAAAGGCAGGTCTAGGGTCCTGGTGTTGATGATTACTGGCTCCACCCCCCTGGGGCTCAGAAACTCCTGCTGTTCTGCTGAGGTGGGGCCTTCTGGGACACCTGTCTTCTCCTAGTCTCCTTCCACCACCACAAGAGGGAGACTTCCCAGCTTCCTGAGCTACAAGGCTACTGAAGCCCCACTTCTGGCTCCTCTATTTCAGTGTTTCTCCTGAGAAGGGTTGTTACTTGGGTGAGGAAGGGTGGGAGAGCCATTTTACCTTGTCATCATGGTTCCCAGAAGTTCAAGAAGGTGAATTTCAAACCTTTAGACTGTGTGTGGGCTGAGGTCCTCAGGGTTAGCTGCTCCCACGGCCACAGTCTCTGCCCTGGTGTCTCCGGTAGCTCCAAAAGACTCTTGTCCTGGGCTGAGAGGCCTGGGGATCAATTGCTGCTATAACTGGTATTTCTGTCCTGGGCCTGCTCCTGCTCCCATATTTCTCACTCCAGTGCTCTCCCAGACTGGGTCCCTGGCTGGGTTCCTCTGCTGGTCCTGTTCTGGTATGGTCTGCGACTGTTCTGCACCTGGCACTCCTGCCCCACTCAGTCTATTATTGGCCTCTAATTCTCTCGAATCTGCTCAGATTTACTTTTTTAGAGGTATCTGACAGAATCTGTGAGAGAACTCTGGTAAGATGCTGTTCTCACATGGCCATCTTGGCTCCCAGGGCCCTCCTCACCCCAGTTCTTCCAATGGGTTCTCTTCTCCCTTTCTCTTTTCTCGCTTTTCATTGCTTCCCTTCCCACCAGTGTAGGCACTTCACTCTGTTTGATGAGCAAGTTGGGTTAGATGACTTTTAAGATGTCTTCTAGCTCTAAATCTATGATCCCATTAGAATGAAAAGATTCATTATTTCAAGTTTAAAATGTTTCTTCAGCTCTCTCCTCCTTTCTCATGAGAAGTAGTATGATATCAGAAGCAATTGGTGAGTCACTGGATAGAGCACCAGGCCAGGAGTCAGGAAGACCTGAGTTCAACTCTGGCTGTATATTACTAGCTTTGAGACCCACGGCAAGTTACTTATCCTCAATTTAACTCAGTTTTCTCAACTGTAAAATGGGTATAATACCTATAGTACCTATGGGTATAGTACTTATCTTACAATGTTGTTGTAAGGATCAAATGAGACAACATTTGCCTTAAAAGAAAAGTGCCAAGCCCAGCCAGTAGCACATTGTTAATAAATAAATATATTCTAAATAAATGTTTATTCTTTTCCCCTTCCCTATTTTAAAAAGAAAACTGGCTTTGGAATCAATTAGTCAGTTATATAACTGTTTATTAAGTTCTAGGTATTGTACTAAGTGCCAGAAGCAGAGGGCATGGGTTAAAATTCTGACACTGTCACTGTCTGTGTGACTTTGCACAAGTTACTTAATTCCCTTGACTCTTAGTTTCCCAATCTGTAAAATGGAATTACGATGATCTCTAAGATCCCGCTATCCCTAAATCTATGATCCTTCTCTTTAGCAAGTAGAGAAGTTACTAAGACCTACTTTAGGTATGACTTTGGAATAAAAGGTGCTACATCAGGATGCAATGGATTCTGTGGAAAGAATGTTGAGGATGGCCTTAGAAAAGAGGTTGATTCTGCCTCACGTATTGGGCATCTGTCCCTAAACAAATGCCTTAATCTCACTGTATATCAATAACCTCGCCTTTAACATTAATCCTTGGGGCACAATTCGTAGAGTCCTAAACTTGAAGTTGGGAAGATCTGAGTTCAAATCCCTCTTCTAACGTTTAATGGGTTTTGTCAAATAACTTAACCTCTTTCTCATCTGAAAAGTGGGTATAGTTTATTGCGTGAATCCAGTCAGATAATGTGTGTAAAGTGTGTTACAAACCATTAAAGTGCTATAAAGGGTTAGGATGACAGAGTGAGGGCTGGAGATTAGAAAACCAAGAGAGGATAATCGACTTGGTCAAGACAAATATGAGCCACTATTAAAATGGAGATAATGATTGTGCCTGCACTTCCTGCCTCCCAGAGCTATTGGGAAGGTAACATAAGATAAGGTGTCTTCAAGTAGAGCTGGGTGAAATGGATGAAAAGAACTGAATGAAACAAATCAAAGTGAAGCAAATAGAACCAGGAAAATTCACGCACAAATAGAAAGAACGATAACCACTGAATAATGGAGATGTGATGTTAAGAAGTGCTGATGGCCAAGCTTGGCCCCAAAGAAGAAATACGGGAGACATTTCCTTCTCTGGTTCTTGGCGAAGATGGGAGACCATGGGTATGGAACGTGGAATATATAACATGGGACGTTTTTAAAATGTGTTGATTAATTTTGCTGAATCTTTTTCCTTCCTCTTTTTTATTATAAGGGATTACTCTGGCAATCTAGGAGGGGGTAGAGGGGCGGATTCAGCAGGAAATGTAGGTGATATAAAAATAAGAGATATCAGTAAAAATTGATTTTTAAAAAACCCACAAACGTCTGCTATTATTTTTAAGATCTAGGTCTCACGGTCACTGCATTTGCCCGGAGATTACATTTTGAATTTCTCTTTGGATGCCATGTGTAGATTGACAAGTTGACATCTCCTGTGAGAGCAGAAGGTTTTCCTCCACAAGCAAAATCCCATTGCCCATTTGCAGCCTAGTGCAGGAGCTCACCAGAAAAAAAAAACTTTAGAGTATAAGGTATACACATGTAAGGAAAATGGTCTATTAAAATAAATACTCTTGTGCTCTCCCACCTCCTCAAGGGGCCACACACTTTCCTGAAGACTACTCTGCAACCAGCCGCATCTCCTGGCAGTTTATTATTAAAACTGGGCCCCCTGTTGCTCACTGCCACCTCCAAGGAGAACTGCAGAGGAGGCAGATTCCTGGAATGTACCCCGACCCTGCCCTTAATGAAGGTATATGCTATTCAAGACAGCAGAGTACCCTCAGTTAAATCTTGGATTTAGCGTAGGAGTAAGTACAGTATAACAAAAAGAGAGCAAATGCTAGGGTCAGAAGTCTTGGGTTCAAATTCTACCTCTCATACTCAATATCTGTGTCACCTTAGCGAAGTCAATTAATCTTATCTATATAAAGAAGGAGATTGAATAAATGATCTGTAAGGCCCTTTGCAGCTCAAGATCTATGACTCTAGTGTCTGTTTCTTCCTCTAAGCATTAGCCCTGAAGATTCAGCCAAGGTCCCTTGACTAGGCCTCCCCTCCTAGACTAACTGGGAAAGTATTAGAGCTCATCCAGACGCCTTTCTATGACTGTGAAATCCTGTTGCAGGCTGTTACAGAAAGGAGAGAGCCCGCAGAGTTAAAATGGCACAGGCTGCTAATTAGCCAAGAAGCGGTTCGCAGCTTTCAACACTTCATTTCCAATCATTTCCCAGTCACGTTTGGGGTCCTTTCTCAGGCAAGAGTCCCAGAAGAAAGGAGGAATGTATTCACATTGTGAGAAATTACAGCCATGTATGTCCCTATTCCCCGGCGTCTTTGGCAGATTGAGGCCTGTAGAGACAGGACCCTGCCTGCGAAGGAGCATCAGAAGATTCCTCCACACTCTTGCCCGTCTAAGCATGTAGGCTTCTTTGTGTGGATGGGATCCATACAAATTTACCCTCAAATTTACTTATGGAATAGATAATCTGTCACTGTCACAAGACTCCAAAGTAACAGAAAAAATCATAGTTAATAGCTATAGTGTGCTTTATGGCTACAAAGCATTATATATATATATATATATATATATATATATATATACATATATATATATATATATATATAACCTCTAGGCTTATCTCATATACACATGACTAGTATATATATATGTGTGTGTGTGTATATATACATATATATATATATAACATACATACATACTTTATTTGATTCAATTCAACAAATATTTATTCAGTCCCCACTATGTGTAGAACAGAGTCAGCATGGCATAGTGGGCACAGCCTAAGAGTGGGGAAGCCCCAGGATTCAAATCCTGTCTTGACACATACTCACTGTGGGATCCCCTTGATTCTTAATGCCTCCAGGAAAATCTCCAAGACTGTAAGTTGCAGAATAGGTGCAGATCTGCATCTGTAGAGAGAGTTTCCACACAGTAAATTCCACAGATAAATGAGATCACAGGCCCAGACCCCATTGCCCAACCTTATTAAAAAAAATGCTAGGTACTAGCAATACAAATAACCCCTCCCCACAAGGTGTTTACATTGGGGTGGGTGAGGGAGTTAATTAATCAACAGATATTAATTAAGCAGCCGCCATGTCAGAGACAGTATGGTATAGTAAATAGAGAGCTGGCCTTGGAGCCAGGAAGACAGGAAGACAAGTCCCTCTTCTGATACCTATGGGCTCTGCAGCCCTGGGCAAATCACTCAACCTCCCACCACTCCTAGGCAACTCTTTGAGGTGATTGGTTGCAAAGAAGGTACCAGTGTGCACGGGTCAATTGAGTTTTCTCATATGAGAATAACATACTTATGGAATCACACTGTTCTAGTCCCTGTCTCTACGTGCCAAGTGCTGTCTTCTGGAGATAAAAAGTAAGGAAAAAAAATGAAACAGCCCCTGCCCTCATGGAGCAAACAACTGCAAAACACACACACATACACACACAAAGAGTCACACACACAGTCATACTCACTCACACACACATTCACTCACACTCACACATACACATACACACTCACACTCACACACACACACTCACACATACACAGTCACACACAGTCTCTGTCTCTGTCTCTCTGTCTCTCTCTCTCTCTCTCTCTCTCTCTCTCTCTCTCACACACACACACACACACATACTCCAAGGCTATTTGGGGAAGGAGAGAGGCCACTACCAGTTGGGTGAATTTGGAAAGACTTCATGTAAAAGGTGACGTCTTGGGACCCTAAGAAGCAGAGGTAAGAAGGGAGGGAGACAGTTGATGTTAAGGCACACACAAGAGATGAAGGGCCCCATTAAAGGGACAGCAAGAGGGCTCATTTGGCTCTAATACAGGATGCTACAAATCAAGGATTGGCTTATTGTTTTGTTGATTATCTACACTTAAGAAAGTAAAAAAAGAAAATGTTAAAATGCAGATTAAACTTAAAAATGGGTTACTGCCAAATTGGGGGGGGGTATTGGGGAGGAGCTAATTGTTAAACATTTATAAGCACAACCATGGGCCAGGTTATAAAAAGATTTAAGAGGCAAACAGAAGACTTTATATTTGATTATGGATATGATAGGGAGCTAGTAGAGGGTACTAAGTAGAGGGGTGACAGGGTCAGATCCACACTTGATGAAAAGAACTTTGGTGGTTGCGTAGAGGATATCTTAAAGTGAGGAGAGAGGAGGTAGCAAAAATAATTAGCAGGCCGGCTATCACAATAGCCTGGGTAAAAGTTGATGAGGCCTGAGTTAGAGTGGTCACTATGTGAGTGGAAGGAAGGGGCTGGATACAAGATATATTGTAGAAGTAGGAATGCCAAGATCTGGCAGCTGATTGGCAAACAACTAATTGGAAATAACATAGACAAGTAAACGAAAAAAAATCAAAGCTATTTGAGGAGAGTCAGAGAGAACTAAGAGCTGGGAGAATACAGTCCTGTATCTCGTGAGTAAGCAATGGAAGAATTGTTGTCCCTGTTTTACAAAAGAGGAAACTGAGACTTGGAAAGATCCATGAGTGACTGACCAATCACATGACTAGTAAGTGGTTGACTTAGCATTTGAACCCAGGCCTTCTGACCACAGGTGCAGCCCTCTTTCCATTTTGGCAGTCTGTTTGCAGTTCCTGCAGCTACTCATTCACATGCAAGATATTTCTCCCTCTCTGAAAATTGACTTAATATATCAGATTCATTCTGCTGTTTTATTCTGATGTCAAACATTTGAGACTGGCTCATTAGTATGCAAAGATGACAGGTCTGACCCATAAGCCAGGCAGCCACTCTGAGATGTGATTTCAGAAGCAAGATTAAGTTGGTAGGTATTCGTCTCAACCAAGGTTTAGAAGTTTAGAATGACTATACCAAAGACATATATCTGTGTGTATTGAACAGAGTGAGGCTACATGGGTCTTATAGGTATCAGGACAGCAACTCTTAATATTTGTAATCATACTATCCAGAATTTATACAGCAGTTTGAAGCATGTAAAGTGTTTTGCATTATATTATCTCATTTGGTTCCTGTGGCAACCCTGGTGAGTACTATGATTATTTCCATTTTACAGATGAAGAAAGTGAGGCAAAAAGCATTAAGCAGCTTGCCTAGGGTCACAGCTAAGAAGGGCTTGAGTAAACTCGGGTCCTCCCGACTCAAAGTCCAGTACTCTAAGCACTGTGGCACCTAGGTATCTCCTTTCTCTTGTCCCTCTGGCCTCTGACCTGTGTGTTTACTAATACTATACCGCACCAGCTGACCCTCTTCATGGTCAAGTCAGAGAAGTCTCTGACTTGAAGAGTCTCTAGGCTTATCCCATTATGCAGCTTCTGGTAGCTAATTAGTTTACCAAACGGGAGCCATTCTTGAAAAACAAAAAGAAATGGATAAGGGGAAAGTGTTTCTTCTTTTCCAGAATAGAAGATGACAATGGGACCATGTTCAGTCATCCTGATCTATATCCGGCCACTGGACCCAGATGGTTCTGGAGGAGAAAGTGAGGCTGGTGACTTTGCGCAGCCCTCCCTCGCTTAAATCCAATTCATGTATGAGTCAGGGCATCACCTTCCTGACATCATGGTCCTCTTTGAGAACAAAGTACAAACAACAACAGAAGATGACAGATTGGACAAAGAGCCTGTGAATTAATTCAGTGCAACTACACTGAAGGACAAAGGAGCGAGCTCAGCTGGATGAAGACCTGGATTTGAATTCTAGCTGGGGACTTCCTCCCTATGTCACCTGAGGCAAATCATTTAATGTCTCTGCCCCTCAGTTCTTTCCTCTGTAAAATGAAAGGGAGGGTTGGACTGCATGATCTCTCAAATCCCTTCTGCATCTAAAGGTGTGCTTTAATGGGTAAGAAAGGTTGTTTTCACAGGCAAGCATCACCTAGTTTATTTTTTTAAATAGTATATTTGATCAACTTATATTGGGTGGGAAAGACACCCAAACTGTAATGGTCACTTCTCATACTCCCGGTATATTTTAAGTTGCATAAAGAAAGGGACTATGTCTTGATTAAACTTTGGCTCTCCACCACCAGGGTGTTCTGCCCACAGTAGATGCTTCCTTGTGAATGGTGAAGAGAGAGCTAGCTAGAGATTTGCTAGAGAAGCAAAGTTTGGGTTCAAGTACTGTCTCTTTCGCATAATGGCTGTATGGCCCTGGGCAAGTCTCTGAACTTTTCAGTGCCCTAAGCAGCTCTCTAAGGCTATAAGTGGGAAAGTATATATTGATCTGAGCTGCTAGAGGAGGGGTTCCCTTATAGGGAAGTTTGTTACAGCTATCCATCCATCCATCTATCTATCTATCTATCTATCTATCTATCTATCTATCTATCTATCTATCCATCTACCTATCTATCTATCTGTCTATCTATCCATCCATCTATCTGTCTATCCATCTACCTACCTATTTTTCTATCTATGCATCTGTAAGTTTGTCTCTTTTTCTGTCTATTTATCCATCTTTCTATCTATCCATCCATCCATCTATCTACCTATTGTTCTAACTATGCATCTGTCAGTTTGTTTTTCTATCTATCTATCCATCTATCTATCTATCTATCTATCTATCTATCTATCTATCTATCTATCTATCTATCTGTCAGTTTGTCTGTTTTTCTATCTATCTGTCTGTCTGTCTGTATGTCTCATCATTTTATCACTCTGGCCTTCAGGTCCCTCATATAGATAATGAGGAGGTTGGATTAGATGGCTTTTAAAGTCCTTGCTGGCTCTGAATTTCTGAGTCTATGTCCTACTCATTGAGTACCTGATGTCCATCTCTATTGCTTCAAAATTCTAGTCTAGTTTAATTCAATTCAAGCATTGTTTATTAAGTACCTAATAAGTCAGAGTCTTAATGCACTGTACTTACGGTATTAAAGCTCTAGAAAGAAAGAAGAATACTAAGTGAGATGCCCCTCATGCTCCCAGAATTTCCACACTATGGAAGAAGATGCATGGCCCACAATGCCTTTGCATTCAGACATACCTAGGACTGAGGCCTGTGCCTTCCCCTTATCCATCTCTGCCAGAGATTATCATACAGACACACACACAAACTCAATTACCTGCTCCACAGAATAAGATAGAGTAAAGAAAGGACTCTATAAGCCAAGGGAATCAGTAAGCCAAGTGATCATTTATTTCATCAGGGAATATATTAAAACATAAAATGATTAATGATAATATCAGTGGAGGCCATAAGTGAAACATCTGATCCTGGCTTTTGCAGTTCACCAGCCAAAGCAGTTTGGGAAAATTCTGAAAATGTAGATCTCAGTTGAGTAGAATTGCTAGGAAGCCTGGGGTGGGGGATGGAGGCATGGGGGGAATCTCACTTTTCAGGTTGTTAGAAAATTTCCCATTTAATGAAGGGTAGAAGAAGCAAACCTTTCCCCTCTCTCTTCACTAAAACTTACTTCTCCCTTAACCCGAGTTGTAATTTGTTAGAGAGACACAATACCTGAATTCCAACATTTTCGTAATGAGGATATCCTTCTGGCTCTGAACTTTCTGACCTAGCAGATAATAGTAATATTAACTGACATTTGTATAGCACTTTAAGGTTCACAAATAGCTTTGCATCTATTATGTGAAAAGTGCCTTGACTCTGGAGACTGAAGGCCTGTATTCAATTTCTGCTTCAGAAACTAAGCTCCTGTGTGAACGCAAGCAAGTCATTTAGCTTCCTCAGTCCTCCAATTCCTCATCTGTAAAATGAGACAGATGGATTGGATGGTCTATGACATCTCTTCCAGATCTACACCTATGTTCTTCTGTCATTTAAGCCTGACAGCAAAGCAACTCTTTGAGGCAGGTATGTCCTGTTTTACTGTTCTCATTTTATGGAGGAACAAAATGAGTTGTGGAGAGGTTAGATAACTTGCCCATAACCACAGAGCTAATAAGCCTCAGGGGGAGTTTGAACTCAGATCTTCCTATCTACAACTTCTTCACTCTATCTGCTAGACCATGTAACAGAGGCATAGGAGCTATTTTGTTTCAAGCGGACCAAACATTTATTCCAGTTTATACCTAAGCCTTGTTGTTCAGAAATGTGGTCACAATGTTATCTCATTTGGTCCTTACAGTAGTCCTGTGAGGTAATGGCTATTTTTATTCCCATTTTATAGATGAAGATAGTGAACTTGAGAAAGTGACTTATTTGGGGTCACACGGCTAGTAAGTGTTTAAGGCAGGATTTGAACTCAGGCCTCCCCGTCTCCACACACGTCACTGAAGTGTTCCCCTTTAATATGTTGCACTAACTCCAGTTCCTAGGAAGTTCTTCCTTATAAAGAGCCCACATTTACTTCAAATAATTTCTCTCCATCTCTCCTCTTTCTGTCATTGGGGGCCACATGGAAATCTCTTTTACTTCCTTCATGACAGCCCTTCAGATATTTGGTGGAGTACAATTGAGAAAACTAATCGTATCCCCTCAAAGTCTTTTCTTCTTCAGCCTAAATGTCCCCAACTCCTTCAGTTATTTCTCAAATGGCACAATTTCCAGCCCCCTCACCATCTCAGGGACCCTTTTATTAATCAACACCCCTCTTCAAATCTGCCACAGGACACAGTGCTTCCATCATGGTGTGAGCAAGGCAGAGCACAGTGGGGGCAACGCTACCCTCATTCTGAGCACTAGACTTCTCTGGTTGGAGCTTGGGGTCGCATTAGCTGCTCCATCAGTGTACTCACTCCACTGTAATGTATGGGCCTTTTTTTATGTGAGCTGCTGTGAAATCTGAACCTAGAGTTACGCAGTGGATAGTTTTTATCCGAACTGTGGTAGTTAACATTTAACAGACATAAATGTAGTCTTGTTAGTCTTCAGCCTCCTAGGACTGTCAGCTGGAAGAGGCCAGATAGGTCATAGTTCAGCCTCTTATTTTACAGATAAGGAAACTGAGGCCAGAGGAGCTAAGTGACTTGTCCAATACTGCACAGTTAATAAATGTCAGGGTGTGGATTTTAGCCCAGATTCTCTGACTCCAAATCCAGAATTCTTTCCTTTATCCCATCATTTGTCTCTGCCAAGTTTTTTTTTTAATTATTATTATTATTTTAGTTTCGTCATCCTACTTTTAGCTATTTCCCAATCCTGCCCTTCTTTGTATTTTAAATCTCTACCCACACTTGATAAGCATCTTTCTATTTCTCCTGCTATTTTTAAGGATGTAATGGAAATATGTGGACTGAAAGATGCTTATCAGGTAATTTAGGAATTAGCTGAATGACAGCAAACAACTGGAAACAAAGTGGCTTCCTATTGATGGGGGTGATGGAGGCTGAAAGGGCTAGGTTATATGAATGTTATGGAATATTTCTATTCAGTAAAAGAAATTGGGGTTATGAAGAAGCTAGAAACCTGGGAAGAACTGCATGAGCTAGTGGAGAGCTCTATAGGCATAACCAAGTAAAGAACATACACCACAATTATAACAAAATGCAAACAGACAGATCACTAAAAGGAAATTAAGCTCTGAGTAATGGAAAAACCAGTATTGGTTCCAAAGAAGCATACATCCTCCATCAAAGGACTATTGGCAAGATATCAGTTTTGTCTACAAATATGGTTTCTGTGTTCTATGTTAATTGTTTTCCTTTATTACACATGAGCATTCAGGGTAATGGGGTATAAGCTGGAGGGAAATGACTGATGTAAAGATGGGGACTATTTTGGAGAAAACTGCAAAGACTTGAATGAACTGATAAAGAATAAAGTGAGTTAGACCAGAACAATTTATACAACATAATAATATACAATAAATTACACAACATAAAAAGTGAACAATTTTGAAAGACAAGATCTCTGAGCAATACAATGACCTGTTTCCAGAGGACTAATGAAGAATGAAACCTTCCTCATAACAGAAAGGTGATGGACACGATGCACAATGAGGACATGACCAACATGGGAATTTGTTTGGTTTAACTATGCATGTTTATTACAAGGGTTTGTTTTTCTCTGTACAGCTGACTCCCCCCCCCCCCTCCAATGGGAAGGGCAGGAAGAAGAGAAAATAAATGCTCGTAAATTGAAAAAAATGAATCATTCACAAAACTCTATTTAGAAAAAGGACATAGA
>CM053625.1:76338939-76373815 GCA_028646595.1 Phalanger gymnotis
GGGGGGGGGGGAAGTGAGAGAACAAAATCTAAACAAAACCAATTGAAGGGAAGAAATGAGTGGCATTTGGTTAGGAATTGTTGCATTAATAGGATAATCACCCTTCTGGACAGGTGGTGGTGCTAGAAGGGGAGGAATGGGGTGGAATAGGGCCTCATATCCACTTACGTAGGAAAACTAAAGCCTAGGAGATTTTGAGGTTTCCCAATGTTGTACTCAGACTCAAACTCCAGTTTTCTAGGTTTTCTCTTTTCTTGGACCATGTTCTACACTACCCTGTCCTGTTTCTGAATGGACAAGGCAATGAAACTCTAGACTAACAAGAGGTAAATTGATTGACTCAACAAAGCCTACAGATTAGACCTGTGAATCTGTTGGTATAGAAAACTCCCTCTACTATTCCAAATTGGCACCTTTTCTCTCCTAGAGAGTAATCTAGGGGACTTACAAGTTAATTGACTTGCCCAGGGTCGCAACCAGTATGGTTTTGTGAGAAGCAGTCCTTGAACTCTGGACTTCCTGGTTCTGAGACTGATTATCTGCTATACCACACTGCCTCTGACAAATAAGCTGTATATTTTATTTGCTCACTTCAGCTCCCATCTCAGTAACCATCATGAGTAGACCTAAGAACAAGGAGTTTAGAAACTCAGAGAGGGAGCCAACAGAAAGATCTCTCTATCTCTGTCTTTGGTTCTTTATGTCTCTTCATTCATCTTTGTCTCTATCTCCTCTTAACAAAAATGATGTTCGGTGATTTATACAATCCCGAGTCTTAGAATTACAGGCAATGTTTATAGGTCATCTAGATCTAGGAATATGTTGGAACCTGCTCAAGCAAGCTCTTGAGAGCTGATTGTTAAATTTTTGGTGTGAGCATTTATACCTTGGAAATGAGCAAACTCTAAAAATCAAGACTTTGTCTAGACCTAAGAAAGTGATGGAGAAAATGTTGATGTAGACTAAACTTAAAAGTGTGTCATGTGTACTTTTTCTTTTGGAAAGCTCATTGTTAAACACTTCCCAGAACAATGCTATTTAGATCTTATTTTATGGATCACAAAAATGAAACCCACAGAGTTTGCGACACGCTCCAGCTCACATAAGTAGTAAATGGCAGAGCTCAAATTCAATCAGGCAGCAAGCATTTATTAAGGACCTTTTATGAGCCAGACACTGTGCTGGGCATTGGGGACACAAAGGCAAAAATGAAACAGTCCCTGTCCTCAAGGAGCTTATATTTTTTATATATGTTCCTGGTTCCCTATTATTTCATACAAGAATCTCCTCTGACATTACTGATTTTTAGTTCCTAAAGGCTCTTCTGGAGCACCCTCAATTGTAAGGAAATATGCAACCCTTGTTTTCTATTGATAGCTCTGTCTGGCAAAGTTCCTTCTTATAAACAACTGAAAATTCATTCCCTGTCATTTCCACCTATTGGTCCTGGTTCTCTTCTACGTGGCCACATAGAACTAATCTGCTCCCTCATTCACATGACAAGCCTTCAGATTTTTAAAAAGCATCAATCATATTCTCTATGTCTTTTCTTCTCTAGGTTAAACTCTCCAGTAATAATGCAATTTGACGACATGCAATAGAATACCTTCTGGGTGCTCTTTGTCTAAGATGATGGAAGAAGGAAGGAAGGAAAGAAGGAAAGAGAGAAGGAAGGAAGGAAAGAAGATTATTGTATTTATATCACTTAGGGAACTTGGTATGACTTTTTTATCAAATGCAAAAAAATACAAATTTGATCTGTTTGCTTTTGTTGTATGAATACTGTGGTTTCTATTTGTGATCTTCCTGGTACATTTTATAATGTAATCTAGCAAACAGCAATGGTAAATATTCTGTCTTTTCCTTCTCTTCCCCTCCCTGCCATGAGCGTTCAAGCAAATTCTTAAACAATTTTTCCTATCAGCGTTGTTCTTTTGACAAGTGTGTGGAGTTTATAAAAGGAACCAGCAGTCCCACTGGGTTATGTCTACACTCGGAGTGTCTGTGGCCTAAAAGATGCTCTGTTTGCAGAGGAGCCTGGGAATTTGGATGACAGAACTGTCTCTCTCTCAGAAATCAGTTTGGGAGGCAAAGTCCATCAGTTTCACATTTAATGAAACCTTCTTTGCATCACCCCAGTATCAGCCTTCACTCTTACTGCCAATTACTTAAAGCGATGCTTGAATTCCAAAAGCCACATTTCTAGATAAGTTTCATCTCTTGAATTTTTTCAAAATTACAAATTCCCCTTAGTCATTTCAGGATCACATTTGTTTTTGGAATGTGTTTCTTTCTCTATGCATTTGCCAAGCCTTCCTTGCTGACTATTTCAAAGGGAACCAGCATCCTGGTTCAGTCCCAGTTCTTGCTTCTTGGATTGGAGTCATCAATGGTTTTAAGCAATCAGGTTTAGGGGTCAGCTCAGGCAGCACCATGGGAAGTGGATTAAGAGTGGCAATGAGGTAGACAATTTAGCTTAAAATGACACTTACCCTTGTATCAGTCACCCAGGTATTTCAAGTAGACCTCCTTTTTGGCTGGGTTACCCAAATTAATTAGATTATATCTGGCTCAGTTCTCTACATAGTTCTACATGAGTAAAAAGCCCCAATTATATTTATATATGTTTGTACATATATATATATATATATATGTATATATGTATGAGTGTATCTGTATCTATATATACATATGTCCACACAGACATAAAAATATTCCTTATTTTAAAGATGAGATATTGGCCCATTGCATCTTCTTTTTCCAGAAGATTTGAGGAAGCAAAACCATTCTTGTGACTTCATGTCAAAGGGCAACACTACGATTTAATGTTCTTCAGTTAGTTATGCATCTTTAGGTAGATGACAAGTAAACATATATATGTGTGTGTGTGTAGATATACACGCATACCTACAGATAGGTATATGTGTATGTATATGTGTATATATACACACATGCATACATATACACAGTTCTGATTTCTTTTGTGAGGTCACTCATTATAGTGGACAAATGTTTGATTTGGACTCAGCCTCAGTTTTTTTCATCTGAAAAATGAGATTAATAATAGTACCTCCATCACAGAGTCCTTCTGAAAATCAAATGAGACAATATAAAACAGTTTGTAAAACTTAAAGCATTCTGTCATTTCCAACTTTTGTTGTCTTTTATCATTTTGCCCTTGACCTCCAGTCTTTATGTCCAGGTGCCAACTGGACATTTCTTCCTGGATATCCAACTGACCCCTATATGTTCCAAACAAATCTCTTGAGCTCTCCTCTAAACCAAATTCTCTTACTAAGTTTTTTCTATTTGCCAGTGCCAACAGTCTTCCAGTCAGTCAGACTAGAAAATAGAGAACAATTTTTGACAAACTCATTCCTTCATTTCTTGCATAAACGTTCGCCAAGGCCCATTGTTTCTCCCTTCAAAATGTCTCTCCCCTTTCCTCAGGATTCTACAGCTTCAGTCCTTGCCTGTGTCCTGAATGCCCCAAGATTGTTTTCCTGCAGTAACCCCCTAATTGGTCTTCATGTCTCCAGTCTTTTCCTCCTGCAGACTATCCTGGGGATGCTGCCAGATTAATCTTCCTAAAACACTGCATCCACCCTGTCATTCCTCTTCTCAGCAAATGATCCACAAGTTGGAGATTCTGGAAAGCAATCCAAGCTAGACATGTCATCAAGCATCTCCAGTTGCCTGCTGGACCGCTCCATCTCAGCATCATCTCAGATTCTGTAGGGCTATGGTCAGCCTCACCCTCTTCTCCTCCTCCTCCCCCTAGTGGATCTCCCTTTCAGACTCTCTTCTTTATGTCAGCAGGCCTTTTCTCTGAGCCACTGAAACCTCAGTGTTATCTTTTTATCTTTATCCTTTTCCTACTACACCTGCCAGTCATTGAGCTCTGGTATGTCTTTTTTCATAAGGTTTGTCAGCTGTCACTTTTTCTCACTTTCCATTGTCTGCCACCTTAATTCAGGACTGCTTCTCATACCACTTTACTGTAATTATCTCTCAACTGGTCACAAATATTACTGCCAGATTTACCTTCCTAAAGTACTATTTGTGGTATGGCTAAGTTTCCCTGTTCAGAAAACTCTACTGTTTCTCCCTGCCTAGAATATCAATTTCTCTTTCTGTCACTCAAGGCCTTTCATGATACTTGTTTCTTTCAGTCCAGCCCTATCCCGCACTTTTCCCCTTTGGAGAAGGAAACAGAGACAAATAAAAAGAAAATGTAAACAAAGTCCATAGAGGCATTCCATATTTATTAAGTGGGAAAGGTAGTGATAAGAGTTTTGTATGCTAAAGGTTTCTGAGCAGTCTGTTGTTGCCTGGGCTTCAGTGTATTCAGGACCCTTCACCAGGCCAAAGGAGAGTCTAGCTCCTAATACCCTACAAGAGGTTTGAGAATTATTCTCCTTTGAAGACCAAATGTAGAAGGATAGAGCTGGAATAGACTTAAAGATTAACTACTCTAATTGCCTTTTTAAAAAAAATGTTACAAAGACCAAGACACAGATAGGACAAGTGAGATATAAACCATTGCCAGTAACTAAACATTGAAGGCAAACAGGCTTTCTTTCTTGAATCTTCCTTCTTCCCTTCCCTTCCCTTCCTTTCCTTTGCTTTCCCTTCCCTTCCCTTCCCTTCCCTATGCTTCTAAGTATATGTTCTGAATAGACTTCTAGTTAGAATATACTTCTAAGTCAGAACTTTTAGGTATATAATAGGTTTCAGAGCTGTCCACACATCTAGTCTTCTTTCTGAAGGCTTTCTTTCATGAGATGTGGTGGGAATAGGTATGTTCAAGGATAGACCAAGATGCGCAGTAGGGTTCAACTGAACCTTGAAGACTGTGGATAGAGGTTAGGAGAAAGCATTCTAGTTACTGGTAATAACAAGAGCAGAGACTCAGTGGGCAAGATGAATATGGTCTTTCCAGGTGAAACAGCCTGCCTGTTTCCTTTGCTACAGTAAAGGATTCAAATAGGGAATGGGCAGTGAAGAAAAGTACAAAAGCAGATTGGGCTACATTGCAAGGACCTCGAATAGCAGGTGTTTGTGTCTGATCCCATCCAAATGGGAAGTTGGTGCAGGATTTTGCACAGAGGAGAGTTGTAATGAAAGCACTTGTGAATGATTGTGTGACACTTGGTGATTACTTGTGTGTCAGCAGGAGACTTAGGCATCCTGAGGCAGTTATAGGTCAGAGAGGGGACATCTGGGAAGCTTCCAGGAATGGTTTTATGGATGAGATAACTCTGCCATCTAGCAGCTTGGTGTCCTAGTACCTCCACTAGTACAGATAAATACTGGAACTAGAGCTAAAGGGAGCTTTGAGATTGGATGCAATGTTCTAACCCTGCAGAAGGGTAGGGGTAGGAGGGGAGCATGAACCTTTTTTTTCTAGTGACATTTTTTCATTTTATTTTTAATTTATGAAATAACATAAGCATTTCCATAACAGTAGAATTTTAAAAAGATGATCGTGCATGAAACTACAAATCTCTTAGGTACAATTAAAAGTAGTAATTCAATATAACTTGTTTCCTTTGTGATCCTATGCACTTTATTTGATGAATTTAATAACATTCTGAAGAGTCTATTGGTTTCACCCAACTGCCAGAGGGGTTTGTGACATAGAAAACGTTAAAAACTCTTGCTCTAGAGTCAAGATGACTGACTCTCTCACCTTACAGCCAAGAAATCTGAGGGTCGAAGAATGGCTATGACTTGTACAAGGAAAGTCACAATCAGAAAGGAACAGAGCCAGGATTCAAATTTAGATCTATTCTGACTCCAGTTCCAGTGTTCTTTCTATTGTACCATGCCGTACTTTCTGATCATGTGACAAGAAAATTGAAGGTCAAGAGGAAGTTAAGTGGGAAGAATATTTCAGATTAAGGTTCATTAATGCAAATTCTCAAAGTTTGGCTTCTTTTTAAGAGGAGGACCTGACGTCAAATCAGGTTTCAGACGTGTACTAGCTATGTGAGCCTGGACAAGTCACTAAACCCCAATTGCCAAGAAAGAAAGGAAGGGAGCAAGGAAGGAAGGAAGGAAGGAAGAAAGAAAGAAAGAAAGAAAGAAAGAAAGAAAGAAAGAAAGAAAGAAAGAAAATAAGAAAAAGAAAGAAGTAAAGAAAGAAAGAATCACTTTCATTTACATTATTAAAATTCGATTTGAGGGGCAAGGAGATTTAGTGGACAGATGGTGGCCAGTTTTAGAATTAGAAAGATCTTGGTTCAAGCACTGCCTCTGACATATAGAGACCATGTGACATTGGGTATAAAACTTAGCCTCTCAGTCCTCTAGCAAGTCTCTAAAACTAGAAGTTGCAGAGAAGGTGCTAATATGAATTGGTAGAAGGACTTTATGCAACTTGGAGTTACTCAAGAAATCACAGATCTAATCCCTTTCATCATATATATATTGTTTTCCTATTTCCATTTTCTCAACTTTGCATAGGTTCACAGTTATCCTGTGGTTTGTTTTTAACTATGCATAGGCATCACTTTTTATGATACAATAGAGTTCCAGGAATGGAATCATGAAGACTTCTCTTTCCGAGTTCACTTACTAGCTGTATGACCCTGGGCAAGTCATTTCACCTCTGTTTGACTTAATTCACTGGAGAAGGAAATGGCAAACTAGTTCAATATCTTTGCCAAGAAAACCCCACATGGGGTAATGAAGAGTTAGAGAAGAATGAAAATGACTGAACAACAAATAGATATGGACATACCCTTTTTTTTTCTGTCTTTATCCTCTTTGAGTTGCATGTTGAGTAAAAGGATTGCTGGTTCAAAGGGTATGAATAGTTTAGTAACAGTTTTTGTTTGTCAGCTTGCTTGTTTTTACAAAATTGCCAACTGTTTTTTAGAACAATTGAGATAA
The DNA here is from genome assembly GCA_028646595.1 of Phalanger gymnotis. Lineage (NCBI taxonomy): Eukaryota > Metazoa > Chordata > Mammalia > Diprotodontia > Phalangeridae > Phalanger > Phalanger gymnotis. Next base: position 76,345,837 of record CM053625.1, read on the forward strand.
ATCCACAGCCGCAGAAACAGTGTATTGATGTGATTTCCCATAGCTCCTCCAATATTGATTGCTACTTAGTAAGTATGAGGTGACATTTTGGAGTTGTCTTTGTTTGTTTGCATGTATTCTATTAGTATTTCCTGTGGCTATTGGTTTTTTTGATTATTCTTTCGAACACTGAAAATATCTCTTTTGTCTACTAACTTTGGGTACATCGCTCTTTTCCCATATATTTCAGTCAATTCCTCAGATATCTTGATATTAAAATTTCATTGAAAACATTTTTTATATTCAATAGCACTTCTTAATCTAGCTACAGTGGTTTTGTTTGGTAAAAAGCTTTAAAATTTGACTTAATTTAAATCTTCCTTTTAATTTTTATGATCATCTTTATGTCTTAGCTACTTTTGGCCATAATTGTGAAAATTACTTCTGTTTTCTATTTTTTTAAGATAGTACCTGTTCTACTCTTACTTTCTCACCTCCTATTCATACTGGAATGTTGATTCCCCAAAGTGACTACTGTTGCCCTTGGGGTTCTAGAGGAAAACATAAGAGTTTTACTTCTAACATTATTGTCCCATCCAGTGTGCTCCCCAATATGATCAACCAATTGATATCATTCAGAGTTTACAAAGGGATATTTACTGAGGGGGTATAGAGGACAGAATTTATAGAAACATCTAACTGGGGATTCACTCTTCCCCTAGAAATACAAGGTTTCTGGAGAGCGTGGGATCAGATTTGAATTACAGAAATAGTCATACACGCATCTAGGTAGCATGTGGGGCTGAGTAGTCCTTTTTTCCTTTCATAGAGTCCCTGTCAAGTTTGCTTCTGGGTGTAATGTTGGTGATGAGTCACTGTCTTGTTCAGCTTGATGGGTTCCTTGCATATGATGTATCAGTGAACAGAACCATCTACTGCTGAGCTGGATGGAGCAAGTCTCTTGACTGTTGTTTTGGCCCCTCACCAGTCTCAGACACTACTTCTCTGGCTATAGATATTAGTAAAATCTCTGATGGTTTCAATGAATTTTCTAGTCTGGTCTTCCAGGCACTTCCCTGTCAGTATATGCATTTACCTACAATGAAGCAAGAACAAATATACAGAAAAGAGATGCCATGTGTTCATGGACACATGGTGGGTAAGTGGGAGCTGGAGCAGCTGCTCCACCCCACCAAGTGCCTCACAGCAGTTTTAATCTTACCTACCACCAGGAAAGAAAATTACAAAAAGGATTGGGGGAGGGGCATATGAATCCTTTCATGTATGAATTCATTTCCAAATCTATGATTCCTAATTCATCAATCCATTTAACTCCTCAGCCAATCAGAAATTTTCCCATCACCACATAACACCAGTTCCCTAGGTGCCTTTCTCTGACTCTACATGCCTCACTCCCCACAATCCCCACCACGAGACTAGAACCAATAATGAACATATAATGAACAAACAATAATTGAACATGCTTTATATAACTTAGCAGGAAAGGCGAATCTAAGCAGGCTCTAAGGACTGTGCACTCATTAGGCATCTCATTTAAATGATGTGATATAAGATAGGTGGTTTATTTATTTGGCATTTCCAACATATTGTATTAGGGAGACATCATGGTGTAGCGGGAAAAGTACCATCTTTAGAGGCAGAGAACCTGGGTTCAGACTCTGTCTCTGATGTTTCCTAGCTATGTTCCTTTGAGTAAGTCACTTAATGTCCCTGGTCCTCAGTTTCCTACTCTGTAAAATGGGAGCAGGGAAGGGACTATACTATATGACCTTTGAATCCATTCCAGCTTGAGACCTTCAGAACTCTGCTCTTCTGAACCTAATTTCTACCAAACTGCTCTTCAGTTTTCCAAGCAGCTCTTGTCATGTAAGGAGTCCTCTTGGCAATAGCTTGTGCTCTTTGGCATATGTGAACACTGGGTTTCTGTGTTCAGTTGTGTATGATTCTTGTTTAGTACGATGTAGGCTCCTTGAAGTTAGGTTCTGTCTCATCTTTGTATTTGTATTTCCAGCACCCAGCATGGTGTTTGGTACACAGTAAGCACTACATAAAAGCTTATTGATTGATCAAATGGCAGATCGCCATCTCTAACCTTTACTACCTGTTTGAGCTTAAGCAAATTACTTAAACTATTAGCAATTCTATGAAAGAATAACACAACTCCTACCAAGCACTTAATACATGCTCTATGAGTTTTCCCTAGTCTTATCATTTTTATATCTTTGAATGTAATAAGTACTGAATATGCCATCTCCGTTAATTCTTATCTCAAAATAATATCCTTTTTTCTTTTAAATTAATTAATTTATTTTTAGTTTACAACATTCAGTTCCACAAGTTTTTGAGTTCCAAATTTTCTCCCCCTTCCCTCTTCTACCAACTTCCCCTCTCCCCAAGATGGCATGCAATCCTATATAGGCTGCACATATACATTCAGATTAAACATTTTCACATTAGTCATGTTGCAAAGAAGAATTATAACCAATGGAATGAACCACAAAAATGAAGAAACAAAACAAAAAAGAGAGAGCAAATAGGTTGCTTCCATCTACATTCAGATTCTGTAATTCTTTCTCTATCTCAGAATAACATCTTAAAGGAGTAAGCATGGTATATGAGAAAAAAAAAAGTACTGAATTTGGAATAAAACAAAATTAGGTTCAAATTCCAACTCTGCCATATTCTAGCTGTGTGACCTCAGACACATCACTAAACTTCTCTGAGCCTCAATATTACCCCTATGCATTAAAATAAGGGAGTAGGACTAGATAAGCCCTAAGTTTCCTTCCAGTTCTAAATCTATGCTCTGATAAGAGTACAGACCTAGAAGGACCATAGGGAAGAGAACAAGGTTCAGAAAGGACTCATGAATAAGAGTAAATAAAACACTTTACATCATCATAGAAGGTAAAAATTAATAACACATTACTATATACATACACATATCAGAGCTGGACAGAATCTCATAGCTCATCTAGTTTAACCTCAATTTACAATTGGAGAAACTAAGGCCCAGAAAGGCAAAGTGATTTGCTTTAGGTCACACATCTAGTATACACGAGAAGCCAGGCATCCCGAGCCTAGGTCCAGTTCTCTGTCTTCTGCCAGGCTGTCTCATGGAAAACAATAAAACTGTGGAATTTCTTGCTTAGCAGCTGCATATACTTTTTTTAAAATTTTTATGTCGAGGTTAAGCCTCATATGTGAACGCTTATCCAAAGTGAGTTTATCTCTGCCCATCCAAACCTCTTTGTTCTGGAAAGAGGCTTGGACTCTGATGAGGTCAAGCTTTCCATACATATTTCCAAACCCAAAAGATTCAACAAAGTTCCATTTCACTTTGGAATCAGTATTTTCACTCAGTTTCTCAACCACATGGGCCCCATGAGGATGGTTCTTCCATTCCTACTCCCCCTGTTCTTGGCTACTTCCTCTTCTGGTTCCAGAAAGAAATGCCCTGAAATAAACAGCATATGTACTTCCTGGTCTGATAATTTTGAATCTTGAAGAAAGCTTAGGTTACATTTGAGTTTCAATTAACCTTTGGCCTTCAGTATGCCCAAATATGCCATCACAACTCAGGAAAAGCCTTCTGATTGGCTTCTGCCATGAGGAGAAGGGGAACAGATAATGGGAATGCACCCCCACGGCACTTATATGCTGGTGTATGTGGGCTATGTTCTGTGCATGCCTATGACTTTAAGCTTGTTGATTAGTAGATTTTGTGATGTGACACACGAATAGAAAGTATTCTTCTGGATTACTGCAGTGTAGAGCTGGAAGAGACCTGAAAAGGCACCCAATTCAACCATTCCTGAAGCTGAACACTCTCTACAATATCCCTGACAACAACAACACAACAATAATTAGCATTTATATAGTACTTAAGGTTTGTAAGGCACTATCCAAACATTAACTCATTTGATTCTCATAGCAACTATAAAAGGTGCTATATTATCACCACTTTACAGTTGGGAAAATTGAGACAGAGTTTCTGTGACTTCCCTGGGGTCACATAGCTAATAAGTATCTGAGGCTAGATTTGAACTCAGATCTTCCTAACTCCAGGCCCAGTACTCTATCCATTATACCACCAGCTGGGAGTAGAGGTAGCCTGGGTAGTTAGTAGTAGGTCCAGGAATTTGAGTCCCGGTCATCCAGGATTTCAAATCTACACCAGACTGCCTCCTTAGCTTCCTGGCAAGCTGCATTTAAGGAATATCAAATATTCTGACTTTCCTGATATCCTGAGAATGTGTAGGAAGGTATTTATGGGGGTGATATGTTGAAACTGTATTGTGGAGGGTCTTGAATGGCATGCTAGGAGAATGAGAAGTCATCTAGGAAGGAAGAAAAAGGAATCATTTAGAATATCACATCGAAGCACAGGTCTGATCATGTCTTAAGGTCCTCCTCCACAAAATCTTAAGTAGAGAACCAAATGACGGCAGCATGTTGCAGTGAAAGTAAAGCTAGATTTGGAATCAGAGGAGCAATGGCACTACATAACATTGAAAAGTCACTTAAAATCCCTGTGCCTCAATTTTCTCATTTGCAAAATGAGGGGCAATTTGAAACTATGCCTAAAGGGCTGTAAAACTGCATATCCTTTGACCCAGTAAAGAGTCTGTATCTCAAAGAGATCATACAAATGGGAAAAGGACCTGTCTGTACAAAAATATTTATAGCAGCTTTTTGTGGTGGTCAAACATTGGAAATTGAAGGGATGCCCATCAATTGAGGAATGTCTGAACAAGTTGTGGTATGTGAATGTAATGATAAGAAATGATGAACAAGTAGACATCAGAAAAACCTGGAAAGACTTCTATGAACTGAGGCTGAGTGAAGTGAGCAGAACCAGGAAAACATTGTACACAATAATGAAAACATTATGCAAGGATTAATTTTGATATAGTTAGCTCTTCTCAGCAATGCAGGGATCTAAGACAACTCCAAAAGACTCTTTATGGAAAATGCTATCCATACCCAGAAAAAGAACTATGGAGTCTGAATGCAGATGGAAGCATGCTATTTGTGCTCTCTCTCTCTCTCTCTCTCTCTCTCTCTCTCTCTCTCTCTCTCTCTCTCTCTCTCTCTCTCTCTCTCCCTCTGTTTCTTATTTCTTGTGGTTTCCCCCATTGCTTCTAACTCTTCTTCTTTATAACATGACTAATGTGAAAATATGTTTAATATGAAAATATATGTAGAGTTTATATAAGAATGCATGCTCTCTTGGGGAGGGGGAGAAAATTTAGAACTCCAAAGCTTGAGGAACTGAATGCTATAAACTAAAAATAAACAAATAAATGTAAAATTTAAAAATAAGTAAAATGAGGAGTCTGGACTAGATAGTCTTCAATGTTCATTCAAACTCTCAGTGTATAGTCTATACTTTATTATCTTTCGCTCTATGATTCTTAACCTACCATTTAAGATTCTTCACAATATTACCCTAGTCTTCCCCTCCAGCCTTATTTCCAGCCTACTAACCTTCATAAACTCTTCATTCTTGGGAAATAAAATGACTCATTGTTTCCCTAATATGTCTGTACTTCCCTGGCTCTGGGCCCTTGTTATAACTATCCCTTCCTCTTGGAATATCTTTCTCTACCTTCTTGCCCCCCAGCTACGGTCTACTTGATCAACTATGATTTTTCTAAAGACCCACATCAGACACTTCCATGAAGCTTTCCTTCACCCATATTCCCCAAAGTCAAGAAGTTATTTCTCTTTACCTTTAGAGTCTATATATTCCAGGAGCATATATTTTTAGTTTTATTAGCCTTTGTTTAACACCACCTTTTTCAAATCCTGAAATAAATCAAAATTATGAGTTGAGGAATAAAGCGTCTTTAATTGAGAAAACAGGTTAGCAAACCTGCCACCCTGGGGGATGTCCACTGGATTTCCCAACCAAAGAGACCCATGAAAAAGTTTTTATAGTTTTAGGATGAGAGGGGGAGGAGATAATATAATGTAGCAAGGCTTGGTCATGAGACCCTAGTGGCCTTTGGCAATCGAGGAAAGGAACATCACTACATTCTGGTTCTTTTGCCCTTCATGCCATGAATTCCACTGGAAGGAGGCAAGGACACTAGAAACTAAGATCCCGCTTGACCTGGGCTCCCCAAAAGGCAATATTCCTGGGGGACCTAGGGTATGGTTCAGCTCAACCTAATTTCATTATCTTAAGGATAAGAATGTAAGGACATTACCGGAATTTTGGCATTGTCATGATGACTAAGAAGTTTAGACAGTCCATATTACAATCAGTATTAACGATTTTCTGTCATTACATTAACACTTATATTAACATTTTTCTCATCTTCATTTCTGAATATATCCTCCTTCCCCAAGCAACTCTTGTAACAACAATAATAAAAGAAAAGAAAAAAAAAACAGTAAAACCATCTAACACATTAACTGAGTCTAACAGTATAAGCAGTGTTCCATAGCCATAGTTCCTTCCCTCTGTGAAGAGAGTTAAATTAAAAAAAAAATCCAGAATATATGTGAACACTTTAGGGAATTCATTATTCATACTAAAGGAGACTGGACTGTGTTAATTTTCTACTACGTGCAATGAACTGTTTTAAGGGATGGGCTACAAAGATGAAAGGAAAAAATTCTTTGCCTTCAAGGTACTTACCTTCTCCTTGGGATATGTACCTTTAGTGTGTAAACAGGCAAGTATATTCATGAAGATTTGAGGAGGAAGGCATGAGCACCAATAAAAAGGGGATCAGCCAGGATCTCCCATTGCATGCTGGGCCATCTCCAATCATCTTGATGAATATCAGGCCACTAGACCAAGATGGCTGTGGAGGAGAAAGTGAAGCTGGTGACCTTGCCAGCCCTCCCTCACTCAAATCAAAGTCAACCATAACTCATGTCATCGTTTCCCTGATGCCATGGTCCTTTTCGAAAACAAAGGACAAACACAACCTAGGGACTTTTTATAAGAATTACCCTCATAAATAGAATGAGAGAGAGAGAATGTGTGTGCCTTAACTCCCTGACAAGATTAGAGTTTCACTGAAGACAAGGACTGCATTTCATAGCATTTTAGAATCCCAGATTTAGAAAAGGAAGATAATTTTGAATGCAACTAATCCAAACCTATTATTTTATAGTTGAGGAAACTGAGTCACAATGGGGTTAACTGACTTGTCCAAGATTATACAGGTAGTTCAGTTTTGAATTCAGATTCTTTGCCTCTAAATCTAGTTCTCTATCAACTATATTTTGTTTTCTGTCCTTTATCTTTTATCTTTTTCTTTTTTTTCCTTCAAGTATTTTTATTAGATTTTTTATCTTTAATTTACAAGACTCAGTTCCACAAGTTTTTGAGTTCCAAATTTTCTTCTCCTCCATCCCCTCCCCCAAGATGGTATGGGGTCCAATATATGTTACACATATACCTTTGAATTAAAGTTATTTACACAATAGTCCAGTTGTAAAGAAGAATTATGACCAATGGAATTCATCACGAGAAAGAAGAAATAAAATCAAAAAAGAGGAGGAAAAAAAGGAGAGTAAATAGTTTGCCTCAATCTGCATTCAGACTCCATAGTACTTTCTCTGGATGTAGATAGCTCTTTCCATCATGAGTCCTTTGGAGCTGTCTTTGAACCTTGTATTGCTGTGAAGAGCCAAGTGTATCAAGGTTAGTCATCATAGAAGCAATATGTACAATGTTCTCCTGGTTCTGCTCCCCTCACTCAGCATCGGAGTGTGTAGGTCTTTCCTTTGGCATCTTAGAGGGAACACTGTGCATCACAGTTAGGCAATTTGTGTTGATTAACTCACTCAGCGAATTGTATGAATTAAAATAATCATTTCATTATAAATTAATTAGCTAATTTAAGAAGTTTTAGCAGAGAAATTTTAGGATTGGAGTTTTAGTAAACTTAGTAGAGGGGCTATTTGTCCTTTATTTAAGACAATATGTAAAGTACTTTGCAAACCTTAATTATGATATAAATATTAGCCATTATTACTACAACTATTGCTGCTGCTGCTGTTTACTAGTACTACTACAATGATAAAATGAACATTTATTAAATGCTTACTACTCACCAGTGACTTTGAAAAGCACTGGGAGACACAAACAAGAAAAAAGAAAGACAGTTTCTGCCCCCAAAGAGCTCACAGTCCAATGAGGGCAGGCAACCACCAAATAACTAAAAATGAAAATAACAAAATTATGAAGAACAAAAGAAGGCCAAAAAGGGGGAGGGTGACAGGGTACCCCAGATTCAGGGTTATAATGACAATAATTATAATTATCTTTGAAGATCTTTATCTCCATTGTTCTAACAAGCTGGGATGAGATCATCAAGCCCTTGATCATTCCTTTTACATGCTTCATGTCTCCCTTCTTAGTTCCACCTGAGGGCTCTCTGGTTCAAAAGTGAAAGGTCACATAAACATAGAAGGTTCAAACTGAGAATTGGGTCCATGTGACCCTTCAACATGGGCAGTACCTATTGCAACATCCAGGCTAGCCTCCTCATAAGAGCAACAAGGCCAGAAACTTAAAATCCAAAGATCTTAGCAACCACTTAATGCTGCAAGTGTGGCCTGTCAGAGGGAGCCCTGAGAGGTCAGAGGCCAGAGAGATTTAGGAATATTTGCTTAGTGAAACTGTTTAATAAGGACTCATTTTTAGCTGTGCCAAACCTAAGGATCTTCACCGAGGCCTGGAATTCATCTCCCAGTACAAGAATAGCCAGTGATAGTAATGGACATACATCAGTCAGACCTGCTTATTTATAGGGTCATGACTGAGAGGGCCCAAAATTTGGGCAGGTTCAGACAGTGAGTAGCAGAGCTGAATTTTATCCCAGATGCTCTGCTCCAAATTAATTGCTTCATCATAACAACACCAAATGATTGATTGATAGGGTGGAACCATTATGTTACCTCTCTGTCATGGGAGGTAGAAATGAGCTCATTTTTAACTTATAGTTTAGAAAAGATGTGTGGAATTCCTCCTAGATCAGGAAAGAATAAGCGATCTTCTTTTGGGGGACTTTAATGGCAGGATCTGTGATGGAACAGTAGAGAGAGATTTTTTTTGTAAAGACCAGATTTGACATGCGTGCTACACTTCATTATATTTGAACTTTAATGTTTCATAGGGCTATCCTATCCTTGTTCAATGAAGATCTATTTATTTAAAACATACTCGAATGATGCCTGCCTAATACTGAAATAAAACATGGCATCTGCCTGGGTTAGGTCAAAGATGTGTCAGGATATTTTAGGTGGGTACCAATAGTTCTTGAGGATTTGGATTCTTAGTAATTGATTAAAAGCTAACACTTTTATTTACTTATTTTTGTAAGTTGTGGTACATGAATACAATGGCATATTATATAATGGATCAGAGGGGCATGGAAGGACTTACATGAAATGATGCAAAGTAAAGTAAGTAGAGCCAAGAAAACAATATACACAATTACTAAGGCAATATAAACAACTACCAAATAACTGAAAATGAATGTTGCAAAATTATAAAGAACAAACTTGGCTCCGTGGAAGATTGCTGAGGCAGAAGATTAAGGAAATTAGAAAAATGGGAATAAGAGAAAAAAATCAGAACATCAAATAATTCTGAAAATATATTCAATCTTTCACAGCATTATTCTAATTTCCTTAACTTTTTTGTGATAAGGGGTAGTTCTCTGGGAGAGGAGAGAAATAGAAAGATACAAGGGGAATCTAGGCAATGAAAGAACAAAAGACATCAATAAAAGTCTATTAAAATAATTAATAGCTGACATTCATAGCTCAATTTCGGGTCATAGATCATAGATTTTAGAGGTAGCAGGGATCTTAGATTCATATGGAAGAAGAAAAGGTCAAGAATCTCAAGGGTAATGATGAAAAATAAAAGTGGGAAGGAAAGAGGTCTATCAGTACCAGATCTTAAACTCTACTGCAAAGCAGTAATAATTAAAATAATTTAGGGTATTGGTGAGATATTAAAATAATTTGGGGTACATAGACACACAGACAGAGATAGAGATGAGGGAGAGAGAGAGAGAAAGAGAGAGAGAGAGAGAGAGAGAGAGAGAGAGAGAGAGAGAGAGAGAGAGAGAGAGAGAGAGAAAGAGTTGACAGAAGCTAGTTATGGGGGAAAAGACTCATTTTTTGACAAAAACTGCTAGGAAAATTGGATAGCAGTCTGGCAGAAATTAGGTTTATACCAACACCTCATACCATATACCAAGACAAACTCCAAATGGATATATTGCCTAGACAATAAAGGTCACATCATAAACAAATTAAAGAAACAAGAATAAACTGTCTTTCAGATTTGTAGACAGAAGAGTTCATGACCAAAGTATGAGAAAGGATCACACCAAATAAAATGACCTTTTTTGACTTTATAAAATTTAAAAGTTTTTGTATAAATAAATCTATTGTAGTAAAAATTATGAGAGAATTTCCTCCAGGTTATTGAGGGGAAATCTTTGTCATTATGTTTTGTCGATAGTAGTCTCTTTTTCCAAGATATATTAGAAATAGATTCAAATTCATAGGATTAAGAAGCATGCTCCCAATAGATAAATAGTCCAAGAATAAGCATAGGCCATTTTCATAGGATGAAACCCTAGCTACAACAACCATGTTTAAAAAGCTATAAATCACTAATACAGAAATACAAATTAAAGCAACTTTGAGTTTCACAAAAAAAGAAGAAAATTAGTTTTGAAGGGTATGTGGCAAAACAGGTATATACTAGTTTACTCTTGAAGGTGCTATGAATTGGCTGAGTCATTGTGGAAAGCAATTTGGAACTATGCCCAGAAAGTTACCAAACTGTGCATATCCTTTGATCCAGCTATGACACTATTAAGCCTATAACCCAAAGAAATAAAAGAAGGAGGAAAAGGGTCTATATGGACAAAATACATGTAGTATAATTCTTCATGATAGACCCACATTAGAAATTAAGGTCTTGTTGTCTTAGTGGACTAATGTAATAGAATATCATTATGCCATAAGAAATGATAAAGTGGATGATTTCAGAGGAAGACAGGAAGACTTTTATAAACTGATTCAGAGTGGAGTAGGCAAAATTAGGAGAACAACTTATAAAATAAGAACATTATAGAGAAAAACAACTTTGAGAGGCTTTAGAACTCTGATCAATGCCTTGATAAACCACGAGTCCAAAAGAAGAAACATGCCCCTAACCTCTTGTCATTACCTCTTGAAAGAGAGGTAATGAATTTAAAATGCAAAAAGAGAAAAGCACTTTCAGTCATGGATAATGTGGGAATATTTTCTGCTAGATTATGCAATTTCATAGAGAGGAATTGTTTTGTGGGGTTTTTTGGTTTTTGTTTTTTATTTTAAAAAATTCATTTGCTCAATGGAATAAGGGATAGTGGAAGAAGTGGCTTGATTTTAAAAATACTTGTTACTTGAAAATTAAAATAATAAAAAAATAAAATGTTTATAAATGTTTACACTGGGAGGTGTAAGAAAGGGAGAAAACTAAGTGATGTAAAAACAAAAGCCTACTTAAAAATTAATAGCTGACATTTATAACTCAATTTAATGTCAAGATCTTAGATTTCCTCTAGCCCAAACCCACTACTTTACAGATGAGAAAACTGATGCTCAGAGAGTTCAAGTGATTTTCCTTAAGTTTGCAAAGCACCTGACATACATTATCTTATATAAGTTTCGCAATAATCCTGAGTTAGTACAAGCAAGCAGCATTATTTCCATGTTACAGATGAGGAAACTTAACCCAGGGAGGTTATAGGACTTGGCCAAGGTCACGAGGTCAATAAATGTTGGAGATGGGTTTCCAACTCCAAGTTAGGCAGTCTCTCCATGATGCCAAGCTGCTCTATTCATCTTTAGATACAATTTTACCTCTCAAGGAAGTATTGTTTAACATGCATCTGTGGAGGATTTATTAGAATTGAAACAGAAATGCTTTCAAGGTTTTATTAAGAGATATATTCATCTTGAACAATTTCTCTCTCCTGAGTGTTCATGAATGTGGGCCTGGGCGGATTGGGAGTTGAGTTTTGATATACGTGGTTCCTAGGAGGTGGTATCAAGGGAGACATTTTTCAGTCAAAGGCTCCATGAACGCAGGGTTTTTAAAAGTCTACAGGCAGCAGTGCACACTGGTAATGAAAAGGGTTGCACGGAAAAAGCTGTTCAGTAGTTATTGAGAAAATTAGTGGCACTTGAGGTTACTTATAAAGAACTGCCTTCAGTATTCTGAGCAGAAAAATAATCAGTGGCTTCATTCATATCTGATCCAAAATTCAGATACTTGTGTTTCAGGACTAGGCTAGGCCAGGTGAATGATCTGCAAAGCATCATGCTAATGAAATCCCGACATTGTCTTCTAAGGTAGTTCCATGGTTTAGGGAGAACACTGGGCTCAGAGTAAGGAGGGGCTTGATTTAATGACCCCACCCCTTCCGCCTAGTAGATGCTAATAGTGTAATGATGGACGACTGATTCAATTTCTCTGAACTTCAATTTCTTCAACAGAGGCACATATTCCACTAGGTTGTTGTTACAGTAACAAGAAATAATGTGTGTAATGCCCCTTTTAAACATTATAGCAGTAATGAAATATCAACCATTACCATTATAAACCTACGAATGGTGGATAAAAAGAAATGGCACAAGGTTTTGGGATCAAACCATCTCAGCTCAACTATTTCCTTTATTAATCTCCAGCCAAGCTGTCCCTTAACGTCATGGAGAAGAAACAACACCTTGCCATGTCTTAAGGTGTACCATAAGAAAGGGAATCTGGTGATGGGAGAATCTTAGGATCATAGATTTAAAAATGGAAACCACCTTATATATTATCTAGTCCAAACTTCTCATTTTACAGAGGAGGAAACCGAGACCAAGAGAGGCTAAGTGACTTATAGTTAGTAGGTCATGGAGGTACTAAGTGCAGTTGAATCACTCAACTGTTCTGAGTAGGTCCACTAAAAATGGCTTTCACACACCCACAGCTGGGCTCTCAGTGCTGCTAGGCAATCCTTCTCACCATCTCATTCTCCACAGTGGCTCTTCCAAACCTTTTCTTTCCTCCTCAAACCTCACATGAGTCTCTCCCACCCACTCTCTCAGCTGAGAGCGTGGTCTCATATTGTATAGAAAAATCAAGGACATTAGCTTGGAAATCTCTCTTCACCTCTCCCTCATCTCATGTCTTTTGCCACTATCTCCTCCTTATATGAAGTGGTGGCCTTGCTCCTTGCCAAGGCAAACCCTTCTACCTGCACAAGTTCCTCCCATTGTATCCTGTCTTCTCCACCAGACTGCCCCCTCTATGTTCCCTGCTCTCTCACCTTTCTTTAATCTCTGCCTATCTCCTACCTCTTTTCCTGCTTCCCATGTCTCCATCATCTTCAAAAAACCTTCACTTGATCCTTCTATTCTCAAAAATTATCATCCTATATTTACATATCTCTTCTGCACTTTGCAGCACAACTCCTTGGGAAGGCCATCTACAATAAAGGCCTCCATTTCCTCTTTTTACTCACTTCTTAACCCCTTATACTAGAGAATACTACCTCATCATTGCCTTGAAACCACTCTCTTCAAAGTTATTAATGATCTCCAAATTGCCAAATCAAATGGTCTTTTCTCATTCCTCATTCTTCTTGACTTTTCTGTAGCGTTTGCCACTGCCAATCAACTTCTTTTCCTCGATACTCTCCTCTAGGTTTTTGGGACACTTTTCTCTTGATTATTCCTTGTATCTATCTGACTACTCCTTTTCAGTCTCCTTTGCTATATCTTCATCCAAGTCATGCCTACTAACCATGGGCATGCCACAAAGCTCTGTCCTGGGCCCTCTTCTCTTCTTCCTCTATACTATTTCACTTGATCATCTCGTGAGTTCTTTTTTTTTAAATATGAATTTTATAATTCATATTCAAATTCATAACTCACAAATGTGAATATTTCACTATGCAAAAAAACAATAAAAGGGATTTTTAGAGAGTTAACTTCTGTTACATAAGTTTTTAAAGTAGGTTTTAAATAACATGGTAATAACAAAATTACCTTATTTGTATGTGCTGTGTACTTTGTCTTCTCATCTGTGAGTTTTACTGTTTTATTGATGTTCTATTTTTTTCTTTTCTAATATTACCTACTAATTCACCCTTCTCCAGTAGAGTCTCTTCATTATAATAAAAAAGAATAATCTATCACAATGAATCAATCCATTAGTCACTTTTGAAAATGCATGTCTCCTACATATCTAGTACATCTCCTCTCTGCAGAGGTAGGAACCGTGCATCATCATTAGTCTTCTGAAGCTATGATTGGTTGCTGCATTCATTGAGCAGAGTTTTATTGTATTTCAGAGTTCTTTCCTCTATGTTATTATGGCCATTGGTGCTTTTAAATCTATTATCTACAAGCTGCTATTCCTTTTATATGTATAATAAAGTTCTAGTGTAAATTTATTTTTTTCTTTTTTTTCACTTCCCTTCCCCCCCAGAGGTAGCTACCATTAGGTACAAGTATGTGTGTGTATATATGTGTGTGTGTGTGTGTGTGTGTGTGTGTGTATACATATATATGTAAAATCATTCTATAGATAGTTTTATTTATCAGTCTTTCTCTGGATGCAGATAGTATCTTCCTTCATGTGTCTTTTGTAGTTAATTTGGGTAATTATAATAGTCAAAATGACTTATTTGCTCAAAGTTGTTCTTAAAACAGTAGTGCTGTTACTATATATAATGTTCTCCTGGTTCTGCTCATTTTACTCTTCATTATTTTGTGCAAGTCTATCTATGTTTTTCTAAGATCATCGAGCTCCATGTAGGAATCATGGTTTATATCAGTGAAAGGAGTGTTCAAACTGAAGAAATCATAGATCTCTGGAAGTGTTGAAGGCCCAATGAATACTAAATTGCACATTTTCCCAGATAAAACTGCCGTGGTATGTGCTAATAACAAAGACAATAAAGGCTGCATAGCTGTTGCTGTTGTTCAGTAACGTCTGACTTTTTGTGATCCCATTTGGGGCTTTCTTGGCAAAGATGCTGGTATGGCTTTCCTTTTCCTTCTCCAGCTCATTTGAAAGATGAGGAAACTGAGGCAAATGGGGTTAAGTGACTTGCCCAGGGTCACACAGCTAGTAAGTGTCTAAGGCCAGATTTGAACTTAGAGACATGAGTCTTCCTGACTTTAGGCCTGGTGCTCTATCCGTTGTACCACCCACTCGATCCAAGTAGGTGCTTTCAGCCACACTGGCCAGGTTTGCCAGGGCCATTAGAGTGTTGAGGTGAGCAGCATCTCCACAATTATTAATTAATGCTGCAGTTGTTAACAATACCTGAGGTTTTACAATTTAGGACCAGGTATCTCCTCTTTAAGTATAAGGATATCTAATCAGGACACCTTCAGAGCCTCCAGGGGAGATTCCCCTAGGGTTTTGGAACCTCCAAATTGGCTTATCCTTCTCCTAACTTGATGTGCAGCTGAATCTTTTCACTTTTCACTCATCCCCTCCCTGTCCCTACAGACCCTTGGCACAGAGCTCAGCTGAGGGAGGAGCCTGGGACTCTGATGTTGACTGATGGATGGGTCCTTCAGGGCTCAGTTTCTGGCACCTTGTCCTATGATGATGTATTCTTTGGATGGGATAGAGGGGGAGGTGCAGAGAACACCTCCTGAGGGGTCTTCAGTAAAACCCTCTAGTCTGCTTATGCTGGGACAGCTCAGAACTGGGTACAAGTCCATTAATTCCAGGCTGACTCCTCTTTTTTCTGAATCTCTGAAAATCAGGTTGGATTTAGAAAAATCCCTTATGTGAAACTCCTGACAGCACAGCATCCCCGGCCCTGTCTATCAGTTCAAATTCATATGAGCAATGCAGAGTGGAAAGTGTTAGCTCATCTCTTCTGGGTTGACGCACTGAGTAGGGAGGGCCGCGTAAGGTTAGGTCTGAGTAGGTGAAGGTCCCTTCACCCAGAAGACTAGAGACAGATGTGAATCTATTTGGGGGCCAGATGTTCAAAGGCCAGAACAATACTTCCAAATAGTGCGTTTATTCAATGAGTTTATTCTAAACTTTCTTAGCACTCACCCACCCACGACAACCCACTTGTCTTTTTGCCTGCTTCCAATCAGAGTAAAGCCCACGTGAGCCATAGCAGAGAAGAGTATATTCCCTGACCTTTCAGCCTCTTCATCCCTAATTGGTTCCATGCTTTGGAATTAATTAGATGAGTTGGCAATCCATCACATATTGGAAAAGAACAGAGGCTCTGGGGAGAACACTGATTTACATTATCCCATAAATTACCTCCATGCATGTGAGGCAGTGGTCTGGGACCTCAGAGGGATTCTTCAAGATACACACACGCAGGGACTATAAGGTCAATATGGGGCCCTTTTAGCTGGAAGAACAGAGAGTGGAAACTGATTGGAGCTGCTGAGAAGTTTCCCAGTAAAGCCATTGTTCATTTTCTCAGCTCATGGAGTTTAGGAAGAATGTAATCTCCTAACACTTTGCTGAGAGGAGAAGAGCAAGAAGGCATAGACATGGGCCTCCTGTAAACTCAGCATTTCTTTTCAATTAAAAGATAAAACCAAACCAATATACCCTCTCCCCCAAAACCCCACAATACTTTGTTATGTATGAAAACAACATAAATGATAAACTGATAACCCTTGGCCAAGGCTCTTCTTGATACACAGAAGCTCATACAATCGTTTGAGTGAATTCCCTGCACCTAGTCTGTGAAAAAGTCATGTGGCTGAAAGGAGTAGTACTCATGAGTAGGAGTCAGGTTATGTAGAATCTAACTCCAATTCTGTTCCTTAGAGATGTTTTTCTACTAGTTTTTTTCCTAGTTGGACAGGTTTTTATCTCTTTCAATAACAACATCAAAATATCTTATTTTCTCTTGGTGTATCATTCTGTGAGTGTATGTGTGTGTCTGTGTCTGTGTGTGTCTCTGTGAGTGTGTGTTTAGCACTGACTGAATAAAATTGGTTTGTAAACTGCAACCTCATCTGATCCTCATGATATCCCCATGAAGTACCACTCTCTGGGTCTTGTTTTTGCAGAGGAAGAAACCAGAGCAGAGAGAAATAAATGATTTCTCCCAAGGTCTCAATAATCCAATTGCTCAGAACAGCTGGGATACTCAGGAGAGGATTCCTTTGCTGTTTCTACCACACCAGCCAAAGCCTAGAAGTGGAAAGGATGAATCCTCACTTTAAACACCCAAAGATCTGACAATTTTTTGCTGTGTTACCCAAGGGAATATCAGTTATTCCCGTTTTACAGATGATGAAATTGAAGGTCGGAGTAGTAAATAATTTGTTTCCATGTCCCACTGCATTGTTGTAAGGAGAATGTACTGCTTAATACACTAATATGAGTTCTTTCATCTTCCTCCTCCTTCTTTTTCTCTTCTTCCTTATCCTCTTCCATTCCTCAGATATGTTTTGGCTTTCTACTTGGGCATTTCACCTTTTTCAATAACCATAGCAAAAAATCTCATGTTCTCACTAATCCTTGGCTGACTTTTCAATAGCTTCCTTGTTACCAGGACTATTAAGTCCCTCATGATTTATCCTTTTATCTATGGGACTCATGCCTAGGGACCTAATGTTCTGACCGGTGAGTACCAGCCAGGCTTGTCCACCCCAGCATCTTGTCAATGACAAATGTGTGGTACCTTGTCAGGTCCCCTATCAGGCAGCACATATGTATCACCACCCCCATTTCCCATTCTGGAATAATAATCCAATCAATACTGCCATTACCCCTGAGATGGGGCGTTAATTTACTTCTCTATAATTCCAGGCACCAACTGTGGACCTTTCCAAAGCAAAATATCCTCACTGGCTACCACTTGCCTACATGTGCTCTCTCCATCTATTAAAATATAAGCTCCTTGAGTCATAAATGGTATTCCATTTTATTTTTGCTTCCTGGAGCTTAGCACAGAGCTTGATACATTGTAAACACTTAATATGTACTTTATTCATTCTTTTTTTTTCTTCTTCCATTCATTCATTCTGCACCAATTTATTAAGTGACTACCATGTTCAGGGTTCTATACTATTTTGTCCTCAAAACAAATAAACTTCATGCACGTTTTATTAAGTGAAATACTGAAAATTATATTTGACTAAATCATGCTATTACATTTATTGGGAGATTTGGAAGTGACGTTTGTATTTTGGCATCTTAATTGCTTCCTATTTTGGCATGTGTAGACATAGTAGAGCCTTAACTAGGGCAGGGCCATTGGGGCTTTGTCCCAAGATGCTGACTATAGAAGGCAACTACCAACTTTTGTAGTAGCTTAGAAACTGGGGAGCTTAACACCTAGTTAGCAAGAATAATTAATTAAAATAGGAAGATACCAGATGGCTTGCACTTCATCTGGCCCACCACAGATTAGCTTTCCCCTGAACAGCAACAGCCTGTTCCTGCCTTAACATTATGTCCTCTCCAGGAGGTATTTTGCACCATTTGCCCTGGGTGTTAAAAAATCTAATTACAACTGTAGACACAGTTTATGTATCAAGAGGCAATAAAGCATCCCTTGTAAGATTTTGAAATCACTTTTCTGAATATTTTCAGATATCTGAAATGTTTGTTTTTTGTCCTCAACTACAATGGCAAATATTATTGAAAGCTCACTAGATATATCTGCATAGCTTGGTAAAAAGAGATATA
This sequence comes from Phalanger gymnotis, assembly GCA_028646595.1. Classification (NCBI taxonomy): domain Eukaryota; kingdom Metazoa; phylum Chordata; class Mammalia; order Diprotodontia; family Phalangeridae; genus Phalanger; species Phalanger gymnotis. The sequence continues at coordinate 76,364,561 of CM053625.1, forward strand.
TTCAACATACTCCTATTTTCTGTTTCTTGTTATCATCCTTCCTTTTCCCAACTTCATGGCTCTGTTAACACCATCTCCAAAGTCTGCAATAGAGTCTCCTCACCCATCTCTATTTACTAAAGTATCTTTCTTCCTTTAAGGCTTAAATCATATATTTTTTTCTAATGCCTTTAGATGAAAGTGATGTGGTGTTCATCACACTGATTTTTCCTTTAAAATTCTCGATGTTCTTTTTTATTTATATCACTATATTTCTATATAGCTCCATCTTCTTCTTCGTCTCTCTTTCCCTCCCTCCCTCCCTCTCCCTCTCCCCCTCTCCCTCTCCCCTCTCCTCTTTCCCTCTTAAGTATAGTTAAGCAAAAGAAATCAATGCTTGTCAATATCTGGAGATGTATGCCTCCTTCTGCCTCTCTATTCTACCATCTTTCTACTGTGAGATGTCTCCTCAAATTTTTCATAGCCTTCTGTCTGGACTTCTCTTGAATCTCACTCTCTTCTGTGTAATACTTGTCATGGACCTGCATTTCTGCCAAGTAGACTGTAGGGTCTTTAAGAAACCATGCCATATATCTTTCTTTTTCTAACTCCAGATTTGAGCAAATAGCTTATCCATATTATATGCTTAATATATCGTATTTTTTGCATTGAAGTATTGATTTGAAAGAGATAATCGTGCTTTAAAAAACATATAAACTTACTGAGCTAATTGAGAGGATTTTTCCATATCTGTTCATATGAGTGCCCTTGGCTACAAGGAGGAGGATAGCTCATTGTAAACGCATCTGTATGTTGAAAAGCCACGTCTAAGTGAACATTCTACTTCTGGTTGTCCATGAAGATTGGTGCATGCATCAGACAGTACTTCTCAATAATCTGTAATAGCTAGTTTCTTTGAAATGATGGGGAATTCAGACAGCTTCTAAAGGGTGAGGTTAAAGAGGGCTCCTGTGGTGAGGGACTATGGCATAATAATACCTTCCAAGTGCTTTTCTTCTAAGAAGCAGCAAGCTCATGACACAGACCATCACACCTATTCTCACGATGTCTGGGTGAGACAGGTATTATTATCCAAATTTTATAGCTAAGAAAACCAACACAGGTAGCAGGTGAAAACCTTTCCCAGGGTCCTATAGTGAACAAAGGTACTGTGCCAAGATGTCTGGAGACCTGATTTCTGACCCTATATTCTTTTGACTAGACAAAATGATTATACAGAGTTAAATTATGTGGGGAGGATTTTACTACATTACTTCCTGAATCAAAAATTTTCAATGACCAGCCCCTACCACCACCACCATTTCTAAATGTTCCCATTTAATTAGATGAGTAAAAACTATATTCAACAAATATTTATGAATGAGGTCGAAACTCTTTAGCCTGGCATTTAAGGCCCTCAACACACTCAAGGCTCCCTCTCCAAACTTAGCTTTTTTTAAAAAAAAATATGTTTTCAATTACATGTAAATTTGTTTTTACATTTACATTTTACAATTTCTTACATTTGTTTTTTTTTTAAATTTTGAGTTCCAAATCCTCTCCATTCCTCCCTCCCCTCCCTGCCTCATTGAAAAGACAAGCAATTTGATATACAACTGTAGCTTTCCTACCTCTACTTTCCATCCCAAGCCCTCTGATTTAGTTCGATGGCTCTTCTCAGTATTTTTCACAAATACTCTGTTCATTCACACCTCTACCCCTTTGCTCAGATCTATTTGATGAGTCTGGAATGACTTCTGAACTACTTTCTCCTGATTTAAAATCTATCCATCCTTCTCAGAGATGGTGTGTCTTGAGTTGGGTCTTAGAGTCTTTGCTGATCTCTAATTGAGTAATAGAACCACAGAAGCTCAGAACTAAGAGGCATTTCAGAAACTTGCATCTAACCTGTGTCTGAGCAGAAATCCCCCTACAACATGTCATCCCTAAAGGAGTCATCTAGCTTTTGCTTAAAGATCTCCTTGTGAGCAGGACCTCATTTTGTGGTTGCCCATTCCACTTTCAGATTATTATCATTGTAGGATGTTTTAGTTGTTTTTTTATTTTCCCTTCCACCGTGCTTCTCTGCAACTTCCACCCATTGGAAGTTCCAGCCATTTGCTCTTATTTGAGAGCTAAGATGATGCAATATTTTTCTTTATAACTCCAGAGATCAGAATAGAGTCTTGCCCATAATAGAGTTGTTGTTCAGTCTTTTTAGTCACGTCTGACTCTTTGTGACTCCATTTGGGGTTTCCTTGGCAAAAGTAATGGAGTGTTTTGACATTTCCTTCTCCAGTTCATTTTACAGATGAGGAAATTGAGGCAAATGGGCTTAAGTGACTTTCCCAGGGTCACAAAGTCAGTAAGTATATGGGGCCACATTTGAACTCAGGTCTCCCTGACTCCAGGCCCAGTTTTCTATCCACTGCTTCACCTAGCAGCCCCAATAGCTGCCTATAATAGATTCAAACGAGCAACATAAGATTAATTCCTTTTCTACATGGTATTCCTTCAAAAAAAACCTCAAATATAGCCTATCCTATCCCCCTCTAAGTCTTCTATTTTCTAGGCTAAACACAGAATTGTAGATTTACATATGTCCATCTTGTTCTATTATTTCCTTTTTTAAACAGGCAGACTGAGGTCCAGAGAAGTTAAATGACTTGTCTAAGGTGACTTTTAATTCTTTCACAAAATCTTAATATGCATGACTTCACCATCTTGGTCAATGGGTTTTTCCCTATACTCTCCTACAGTGTTTACCTTGGAGCACTTATCTTACAACTTATCTATTATAACTGCTACCTTATGGAGCCTCTTATGGGGCCTCTGCCCTCAAGGAGTTTACAAGGTGTTAGCATGACAAGATGTGTGCACCTGAGATAGCAATAGAACAGGGGGAGGGGCTGGACCTTGCTCAGTAAGTCAGTCAGCAAGCGCTTGTTAAGTGTTTACTGTGCATCAGTCACTGTGTTAACCAGTAGGAATATAAAATTAAGCAAAAAGAAAAGACAATCCCACCCCTCAAGGAGCTCACATTTTAATGGGGGAAGGCAATGCATTAAAGGGAGTTGAGAAGTGAGGCAGGGAACAAAGCTACTGGGATGAGGGCTTAGTAAAGGAAATCTAAAGTGCAGCTTGAAGAGGATCCAAGATTTCATTTGCATAGGACACTCTCAGATGAGGAAATTCCTTCTACCAAGCAATATATTATGCTTTGTATTCTGCAGCTCCCAGAATAGTATTGGGTCTATTGTAGATTCTCGTCCATTTTTTTATCTCAGTGAATTAATTTAACTAGATTGATTTCCATAAGTGAGTTTTGGCCTTACTAAGTGAATTCTGTCATCTATGTTTCCCTGATGTTATGTCCTAATGGAATAGTATGGGATAGGGACATATATCGTCTCCCCCAACGATTTCCCCTCCCCTGACATTCTATAGGTAGTTATTTTCGAAAAGATTTTGCCTTTAGTACTTCCATGACACACAAAGATACATTGCAATTGATCCTTAGAAAGTTCTTTGGTAGTTGGAGGAGGGCTAAGGAGGTGGGAGGAAAGTGGTGGAATAAGAGATTGGAGGAAGAAAATGGTTTAGAATGCTGTTGTACGAGAATGTGACAGAGAGCCAATCAAGGAAGAATAAAGATTACCTTCCAGTGGTGAGGGCTCAGATGAGGAATGACGATTAGGCCATTCCATTGCCTATTATTTACAATTTATGAATCTGGAAGAAGAGGAGAGACAGATATCAGTGGGTTAAGGAGACAGTGATGAATTTTGGGGAAGTGGTGGAGGCGAAACCTATGTTACCTCCATTCCTGGATGGAAGCGCTAAAGGGGAAAGGAAGTTCCTCTGTCCTTCAGGCATGACCTTTCTCTCCCTACAGTTGAGTAGGAGCTAGTGCCTTCTGGCCTGCTGCCTCGGTGCTGCTCCTGGCCCATTTTCCTCTACTTAGCCTTCCTCTTTCTCTGATTTTTCTAAAATTATTTCCGATAGACCTGTTGGTAGGGGATTGAGAAAAGGGGAGAGGGCAAACAGGAATGGGAGAGGAGGGCAGAAGAAAAGGAAAGCTAGCTCTTTTCTCCTTGCCAGAGTCCCCAGGTGACTTAGTGAGAAGGACTGGCCCATCCAAACCCCAGGGGAACTCTTTCGTGCTGAATATTCCTCTCCTGAAATGCGTCAAGACTGACCATCCTACGTTCTAAGGTCCCAAGTTTCCTATTCTCCAGACTGTAGATAACCTCACATAGTACTTTGTGTATATTAAATTCACTTACTTGCATATTATCCCAGTTCTGGAATTTTAGCGCCTTCATATGCTGTTAACTTCATGATGTGGTAGCAAAAGAAAGAGGGTAGAAAAGGAGTTATATTTTCCCTTTCTTGACATTACTAAAGCCAATTTAGAATAAGCCTCCATTTCAATGTTAAGTGGGCAATCATATGTAGCCCAGTGTTTTGCCCTTCTTTTCCTCAATCCTTCCACTTTCCTCAGTTAGTAAGGCTAACCAAAAGACCAAAAAAAAATCTACCCGTTCCCAAAGCATCAAAGCCACTGACAGACTAGATTAGATCTTGCTTGCTAATCTATGGCAGACATTTCCTAGTTGCGTTATGAGTAATCAGTTCACTTAATGTCTCGGTGACTTAATTTTCTCCTTTGTAAGATAATGGGAACAGTGGTATTGTCATATAGATGTCATATGGATATATCTCATATCCACTTAAGCAGATTGGTGTGAGGATCAGCTTTACAAACTCAAAAGCTTCTATAAATGTGAGCTATCATTACACATTTTGAAAAGAAATGAGTGAGGAAGAAAATAAAGAACATATGTATATTGGAATGTTTAAAAGTTGTATGGTAACATATGCTTTAATGGGTTAAAAAATGAAGTTTATCTTCCCTCACTTGAAACATGACAAACACCCTCCAGAACCACTGACTGACCAGTTAGGAGTTCAGCTAACCATGTGGTTTCTGTATCCTTTTTTCTCTACATTTCTGTATATAAGAATTTCTGTGATATGACTCATATTCAGGAACTCACTTGCCCCACAGAAACTCATTCTGTATATATTAACTGAGGTTCCCACCACCTGTCTAGGCTTGCAAGAAATGGACAGATTAAAACCTTTTTTCCTTATTTGTATTCTAAATCTGAATTAAGTGGTTTTTTCTTGCCATAAAATGGGAGCAGGAAATTTGTTTTGTCTAAACCTTCTATCTCCCACAGGATCTAGTAAAGGGCAGAGCACACAGCAAGGGCTTAATAAATGTTTATTGAATGAAGTCATGAAGGCCCTTCCTCATCTTAATTTTAGAGGATCTCATTCAGCAAGTATGTGATTCCATTTCACAGCTTACCTGTAGTCATGCTGCCAAATCTCCTTGATCTCAGGGCAGAAGGCACCCCAGGAACTTGGCCCATGGCTTTTGCCACTGGGTGAAGTCATAAAAATAAAAATAATGATAATAAAATCCAAGAGTTCAGTCATTTTTACAATACACTGACCAAGGTATCTCACAAATTCCCCAAAAGAACTTAGCTTTCTATATATACCACTTGAAAAATGGGGCGAGACATAATTAATAGTATGAGGCTAACATTAATTCTCAATCCTGCTCTCTCATTTAGTTATAAACAGAAATATAGGGCCCACTTAGCCATTCCCCATTGTCCACAGAACCAAGAATCAGAAGTGATTATTTTCCCTTAGCACTCTCCCAGAATCATGTATGATGTGGATATGAACAGGAAAAGATTGAAAAAGGATGAAAAACGACAAAAAGAAACAAAACCAAAGCAAGGAAAAGCCTGTATGGGCCACAAATAGAGGGTCTGGAAGGAAGATCTGGTTTCTGGAATTGTCAACTTTTGTCAGGCAGGTCTCCTGTAGGTCAACTTAGCCAGACAAGGACTTCTGTGACCCAAGGCCTACAACATGACCCAGTCTGGGTTGATTTTTATGGTCTGGGTCTGATTTATCTTTAGCATAGAGACTCACCCTTAGCTCTTCCTTTAAATCTCTCCCCAGCTGATTGCAGATTAGAAACCTCCTGAAAGGTGGAGCCAGGTAACAAGTGCAGGCCTGCTGGGCTGTGGGTGCTCTCTGCTAGAGAGTAAAACAATGCTTATAAATTCATCACAGAGCCAGGAGGTGCTGCCTGGTAGCTCTTGGTATGGGAAAGTTAGGACATTTCTCCAGAGCCTTAAAGGATCATCAGGTTATGGTAGAAAGAACACCAGACTTGGGAATCAAGATACTTGTGTTTGAATCCCAGCTCTGACACATAATTTTTCTATGTGACATTGACTTTCTCTCTCTGGGCTTCAGTTTCCTCATTTAAAAAAATAAAATAAAAATCTGTTGGTCAAAAAGCACTCACTTGCCAGGCAATTTGTTTAGTGCTAGAGATACAAAGGAAAAGCAAAAGCAAGTCCATGCCCTCAAGGAAAGGAAATGAAAGATAAGGTGAGAGGGGAAGACCCTAGTGGCTGAAGGAGCTGGGAAAAGGCCTTTTGTAGACAGTGGAGCTGGAATTGAGTCTTGGAATATGCCAGGGCATATACGAGGCAGAGATGAAAAGGGAGAGTATATAAGAAGTAGCTGAACTGGACAATCCCTAAGATCTTTTCCAGCCCTAAGTCCTGTATTTCAGGACCATGAACCCTCTTCAACCCTTTCCTGAGAGTTTCCATCTCTGGCCCTTCCCCAGTTTCAAGGTAAACAACTTGTTTCTAGCAAAAGAGAGGAGATGGGATGAGAGCATAGCTGGCATTGCTATAAGGCTCCTGAAAGGCTGTGAGGTTTCTGAGTGGCCACCTGAGTGTCCCTAGGAGGAGATAAGGAAAGATCCAGAGAGCTCATCTCACACCTGGACTGGGCTTGCCCAAACACAGAGACCATTTGGCTCTAGGGCAAATCAGGCTGTGGGGTGGAACAGGCCTGACTGGTTTTGTAACAGGGAATGAAAGATTGGTTCCTGGATTTATCTTCTGAGCTACTGAGGCTGTTTTTTGGCCAGGAGAAAAGACAGGTGATTTCCAGATATGGGTCAGAGTAAGCAAGAAAGTTTGCTGGTATTAAATCACTCATTCATTTATTCAACAAGCATTTATTCGGTACCTGCTATGATCCAGACACTATACTAGGCAATACACAAATGAAACTGCTTCTGCCCCTAGTGGGATTGCATTCTGTTGGGGGTTGTGGGGTGAAAGGAATAAACTTAACTGAGAAAAGTTGAATCCAGAATATATAGAGTGAGTATGAAGTAAATTTGAGAAGTATTTGAATTCTGTGGGTTTTCATGAGCAGCAGGGTGGTGTAGTAGATATAGAACCAGACCTAGGTACAAACCCACTATAAGAAACTTACTAGGTATGTGACCCTGGGCAAATCATTTTACCCCTATTTGCCTCAGTTTCCTCAACCATAAAATGGACATAATAACAGCACCTACCTCCCAGGATTGTTGTAAGGATCAAACAATATTATACTTGTATAGCTCTTAGCATGTGGTGCCTGGTACATAGTAGGCATCATATCAATGTTAGCTATTGTTATTTTGCTTTGTTTTGAGATGACAAGTATTTGGCATCTACCATGTGCTCTCTATTGGGGGGAATCAAGATATAGGCTTCTTGTAGAGGGTGGTACTTGAGCTGAGCCTTTCAGGAAGCTCAAGCTCCTCCAATGAAGAGGGAAGGGGAGAGTCATAGGAGACTGCTTTCAAAAAGGCACAAAGACAAAAGATATAGTCAAACATAGTATGATAAATTATACTGAGCTTTAAAGTATGTAATACCGACTTACATACTTCAGATGTTTCTCCCAGGTCCTTCACAGGCAGTATCAAAAGAATATAGTATAACCCATGACTCAGGGCTCCCAAAGTCTTTGGATTCACACAACCTGGTTTTTTGCTTGCTTGTTTCTTGTTTATTTGCTTTTTACAAAAAGGTAGGATGAGGTGTGGGGGTTGAGGTGGAGAAGGGTCTTCCCAAAAAGGCTAATTTTCTCTTCCTTGCCCTCCTACCTGGGTTAACCTCAGTGGGAAAAATCAAAATAAAGGAGAGATATAGCTCAGGGCTAAAGGGGTATCCAGCTCCTGTTAAAGCACTCGGTGAAATAAATTCATGTCAGGTATATGCCTTTATTTTACTCCACAGGAAAGAAAAAATTGCAAAAGACGCAATGATTTTATGAAATCTTTTCACTGTTCAAAATCAGAACCCTTAGTTCTAGGTCAGGTGCAAAGATAATGGGATAGGACCTGTAAATGCTAACATAGAAATTATAGGGACAGAGAGCTTGACATAGAGGGTTAGACTTAGGCTTTGTGTGGCCCAGAAATCTCATCCCAAAGGATGAGTTGTAGGATGGCCCTATTGAATGAATGACTTCAGCCTGACAAAAGTTGATTTCTGTAAGTGAAGCTTTGACACCAAAGGTCAGGTAGATCCCAGCTCCTCTTAGTATCCATTTATGACTCTATCCTTCATCAATTTGTCTAAAACCTCTGTAAACCCATTTCTATTTTGCCCACCTTCTGAAGGAAAGAACTGCATTTGGAACTGGAAATCATTTGGTTCAACCTGTCCATTTTACAGATGAGTGAAGTGGGACGCAGAGAAACGAATTATATTATTTTGATCAATCAGAATGCATTTAGAAAATACCTTCTATGTATCAGGCACTGTAACAGACACTAAAGATAGATACAAAATTAAAAAAAAAAGACAGATGCGGATACAAAAAAATGAAACAAATCCTGTTCTTAAGAAGCTTGATTTTTTTCAGAGGAGACAATGTGTGTATACTGAAATAGACACAGAATAAATATAAACAAAATAAATTCAAGGTAGTTAAATACCAAGTAGTTTGGGAGGGAGAGCATTAGTAGTTAGGGAAATCAGAAAAGACTTTGCATAGGAAATGATGATAGAACTTGATTTTGAGGTAAGAGAAGGATTCTATGAGGCAGAGGTAAAAAGAGAGTCCATTTCAGGCATGGAGAACAGACAGTGGAAATATACCAAGATGGAAGACAGAGCGCCATGTGTAAAGAGGAAGGAGAGCTTGGCAAGGACATTGAGTTTGAGAAGGACGATGGTATGTCATAAGGCTGGAAACGTGAATTGGGGCCAGATTGTGAAGAAATTTAAAAGCCAAATAAAGGAGTTGATATTTTAACCTAGAGGCAATCAGGAGCCACTAGAGTTTATTAAGTAGCAATGGCATGGCCAGACCTGTGCTTAA
>CM053625.1:76374315-76389710 GCA_028646595.1 Phalanger gymnotis
TCCTTCCCTTCCCCCAGAAAGCCTGTTGTATCTCCTCTGGTCACCAGACAGTTCTTAGCGTGCAAACACCTAAACTATTCCCCATTACCCCATAAGACTCCAAAATCACTAAGGCTTCAACCCAAAGAGCTCATTGAATTTGGAATTTTACCAGGGCAATGTGAGATCTTGCTCAAAACATTACAAAACGTGAACGTGCTTGAACATGACTTGAGAGACCCGTAGGACACAGGTAGTATTCAACATAATAAGGGCACCGAGTTTATTGAACATAGTGGATATGAAGGCCAAAATAATAACACTTCCATGTGAACCCTCTACCTTCCCCTCTGAACATCTCTTTAAATTCCTCCTAGATCTTTTTGGGGAGAGGGTGAGCTACTGAACCCCTTGTGTCTATGGGTTAGGGAAAGAGTTCTATAAAGGAATTAGATGCCAAGTTTCAGCCGCCTAACAGTCCCGATCTCAGTCTCAGCCCTATAACAGTGTTAACTCACTCTTGATATGAAGCGCAGTGACCACAAAATCAAAAATTTCCAAGGTTAGCTGCCCCTCAGCTACATGATCGACACGCCAGGGTACAAAAACAGTCACTGATCTTTGCCATGGTGATCAAGAAATCCCAGTCCCAAAGTGACTGAAAGAAAGAGGATCCAAGGACTTGACACAAGCATGTAGATCATACCCACTCGGAATCACTGAAAAACTGCATGAAGGGACAAAATAACCACAATGATGAGACTGCAGATCCATCTGAATATTAGTCTGTCTGATTGACATAGGACCACTCAAAAGAAATCATTCTGTTTAGCAATCCTCATGGGGCAAGGGCATAAACATTTATTAAAGCCTACACCATACTAAGCACTGTACAAATATCATTTCATTGGCTCCTCCTACTATTACCCACTTTGTAGTTGAGGAAACTGAGGCAAACAGAGGTTAAGTGACTTGTCCAGGGTCTCACAGCTAGTAAGTGTCTGAGTTTGGATTTAAACTTAGGTCTTCCTGACTTTAGGCCCAATGATCCATTCCAGGGCTGTCCAACCTTAGGTTATGTTAGGGCTGCATTAAAATAAAATAATTATTCGAGGGCTGCATGCAGAATAAAAAATACAGTACAATAATAGAAAGGGCGGAACGCGTGTCTTTAATACTACAGGCAAAGGCGCAAAGCCCAAAGCAAACACAAAACAACAAAGCGACAACACAATAGGATAAAGGTAGGTGCACACTCACTAGTCTGCATCATATAGACGGAACACATCCCACAGATCGATTGAAAATTCCACGTGATATGTTCTGTCGGTAATAATGCTTAAAAACAACCAAAAAAAATTAATATCAATAAGATTATTTATTAGTGATGGAATTAGAAAATCTAATATGCATTCCATGCAAAATTTTATTTTTTCGCTTGTGAAAATTAAAACCCACAGGTAGGCTGCATATGACCTGCGGGACATATTTTGGACAGCCCTGGTCTATTCACTCAGCCACTTAGTTACCTCATCCAGTTTCAAGAAAAAAAAAACACAGTGGATGAAGAATACCTATGTCAGAGGTGCCAAACACATGGTCAGCTTGATGTCCACGACACTCCCAAGTAGAGGCCAAACAAGATTAAAATGTAATTGGGAAATATTTAACAAAATAAATAAAAGCATAATAAAACTTAGATAACATACATTCTAAAACTAAGCCAACACGTGGCCTACAAGGATAGTCATGAACAGATTAGCCTTGTTTCTATTGGAGTTTGACTCCACTAGTCTATATTATGACATACAACTAGATAGGCAGGCCATTGAGTTATTTCATCAATATATGCACATATGTATTACATATATATAGTATATATATATACATATATACACATATACACATAAATATATACACTCTAATTCTTTGATTGATTCGGTAGCGAGGTTATGTTGGACTTGAGATCAGGAAGATTTGAGTTCAGATACTGCTTTATATACTGACTATCTGTGTGACTTTGGGCAAGCCACTTAACCTCTTTAAGCCCATCTGTAACATGAAGATCATAATAGCACCAACCCATCAGTGTTATTACAAGGAGAATTCACATTTCTAAAGTGCTTTATGGTCCACTTGCAACCGTTTGAAGTAGATGAGGCAGTTATTATTTTCTCCACCTAACAGATCAAAAAAGTGATGCTCAGAATCAGGAGACTCACCCAAGGTCACATAACCATTTAGCTATGGAGCTGGGGCTGGAGGTCTGGTGTTTTGATTTCTAGTATGATCTGAATGAAGGGGTTAAGGTTTGAAACACTCTACCACCTCCAGTCAGTGCCTGCCACCCTGCTAGAACTCTACTGTCAGAAGAGACAGAGTCAGCCAGAGAAATGTCAAAGTATGCGTCTGGGGCTCATTATCTCACTCAACTATGAGAGAGAGCTGTTGTGGATTCTTTCCTGTTTCCTGGCAGGAACATCCTTTTATGGTCTCTTCCCCTCCCCTCCCCCACACCCACTCCTTGAACATCCATCCATCCACAGGGCTCCTGAATTCAGCTGCCAGATGATTCCCTTGCTCCAGGAAATAGGACCGTATCATCTTTCTTTTTTATCATTTTTTTCTGGCTCCTTGTACATCAGCCGACCTGGTTGAAAGAGACACTAATGATAATTGAAAATGTGCCCAGGGCTTCTCCACCTCCTGCTCTCAGGCACTTGCCTGCTGTCCTCTTTCCCTCTTTGGCAAGACCCCCACAGCTGCAGCTCAGTGAGCCCTTGAAGAAAGGGGGTGGGGAATGCACCAGGACCTGGGCCATATGGGGCAGCAAAAGGAGGAACACAGATGGATTCCATCCTCCCCAACTTTCACCTACCCTTCTTTCAATGCTGCTACCCTTTTCAATGCAGCCTCTCAGTGGCCACCACTACTATCATACATAGAAGCCAGCATTGCTGCCCCATCTTATCAGGAAAGACAGTGATCAGACAAACTAGGGCTCCCTAAGTTGCTGCCTCCCGGGAGTACTTGCATTGAAAGAGAGGGGAATATTGGAAGAAAATACTTAATAGAAGAGATGAAATAACTGATGGTGAAATTTAGGGAATCAGGCTGATTAAGGTGATCATTATTGACTAGGGGATGTTTTTTATGCCTCACAAACCTTTTTCCCTTTCTGATCACTTTCACAACCTTCTTGTTGTCTGCCCTTGTCAGCTTGGCTTTTCACCAGCAAGAATTCTGTGCCATCTCCAAACATAAAGTCATCCTTAGGTCTTTTATTCCTTAGAACATTTAGATAACTACTCTCCCAAGAAAGAAACTTGGTCTTGTCCTCCACCAAATAAACTGAGAAATACCTGTAATGCAGGGCCCTAAGACAATGTTTCCTATTATCCAAGTGACTCTAATTTCTGTCTTCTATGGGCAAACAGAACAAATCCATTCTGTCTTTCCAGTCACAGTCTTTCAATTATTTGAAAAGAACTATCACCAATCAAGTATTCATTAAGCACCTACTATGTGCCAGGCACATAGTGCTAGTCCTGGAGGATACCTATCATAAGAATGAAATAGGCTCTACTTATAAGGAACTTACATTCATGGCAGTCTGTTCTTCTTCAGTCTAAGCAGCCCTGTTTGCTTCAGCTGATCTTTTTATATCCTGGTCTCTACCTCTCCTACAATTCTGGTCAGTATTCCCTGGATATATGCACTGTACTGTACTGACAAGAGCACTGGCTTTAGACCTGAAGATGGAAATGGTAGGGTCTGAGTGCAAATTCTGCCACTAACTACATGCATGACCTCAGAAAAGTCACTTGTCCTCTCTAGGTCTCAATTTTTTCCATCTGTAAAAAAAAAATGGGTGCTTGGACCAGATGACCTCTAAGGTCCCTATGAACTTTAAGTCTGTGAGCTTTTGCTTTTCAATGTGAGAGTCTAACTGGAGAGGGGACAGAACCTCATCTTCAAGTACTAGCCTTTCTCCCACCCACTCCCATTCTGCCCCATGCTAAGAGAGGCTGTACTGCTCAGTTGGCAAACAGATCGAAATTTGCTCATGAATGAAATTGTCATAAAAATCTAAAGGCTAAGCAAAATCAAGGAGGTTCAGAACTTCCTATCTTTCTATGTAGAGCACTTTATAAACTTGAAAGGACTATACACAGGTGAGATATTATTAGTATTACTACTAGTAGTGCCATTACCATTTAATTCTCATCTTTATGTTAAAGGGGGCTCAGGAGGAAACATTACTATCATTACTATGGAAAAATTGTCATCATCTTGTTCAAAGTTCAGATAGAAAAAGTCCTAGGACAAGCCTCTACTTTTATTTCATATTTAATGTTTTGAGACTATTTATTACTCCCCTCATGACTGTGTTTCTGACTCTCTCTTGAGACTTTACCCCCATTGCTCAGCTGTTTTCTTACACTGAGTCTCCTCTCCAACATGCCTGCCCCTTCCTCAGTTGCTTTTCTTTCAGGTTCTACAACTGGAGCATGGGCCCAGGCCCACAATGCTTCATTCCCTTACCAGCTATGCTTCTGACTCTCACAGGCTTTGCCACTATTCCCTTCCATGGCTATTTCTTCCCTTCCAATCATGTGCTGTCTTTCCCCATTAGAATATTAGCTCCCTGAAGGCAAAGATTGGTTTTCTTTGCTTGTATTTGTATCCTGAGAACTCTGCACAATGCTTGGCACAGAACTTAATAAATGTTTCTTGCCTTCCTGACTGCTGTTTTACACATGCCTGAAACAAGTGCTTTTGTCCCTGAATAAAGTATTAAGATATAGCTCATCTTATGTCATCATCACTAAAATCATCCTTGGCATAACTCCAGTAGCAACACATAAGAAGATGGAGATGACAAGTTTCTCATCATGTTCCCATATGAGTTTAGTGACCTCTATTAGGTCTTTCTATTTTGAAAGCTGTCATGTACCACATGTCAGACATTATATACATGGGATATGGTGCCGTCTATTAAAAACATTCTTAAATTTTTATAGATCGGTGTTACTTCTGGGTGCTTGTGGTCAAATGATCAGTTTACAATAATAGTCCAGTTCCAATACAGTTTATTGTTACAATTCTCCAGGATATTTTAGGTCTGTATTTGCAGTGTGTTAATTTGTCGTTTGTCAGTATAAGAAAGAGAATTTCTAATGTATATAATTTTAGCCTCCAGGCCATGTTTTGCCAAGTATTTTCTAGGTGCTAAAGTTTTACAGTGATGTGTTGCACAATTTCTACCATTTCCTTGCAAAATCTACATTAATCACTTAGCCCTTCTCACAATTTGTGGTGGTAATGACCTAACCCAGAACTGCTATCATAAGCTCCTATATTTACACAATTATTCATGCTCAATACTTTTTGATGCTTTCTCATTGACATATTATTGGTTCAGTTCATGTAGATGTCACCTATGGGGGAGGAAGGGGGGTTTGATTCCACTCCCAGATCTTAACTGTTTCATCTTGAATTACTGTTGCATCTTGAAGTAAAGTGCTTTTGGTTACATTTGACATCTTGTTATTATCCTTTACTATGGCTTGATGAAATCACATCTGCTAACTCCAAGGGTATTTTGATGAAGTTTTGACCTAATTATCTTGTGTTCTGTAATGTCGATCAATCAATCCTCTTCTTCCCTTTTTTGGCAAGAAAGTGTAACTTTTCTACAGCTACCTTTGGGTGATGGGTCCTGTATTTCATTAACATTGTACAGATTTTTGTTAGGGTACTTTTCAAATGTGTTATAGTCCATTTTATAATTCCAAAAGTTTATTTCAAAAGTGATATTGCTCATTTGCTAATTGTTTTAAATGCACTCTTCCCATTGAACTTTGAGTTCAGGATGCCAATAAGTCTCTTAATGTATAAACCATGGCTTTTTCAATGTTTCTTGGCTTGAGGATGCTAAGGTATTTATCTTTGTCCATTAGTTATATTCGATCTCCATATTCTAGCTTGAAGACTTAGCTTATACTACTAATAATACTAAGAATAAGCTTAATACTAATAATAATATTAATACAACTTAATACTAATGATAAGCTTAATACTAATCTTATACTAACAATGCTATTCTTATTGACTCTAAATGATATTTCCAGGTCTTTGGAGAAAGATTCCATGAGATTAAGGAGTTCTTCAATCCGTGTACATCAAGAGACTAATAAGATGTTTTATTTTGACTTTGTCTTTATTTGGAAGCCATTTAGTTCTATATAGGAGAGAGGGTATTAGATTTAAGGCTAAGTAGCACCAAATGGGCTTAAACTGTCTCCGTGAAAAAGTCCATTTTTTATTTGCTTTTTTAAAAATAAATCATTCTTGACATTTATTTCGTTGGTGCATTGGTTTAAATAGAGAATAGTTTTCCATGTGTAAATCAACTATTCAAGTGATTCTTGCGGCCACATGTATGTATTTGCAGGCCATTAATAAGCCATGGGTGGAAATTGGTCAAAGACATTAAAAATTATCAATAAAGACAGGTGTCATTAATTATTAACATTACCTGTAGCCTGCTGTCTGCTTTATCTTACATCCTATTTCTATTTGGGTAAACAAAATGACCTTTTTCTTGGAGATATTTTGAGGAAGGCCCCATAGACATAAGACAATCTATCCCCAGGGAATTTGTGAAATGGGAGTGTTCCTTGGCTACTGTGTGAGTGCATTCAAGGGAAGTATGCATGTTTATGTCAGAGTGGAAAATAGATATAATTCGTCTGCCAAACTACCCTCCCATCTGGAGTGTGCATCCCCTTGAAGACAAAGAAAAAATTGGGGGGGGGGGACAATTGTTGTTGTTTTCCTTTAGTTTTGTTTTTGTTTTGTGAGATTGTGGTGGCAGAAGTTGACCTCAAGTCTGATGAGATGTGCCTTCTGTTTCCTGCCAAAGATTTAAGCCTGGCTCCAAGCTGAGACCCTGGTAGAGGGGAGGTAGGGAAAGTTGGAAGGGAGGGAGTTGCTCTGCCATAGGTTGCTAGGAATGTATGAGAGCAGGATCTGACAGAGACAGGGCTCAATTAGATAATCAAACCAAGCAGCTCTATGAGGCCTGACATCCCTCAGTCCTGTAGGTCATGATCCATGGCACTTTTTGTAGACAAATGCTTCTATCTGTTTTCTGGGCTTGACCTTGAAGAAATCCTTTTATTTCTTAGGACCTGAATTTTCTTCCCTGTACAATGAAGGGTTGGACTACATGAGTTCTAAGGTTGCTTCTAGCTCTCAGGCAATGGACACTAAAGGAAGAAGACAAGTGTGGCTTAGGTTCTTTATTCCTGATCTTGTGCTGAAGGTGAATCTGTGCATCTCTCCTTTACTCACTCTGAGCTGGGCTTGGTAGATGCTGGTTGGTTCAGCCCCCTATCAGGCTGAAATGGCACAGTTCAGCTAAAATTTCTCTGGTGCCTTCAGCCGTTCTCAGAAATGTAACCCCATTGCTTGGACAAATCTAAGACAGTTTGTATATAGATGTGCCTGTTTGTCCTCTATACCTCTTATTCTCCCTACCCCTTCACCCCCGTTCAGTGTGATAGACTTTGCCTCTACATGCCTTCCTCAAGCTTCTAACCAGATCTAGCTAATTAGTTTCAATTTATTGGTTAATTTTCCAAAAGGAGATTAATGTGTTATTCAGCTCTGGCAGCTTCTATGTACACAGCTGTGGAGCTAAAACAGGTGTGTGTGTGTGTGTGTGTGTGTGTGTGTGTGTGTGTGAGAGAGAGAGAGAGAGAGAGAGAGAGAGAGAGAGAGAGAGAGACAGAGACAGAGACAGAGACAGAGACAGAGACAGAGACAGAGAAACAGACAGACAGAGACAGAGACAGACAGAGACTGAGGGAGAGAGACTGAGGGAGAGAGACAGAGAGGAAGAGACAAGGAAACAGACAGTATGGGGAGAGAGAGAGGGAGAGAGAGAGAGAGAGAGAGAGAGAGAGAGAGAGAGAGAGAGAGAGAGAGAGAGAGGCCCTCACACCTAGATTAGGGCCATAACCTACTGGTTGATCTCTCTGCCTCGCTACACGAATCCATCCTCCATTCAGCTGTCAAAGTGATCTTAAAGCTCAGAGAGAGAGACAGACAGAGACAGAGAAAGAGAGAGAGACAGAGAGAGAGACAGAGAAAGAGAGAGAGACAGAGAGAGAAAGAGAGAGAGACAGAGAGATCAACAGAGATTGAGAGACAGAGAGAGGCAGACAGAGACAGAGAGACACAGAGAGAAAGAGACAGAGGGAGACAGAGAGACAGAGACAAACAGAGACAGAGAGACAGAGACAAACAGAGACAGAGACAGAAATACAAAGACAAAGGCAGAGACAGGGAGAGACAGAGACAGACACAGAGAGACAGAGAAAGAAAGACAGAGACAGAGACAGGGAGAAGAAGACACAGAGAGACAGAAAGATAGACAGAGAGAAGAGACAGAGAGACAGAGAGGAGAGAGTGACAGAGAGGTAGAGAGAGAGAGACAGAGAGTGAAAGTGTTTGTGCATCTATGTATGTGTGTGATTTTGATCACATTTCTGGCAAACATATGTCCTAAATTCAAGTTCATTTTTCCACACCCACTCCAGCCCCCCAAAATACTGAGGCATCAGGTTTCTAGTTCTTGCTAACACGCAATTATGTTTCCTGTTGAAAGATAAAAATCAGAGAGGTTCACCATGGGGAAATTGTTAGCATGTGTGGGGGTTTTAGTGTTTTTATTTCAGCAGAATTGCTAATTATGGAGGCTAACATAACTCACATGTTAATGAAATAGACTTGAGACAGTAAATCACCACCAATGTGGGAGACAAGGAAAGATACAGATCTATAGCAAGTGCTAGGAGCCTCAAGCCTTTAATCTAACACATTAAAGCCTGGCCATGTCTTGAGGGGACACACAGCACCTCAAAGTCAATAAGGTTAGATTAAATAAAATTATATAAAATATAGAGGGAAGAAAGTAAATCCCACCATTCAAACAGATTGTTGGGTAAGGGGTTGTAATTTTTTCATTTGATCACTGGCACAATAGAAAGACAAAAAATACATGGCAAATACTTTTAGAGGTAACAATTTCATCCTTCCTTTCTTCCTTTCTATACTTCCAATATATACTCCCTGCCCTCATGAGAAATGCATGTCCGTCAAATGCCCTCTGATTTATCCTATCAAATTCTGAAGGTCCTTTACCAGAATGGGAAAATGAGGTCCCACACTGGGACCTCATCTTTGATCCATTGCATCTCTAGAATCCCTTAAATTAAGGTTTCTGGTGACATTCCCATAAACTGGCTTCCTATTAATAAGGAAGACCTGAAAAAATTTGATTGTGTGAGTATAATGGAATATTATTATGTAATAAGAAATCAGGACTATTAGGAATTAAGAGAAATATAGGAAGATTTGTATGAATTGATGATGAAGAATAAAATAGGTAGAACCAAAACACTCAAAACAATGACTACAATGTCAAACAAGAACACTGGAAAAAATCCCAAATCTGAGTAACTGAAAGTCTAGAGATGATCCAGGAGAAGGGAGGAGGGCCACTTTGAGATGATGTTAATATTGCTGTATGTATTATCTGATGTGGTCACTATATTATTTTCCCTTTATTTTATCTCCTTTATTTTCTTTGTAAAAGGAAGGAGTTTAATTGTGGAAAAGAGTTATTTCTAGAAATAACCATACCAAAGCATGAATAATTGCTAAAATAAAAGCAAAGATGAAAACATAAAAATAAAATTGAAATGTTCAATCAATTAACCAATGAACAATCATTTACCGAGCCTGTCGTGAACCAGGTACTATGCTAGGCAATGGAGATAGGAAGTCGAAAATGAAGTGATTCATTCTCTTGAGTGTATATTCTTGTGGGGGAAGAGAACACATACACACATAAGGATGCCCTGAAAACACATACAACATGTACAACAAGGTTAGTGAGGAGAGGCACTGGAAGTAGGGAGGGAAGGAGAAGTAGAGGAGTAGGGGGAGAAGAAAAGGCTTCATGTACAAGGCAGCAATTGAATTGAGCTAGGAAGGAAACAGATGGAAGAGGGAGTTTCAAGTAAGGAGAATAGTAAGAAGGCCGATTAGAAGGCATCACAGGTGAGACAATGATACTACAGTATTGTGTCTAGATGGGATGAGAATGTAACACTCCCTCTGGACTTAGTCCTTTCATGCTTGATGTCTTCTACATGATAGGGCCTGGGTCCTTGAGGTATTTTCAATCTGGAAAGCTCCAAAAATTGTTGTTGGGATACAAAAGTATAAGACAGGTAATATATATGGGCTGGATTTAGAGCAAAGACAACCCACCAAGATTGGGGGATGTGGGTCTCAGAGAGATCCCTCACTGTCACACACACACCCCACACCCCCCAAACAAAGAAGTAAAGGGTTTTTGGAATATCAGAAAGGGTATTACAATGATCCAGGTGAGCAGTTATGAGGGTCAGAACTCTAGTAGTAAGTGTCAGGACTGAAACTCAAACCAGGTCTTCCCATTTCAAATTTAGTATTTTTCACTCCATAGCTTTTTAGAAAAAATACATTATGGATGCGAGGGTCTTGAATGTGATCTGGGGGAGACCTGTATAAAGGAAAACTTCTTGAAGAAAGAGATTGTTAATATTTTGACTCTGTAACTCCAGCCTTTCCATAATTTATCACACTTAGTAGGTACTTAATATTTGCTTGTCGATGTTGGTCTCCAGCTTTGATAGAGAATTCTGTAGTCAAGTTTGACCCTTACCTCCTTCAGTTCCCTAAACCCTCAATGCATTTGGGAGTTACTATGCAGTTTTGTTAGGTACTATGTCTAGGAAGTTTAGACACATTCTTACGGGCCCTTTCGCTTCCCTGAGATTCAATGTTTCTTTTCATTCTATCTTCTTCACAAAAGTGTGCCATCTAAAATGCTTCGTAGGCCTTAAAGTTATTATCAATACTCCTGTATTATTATTTTCCAAAGTTAAGGGGAGCACATAGGCATGAGGGAAAGGGGAGTGAGAGGTCAATATGCTAGGTTGATATCTCCTCCCTAGAACTCCTGGTTGGTAACAGTTATGCTAATACCATGTGAAAGGAACAGGCTCTGGACCAGAGTGCTTAATACCTCAAGGAAAGGATGTGTCAATCCCACAATCTCTAGGAGCATGTGTATTTTCCAGGGTAATTTCAATATCAAAAGAACACCCCCCTTTCTCTTTTCTCACCACCATTCTCTCTTTGGTCAGATGCAAATACTCATTTCTCACACCCACCCCAGACCTCGTGGGATAAACCTTCTGTTCAGGCTCTCTTCATAGCATGGGTCCTCATAGCTTAGGAGCCTGTTGGCTGTGCACTGGTCCCTGGGTGAGGCTGCCCAAGAGGCCCAGCTGGGAAAGCTGCCTGGAGCGTGGGCAGGAAGGCATGCAAACAAATATCTGGTTTGAATTGTGAAGCCACAGCCCAAGTGGCCAACTTGTGTGGGTTTGACCAAATGTGTCAGGATGCTGGGCATTCCTTCCCATTCCCCCGCCCAGATGTACCCTCAGTCCCTGTAGGGAGGGAGCAAGGGATGGAAGGAAGAAGGGGAGAAGTAGCAAGGCAGAGCAAGAGAGGGCTACAAGGATCAGTGACAGAGTGACCCCGCTTTTCTAAGTAATGGCAAGCTAGAGGATGGAAGGGTCAGAGACAGGAAACTTGATCATTCTGAGTGCTTGTGCCTGAAAAACATTTGGGAGACTGGCAAGCAGGCACTTAGGGAGGGTCCTTCAGGACAGCAGGCAGAGCTGGACAGCTTTAAGTTGTTGGAAGTTCCTTCTCACAAAGACAGCCTGATGTGGCAGAAAGAGCAGAGGATTTGGAGTGAGGCAAGTAGACAATTTCTAAGCAACTGTCCAAATCTAAATCTTATGATTTCCTAATCCCCTTACCTGGGTTCTTATCCAAGTGTGACACCACCAAGTTTGACTTTAGACAAGCCAATACCCCTCCCTGGTCCTCAGTTTCCCCTTCTGTAAAACAAGTGGGTTGAACTAGATGGACTCTAAGGGACTTTAAGTCTTGAAAAACCTATGATAAAAATCATAGGCTGGAAGATGTGGAGGTATAGAGAATGGGAATTAAGGCCAGAGTACTCTCCTTGAACAACCTCTTCCTAACACACACACACACACACACACACACATACACACACACATCAGGGGATTTCCTACTGTTTGTCTGCAGCGGAAGACCAAGTCCAAGGGCAGTTCAGGTTTCCTCTAAGTGCCACATTTCAGTAGTGCTTGGAGGAACATTCCTGGGCCTGCCCCTGCCTCTACCCTTGTCCCTACCCCCCTCCTTAGAGGGTGAACCTTCCCAGAGTAACCGGAGCCTGAAACAACTTAAAGAATAAAATGCACACTGGGACTGAGATCTGTTCAAAGTTTACCTAGCTGAAAATAAAAATAGTCTGTGTCCCCAATGGGCCTCCAGGCTTTGAGACCCTGTTGAAGTCTTAGTTTAGCAGGTGAGATTTTCAGTAGGTAGAGACGTGTCCAAGATAGAACCTCTACAAACAGAAACATTCTGATGTTGAACCATAGGTTCCCAGAACTAGGAAGGACCTTTGAAATAATATTGCTCAACCTCGTGTGTGTGTGTGTGTGTGTGTGTGTGTGTTCTTGTATGCTTTGTGTTGTGGTGGAGTAGAGGGTAGGGTTCAGTGTAGGGGAAAGTATTAACCAGTTTTTATCCTTTTTTCCCCTTTGTAATTAGGAATCATTATCAAGCAAAACAAATTGACATGTTTGCCACAACCAAAAGTGGATGTCTCATTCCTCACCTTGTGTCCATCACTTCTCTGTCAGCAGGTGGGTATCATATTTCATCCTTAGTCATCTGGAATCCTGGCTGGTCATTGTATCTGTCAGAGTTTCTGAAGGTTTTCAAAGTCCTTTTCCTTTATTTTATCACCATTATGTAAAGTGTTCTCCTGCTTCTGTTCATTTCACTATATATCAGTTCACACAAATCTTCTCAGGCTTCTCTGAAAATGTACCAGTCATTATTCCATATGAAACTATTCTATTATATTCATATACTACAGTTTGTTCAGCTATTCTCCAATTGATGGACAGTCTCTTTATTTCTAGTTCTTTTTTTCTACAAAGTTTATTAAAGATTCACCATAATGGGTAGAGTCTTAAGAAACTTCAACATTTGTGACGCTTGTTTTCACAAGCGGGCCAGATTCAATCTGCTGAGCTAGATTGAATCTCAGCCTCTTGTTCTTTGCTACAACAAAAATAGCTGCTGTACATCTCCTTGAACCCATGTCTTTTCCCACTGTCTTTGGGGTACAGGCTTAGTGTGACACTATTAAGTCAATAGGTATGTACAGTTAAGTGACTTCTGAGTCACAGTTTCAAATCGCTTCCCAGTATGGCTGGACCAATTCATAACTCCACCAACAGCCTGTTAGTGTGTTCATCTTCTCGTAGGCCTTCCAACAATTACCATTTTCCTTTTCGGTCATCTTTCCTAATCTGATCTAACCCTCTCATTTTACTGAGAAGGAAATTGATGTTTAGAGAGAGGACATGGTTTTTCCAAGGCCACAGAGGCAATAAGTAGCAATTTTTATGATTTATAATTTTGTAATTATTATAAAAAATAGCAGAAACTGGGTCTAAACCCAGATGTTTTAAGTCTAAGTCCAGGGCTCTTTCTATTACATTATGTGGTCATAGTTTATAATAAGTAAACTGAGGCCCAGAAGGGGGTATCGGGAAAGCACTTTATGTCTGGGTCTGCTGTATTCTTTGCAAAGTTTCAAAATGGTGCAAAACCCTTGAGTAGTCAGCCTACACATACAATATTGCATGACAGCTGAGCTACCTTAATCAGTGGGAAGCTTTTCTTAACATCACTCCTCTAAAGAAACCTAAACTTTATCCATATGCAAATATTAAAATGTCACAAAATGTTCAAACTTCAGCAGACTGCAGAAATCACTAGTCTAACCTCCTTGTTTTACAGAGAAGGGAAATGAGGCCCAGAACAAATCAAACCATTTTGGTCAACCAATAGCCGTTAAAGTGTTTACTTTGCATGTGCCAAGTACTAAACTAAGAGCTGGGGCTACAAAGAAAAAGAAAAAAAATAATCCCTGCCCTCAAGGAGCTTATACTGCAAGGGAGGAAATGCAAACCCTCCTGTGACCAATTCCACAATTAGCTCTCTCAGGAACCAATTCAAGCTGACTCCAGCAAACCCAGGGAGACAATCCCTACATTAAAAGAGATACAAGATATCCTTAGAGGAGAAGGCACTAGTAGATGAGATTTGCCTTTCATCTCCACCCTTTCTTTGTCTTTTCCTGCCTCTGCTCCTTTGCTCATGTTGTGCAGTCTTCCTATCACATCTACTTATTCCAATCCAGTCTTTGGATACTCAGCTCAAATCATAACTCATAATAATAACTGATGTTTATACAATGCTTTATTTAGGTTATCCCATTTGATCCTCATAATGCCATTGTAAGGAGGCTACTGAAAGCAATCACCCATTTTACAGATGAGAAAACTAAGAATTCTCTTTTGGTCATGTAGGTATCAGAGGTAGCATTTAAGCGACAATTTCACTTTTCAAATTCATCTTGCTATCCATAGAGCACTTTAAGGTGATGAATCTCATGGGCTTTATAAGGTTTATAGTGCCATAATAATGCCAGATGTTATTATTATCCAAACCCATGATTTCATCAGGTCAGAGAACTCTGAACATGAAAATCAGCAGCTCATGGCATTAGTGTCACTCATGGCGTTCGTGAGCCTCCTACAGCACCCAGAGGTCAAGAAACTTGTTTAGAATGACGCAGCCCATATGTATCAGAGGTAGCAAGAGTCTTAAACAGGAAGTCTTGTACCTGCCAACCAGCTCTGAAGCAAGAGGTAGTAAAGTCACTCCTGGTTGCAAGGGCAGTACAGTAATCACCCCTGGGGAGGAAACTGAGGCCCCAAGGTACCATGAGGGGTGCTGGGAAGGATTCCTTTCCACTTCAGAGGAATCTAGTCATTTGGTAGCTTGATAGCTATGTCAGCTACTTATTTTTGGTATTCTGGGGCTAAGGTCAGTTGTTTCTTCACACTTGTCATTCAAGAAGCCTGATTACTGTGGTGTGGGGGTGGAGTGGTAACTTTTACAGCAAACATAGATATGAGGTCAGGAATAAAAGAGGGCTTGAACTCTCTCTCTCTCTCTCTCTCTCTCTCTCTCTCTCTCTGTGTGTGTGTGTGTGTGTGTATCTCTCTCTCTTTCTCTCTCTGTCACACACACATACACTCACAAACGCTCACATACACTCACACACAATATATATGGAAGGAAGGAAGGAATAAAGGAAGGGAAGGAGA
>CM053625.1:76390210-76412550 GCA_028646595.1 Phalanger gymnotis
AATCTCATTTTTACGGTAGTATTTTCTTCAGTGGTCTTTTGGACCTCCTTTTCCATTTGACTAATTCTGCCTTTCAAGGCATTCTTCTCCTCATTGGCTTTCTGGAGCTCTCTTGACATTTGAGTTAGTCTATTTTTTATGGTGTTGTTTTCTTCAGTATATTTTTCAGTATTTTTGGGGATCTCCTTTAGCCAGTCATTGACTTGTTTTTCATGGTTTTCTCTCATCCATCTCATTTCTCTTCCCAATTTTTCCTCTACTTCTCTAACTTGCTTTTCCAAATCCTTTTTGAGCTCTTCCATGGCCTGAGACCAGTTCATGTTTTTCTTGGAGGCTTTTGTTGTAGGCTCTTTGACTTTGTTGACTTCTCCTGGCTGTATGTTTTGGTCTTCTTTGTCACCAAAGACACATTCCAGAGTCTGAGACTGAATCTGGGTGTGTTTTTGCTGCCTGGCCATGTCCCCAGCCTATTTACTTGACCCTTGAGTTTTTCAGTGGGGTTTGACAGCTTGTAGACTAAAGAGTTCTATGTTCCATGCTTGGGGGGATGCGCCAGCTCTGCCTCACCAGCACTCCTCTTTCCCCAAGAACCCCCTACCAGGACTCGACTTAGATCTTGAGCAGGCTCTGCACTCCTGCTCTGGTCCACCACTTAATTCCTCCCACCAGGTGGGCCTGGGGCTAGAAGCAACTGCAGTTGTAGTTCTGAAGGTGCTCCACCTCCACTGCCCCCTGGGGCGGTGGCCTAACTGCAAACTCCCTGTCCCCAGCAGCTTTTCCCACTAACCTTCTCTGTTGTCTTTGGTGTTTGTGGGTTCAGAAGTCTGGTAACTGCTGCAGCTCACTGATTCAAGGCGCTAGGGCACGCTCCACCCAGCCGCTGGTCTGGTTGGTCTGAGCTGCCCATGCTGGGCTCTGCTCTGCCCCGCTCCACTCTGCTTTCAGCTCTGTGTAGGATAGACCTTACCCTGAGACCATCCAGGCTGTCCTGGGCTGTAGCCCTGCTTCCTTCTGCTATTTTGTGGGTTCCGGTATTCTGGAATTGATTCAGAGCCATTTCTTATAGGTTTTGGGGGGGACTTGGCGGGGAGCTCACACTAGTCCCTGCTTTCCAGCTGCCATCTTGGCTCCGCTCCTATGATTCCAGGCTTAATGTGTTTTACAGAAGGAATGTATTATCCCTGATTTGGAATGAGGACTTAGGTGTGAATCCTAATTTTAGTGTTTGTGTAACATGGGGCAAGTCATAACCCTATGCCTGCTTCCTCATTTGTAAAGTGTTTTGGGGGAAAGGAGGAGGTGGACCAAATGACCTCCAAATTTCCTTTCAGCTTTAAATCTATAATCCTTTAACTTTACGATCAGTAATTGTAGTAGGAAGGGTGCAACTGAGATGGAAGCATGCAGCAATAGGATGTGTCCAGTGGGACTTCAGGCAGGAGCTAGGCTGCTCCCTGCTGGGTGCTTACAACCATCAAGCATATCACTTGGGTAGTCCTCACCCATGTAGACAAGTCAGCTGCCCTGAGTCTCAAATTTTGACTTCCCCATAGGCCTAAACAAAGAGATTGCTTTGTAGAAATGAAATTGTATCTCCTGATCAACTTCCCTATCTCTATGGGGAAGTCCAGACTTGGTCGCTCATTGGTCAAGCCTGCCCATGAGGCAGGAGGAGATGGCTAACACATTGAGTGTGTCAGAAGTTAACCTGGGGTATGACACTGGGCTCAATGAGAGCTGAATTTCAGGCTGGCCTTTAGCCAGGAAGCTAGGTGCAGAGACAATAATCTCTCCAGAACCAGTGTTTTAAACTTGGATTCTCTGGCAGATAGGCAGCATCTAGGGATGCACATTATAATAAACTGTTCTGAGGGAAGCTTTGGACAATGCTCTAGAAACAGCCCTACTCTTTTGGTTTCTTTTTTGTCTTTCTACTACCCACTAATTCCCTGCCCTCCACCCTCAACCACCAATAGCAGCCCTGCCTTATAACAAATAAAGACAGTCAAGCAAAACAAATAAATGCATTGGCAACATTTGGAAATATACATCTCATTCTGTACCCATAATCCATCGCCTTTATGCCAACAGGTTCATTTCCTAAAGGGAACCTCTTTGCCAGTAGGCTTTGGCTTCCTAGGAGGAACCCTCCAGTTGATACCAGCCCCTGCTAAACTTAACGTTTTTCAGGAAGACTAGGCCCTCCTCATGGACACAGATTCTGGGAGGTAGGTAGTCATGGGCACTTGATCTCAAAAGGCAACTTAGCAAAGATGTTGTCTCTGAATGGTGATATAAATGCGTTATTATTGACGTAGTTATTATTGTTGTTGTTGTCATTGTTACTATTCTTTTCTCCCCTCTATCATCCCTTTCCCTTTTTCTAGGGAAAGTCTGCTTCCCTAGGGTGCCAGGGAGGGTCACCAAGGCATCATCCCTTTGAAACAAAACAAAAACTAGGAAGCCACTGAGGAAATTGTTGCACTGCAGACCCCATCTCCATCTTGTTCAGAAAGAGCAAGTGAATTACAGGCTTTTCAAATTGGTGAAAAAATCCCTTCATCAACAATTAATTCCAATACTATATAAACTGGAAAAATAGGCAAAGAAGGAGTCCTACCAAATTCCTTTTATGACCCAAATATGGTGCTGATACCTAAGTCAGGGAGAGCAAAAACAGAGAAATGAAACTATAGACCAATTCCCCTAAAGAATATTGATTAAAAAATTAAAATAAAATACTAGCAAACATTTTACAGCAATATGTCAAATTATGACCAGGTGAGATTTATGCCAGGAATTCCGGACTGGTTCAATAATAAGAAAACTGTCATCATGATTGACCATATCAACAACAAAAACAACAAAAATGATTTGATTATCTCAATCGATGCAGAAAAAGCTTTTGACAAAATATAATCCTTGTTCTTATTAAAAACAGTGGAAAGGAACAAACGGAGATTTCTTTAAAATGAGCAGTATCTATCTAAAATCATGAGCAAGCATAATTTTTAATGGGGATAAGCTAGAAACCTTCCCAATAAGATCAGGGTAAAGCAAGAATGTCCATTATCACCACTTTTTTTTTTTCAATATTATGCTAGAAATGCAGGCTATAGTAATTAGAAAAGAAAAATAAATTAAAGGAATTAGAATAGACAATGGGAAAGCAAAACTATCATTCTTTAGATGGCATATAGATATACTATATATAGATATATATAGATAATAGATGACATGATGATATACTAAGATAATCCTAGAGAATCAACTAAAAAACTAGCTAAAATAATTAATGTCAGCAAAGTTGCTGGATATAAAATAAACCCATATAAATCATTAGCATTTTTATTTATCACCAACAAAGTCCAACATCAAGAGATAGAAAAAGAAATTCCATTTAAAATTGTAAAGAATATACAATCTTTGGGAGTCTACCTGCCAAGTCAAATCTCAGAACTGCATTACAGAGTTACAAAAAAATCATCACATAAATAAAGACAGATCTAAAAAACTGTAGAAATATCAATTGCTCATGGGTAGGCCAAGTTAATTTACTTAATCAGTGCCACTCCAAGCAAACTATTTTATACAGATAGAAAAATAATAACAAAATTCATCTGGAAGAACAAAAGGTTAAAAATATCAAGGGAAACAATAAAAAACAATTAGTATAGGATGGTAGCCTAGCAGTACCCAGGTCTCAAACTGGATTACAAAATGGTAACTATCAAAACAATCTGGTACTGGTTAAGAAATAGAGTGGTAGATTAGTAGAATAGATTAGGTACACAATATACCATAGTAAATGAATGTAGTAATCTAGTGTTTGATGAACACAAAGATCCAAGCTTTTGGAATAAGAAACCACTATTTGACAAAAATTGCTGGGAAGACTGGAAAGCGGTTTGGCAAAAACTAAGCATAAATCAGTATCTCATGCTATATACCAAGATAAGGTCAAAATGGGTACGTGATTTAGACATAAAGGGTGACATCATAAGCAAGTGAGGGGAATGTGGAATATCTTACCTGTATGACCAAACAAGAGACAGAGAACATTACAGGATGTAAAATGGATAATTTGGATTACATTCAATTAAAAAAGTTTCTGCATAAGCAAATCCCATGCAGCCAAATTTAGAAAGAAAAAAGTAAACTGGTGGGGTGGATTTTATAGTAAGCTTCTATGATAAGGCCTCATTCCTCAAATATATTTAAAACTGAGTCAAATCTATAAGAATACAAATCATTCTCCAATTGATAAATATTCAAAGGATATGAATAAGCAGTTTTCAGAAGAAGAAATCAGAGCTATCATATGAAAAAATGCTCTAAATCGCTATTGATAAGAGAAATACAAATTGAAACAACTCTAAGATACCCTCTATCAGCTTGGCTAACATGACAGAAAAGGGAAATGACAATTTTTGGAGATGTGGAAAAATTGAGACACTAATGCACTGCACTGTTAGTGGAATTATCAACTGATCCAACCCTTCTGAAAAGCAATTTGGAACTTGTGTTGGTAAACAAAAGGGTTCTTAGCATTCAGTTCAACCAAGTGCCCTTGAAGAGTTTGGCCTTTGTTTCCTTGATTAGATTGAGAGTCCTTGGTGACCTCCTTGCCTCAGGGGAGGGCCTAGTTTACACATGAATTTGAGTGAAGTTTGGGACATCAGAGGCTTTTAGACCACATGGGTTTAAGTTGCCTCTTTGTGAGGATTTTAGGTCACGTGGGTGAGCTGCATATGTGACTCACCCTTGACCCTGCAAACGATATAAAATCAGGGGATGGCTTTCTCTTTTTTTGGAGCTCTTACCCATAGCCATGGTGACGAGCGTGACTCTGGGCCAGCCCTTGTTATGAGCTTCCTGGCTGAACCTAGGTGTTGGTAGCTATGAATGATATTTGGTCTGTCTGTCAATATTTGTAATTTGTTTGTGTTTGTTCCAAAGTTCAGGGTGCTGGCTTTTTCCCCTGAACTAAGTGAATGGTATTTGTATGCTGAATTAAACTAAGCTTGTTAACCCCTTAACGTTGATTTCCTTAGTAAAGCAGATCAAAAGAACATGGGCTTTTGCAGCGCACTGGTAGCATGCTTGTTGTTGGGCTTGTGTTGGTCTTTCACCCCCACAACAGCTGCTAGCCAGATTGTTGAAACAGAACTATGTCCCAAAGGCTATAAATGTATGCATACCCTTTGACCCAGCAATACCACTAATAGGTCTGTATTCCACAGAGATAAAAAATATAGAAAAGAAAAGCAAAAGGACTTATATGTACCAAAATATTTATAGCAAAGAATTAGCAATTGAGGAGACACCCAGCAATCTGGGAACAACTGAACAAGTTATGGTATATGATTGTGATGGAATACTATTAAAACATATAAGAATATAGAAATAAATATAAGAAATAATGAGAAGGATGGTTTTAGAAATACCTGGGATGACTTGGGTGAACTGATGCAAGGTGAAGTGAGTAGAATCAGGAGAATATTGCACACAATAATAGCAACATTGTGTGATAATCAACAATTTAGCGACTCTCAGCAATATCCAAGGCAATTCCAAAGATCCGATGATAAAAAGTGCTGTCTACCTCCAGAGAAAGAACTGATGGAGTCTGAATGCAGATAGAAGCATACTTGTCTTCCTTCCTTCCCTCCCCCCTCCCTCCTCCTTCCTTCTTTCTTTCTTTCTTTCTTTCTTTCTTTCTTTCTTTCTTTCTTTCTTTCTTTCTTTCTTTCATGCTTTCTCTCTCTCCCTTTCTTTCTTTCTTTCTTTCTTTTTTCTTTCTTTCTTTCTTTCTTTCTTTCTTTCTTTCTTTCTTTCTTTCTTTCTTTCCTTTTCTACAACATGTACAATAGGGATTTTTTGCATGGCTGCACATGTATAGTCTATATTAAATTACTTGCCTTCTTAAGGAGGGGGAAGAGAAGGGTGGGGAGAATTTGGAACCCAATTTTTTTAAATGAATCTTAAAAATTGTTCTTACATGTAATTGAAAAAAATAAAATACATTTTTAAATAAGAAAAATCAATTCAATGAGAACTTATTAAACATCTACATTGCAAGCTCTGTGCTAGTTACTAAGGATACAAATCAAAGGATAAGAAAAACGTTCCTGACTTCAAAGGGCTTACATTCTATTGGGGAGAAGGGGAAAGGGGTTTAATCTAAAGGGATATATGCAATATTAAAGCAATTTTAAAAAGGCTTTAAAAAAAAAAGAAATCCCTTACTTGAAAGCACCTGGGAAATTTTGTTAATAAATAATTTGTTCCTTGATCTAATTCTTGAAAATATTTTTTGAGTAATTTATTGCATAGAAATATTCTAATCTTGAACTACCAGGGAGGTGATAACTCACACAAGGTTATATGTGAACCTCAGAGCCAGTGTTCCTTCCACTGTTTCACCCTGCCTGTAGTCTTTTTTTTTACACTATTTGATATTATTTTGTCATGCCTAGTTTCATTTCTTGAGATCGCGTTTAAGTTAATTTATAATTTTATTTTTCTGTTGATTTCTCCCTGGAATCTTATACCATAATTTGTTATGTTAAGCTTCCCCCCACACTCTGCTTGCTTATTTCCCTTGCTATTTCCTATAATTGATAATTGAGGTTCTTTGGCTTTTCTCTTTCCTTTCTATTTTTTGGTATTTATTAATTAATTTACCATTTGGAAGTCTTTTAATTCTTTAATCAGGTTAGAGATTTAAGACCTCTTTTTGTGACCTCGCTATCTTTTCCTTCCATCTTGCACCCATACTTTTATTTTTGGAGTGGGGAGGTCAGGGCAATTGGGGTTAAGTGACTTGCCCAAGGTCATACAGCTAGTAAGCGTGTCAAGTGTCTGAGGCCATATTTGAACTCAGGTCGTCTTGACTCCAGGGCTGGTGCTCTACTCACTGTGCCACCTAGCTGCCCCTGCACACACACACTTTTAATTTTAATTTTAAATCTGCGTCTTCACCAACTGTTTTTTGGTATAATATCCTATCAGTTAACCAGATATTTCCAAAGATCTAGACATTTTGAAGGAATGGAGGTGGGGGGCATATCAGAGCAAATGAGACAGTTCAATTATTAGCCATATCAGCTTCCTTTGGGATACATCAACTTCTGGCCTCTTAAGAAATGTGATTCTCAGAAGTACCAGGCAAAATTTACTTTCAATTAGAGAAATCAACTTAATCTTCCCTCATTGTGACCCTTTACTACTTTAATGGAGCTCCCAATCAAACCTCACTTAATTCTGTTGTCTTGGAATGATGTGGCATTGTAATAAATTGGTAATTTTCCTGATGTAATTTTGCTAGTGTTCCAAAATAACCCAAATGCTTTGTCAATTTTTACTGTCTAGACACACAATAGCCAAAGAGTGTGCCTACCTCCAGGAGAGTCAAAGAATATGAAAGTGGGTTGATTCAGCAGTAGAAAGCTGCCCTGATTTATTTCGAGGGGACCCGAGGGTGAGTCTTAGCGTATCAAGGCATTGGCAAGCTTGCATGAAGCCAATCGAATATGCATGTATTTGTGCTTTGGTGTCCTACAATGGAAAATCAAGGCATAATTGATGAATAATCTTAGGGTGAATTCAGTCCACCTCCTTGGGGCTCTGCTGTAAGATGAAACAGCTGGAAGAGAGGCTATCTGAGGCTCATTCTAGCTCTGGCATACCATAGTTTGACTATCCATCTCCCCACAATATACATTTCCCCTAGATCAGCTAGGGTGTTCTTTGTATCACCTCCTCCATATGTATGTATGTGTGCACGTATGTTCCTATACACAGTCTTAGTGCACTTTTAAACTTTAAAATGTGCTAAGACATTGGGATATATACATGAGTAATTTATATATATATATATTTTAATATATGCACACATATATAAATAAATAAGCACACAGTATACATATATGTATAAATTTGTGATGCATGGTATACATATGTGTATACATAATACATATGTATATGGTATATGTGTATATATGGTGTCCTATAATATGTATATTATATGATATTATACATAAATACGTGTAATGTATATTAAAACTTGAAACTACACTAACACTTTGGGGACAAAATGTATGTGTATATGTATGTGTGTTGTTTTAACAACATCAGTTGAATTCAATAATAATTTACAAAATGCTTTTTATGTGCGAGGCACTATACCAGGCAGTATGGATTCAAAGACCAAAACAACGACGTTGCCTTTAACTTACATTTTAAAATATTCTTGTTCTTACGCTCTTTCGATTTTTGTATCACCTTCATTTCTAAATATATCCCTCTCTTAACCAGCAAGATCTTCTCTGGAAGAAAGACTTTATAAAGAAATAAAACTAAAAAAATAAGCAATTCAGTTAGCTAACATGTCACTTTGATTTCTAGTCTATGCAGTATTTTATATGCATAGTCCTCAAACTCTGCAAAGAAGGGAAATTCATTTGGTCAACTCTTCTCTGAGTCCATGCTTAGTCATTGCAACTATATAGCATCTGGGGCCTTTCTTTATTTCGGTGACATTCTTGGTGTTTACCTTGTGCCAGTCATCGTCTACATGATTTTCATTTGGCTTGCTTTTCTTTGCAATGCTTAATATGTCTTTCCATGCTCCTCTGAATTTGTCATATTCATCTGTTATTACTGTTCAGTAATAGTCCATTGCATTCACGTCCCTGGTTTGTTTGTTGTTGTTTGTCCTTTGTTCTCAGAGAAGACCAACAGCATCAGAAGTTGATGTCTTGACTTTCGAGTAGATTGGATTTAAGTGAGGCAGGCCTGTGCAAAGTCACCTGCCTCACTCTTTCCTCCAGAGCCATCTGAGTCCAGTGGCAAGATATAGATCAAGACCACTGTAGATGCCTTCCCCAGTTTGTTCAGTCTTTTCCCAATGATGGCTATCTACTTTGGAGCTCACATTTGCAGGAATTCTTAACGTTTTTGTGTCATAGACCCTTTAGGCAATCTGATAAAGTTTATTGACCCATTCCCAGAATAACTTTTTTAATGAATAAGGTAAAACAAAGAATATTAGAAAACAAACCAATAGTACTAAAATATGGCTATCGACATATTAAATTTATTTAAAGGTCCTATACTCCTGTTAATTGGAGAAAAATTACATATATGTATATACACATATACATATATGTGTAAGTACAATGCAAATACAAAGGAGGCTGAAGGATTCACAGAGCAGTAACAACTGAGAAAGTTGGGAAGGCTTCTTATAGGAGGTGATACTTGAGCTGAGCCTAAAAGAGAACTAAGAATTCAGAGAAGTGTAGAGCACTTGT
The DNA here is from genome assembly GCA_028646595.1 of Phalanger gymnotis. NCBI lineage: Eukaryota > Metazoa > Chordata > Mammalia > Diprotodontia > Phalangeridae > Phalanger > Phalanger gymnotis. Next base: position 76,399,528 of record CM053625.1, read on the forward strand.
GAGAGGCAGCATCTATGCAAAGGTAGAGGACCAAGTAGGAGAAACAGCAAGAAGACCAGTTTGACTGGAACATAGAATGTAAGACAGGGAGGAAGGGGAAATTAATTGGAAAAAAAATAGATGGGAGACAGATTAGGAAGGGCTTTAAATAACAAGGAAAGAAACTTGTATTTTTTGTAGAGGTAATAGGGAGCCACAACATATGGTTATGAAACCATAACATACTAATAAATGCTGCCCCCACTCAACTTTACCCTTCATTAAAGGACTTTCTTATTAAAGAAAACACTGAATTAAGCAAAATAATCTATGATAGCTATCAAAGTTGACAGGGCATGGAATTTTCTGCTATTTTAAAGGACAGAACTGAGTCAGCATGCATGTCACTGCGTAAAGAGGGTTCTAGGTAGTTCTTCTATTTATGAGATATAATTTAGAAGAGAGAAAACTTTAATATGTTGTCATGCACAAGGGGCATAGTGAATATACATTTTCAACACATGATCCTAGAAATCATGGGGAACCACTCAGTGGCATCTATTGAGTAGGAGTATTGAGTCAACATGGTCAGAACTTCACTATAGTCAAATAACTTTGGAAGTTATACAGAGGATATATTCCACTAGGAAGAGACATAAAGGGGAGATCAATTAGGAGAGTGTTCTAATAGTACAGATGAGAAGTGACATGGGCATGAACTAAGATGATGTCTTTGTGAGAGGAGAGAAGATGTGTAGACAGATGTGGTAGAGATATAAGTTACAATATTTAGCAAGTGATATATGGAGTGTGTGTAATTGAGAATAACAAGAACATTGCAAACCCAGGTGACAAGAAAGATGGTGTTGCCTTCATCAGAAACGGAGAGGTTTGTAAGAGCAGTTAAGTTTTGGGGAAAAGATAATGAGTTCTGTTATGGACATGTTGAATTTGAGATGTCTAAAGGACAATCAGTTAACGATGTCCAAGAGGTATTTGGTGATATGTGAATAGAGTTCTAGAGAGAGCTTAGGGCTAGATCTGGGAGTTATCTTCATAGGAATGATAATTAAACCCAGAGAAATGATGAGATCATCAAATGAGAGTATAAAGAGGAAAAAGAGTAGAGGGCTCAAGACAGAGCCTCAGGATACACCCAGAGTTAGGAGGGGACTGTCATAAAAGAAGATTCTGCAAAAAGGACCAAAAAAGAGAAGTCAGAGTAGGTGGATGGAGAAGCACCATGAAAACTCAGAAAGGAGGTAATGGCTAGATAAAGAAGGTCCTCAAGAGTATCAAATACTGCAGGGAGGCCAAGAAGGAAAAAGATTAAGCAAAGACTGTTTATATTTGGTCACTAAGAGTTTATTAGTCACTTTTGAAAGTATATTTTCAGCTGAGATTGAAAGAGAGTGAAAGGAGAGAAAGTAAAAGCAATGAATGCAGAATTAATTTTCATCAACTGAGAAAAGTAGGAGGGACAAAGAACAAGAAACCACGGGAATAGTATATACTCCAAGAATTTCTAATAGTATCTTTATTCTCATATTCATTCATATTACAATCCACATGTAACTTCTCAGCTGTTATTCTTATCTGTTATTAAATTTTCCACACCACTGGGGGCTCACCCAGTGCCCTATGGGCTTCACTTTAGGGTGCTCGATACAACCTGGGTTTGATGCCTATGGGCTATTTGTCCAATTCTTTGCAGTTTGATATGACCAGCCTCCCTCCCTCCCTTTTCTAGACATGCATCTCTCCGATAATATTCTTTACTTAACTTCTTGTTTGCAACTTGTTGTTGGTAATATATTTCAGTTTTTTTTAATACCCACCATGTCTCTCTTCATCATACTATGTATTATCTTGCAATTTGATGTTTCGGGAATGGTGGTATTCCTTTCCAGCCTATGCTTCAAATTTCCTCTACTATTCCCAGCACCATATACCTTTTCTTCTTCCTTCTTCAGCTCCTCTTTTCAGTTTCTTTTTATCTGGTGTTAGAATATAAGCTTCTTTAGGGTAGGTATCATCTTTCTACTTTTGTTTTTATTCCCTGTGCTTAGCTAAATAAGTGCTTGTTGACTGACTTGACTGATTTTTCAAAGATTTGTAGCCATTTATTATCACTGGAAGAGTATTGCTATTAAAAACTTGTTTTTGTTTGAGAGAGAAGTTTGTGGTTTTTGGAATGCTTACAAAATTTTCCAAACACAGTCTGGCCCTCTTTCTTCCTATCATTTCATTCTGGGTCTAGTTAATTTTCTCTTTTTAATATTTATCCAATATAGAGGGTATGCCAAAAATCTTAATGCATTTGAAAGATATTTAGACTTTAATGGCTTGAAATTACACTAAGACTTTTGGGACAACCTATATCTCTACTGATGTAGAAGCTTATGATGCTGTCCATCTAACTGTATAGCATAGTCTGGGCAATAAGCATTCTTTCTCCTGTTGTTTTTCCCTGGGTGGACAGTTGGGCCAACTCTTGAGTTGAATCTCTGCTTGACAATATCAATTTGTCTAGACAATATCACATTTGTAAAAGGGTCATTTGAGATTAGAATCCTGGTTCTATCTCTTACTAGAATTGTGACCACTTTAATCTCTAAGATGGGGGCAATGATACCTACAGTATTGTGAATATATGTAAAGCTCTTCAAAATTCTTATTTCTTTGTATCATTGCCAGTTATCATCATTATAATGACACTAATACAACCTGATGGACATAGTTCTTCATAAAACCCTTTAACATACATTATTTCGTTCGATCTTTTACATTTTTCTTTGATAGTCTGAGCTTAACAGTCATCAACAAAAACAACTATTTTGATATGCAAAAAATAACATTTAATCCTCATAAAACCCATTGTATTGGCTAAACAGGTAGCAAAACAGAAAACAAGTTCTTGTTTTACAGATGCAGAAACTGAGGGTCAAAGAATCAAGTTTTGCCTGGTTTCACTAAGAATAAGTTGGACAGTCAGGATTCAATACTAGGTCTCCTGATTTGAAGCATTTGTAAAATTGCCTCCCATTCCACTGATTCACTACTGGCACTAGGTTGAAGAGAACAGGCCCTAAAAGTGAGAAATATTTAATTTCTTGAGAGATTCTTTTCACTTTTATGTTCATTTATTTTTTGGTTTGGCATAGAATGAGTGAATTTGTTTACTGTGTTTTTTCATTACCAAGTGTTTACCCAAGCAGGGGGTTTCAGTGGTATATTATCAGGATTCTTCATGCTGATGATATATGATAGCAGCCTACAGTTAAAGCAACAACTCAGTTTGAGGCTATAATGAAATGACACATTAACCAGAACAAGGTACTCAAGATGGTGCCATATTTGGATTAGGTTCTGCTAAAGATAAATGGGTCAACAAGGAAATTCACTAATATTCATTGGGAAAAAAATAAAGTGGTTAATGCCAAGATGCTGCACCAGAAATCTGGCACCTTACTAACACATCATTTATCTCTTTGTCAAAGGAACTCTGCAATAGAAATAGCATTGGAGAAATTTCACTTCATCAGCAAAATGGATATCCCATTCCTAGGTATCTACTCTTTTTGAGAACAGGGAAATGGATGCTGATAGACAGTGAAAATAAAGAATATATCACTTAGCAAAATCATACTGTGATCAAGAACCAAGTCTTAGAAATACTTTATGGCTTTGGAAAGAGGGATTTTCAGAACGAGACTCCTCAGGGACATATTTAAGAAACAGACGCTATGAAAGCGAGATTTTTATGACTCAAACATACAGACTAGAGCTCCAGCTCTAAAGGACACCATTTTGACTTTGAGCTCAAAAAGGTTCTAAGCATTCCCTTAGCCCTTGACAACTAGTTCCAATGCTCTGACCATTGTTTGACTGACCAGTCACTTCAATTGGAGAAAATTACTGTTGAACCAGCTACAAATAGAGATGCCTACTAGAGAGCTATCTATGCATGCAGTACCACTACAATTGTGTGAAAAGTCCATACTATTTTTGTAAGTGAGTGTTAGGAGTGGAGAAATTGAATAATAGACTATGATAGAGTAAACTCTGAACTTGCGGCAACAGAGAAGGATGACGGATGATATAGTTTCATCTGTCCTGTGAGCAAATTTTCTAAAGCTAGGATCAAATAAATAGCTTCTATGCCAAGTACATCTAGAGCTCTCCTTAGTCCATGTAATTCAACAAGCACTTATTAAATACTTCCTGCATGAGAGGCAGCCCACCAGGCCCTGGGGACACAAAGACAGAAAATGAACAACAGCTTCTACCTTCAATGAGTGTATGTAGTATTGGGGGATACAGCATGCAAGCAGCTAAATAAGTAAAGATAATCAGAGGAAGAGAACACTCAAAACTACCAAGAAGAGGAAAGTCTCTTGGTTTCCCCTTAAAAGGGAATTAGAAATTCTCAGAGATAGCAATGAGGCAGGAAAGCATTTAAGAGGGAAGCAGAAGTGAGAGATGCAGTAACAGCAAGTAATCCAGTTTGACTAGAACAGACGGTGCAAGGGAGAATAATACTTAATTAATCTGGAAAAATAGGGTGGAGTCAGATTGTGAAGAGCTTCACACACCCAGGAGATCATTTTTTTTATCCCAGAGGTAATAGGGAGACATAGAAAGTTTTTGACTAGGAGAGTTATATACCTAGTCCTATGCTCTAGGAATATTAGCACTATTTTGGCAGCTCTGTGCAGTGAGGATGGATTGGAGAGGAGATACTGGAAGATACATGAAAAATTATTGGAAGTTGTAAGATATATGAAAAATTGATGAGTGGGTAGGCTCTGGGGCTTCACAACACCAGTAGGGACAGCAGAGTGATGGTTACTGACGCTGGTTATTGGATTGAATGGGGAGGAAACTTCTTTGACAAAATGTCCTTTTGAAGCCAAGAATCCGAATTGACCTCCCTCCTATGGAGGAGTTGAATCGGGTGTGGAGATACACTGGCCTAAGGTCAGAGGAACAGCATCTCTGTTCCACGGTCAATGATTTCTGTCCTCTCTTTTCTCAGTGTCTCCTTTGGTTATCTGGAGAAGCATACTTGGAGTCTTGTGAAAGATGCCCCAGGCAGATTAACCATGGCTTGGGCAAACTTGGACAGAGGCCAAGTTTGAATGTCTACACTGGGCTCCAACACCCTTTCTTTAGCATTACTTTCTCTTTAATTGTTTCCCCCCACATTATCGTTCTTGGGCTACCTAGGTCAGTGGCTCTCTTTCTAATGCTTTACCCACATTTAAGCTCCTTTCTCTGCTCGGCCCTACCTCAAGATACAAAATATTATCTAGAATTCATCTGATAACCTAATTGCTGTGTGTGTGTACTAATGGGAGAAGATTAGAAGATTAGGCCCAGGTAATACAAATGTGTTTTTCCCTAAAATTTTCTTAAGATAATGTCCTTACTTTTTGTATGCAACCTAATAGTGATTTAGACTTCTAGGAAAAGTGATGGTAGGGTCAATGGGAAAGCATTTCGGGGGAGGAGAAGAGATGAAACCCTCTCTGAATTGCATAAACATTAGTCTACATCCTCCAGGTATGAGGTCAGCCTTGAGCTGAAGTCTTCATCAAAGCATCTGTCCAATTCCAGAGAGAAACTGCTCCTGATCCTGGTCAGATAACCCTTTGGAGGTCAAGGCCTCTCACGCATGGCTGTCTAGGCTTTAGCTGAGTCCTTAGCAGTAGAATAAGCTGCCGAGACAGTCCCTAGCATGGGTGCTTGACAAATCGAAGAAGTAGCCACATGGATCATTGATTTTTCTGAGCCCAAACGGCTGTGGTTGCCAATCTTCCTATTACTGTAATTGCTGGCTAAATGAACTATAATTGTATTAAGAGGTAACTTTGAAATATGCATGCACTCTCTTCTAGTTCTCAGAATTTGCAAGGAGAAGGGATTGATTCATCATGCTTGGAAGAGCAGTTATGTGACTGTCCCTCTGGAACCTACCCTACTTTCTGGGGGAAAACCAAACTGAGCTCCCTAAATCAGGTAATCAAGGAGAGAGGTATGGAGATATAACTGTGAGCTTCCACTGGGCATGATTGCTGGGCCTCAGATTCCACAATCAGTAACAATTGACATCACCAGTGAAACCCTGAGTCCCTTACTCCAAGTCACAGGGAAGTAACTTACTAAAGAAAAGAGAATAAAAGGAGATTATAATTTGTGCTGGAAAAAATATGATACTATCTCAATAGATGAGTCTAGATAAGACCTGATGAGAAAGCAATCTCTGTGCTCTCTGCATTTGCTCATTTGTTCCCATGGTCAATTGGGCTAAATGGCTATGAAGTATTGTCTCTCAGGCTATCTTTGGATACAGAACAGCTCTCTGAAGAATGTTTTTTTTCTAATATTCACTAATACGACACTGACTCTCTGATGTCCTAATCAAATGAGCATCATGGTATGGGAGATAGAGAGCTGGTTCTGGAGCACAGAGACATGAATCAGAATCCTGTTTTGTACCCTTACTAATTATATTATGATGAGAAAGTAGCATCACTTCTTGTTTAAAATCGTATTAATATCTTGTGTTTTTATATACCTCCTTTTCCAAATATATCCCTTCATCTTCCCCTCCTCAGAGCCCTATCCACTGTAACAAAGAAGAAAAAGAGGAAAAAACAGAACAAAACACTTCAGCACAACTAGTCAACTTATCAGCTGAGTCTGACAATGTATGTCGTGTTTTGCAATCAGCCTCTGCAAAGTGGTGGGAAAGGTGTATTTTCTCATCTCTTTTTCAAAACCATACATGTTGGTCATTTTCATGACACAACATTCAACATTATCTTCTTTTACCCTCCCTTTCCATTTACTTATTGTAGTTGTGAGAGGAATGATAGATAGATAGATAGATAGATAGATAGATAGATAGATAGATAGATAGATAGATAGATTATAAGTATAGATAGGGATATGGAAATGGATATAGATATAGATATGGATATGAATATATTGTTTTCCTGGAAATAACTAACTCATTTTGAATCAGTTCATCTCACCCCTTGCTGCTGTTTCCTTATATTCTTAGTATTCTTTATTTATTATGACTCAGCAAGATTCACATACCAGTCTATTTAGCCATTCCCTAATCAGTGCACATCTACTTTGTTTTCAATTTACTACTACTACTGCTACTACTACTACTACTACTACTGCTGCTGCTGCTGCTGCTGCTGCTGCTGCTGCTGCTGCTGCTGCTGCTGCTGCTGCTGCTGCTACTGCTGCTGCTGCTGCTACTGCTGCTGCTGCTGCTCCTCCTCCTCCTACTACTATGGCTGCTGCTGCTACTACTACTACTAGTACTACTATATACTGCTACAAATATTGTGGTGTATTTAGGATATTTCCTTTTGTCTCTGACTAATGGGGCCTCTGGGTCAAAGTATACAGATATTTGGTGATTTTTCAGAAAAATTTAAAAACTTTTCCCCAATGGTTAGACCAATTCATAGCTTCAGGAATTAGTGTTCCTGTCTCCCCTCCAATATTGACTATTCCCCTTTTTTCACCTTTCATCTTTGCTAATTTGATGGATATGAGGGGAAACCTCAAAGTTATTTCCATTTGGATGTATATAAACACATACATATATGTGTAGAGGTGGTATTGTGCACATATATGTATATGTGTATGAGCATACATATGTGTGTGTATGTACGTGTGCCTATATGTGTGTATATGTATATTTAGCCTGTACAATATTGACTATTTTCTTTTGTCATCTTTGCCAGCTTGCTGGGCAAAAGCTAAAACCTCAGAGTTCTTTTTATTTCTAGTTTTCTTATTATTAGTAATTCAGGCCATTCTTTTTATGGTTCTTGGTAGTTTATAATTCTTCTTGCTAAAATTGTTTATTCATACTCTTTAGCTACTAATTCATTATGGAATGGCTCTTGGTCCTATATATTTGTATTATTTCTTTATGAACAAATATGCTCAAATCTACCCAAACTACAGAAAACTTTCTCTCCATTTAGATCCCTTTCCTCCCTGTTATGAATTGGGACCAATTTCTTATGCCTTTGAATTAGTATCCTCTCTCTCAATTTCATACCATACATTGGACACAATTTGTAGTTAATGGCCATGTCCTTTAATAGTAGGTTCAAAGAAGGTAGGCATAATAAGAAACACTGAAAAGGAAATAGATTTCCAATTATACAGGGTGTTCCTGAAGTCTGGACACAGGCAAAAATGCATATTTTCAAGAAGTAAAATGAATGAAATTTTCAACAACATTTTCTTCAATTGGAACATTAACAAGTAACATCTTCAATATGATTTCCAAGATTCACATGAACTGGATGCAATAACTCCATATTGCCATCAGTTTTGGCAACATTCACTCTTTATACATTCAATCGAGTGTGTTGCATCTGTGATTTTCGTTGAGTGCACCTTCTCCTTTAGCATACCCCAGAAAAAGAAGTCAAGGGGGCTAAGGTCTGTTAATATTCCAAATATTTCAAAATATGCACTTTTTCATATGTGTCCAGAGTTTAGGACACCCTGTAGATTTTGATGACTAGAGCTTGGGGAAGAGAGAGGTATTTGAATATCTTTCCCCTTTTTTCTCAATGGTTAAAGGGCACATGGGAAGTGAAATAGTAAGATCCATAAAAGACAACAAGATTTTCCCTGGCAGTCCTCCAACAAAGAGGCAGGAAGTCAAAGGGTAGTAGACTAGACTCTGGGGGGGTTCTCATCAATTGCATATAGGCTTTTTCAGCTTGATCTAGACCATGCTCCTCTGATCCTAATCTTGTTCCATTATATCTGGTTAGGCCCACATCTATTTTCTCTATTGCTTAACAATAGCTAGGAATAGCAATGGGTCAATTCTAGTCCTGGACTGGGGTAAGACCCTATTTCAGTGCTGATTTATAGAGGCAGACAGGAGGGGAAAAAACACACAAAAAAACCAAAATAAACCCTGGAGTTTAATGCGGTATCTACTGAAGAGCAGAGTTCCTGGAATGCTAGAAGAGTAAGTGGTTCTATGTTCCAGTCTGCCCATGGGACTATAACCAGAAGAATCAAGGATGTTTCTTCAGAGCCCTTTCATAAGTTAACTACCTTTGCACAGTTCTCATTTCACGGGTAGATGGGAGGTCTATTATTATATGCTAAACTTTAGCCCTTTTTTCCCATTATGTTTAAGAGTCTATGAAACTGATAGGAAGGGAGACTGCCTCCAACCTAAAAGTGGCTTTCTGCCTTGGTAAGGGTTGAATATAGGAATAGAATAGAATATATATGCAGTTTATGTTACATGTGTTAAATACTTCAATTCTTACTATGCATTTCCAAATCTAATTAAAGAATGATTTTAATCAATTGACCTTGAAAGAATGAGGATAAACAAAATAATATTAAAAAAGCTATGTCCCAGCAGATGGGGCTGAGCTAGAGATTGAATGAGTTTTACTCTTAGAGAAGAATCACAGACATAACAGGTGACTGAACAACTGGGTGATTAACAATATTGACATTTCTTTCCCCTGGGGTCCTGACTGCTTAAAGGATCAAGAGTACTTCCCTAGTTATATTTTTTTGGGAAATTATATATAGTTTTGCATGCAATATATCATTTAGGCTGCTGAGTGTCATGGTGAACGGATTGTTGGAAAGGAGTCAGAAGGAGATAAATTCAAATTCTGATTCAATTACTTTCTAACTGTGCAACCCTTCCAAATCACTTTACTTCAGTTTTCTGGTCTGTAAAATGGGAATAGTAATAGAACTCACTTGAAAGGATTAGTAAATATCTGTGAAGATTAAGTGGGACATTATATGTAAGACATTTTTGGAAATTTTAAAGCATTCTGTGAATGTTAGCTATTGTCATTAGCTATTGTTCGATCCTAAAATTGACCTTGTAAGATAACTATCATAGATATTGTTACCTCCATTTCAAAGAGGACACTGCATCTTAGAGCAATTAAATGACTTGCAAAGGGTTTGGACTCAATCTGAAGCCCCTTCCATTTCTAAATCTGTGGTATCTTATGATAAACACGCTGGAGGATCATGAAATACCATTACATTACTTTGAGTTTCCAATGACTTACCCCTTTCCCAATAGAACCCTTCCCTTGTAACAAGTAATTATGTTAGAAAAAACTAAGCAACACAGTGGCCAATTCTGAAGACTTGCCTAAGTCCACACTTATATTTCAAAACCTATTCGCCAAGAAGAGACAGTCATACTTCACCATCAGTCCTCAGATGTCATTAATACTTAGTGCATTGATTAGAGTTCTGAAAGCTTTCATTTTTTCCTATATATTGTTGTGACTATGATGCAAATTGCTCTTCTAAATCTGATCATTTCATATAAATCTGAGGGAAACCTCTTATGTTCTCTTGAACCCCTAGCACAACCTTGGAATCAGACAGTAAGCATGAATAAACAAACATTATTGACTGAGTATGTTGACTTTTGTTATTGATGCATCACTGAGTACTGATTTAGGAGCCACGAACCCTTGGGTTGTAAATAAATTTCACCAGCATCTGGGGCTTCGGAAGAGTTCTCATTACCTCCCAATGACTTCTTTTTTCCATCGATTTAATTGGAATATCCATATGTTAGAATACAAATATATATGTATACACATACATATCACACACATAAATACCACACATACGTTTATATATTTCCCTGCTCCCCTCTTTTCTTCATCTTCCCCCTCTTTCCTTCTCCTTTCTTCTTAGCTCTCTCTTTATGTCTATGCATATTTACATGTATCTATACATATATATGTGTGCACATATACATGTATACATACACACATTTGCATGCATTAATGCATATCATATATCATAACCTCCAGCCTTTCACACTGGGAACTATGGACATACTTATTGAAAGGTAAAACATCTAATTCATCCAAATGAAAACTTCTTGTCTTGTTCCATGCTGGGGGTGTGCATATCACAGGGATATTATTAATTTACTTTCAAAGAGCTTGCTTTGACTCACTTAGCAGGGGGCCATTGGTTGCTGGGATGACATGGAAGGTATGTGTTTTATTTCTCCAAAACACAACATGCCAGTTTATCCTTATGAATGGTATACCCCCTGAAACTCTCACAGTTATGCAGGATAGAATCAAAGAAAGTCAATCAGAAATGACCTGCTCTGTTTTGGTAATGAAACAAACCTTTGGAGAATATATAAATTAATAGAAAAGTATATTATATACATATATATGTGTGTATATATGTATACACATATATACACACATATATATATATGTATATATATGTACATAAATACATATATACACAAAAGAATTTAGCTGATTTTTAAATAGAAGGAACATTTTGCTTGTTGGTGTGTCTATTTCCAGAAATATTCTATTTTATGGAGATAATTCAAAAGCAGCTCATAGGTCACTACAGAATTGATAAAAGCAGATATCCTGAATTGACCCTCTTCTAGAAGGCTTGATTTCCTTGCAGTCTATTTACTAAGTGGTAGTTTTTCAAATTGTATTCCATAGAGAGAAGCAGTGTGGTAGGGTCCATAGTCAGGAAGACATGGTTTCAAATCCCAACTCAAGCACTTACTAGTTGAGTGATCATGGGAAAATCACTTAACCTCTGAACCTCAGGCAACTTCCCAAGATAGCTCTACTTCCTCAAAAAAGAATGTCTATATTGTTAAAGGTTATTCCCATTCCAATGAAATAGCAAATCCCTGTCATGTTGATATTACATAGAAGTTAAGAGTTCAAAATAGCATTATATATCTAAGCTTAGGGAAGACCTGCTTCCCTGATCTCTCTATTGGTATGTAGCATCACGTATTCAAATAAATAATAAGGCAACTGAATGAGGGGGCAGGGAAAAGGAGAGACACAAGGAGACAGAGACAAAGAGAGAAAGACAAAGACAGAGATGGAGATGTTTATATGTATATACACATTTCTATACACTTTGTCCCAGTTGTCATATGGACATGGTGTTAGGTGATCTTAATTCAAATGCAGCATCTGATATGCAACTATAACTAGAAGTCTTTTGTTCTCTTTCAGCTTTACTTTTCCTTATCTATAAAATGAAGACAATCATAATTCATATCATACAGGATTGTGAGTGCTGAATGAAACTATATATATAATACACACACACACACACACACACATATATATATATATAAAATTAGGCAAATTTCAAAGTACTGTACACATATTAGTATATATGCCTCCAAAGTCACTAAATTACATACTCTTTGACCCAATGATACTACTCCTGGGCCTATACAAAGACAAATGTATTTTATATACATATATATTGTCTTTTTTAGTTGTAGCTAAGAACTAGAAACTAAAAGGGTGCCCAACAACTGGGGAATATATGAACAAATTTTGGCACGTGAATATAATGGACTATTACTGTATTCTAGCACTTAGAACATGGCCTGGTACATAATAGGCCCTTAATAAATGTTGCCTAATTGACTGGTTGATTGTACTGTAAGAAATGATGAAAGGGACAGTTTCAGAGAAACTTGGGAATATTTGTATGAACCAATTCTTAGTGAAGTTAGCAGAACATTGCAAATTAAAATAATTTGGAAAGACTTAAGGACTCCGACTAATCCAATGACCAAATTGAACTCAAAATGATGGAGCTGTTACCCACCTCTCAAGGTACAGAGTGAGACATCCATTTTTGGATATGAAAAAAATGTGTGTATTTGGTTTTTTTTTAATAATAATTTTTTTAATTAATATCTTTAGTTTTCAGCATTAATTTTCACATGCGTTTGAATTACAGATTTTTCGCCCCATTTCCACACCCCCCCAACTCCAAGATGGCGTACACTCTGGTTGCCCCGTTCCCCAGTCTGCCCTCCTCTCTGTCCCCCCATTCCCCTTCCATCCCCTCCTCCCCCACTTTCTTGTAGGGCAAGATAAATCTCTATGCCCCATTGCCTGTGCGTCTTATTTTCTAGGTACATGAAAAAAAAAACTTTTTTACTTCTGAACATCT
>CM053625.1:76413050-76446664 GCA_028646595.1 Phalanger gymnotis
CACCAACATAAGGGTTTTTCAAAGATGGGGGGGCTCCTTAATGGCTACCTAGAATCTCGTCTGGTCGAATCACATGACACTTCCAGTGAGTGAGCCCCAAGCAAAATGCTAACCTCAGAGTATATACACACTTCTTCAGGGTCAGAGGGCATCACAGTCATACAACTCAAACCCATGTGACATAGGCTTTCCCATAACTTAAGCAGATGATCAAAGAATCCTGATTAAATCAAAGACTCTTGTTTGAAACAAAGGCGAGACTCAAAGACACTTGATTGCCTTAGTGCTGAGAAGCACTCCAAAAAAAGACAACAAAAATTCCCACTTTACTTGCCATTACACAGAGTATAAAGCTATCATCAGAGATTGAAATTCAGATCTTGTGATTCAAAACCTAGGATGTTTTTCAGTTCTCCAGTCTGCCTCCAGAGGAGAAAGAGTGAATTTCCTTTATTTTTAGATTTGAGAACAAATAATTAACATTGTAGAGAGAAACACCTTTTTGACTCAATTAAAAAAAATAACACCACCAGTAAAATAACATACTTCTTAACCTTTAGAGTCATCTAGAAATAGAATGGGCTTGCCTAGCAAATATACAATCATTTGAATTTATCAAGAAGAATTTGAATGAGCAATTGGCAGAGATGTTATAGAGAGGGTTTTATTTCTGGTATGCAGTCCTTACATTTTGGGGATCTTAAAGCCAGGTAAGTGGCACAGAGGATAGAGCACTGGGCCTGGAGTCAAGAAGATGTGAGTTCAAGTCTGGCCTCAGAAATTGTCTAACTGTGTTACCCTGGGCAAGCCCTTAACCCTATTTGCCTCAATTATAAAATGAATTATTGCAAGGGTTAAATGAGATAAGATCTGTAAAGTGCCTGGCACATGGTAGGCAATTGATAAATACTTGTTCTCCCCTATCTTTCCTAGTATTTTGTGAAGATCCTGGTCCTTGAAGAGTGCAAGAAAAGGCAGTAGAACTTTTTTTTTCCAAGAAGATTGTACTTATACCATTCTATCCTGTGCCATATCAAAATGCTGATGCAATTGGACTGGGGAGAGGATCATCCTCTCCTCTGAGGCAAAGATCAGAAGCCAAGCAAGGACAAACATAAAGGCAGTTTAGTACCAGGGGTTGAGAATAGTAGGAAAAACAGCTGCTGTGGACAGGATTCTACTATAGGGGTGCAGATAGAAAAGAACTGGATCAACGGAGTTGATTACACACAGCCTATCTCTCCTAAATGTCAATCTTTATTGATTCTATGTCTTCCTGCTGCTCTGTCCTATGCTGATGTGCTAACACAATTCCTAGCTGGGCTTAATATGTCCTGTATTAACTAGGCTATACAAGGAAAGATGTAGCCTTGGAAACCCCATGCAACCCTTTAATCTGTATCACCTTGCATCAACTCAGGACAGCTGGCAGAGATTGTCAGCCAAGCCCCTCAGAATAATTGAGCTGTAAGCCTTAGACTTCCAAAGGACATATTAAACTTTCTTGTCTTACCATGAGATTGAGAAAACAAATGTTGAGAAAGGCTAAATGATTGGAAAAGCAGAAAAGATGTGGAGGGAGCATTTTATAGGTTCCCTAGATAAAAGAAGGAATTAGATCACAAGTTTTAGAGATCTTCATTCATTCATTCATTCAACAAACATTGATTATACTGTGTCCAGAGACTGCATAAGACATTGGGGAATTTATAAAGTGTTAATAAGACAAAATCCCTGCCTTCAAGAATTTTAGTTCTGTTGAATGTAAAAAATATGTTTAACAAGAACATGTATGTAGAGCCTATATCAGATTTCAGGCCCTCTTGGGGAGGGGGAAGGAGAGGGAGAAGGAGAAAATTTAAAACTTGTAGAAATGAATGTTGAAAATTAAAAGTAAATAAAGTTGTAAAAAAGATATTATTGCAACCTCTCCCCCCAAAAGAATTTTACTTTAGTTAGAGGATAAGGTATACATAGATAGCTGCAATATATAGATATAGACATAGATATTCCATGTATATTAGAGAATTCTGAAACAAAATACTAGGTGAGGTCCAATGTGGAAAATCATGAAAATCTCTGAGGAGAAAGCCTCATAAAGTAAACAGAGAAAGGATATAGTAGTGATGGAGGACTTCAATTACAAGGACATCTAATGGATGCAAGGGGGAAATAATCTGGAAGTCTTAGTGGATTACAAATTCAATGAGTCAATAAAGTGACAGAATAGCAAAAAATGCTAATGTGAACTTATTATGAACAACACAGTAATTAGAATTAGAGAAAGTATTGTTATCACTAGTATCTTTCCCGGTTAAATTACATCTAAGGCTTTATGCTTAGTTCAACAGCACCATTATAGACATGACAGTGACCAGCTGTGTACTGTCCAAAAGAGGATGACCAATATGGTAAGAGGACTCAAAACCATGCCAAATGAAGATTGGTTGAAGGAAATGGAGATGTTGATCCTTGAGTGCAGAACACATGATAACTGTCCTCAAGTAGTTTATTAGCTGTCATGGAAAAGGAATGGGATTTGCTGTTTGGCTCCCACTGAGCAGAGTCAGAAGCAGTGGATAAGAGATACAGATGTGCACACTTCTGTAAAACAAAATCAAACAAAGCTTCCTGACATACAGAACTATCCAAAATCAACGTCCTCAATTACATGCAAAGAATGTTTTATTTATGCTTTTGTTTCATTAGTTCCTAACACAATATTTTACACAGGGTAGTATGTTTTGTTTTGTTTTGTTTTGTTTCGGTTTTTCAATTGCCTTGAAAGTCAGTGAGTTCCTCATGCTTAGAGATCTGCAAGAAGATGTCGAAAGACCATTTGTTGGGGATGATCTAGGACTCCTTAACCTTTTTTGCAATATGGAACACTTGGCAGTCTGGTAAAAGTCATGGAACTCATTTTAGAAAAATGCTATTAAATGCTTAAAATAAAACATACAAGATTACAAAAGAAAACAATAAATAAAGTGAAATATAGTTTTTCTATCTTCTATATTATTATTATCTATATTGTCTATATTAAAAAAAAGTTCACCAAACCCAGATTTAGAACCCCTGTAGAGAGAGTTCCTACTAAGGTCAGAGATGGACTAGATGGTCTTTCCAGCTATGTGATTCTGGGATAAGTACAACTCTTTCCTTCTGAAATTTCAGTGAGCTTCTAATTGCTAACCATTCATCCTGCTTGCTTTAATGTTTTTTAAACGTAGCTCATC
This sequence comes from Phalanger gymnotis, assembly GCA_028646595.1. Classification (NCBI taxonomy): domain Eukaryota; kingdom Metazoa; phylum Chordata; class Mammalia; order Diprotodontia; family Phalangeridae; genus Phalanger; species Phalanger gymnotis. The sequence goes on from CM053625.1 coordinate 76,416,287, forward strand.
ATAATATTTTCTATCTCCTTTTAAAGCAGCCCTCTTCACCACCCTCCCCACCTTTCACACACTTTCCCCTCCCCAAGCATAAACACCATTACATTTGTGTTAGGATTTGGGGAGGATTAAGGAGAAGGTATTTTGAGCTCTTATGGAAAAAAAATCATCTCCAAGTTGCAAGATTAGATCTTAGGCAGCTGCCACATTTGTGGAGTACCAAGCCCTTTCCCTTTGAAATCAGGTCTATGTGGATACATCCTTGACACAGAGAGAAAATACTTAGGGTGTTTTCTTCAATCGGGAAATCATTTTGTTGTTTTCCTCTTTTCCTCCTAAATCATTTTCCTTCCCCTTGGCACTCACTCAGGCCTGCTGTGCTGTGAACACTCCCTCTTGTCAGGAGAGTTAGGCGGTGGCTTGAAAGCAGCTGCACTCTGTTTGGAAATGAGTTTTGGGCACAGTTTGGGTTTTGCTGTGGGTTTTTAATGAAGCATGGTTTACTTCCTGGCACCTGAAATGTAGAGAGGAGTCAAGGTAGGAGTGGAAATGTTGGGGATTGGGAGGGAAAGGGCACATCCATAATAGCAAAATAAAAACAAACACATAAAAACCTCAGGATTAGGGGTCACTTGTGCTTTGAGTATTTCAGATAACAAGGAAATTTCCCAATCACTAGAATCAGGACCATCCTCAACAATGTACATTAGTATTGTCCCTCTTAGTGTCTTGTCTTCTTACTAGACAGTAAATTCCATGAAGGTAGGTACCTGGCCTGCATTGTCAGCACTTATTATAGACAGTATATACAGTAGGTACTTAATAAATGTTTGCTATAACTTTTTGCTTATTGGCTTACAGTTCTCTTTTCACTTCCATTATTGAAGGCCCTTGGGATGACTTTGTTTAGTTGGATATCTTGCCAAAACTTTCTTTAAACTGGTAAACTTATTTCACCTTCCTAGCATGAGCCAGGCCCAGAATGAAACCTGGACTCCAAGTAAGTGATATTTATCAATGCAGATGTTCTCTACTTATTTGCTTGTAACTCAATTTTGTGCATTCCTATTATATCTTGGCCTTCACATTTTGTTATGAATTTATGATATTATTATTTTAGTAGAGTCAGTATGCGGTAGTGCATAGAGAGCCAGCCCTGGAGTCAGGAAGACCTGGTTCAAGTCTTGCTTCTGATACATAGTAGCTATGGAACTATGAGGCAGTTACTTAATGATTCAATGCATTCAAGCAATTGTCCAAGGTTATAAAACACAGACTAGATACCAATTTGAATTGGTGGAGGGAGTTTCTGCCCTAGAGAATTCTTACACAGAAGAAATCACAGGGCAAACTCAAAAAAATAAATGAATGAATGAATGAATTTTTTTTAATTCCTTGAACTTTCTGTTTTCTTTTAAATTTGGGCCCCATCTCCCACCATTTGTAAAATAAAGGAATTGAGCAAGATGGTTTCCCAGTATTCCTATCTGTTTCCTCTCCTGCTTCAGACCCAATGGTTCTACATTTTTAATTCTTAAATTCTTAAATGTGATTTCCTTATGTTTTAGGAACCTTTTCTCCCCAAGGTCTGGGGGAGGGGAGAGGGGAATTTTGAGCCAGATAAAATAATCCTTCCATTTGCCTTTCATTTCCATTATGCAATTAACTATAAAAAGCTTAGCTTTCTAAAGGGAAGGATTAATGCCAACTAAACTGACCCAACAAGCAAAGATGTAAAACCTTTCATTATCTATCAATGCCCACTCACCTAAATGACCTCCATATTGGTGATCATGGGTAAAAAAAATGTGATATCAGAGCTGGAAAGGACTTCTAAGGTCATGTAATCCAAATTTCTCATCTCAAAGATGAGGAAAATGAGTCTTAGATAAAGTGATTTTCCAAAAGTCATGCAGGTACCCAGTAGTAGAAGTGGGATTTGAATTCACATCCTCTCAAGCCCAAATCTAGCCCTCTTGTATCTCTCTCATGCAAATTCTACATAACCAGGAAGATCAGTGACCTAAACCCTCAGAAAAGCTTCCATATTTAGAAATGAAGGGAGCTTGCTCTGTGTATCTATGCTGAAATGGGCAAGAAAAAGAGGGAGTTCTAGGAAGAAGGTAATAAGTAGTGAGCCTCTCCACTCAAAAGGTAGCCTTCTCCAGCCACTCATGTAAGAAGCTTTGATTCTACCTTGGTCTAATTCCCTAGTCTCTGACCCATAAAAAACCAGATCAGAGCATTTCAAATTGTAAGAGATCTTAGAAAACAAGTTGCCTATTTGTGCAAATAAGGAAATCTAGGCACAAAACTCTTAAGTTAGCTTAGAACTTAGTAAAGTAGGTGCTTCATGATGCTCAAGGTTATACATCTGGGAGGAATCTCAGATATTCTCTAGGTGCAATCAGTAATAAAAAATCAGTTTCCTGAATTATAAGCACAAAATATTTACATTTGTCTAGTGGGGTGGGGGAAAGGCAGAACAAACATGTATTAAGCACCTACTATATATGAGGTACTACAGTAAGTGCTTTACAATTATTACTCCATCCAATCATCACGACAATACTGTGTGATAGGTGTTATTATGATCTCCATTTTACAGTAGATAAATCTGAGGTAGACACAGTTTAAGTCACTTATCTAGGATCATACAAGGTCTGAGGTTAGATTTGAACTCAGATCTTCCTGATTCCAGGCTGAGTGCTCTGTCTCCTAGTTTCTATTACAAGAGGATGACCTTTATCAGGGCCCAGTTTGGTCATCCAAGGAACATGAGGTAAGTAGTATTGTGCAAGTACCTCCAGAATTAGGCCAAACCATCTGATTTCTGTCAACCAGACATCTCAGACTCAATTAGTCCAAAACAGAATGAATGATTTTTATCCCCCAAACCCTCACTGCTTCCGAACTTTCCAATTTCTATTGAGAGCATCATAATCATTCCAATCGAGTTCATGATCCTGCCTTTCCTTTCCCCTCATTCTCCCTCCCTTCTTATTTTAGCCCGATAGAATCCCTATCCTGATGGCTTCAGTTATGGAGTGATCTCTCCTAGAAATTATTTTGTATCTAAGATATATGACTGACACAAATACACAGAAATATAGATAGTAAATATATGATAAATAGATATAGACTGCATTTAATTTTCTATGTACATGTTGTTTCCTCCCAATAAAACGTAAGCTTATTTGGGTCAGATACTATTTCATTATTATCAGCATATACCAAGAGCCCAGAATAGTACCTGGCACATAGTAGGGTGCTTAATAAATGCTTGTCAAACATGGCTGAATGAATGACCCTGCTTCCTTTTTTCAAAAAATGAAGCAGGATTTCAGAATGACTATACAGAGAGAGATGACAGAGATTGTTGAATGCCTAACATGGTTGGTTGGAGTTCAGTACATGTTTGCTTGGGTAGACACTCCTGGTAATCTTCCCTTTTCTGTTCCAACAAAGTTCTCTTCTGATGCCTCCCTGTGGCACAGAGGCAAGACCGGCTTCTTGAAGGCTATTCCTTCAAGAGCTCTGTCAGGTTCTACTATTCTGAAAAGGCTTTGAATATGGTCTTGACCTAGACTGAATCCACTTTCTGACCACCAGCCAGCTAGGACAGGCTTATTGTCTATAGCCCTAGCACTTAGTAAATTCTGTGGCCATGGGAAACAAATGAAAGAAAAAAATCAAAGTGCAAAATGGACCTCCATCCTTGAGATCCCCTGCTGTTTCTTTAAAGATGTAGGCTGACTGGCAGAAAGGGACAGAAGGCATTAAGAGTCTTGCAATTTTCAGATAATCCATAAACTAACTTTTACTAGTTGCCTGTACTATTTACTAATTTTATGCACAAAGTGCATATGCTCAGGCTCAGACGTTTGCCCGCCTACCTGATCTTTGCCATAATCTTCTATGCCTTGGATCATGATTGCAGGCCTTCTGAATCCTTCCCTCCTTCCTGAATCATCATGATGATATTTCTTTTCCCTGGCATGATCTGAGCTAGCTTTCAATCATGATACATCACAGCTACATTTAAAGATTTAAGGAAAACTGAAGGTTATATTGGTTAAAACTGTGGATAGAGAGAGTATTTATAACTAGAGACAGAATAGAAGATATTATAATCTATAGTTTTAATTGTACAATTTTTAAAATGTTTACACTAACAAAATCAAGGAAAAAATTATGAAGGAAAAATACAAATGAGGGAGGGAGGAGGAACCCTGCATTAAAATCTCTAATATAAGTTGGTATGTAAAATCTACAGAGAATTAAAACAAATCTATAAAATTAAGAACGATTTCTCAATAAACTGTGAACAGTTTTTTTTGGGGGGAGAATCACAGATCTGAACCTGGAAGGAATAGTCATCTATTCCAACTTCTTCTACTTTTTTTTAAACAGATGAGAAGACTTAACCTGTCCCCTCAAAGTTATGTGACTTCCCCACATGGCTAAGCCAGAAGTTGAAGCAACTCCTCTGACTGTAACATATTCAATGTTTTCCACTGGTTTTGTCTCAGAAGAGGAAACACAGACTATTAATAAGCATCTGAAAAAACATTCAGAATCACTAATAATATGAGAAATACACTTTTAAATGAATTCAAAGTATTATCTTACACCAATATAATCAGCAAGTATGTTTAGATATGGAAAAATCAGTGTGTGAGCTGATGTTTGAGGCATACTCACAGTGACTGTAGAACCTTGCATTGGTTTGACCATTCTGGGGTGAAAAAAAATCAGAATTATGTAAGAAAAGTTACGAAATTATTCCTACCCTTTCAGTAAATCATCTGCTTCTGTGTTTATACCACCAAAGAGATCAGTGACAGTAAGAAAGAAATGATACATATTTACAAAGAATCACTGCGGCATTATTTTTAAAAGCAATAAACTGGAAACAAACTATATGCCCAATAAAGGGGGAATGGTTAAAGAAACTGTTTGCTACTCAAATAGTGGAATATCATTGTGCTATAAAGAAAGACAAAAATCAAGAATTTGGGGTGAAATAGTAGACTTGGATGAAGTGACACAGAGAGAAATAGGGCCAAAAGAATGATACTCTCAAAAATCATAACATCAAGGAAGATGATACTAATAGGCACCAAAACTCATCAAATGCAAAGGGTGATGCTGATGCCAAGTTATTAAAGCCATGTTTTTGTCAGACTGTACTCCCTGCTTGGAATTCTCAGCCTCAGCCCCTCTGCCTGTTAGAACCCCTAGCTGCCTTCAAAGCTTGGGTCAAGTTTCACCCATACCGGATATTCTCCTACTATTCCCCTCCTGAAATCACTTTGGGTTCAGAGGCAGGAAGATCTGAATTTAAGTTCTACCTCAGACACTTACTGGCTATATGTTGAACCTTGGGAAGTTGCTTAGCTTCTGCCTTAGTTTCCTCTTCTGTAAAGTGGAGGTAACTATAGAACCCACCTCCCAGGTTTCTGATGAAGATCAAGTGGGATAATATCTATAAAGCTCTTAGAATAGTGCCTGGCACACAACAGGCATTTAATAAATATTTGTTCTCTTTCTCCTTCCATTGATTTTGTATTTATTTATATATTTATTCCCATTAGATTGTAAGCTTCTTGAGGACAAGGATTGTCATTCTTTTTATTAATTGTATCCCTAGCACTTAGCACAGTGCCTGACACATTGTAGTCAAAATAATAGTTGGATTTGGATACATATTGTTTACCCCAAATATAATATAAGCTCTTAGAAGGTGAGAATGTTCTGCTTTTGTCTTTGTATCTCCTTTGTCAGAACCTGGCAGGTAGTAGATACTTTGACGATGCTTGTTACCAGCACAATGCCCAGTACATAGTGGGCATTTACCAAATATTGACTGATTGTCCAATAAAATTGAAGTTGAAAACATAGGCCTCCAATTATGTTAATAAAAGGTAAAAGGTAAAAGCAGAAAGTGAAAAAGGATTATAGATTTAAAGCTGGGAGACAGCTTAGGAAGTCAACTAATCCAACTTCCCACATTTTTGAGTCGAGTAAACTGAAGCCAAGAAAGATTAAGTAAATTTTCCAGATGAAGATATTTAGTCCTAATGGTAGGATTTGAACTGAGATCCTCTAAACCAAATTAAGTTTTTTTTTCTTGCTGCACTGCTATAAACTACCATTCACAATCACTCTTTCAGCATAGCTATGTTGTGCAGTGTATAGAACAATAGACCTAGAGTTAGGGAGAACTGAGTTCAAATCTAGCCTCAGATTCTTATTAGTTGTGTGACCCTGGGAAAGCTACTTAACCTCTTCATTTGTGAAATGAGGAAAGTTGTAGTTCCTTGTTGTGAGAATCAAATGAGATGATATTTGTAAATGACTTAGCATAGTGCCTGGCACATAGTAGGCATTTACTAAATACTCGTTAACTCCTCCCCTCTTTTAAGCACTCCTTGCAAAGTTTCAGGTCCTTTGATGTATGTTTACTTTGCTCCCTCCACTCTAAATTAAAAGTATCTATAATGGGAAAGAAAAGAATAATCATCATGATTGACCTATGTGAAAATTCACTGTACGCTTTCAGCCAATAAGGAGATTTGCTGCTTTCTGGTAGGTTTCGGTACTCATTCCCCACTTCTACACATCCTTCCTGATCCCTAGTCCTTGAGAACTGTAGTAGTCAGTGGTCAATTTTCAATCATATACACAAGGATATAATTTGTGCAGGTAAAGATAAGTAATATCTAACCTAAACAATTAATTCAACCAGATACATATTTGATCCAACTCCTCCAGTTCACAAAGACAACTCAGTACTTTATAGGCTATATGATGCACAGTTAGGGATTCTCACACCAGACAGAGGTATCCTCAATCACCACTCAGTATTTAAGTATCCTTCGATAGTTTTCTTAGGAAAGGCAGCTGTGGAGTATGAATATCCAGTGACATATAAAAAGCAGGAAGAAGGGAGGTGGCCAAAAACCTCCAGGCCCTTTCTGCCCAATACACCCATAAATCTCACTGGGGTAGGTGTCAGCTAACCGAGAGCCTACTAGTCCAGTCACCAGTCCCATCTACGGTGTGTCCCTTCAAAATAATCCCATGCTCCCTGTGGAAGCTCTAGTCTTTAAGAAATAATTGTGGCTATTTTTCTTGGCAGATTGAAACTTGGGAAGGGGCCTGCTTCAAGGAGCATCAACATCATCCCAAACCAAAGCCCAGGGAGGGACAAATACTTAATAGCTGGTTTTATATTCCTGTCCCAATCAGCTGGCTTCTTTAGCTTTCCAGCTATCAAAAAAAACCCTCATCTCTTGCCTGGGGAAGGGCAGAGGGAACAAAAATAAAGAATAATGAAAGGGCCAATCCAAATATTACAATCATCTGACCTCTTTTCAAACTTTTATTTGCAATTACATTTGCAATTGCTTCTGTCCTGCAAGTTAGTCCTGCACCAAATCTGGTAGAAGGGTTCTTGATTAGTACCAGAACCAGAAAACCCATGGCTGCTTTCCTATAGCTAGAATTTGTCCTTCACCAGGGTGACCTCATTCATTCACCATTAAAAAGCATTCCTGGGCAATATTTACTACTTTATGGTGTCTAATTTCCCAAGCAGCAAGATTCTCAATGAAGCATCCCATTGGCCTATGCAGCTCCCTACACTCATAACTTTCTCCTCATACCAGAGCTATAACTAGAAATGCACTCAGGGGGAATTGCATGAGAACACTGTCAGAAGAAAAAAGATATCAAGGCCCAGAACTCCCAAAAGCATAATGTGTTTCTAGCTGCATGCATTTCTCTTTTGTGTATCTCACTATCAGTGTATTCTATGAATATGCTCACTCTTCTTATTGACGCTACTAGAGAATGGGCCCCAGGTTCATGGGATGAAGGAGGGGGAACATTTTGTTGCTACTGTTGTTACAATGCCATCTCAATAAATGCTTTTACCTTCAGTTAAATATGTCCTTTGACTGACTATTAAAGGTAAATGCAGTGGTGGGGGCTTATGAACTATAGCTTTAGGAATATATAACAACGGAGTACCTTGAATCTTATGTAATAGTCGCCTTCCTGAGTGATCATCTCCCCCTGTCCCAGTAGAATGTAAGATCTCTGAAGACAGAGGCTACTTTGTATCAATCTATAACTAATAAACTAATGTCTAATTTGCATTTGCTCTAGCACTTGTTTAAGTTTTGGTAACTGAGTCTGGAGCTGTTCTTTCACTGGTGTGGAAAGCTACTAGTATGGGAACTGCCTTCACCAAGTGAAATTATAACTTATAGTCATAGAACATTGCCTGGGGTGGTGAGGGATGTGGTGACTTGCCCATGGTCACATAGTATGTGTCAGAGTTAGGATTCAAATCCAGATCTTTCTGACTCCAAGAATGACTCTCTATACCACCATGCCAGGCTGCCTTGCACACAAGTTTTCAGTATTTTTAGTTGGATACATTTAAACCTCACAGTATCCCCCACCCCCCTCACAATATCCCAGCATTATAGATGAGGAAAGTAAGGTCTCAAGATGTTAAGCTATTTCATCATGGTCACACAGCTAATAAGAGTCAAGATATAAACCCAGTTCCATGCCAACTTCAAATCCAGTATTCATTCTATTGCCTAATAACGACTCCCTTCAATTAGTCGTAGACTAGTCTGAGGGGAAGAATTAGTGTTAGAATCATGGAGGAGAGCCTTGAGATTTAAAACTAAAGTGGAAGAATGAATGGATACAGATAGTAGAAAGCTTTCAATATCCATGTTAAGAAGTTGAATTTTACACATACAATTCTTTTCCTTTATATAGAGTATAAAGCAAGGGGCTGACATGAAAGTCATATTTTAGGGCAATTCTATTGGCTGCACATGCAGATTAAATTGGAGATGTGAAATAAGGAGGCCCAATGAGAAGCCTGTTGCACCACTGGAGCCTGTACTAGGGTGAAGGTTAAAGTCAATGAAGACAAAGTTTTGACTCCCTTTTTTTCCTGTTTAGAACTTAATAATCCTTAGCAAACATGCATTGAGTCAAGACAACATGAATATATATATATATATGTATATATGTATGTTTAATGCTCTTTTTTGTAATTTCTTTCTAAAATAATTTTTATTGATGCGATTTGTTTTTATATTACTGTAATTTCCTCCAGTATCCCTCTTCTTTTCCCTCCCAGAAAGCATTCCCTATAATAAGTAATATTTTAAACATAAGAAAAGTGGAAAAATTAATATAAATATCAAAAAAGACTGAAAATATGAACAGTGTGCCACATTCACAGACCTCTCATATCTGCAAAGGAGAAAAGTGGTGATGCCTTTTCGTATCTCTTCCTTAGAGTAATGATTATTTTTTTTGGCAATTTTGTAATATTCACTGTTGAATTTTTTTTATGCTTCATCTAATCATTTGCATTACTGTAGTCACTGTACTTATATGATTTTCTTGGTTTTGCTTACTTTATATCAGTCTGTGTAGATATTTAGAGTGTGGTAATATTGTTTATTATTTAAATTAAATTTATTTTTGTTACATTTTAAGTTCCAAACAGCCTCCTCCCTGCCTCCTACACCACAGTAGAGGAGATCACCATTTGGCACAGCTATATACATATATATGTATGTATGTGTATATATTTATATGTGTGTGTATGTATGTTCATATTATACATATATATATATATATATATGTAAAACCATTACTTTGCATACATCTATTTATCAGTTCTTTCTCTGGAAATGGATAGCATCTTCATAGTCCTTTTGTAGTTGAACTGAGTAATTATAATACTCAGAATAACTTAGTCATTCACAATTCTTAGAACAATATTGTCATTACTCTACACAATATTCTCTTGGTTCTGCTCATTTCACTCTTCATAATTTAATGCACATCTTTCCATGTTCTTTTTTCTAAAATTAACCTACTCATCATTTCTTACAGCACAATAATATTCCATCACAATCATATACTCCAATTTGTTTAACCATTCCCAATTGATGAACATCCCCTCAATTTCCAGTTCTTTGCCACCACAAAGAGGGCTGCTATAAACACTTTAAAACATACAGGTTCTTTTCCGTTTTCCAGATCACTTTGGTGAAAAGACTTAATAATGGGACATAATTTTGGGCACAATTCCAGATTGCTCTCCAAAACGTTTGGATCAGTTCATAGTTCCACCAATAATGTATTCATATCCCAATTTTTCCACATCCCCTCCAACATTTGTTATTTTCTCTTCCATTTTAGCCAATGTGTTAGGTATGAGGTGATATCTTAAAGTTGTTTTAATTTACATTTCTCTAATCAATATTGATTTAGAGCATTTTTAATATGACTATAAGGCACTTTAAGTTCTTTATCATAAAACTGCCTGTTCGTATCTTTTGACCATTTTTCAGTTTGTGAACCATGTTCTTATAAATTCGACAAAGTTTTCTAGTTTATTTAGACTTTTCCATGCGTCTCTGTAGCCATCATGTATGTAATTTCTTTTGGCACAGTAATATTCCATTATATTCAGATACCACAGTTTGTTTAAGCATTGTTCAGTCAACAGACATCTCATTTTGTTTCCTATTCTTTGCTGTTAAAAAGTGCTACTATAAATATGCTGGCATTTGTGGAGAGTTTCTTATTATTAGTGACCTCCTTGGGGAATAAACCTAGTAGACTAATCCCTAGGATAAAGACCATAGACATTTTAGCCACTTTATTTGTCTAATTCCAAATTGCTTTCCAAAATGGTTTTACTAATTCATAGTTCCACCAATGATGCATGAGTGTGCCTATCTTCCCACAACACCTCTAATATTGACTATTCCCATCTTTTGTCATCTTTATCAATTTGCAGGGTATGAAGTAATGCCTTGGGGTTGTTTTGATTTGCATTTCTCTTAGAATTAGTGATTTGGAGCATTCTTTCATATGCTTGTTAATAGTTTAAGATTCTATTGAGAACTGTTTGTTCATTCCTTTGACCTCATTTATCAGGGAAGAGCATATGTGTGAGTTCATTGTCTATATATCTTCTATATCAAATTCTTATCATAAAAAAGTTTTTGCCATTAGAATACTTCCCTTCTTATCCAAGGTGCATTAATTTTGTTGTATAGAATATTTTTAGTTTCATAGCATCAAAGTTATCTATTTTATCTTTTGTAATTACTTTTATAATTTATTGAATTAAGAGTACATCTCTTACCCATAGCTGTGAAATGATATGATTTGCTTTTCTTCTAATGTTTTTAATGGTACAATCTTTAATATCAAGGTAAAGTATACATTTAAAATGTATTGTGGGATACATTCTAAATTTAATAAGGTAATAAGCTAAGCCTAAATATTTCAAGATTGCTTTCTAGTTCTCCTAGCAGTTTATATCAAAAAAGTGAGAAATTTGAAGTAATTTGAATTTTCTGATTTATCAAATACTGGGTTATTCCACTGTTTCTAATTCTCCTTTATATAGTCTGTTCCATTGACACTACCTTTCTATTCTTTTTGACCAATAATATCAAATGGTTTTATAATATAGATTGAGATCTGGAAGTACAATCCTGTCTTTATTCATACCCCTTTACATTATTTCTCTTGATTTCCTAGATATTTTATTTTTCCAAATGAATTGCTATAATTTTACTGAGTTCTAGGAAATACTCCTCTGATGATTTGATTAGTATGGCATTAAAACTATAAATTACCTTTGTTGATATTTTCATTTTTATTATGACAGTATGATCCAACCATGAGCATTGAATATTCTTCCAGTTATTGAAGATATTCTTTCTTTCTTTAAGTAGTATTTTGTAATTTGAAACTATACAAGTCTTTTTGAACTTTGGTAGATTGATCTCCAGATCTTTTATGTATTTTGTAGTTATTTGAAATGTAATTTCACTTGCTACTGTTGCCTTTTTAATTCCTTTAATGTTATATAGAAATTATGTTGATGTTTGAAGGGTTTGTTTTGTAGACTTCAATTTTCCTGAAGTTCTTAATTGGTTCAATCAGTATCTTTGTTGATTCCCTATGATTTCTGAAGAAAACCATCTATGATCAGTAAGCAGGAATAGCTTTATCTCCTCCTTCTTTCTCTTATCTTATTGCTGTAGCTAACATTTCCAGAACTATATCAAATAATGGGGAGGCATCCTTTTTTGTGCCTCTATTTATTGGGAAAGGTTCTATTGCATTTACATCGTATATAGTGATTGCTTTTAGTTTTAGATAGATAATTTTTATATTAAGTGATATGAAAGTTCTACTAGGTCAAAGGCCTTTTCTACATCCATTGAGATAATCACGAGGTTTTGAATGTTTTTGTTTTGAATATGATTATGCCTATTATTTTCTTAATGGTCTGTTCATTGAAGTAGGGATTTTTAGCTTACAGAAAAGAAAACCTAAGGGAATATAGTTATTGCCATTGAGTATTGAAGGACTGCTATGTAGAAGGTTGAGATATGGAGGCTTTGCACCCAGACCCAGAAACTAGGAACAAAGTTATGTAAGAGTAAGTTTTTAAATCATATAACTGGGAAAAAATCCTAATAATGATAGCTCTCCAAAAGTGCAATGGGCAGCTTTGAGTGGTAGTGAGTTCCCCAAAGGCTAGAAAATTGCTGTGATCAGATGTTATCAGGAAGATTGCTGTTCAAATAGGAGTTAGACTAGGTGACCCCTGAAGTCTCTTTCAAATGTGAGACTCTGTAAATCTGTGAAAATAGTCCAAGGAGGCCTCTGCGTCACCACTATTCAGAGACTGTAGAGAACACATCTTTGTCAACCCCCTGTGCATTATGGGATGGGCAATTCATTCAAACTCCTTCCTCTGTACCTACGATGTTAAGGCGATAGAGTCATTTAATTAATGATGGAATGTTCCATTTTCTTAGTAACTAAGGAGAATCATCCTTTTTCACAATTGTTTAATACTAAGAATATAACGTTTGCTGGCTTGGTGCCTTCAATAACTTTTTGCTTTGACCTGTGTGTGTGCATGCATACATATGATTTTATTCACATCTACATGCATATCTATGTATCTATGCATAAACATACAAATATACTTCTTTATTTTAATTTAAAGACTTTCAAGAATTCTAACTGTTGCCCAGGGCAAAAAACTAATTTTCTTCTCAGAAATGACAGCAAGAAGCTGCATATATAATACATCCCGTTATTGCTCTTATTATTAAAATAGATTGTTGGGGAAATGGACTTGGAGGCCCTGAGTCTGATGACAACCCTTCCTTCTTCTTAGCTCTGCTCATCTGACTTATTGACTGGATCTGCCAGGTTCAGAAATAATCCGGAAATGTTAATGGGACAGCTGCTATTGCAAAGGAGAAAGTGATTTGCCTTCAAGACACCACATCATGGGCTGTTTAGGGGTACAAAAAGGGGAAACAAACAAAAATAAACAGGCATCAAGCACAGCAGAGTCTCTTAGCACTGGTTTCAGAGATAGAACTGGAGACATTTTTTTCCAGGCTCCCTAGAGTCTGGGCTTCTATAGCTACTCCCATCTCCCGTAGGACTGGACACTTATCTCTTACATTCTGCCATTCATTCATTTGCATTAAAGCTCTCATTCCTGTTAAAGTGTAAGACCCATATGAGAGAGAGCACGAGCGCCAATATTCCCTGGAGACAGAGGATATGTGCTCCTTGAAACAATCCAATAGACATAATGACCAGGGATCAAGTTTTGAAAGAATATAGGAAGGAAAGAATGAAAGTGCAGTGGGAACCTAGGGAGCTGGGGAAGTGTGATGAAAACAGTTCTGGACACTGAGTCAGGAAACCACTGATTCTTCACTTGTTCTGTGGTCATGTCACTTTCCCCCAATTTTCAATCTCCTTATCTATAAAATGGAAGGACAATTATATAATTCTTATGCTACCTATTTCACAGGGACATCGTGGGGCAATCAAACTCAAAGAGAAAGGAGGGAGGCACTAAATATACCTAAGGATCTCTGTGGGCACTGTATTGACTTAGAAAAACCTCGTGTTAACATTGTCTATGTTTTATTGTATTTTTATTTATTTTGTTAAATATGTCTTCATTACTTTTTAATCGGGTACGGCTAGACTGGAGTGCTATGGGTCAATGCATTTGGCACATTTGTTGCAGGAATTATAATTGAACTCTATGAATATGAAGTATTATTACAATAATAATAATTATTATTCCACTAAAAGTCCCTCTTGGATACTCAGTTACAGCATGGAAGAGGACCAGGACTCTCAATTGCTATGCTAGTGGAATTAAAGCTCTGATTGGTTGCACCAAACAGGAATAAATAACTTCCAGTCTAGCCTGGTGATAGACTGTATTTCTGGTGCCTGAATATCAGCCTAGCTAAAAAAGACTCATTAAGCTGACTACAGGTTGATGATTTTTTGGCTACAGAAACTCTCTAAAACCCTAATCTGCATCAACGGAAGCAGCCCCCATACTGATGAAAACATAAGGCCTTGAAATACTGAAGCATCATCCTCACTAATAACAGTAGCAATGGCAGCCTCATTATCATAGGAAATCATCCTTTTCATCTTATTCAATGGAATGCAATAAGAAATAGACCTAAGGTCAAGTCACCATCCTGCTTTTATTCTTTATACTTAATGGTCTGCCTACTATTGCCCAGGGAGATGAAATATTTGCTTTTTTTTTGTAATTTAATAATAGAGAGGTGGCCTTCAAAACCCAGAATACCTGGGTTCAAGTCCCACCTCTGAAATATACTGTGTGACCCTGGGCAAGTGGCTGACCTCTCAATTCTAGGCTACTCTCATAAGTTATAGAGAGGGTGCTTACCTCTGAACTGACAGGAGTTTCCTTTCCCAAAAGTTCCCTGTAAAAATGAAATCATAAGTCCGGGACCAATTCCTAGTAAAATTAGTAGGACATGAGCTTAGTAATATTATGAGAAAAATAGATCACTCTTTCATCATCATCATCATCATCATCTTATATTCAGAGAGTTGAGATTTATATATTTGTGTATATATACACATATGTGTGTGTGTGTATATATATATATATATTTTTTTTTTCTTCCTGAATCAAACCAAATAGCTGCTAAAATGTAGAGTGATCCTCTCTGCCAAATGGACAGGAACAGTCTGATTTGATTTTCAAATCTATTGCCCTCCTGCACATTCCTGATAATCATTGTCTCCAATGAAAGAAAATTACGTGGAGACAATGTGGGCCAAAACAAATTGGTCAATTTTTTAAAAAGGGCTTTCTGCATTAGAAGAGCATCTCTCCTGGGGTGGAGACTACACTGACTCATCCTGATAGGGATAGCTTTCCTTGATTCTTAGGAATGTTGTTAGTTAAAAAATAAAATACCTCTCCACCATACACGTATGCAAAAAGACAAACAGGAATGGGCCTGCCATTCCCAATTGCAGGCAGAATTCCCCGAACTCCTAAAAATCTAGCACCTTGTGCTAGTTTGTTATTTTCATTGTTGTTTTGGTAGGGGGAGGAACTTCAGATTCATGAAGCATCCAAGATTAGGTGAAGATAAAGCTTGGAGAATAGTTCTTTGCTTTTTTGGGAGGGGAGAGGGAGGCAGGGCAATTGGGGTTAAGTGACTTAGCCATGGTCACACAGCTAGTAAATGTGTCAAGCATCTGAGGCCGGATTTGAACTCAGGTCCTCCTGACTTTAGGGCTGGTGCTCCTGACTAAAGGGCAGTTCTTAACATATGACACAATGGAAAGGCCATTAGCTGGGGGCCAGGAGACTTGGGGTCAAACTCATTGAACAAGTCTCTTAACCATTCTGGGCCTCAGTTTTCTCCCCTGTAAAATGGAGTTGATGATATTTTCACTACCTGCTTCACAGGGTCCTTGTAGGAGAAATGCTTTATGAGCCAGGCAAATGCTACACAAACGTGACCGGAAAATGGAATACTTTCTAGGGCTATGCAAATTAATAGCAACACTTGCTTGAAGGAACAAAAGGCCTCAACTCTCAAGAGAAATAATGAGGAAGAAAAGTATTGAGCAGACTCAATAAGAAAGCATCAGAAACCAGTTAGACAGTCTGATGCTTGACCAATCCAAGGATCTGAACTATTTCAGGAAGAAGTCCTTTTTCAGCAAGGACTGCTGGGAAAATTGGAAAGTGATTTGGCAGAAATTAAGTTAAGATTAAAGTATTTTACCATATGCTATAATAAATTAAAAATGGATACATGACCTGAATATAAAAAGTCATGCCATTAAAAAAAATTAAAAGAGAACCAGAACAGGGACCTTTCACAATTATGGCTTTTAACCAAACAGGGACAGGAGAGGTCACAAAAAGATAAAATTGGTCATTTTGATTTGATGACATTCAAAAGCTTATACACTGACAAATTCAATTCCTCAGGAATTAGAAGGGAAATTATAGAGACAGGGAAAGTAATGCATCTAATACCTCTGTTGTGGCTGTGATTTCCAAGATATATGGCATAAAGAATTAACACAAATTATAAGACCAAGAACCACTCAATAGATAGGTGGTTAAAGGATAGGAATAAAGGGTTCACAAAAATTGCAAACTATTTACAATTATATGAAAGATTTATCCAAGACTTTAACAACAAAGATAAATGCTAATCAGAACAACTCAGAGGTGTCAACTCATATCCAACAAATTATCAAAAATGACAAAAAATAAAAATAGTTCATGTCACAGAGGCTGAGGGAAGACAGGAAGCCCAATACTGTAAACTGTTACTTGAGCTATGGATTGGTCCAACCATTCTGGCAAAATATGTGTTAAAAAAAAAGTGACTAAAATCTCTAAACCCTTTTACACCCAGAGATTCTATAGTGAGGGATCTATATACATGTATGCATGCATACATACATATATATATGTGTGTGTGTGTGTGTGTATGCATGTATATGTACTGTGAGAATATTTGTGTATATATGCATACACATATGTGTATATATACATTTATACAAATATATGTATATATATTATATGTATGTGTACATATATGAGATCAAAGACAGAAAGAAATGATCCGTGTACACCAAAATTATCATAACAGCTCTTTTTTATGGTAACAGAGAACTGGAAAGAAAATTGATGCCCATCAATAAGTGAATTGCTTAAACATATCGTGGTATATGAATGTAACGGAATATTAGGGCTTCATAAGAAAGGTGAAGAAGAATTCAGATAAACATAGAAAGACTTCTACAACCTGGTACAGTGAAAAAAGCAAAACCCCCAAAACCAATAAACACAATGACCACAGCAATGTAAATTTAAAAAACAATAAAATGAAACTGAATGTTGTATAATTGTAATAACCACACTTGTTGCAAGAGAACACTTAGGAAAATACACTTCACTCCTTTCATCACTGAGGCATGGGACTATAAGTGTTAAATATTGAATACATTGTCAAACAGTAGGTGTTTCAATTAATTTGTTGAACTGTTTTTCCCCTTTTTATTTATTGTTTGTTATGAGGTGTGGCTACCTGGGTAGGAAACAGGGAGGATATATTCAAAATAACTACGAAATAAAAATAAAAGATATGAATAAAATAATATTTTTGAAAGTTTTCACATTAATATATAAATATAAGGCCTGGACTGTGATTTTCTTGATATAACAAAATCCTAAAAGTAAGGATGTGACAATTCAATGCAGGTTGGCACCTTCTCTGCAATGAATTGTCCTAGAGAATTTTCTGGAGCATTGAGGTTAGATATCTTACTCAGAGTCATTCAACCAACATACATCAGAGGCAAAACTTGAACCCAAATCTTCTTGACTTCAAGACCAGCTGTTTATCCAGCATCGTCCATCCATAGCAATTGTTGAAGAAATTTAAAGAGTCATACCTTGGCCTTTTTGCTAAATTTAAAGTCAAAGGACTGAGTTTCAAATCTTGCTTTTTCTACTTAAAATACTGTCTATAATCCTAGACAAGACTCCCTATCTCTCGGTCTCATTTTCCTAAGTTGTACAATAAGAAGGTTGAATTAGGTCTCCCCAAGGTTTTCTTTTGCCCTATCATGCTACGTAATGTACCCCTTTCTGCAATAGTCTCCTAATTGGTATCCCCATTTTTATTCCATTTCCCTAAACGTTGCTGACAGACTAATTACATATATATATAATCTACATACCTGGTGTAAGTATTCCCAAATTATTGTTGGATCCATAACTTATATAGCTTGTGCAATTCTAGCCCCTATCTTCTCCTAAATCCTTTCCATAAAGAAGTCAAACAATATGATATAGATCTTTTAGATTAAATTTCCCTAAAATTATTACCATGGTCACTGTCCAGTTCAAAAATTTTAAATGGCTCCCTATTACCTTTGAGATAAAATCATACAAAGGATAGGTTCACAAAATTATTTGGCCTATTGCCCCCTTAAAAATACTCAAAATCCTGCTGGAAATCTATTTTTTAACCCTTTAATGTACTTTTTAAAAAAATATATTTATTGTAAATTTGTGGGGTTTTTCCTGAATTGAAATTTTGATGACACAATATTGTGTCATGTAACCAGATAGTATCATATCATAAACAAGGCACATATTCCTGCCAATTCATGCTGGGCTTCCCAACAATGTGTGACATGCTCACCTGCCAACACTTGCTTGTTAAGACTTGTTGGCAGACTTGACCACTAACTTACATTTTGTGTGTTTATTTGGAAAATAATGACTTTATGACTTTAACTCTGTTACACTCTGTTTATGACTATGACTTTAACTGTAACACAACAGATGAAACTGATTTTTTTCAAAAGTTTCTTCTCATCTTCTTTCCTTATGCTTCTAGTGGCCCTTGTTTTTATTCAACACCCCCCCCCCAATCACATCTGAGGCTGCTACCACCCCTTGAATCATTCCAGCACCCCCAGGGAGCATTATCACTCACTTTGGGAACCTATGAAATATAAAGCATTATTGTGAGGTAGGGAAAAGGGCTAATTCTGGATTCAGTAGGCCTGAGTTTTTATTCTAACTCCAATTTTTCCTAGGACTGCCCTAATAAGCAAATGATTTAACCCCAGATGGGCCTCAGTTTTCTGATCTATAAGATGGAGACTCGCATGAACTACCTCACAGAGTTGTTACAGGGAAACTATTTTGTAAACTATAAAACACTATGGAAATGTGAATTGTTTTGTTGTCTTTAGCCTGGCTTTCAATGCATTTCCCACATTGGCTTAAAAGTAGCTTTCTAAACTTATTTCTAGATACTCCTTTATGTAAACCCCTCTGGCATATTTGCTATTTCTGTTGCCATCCCTTCTCCAACTCCACTGTCTCAATAGGTTATGCTAATTCTTTACCTCTACTTCAGTGACTCTGGTGAATATCACCATCATTCTGCCATCCTTCCTTTTTTATTTGGAGAGGCAATTGGGGTTAAGTGATTTGCCCAGGATCACACAGCTAGTAAGTGTTACACGTTTCAGTCTGGATTTGAACCCAGGTTTTCCTGATTCCAGGGCCAGCGCTCTATCCACCAAACCACCTAGCCACCTCCCTATTCCTCCTACAGTAAGGGAAGCAGTGAGGAGATCTGTAGAGGCAATATTAGTTCCTAGGGACAAACACCTACAGCAACATCTTGCAGTACACCTGGAAGTCATAGTTGCTGGAAGGAATCAGGAGTGTTCTATGAAGCTGACATTTTAAAGTAAATAATTTCTTGAAGACTGGACCAGCTGAGACTGCAGAGTGGCCTTCAAATCCATCTCTGAATTGAGTCATAATCCAACTTTTCTTAGAATCTTTAGCATTTTCCAGTTCTAAATACAGAGGCTTATTTAATGAATTTTGCTAATGTCTGAGGCAGGTTTGTGTACGGGTAGAGTAATATTGCAGAAATGCTCTAGTAACCTATTTACCTTTCACAGTAGTGGTACATAGCAAGAGGTGAGGAAAAGTGTTAGAGATGACATCCAAAGCGTTGTGTTTGTAAACCCAATGAGTCACTCACTTGCTATGTGACTATGAGCCAATTCATTGAACTTCTAACTATGAGCTTTCGTTTCCTTTTCTGTAAAGTTGAGAGTATTGAAAATCATTTGTATGAACAAAATCAATGTAGCTTGAACTTTGAAAAAAATAACGAAAAAGATTGGACAAAAATCTCTTTGGTATCAGTATCTCTGAATAAGGTCTGATATCCAAGACATAGGGAACTGCTGCAAATAATTAAGAATAAGGGTCATAACCAAAAGACAAATGGTCAAAGATAGAGACAAGTAGTTTTCAAAAGAAGTTCTGATGACTGTGTGAAAAAGAATGCCCAAAATTATTTTTAAAATGAGAAAAATTAAAATTGAAAAACTCCTAACATTTTACTTCACACCTATCTGATTGGCAAAGATGACAAAAAACAAATATTGGAGAAGCTATGAGAGGATACTCATATTGATGCAATGTTGTATGATTTGTGAGGGCAGCTATGTAGATTCCACTGATTGCTCTGAGTCAGTCTT
Source organism: Phalanger gymnotis (assembly GCA_028646595.1). Taxonomy (NCBI): domain Eukaryota; kingdom Metazoa; phylum Chordata; class Mammalia; order Diprotodontia; family Phalangeridae; genus Phalanger; species Phalanger gymnotis. Next base: position 76,436,783 of record CM053625.1, read on the forward strand.
CTGGGAACAGGGAAAACAAACTTAATTTCTTATCCAAATGCAGCCCTTCCAATACTGTAAAATGGATGTAATCACAATGCCTTACCTCTTGGACAAAGGTGCTGGGGGAACAAAATACTTTGCAAATCTTAAAATGGATTGCTATTAGTAGAATCTTTAGCCAACACTCCACATGGAGAGCTCAGGGCAGGGTTTTAACCACCAGAACATTGCTCCCAAGTTGCATCTGAAGCAAGAGACAGGAAGCATGCCACCAGAACACCTGAATGGGAGAGTTATACCCTACTAAGGACCATAGGATAGCTATCTCTTAACTTCTTTATTCTTCCTGGGTAGGAGCGAAGTAGATTCTGTTGGCTGATTCAGAGACCCTAAAATAGAGAACACAGAGTGTGGGAGGTAGAAGCCCTACACTGTTATCTAGCCACATACTTCTCTGCTTATATCAGTAGGGGCATGAAACCCCATGGTTTTGCTCTTAGTCTATATAGGAAATGGTTGGAAAAGGGAGTATGTTACTGTCTACTCCACCCACAACTGTCCACAGGTACTGAATGTTTCCATGAGAAGGAAGTTTAAAGACAAGGATGATGCTGCCACGTCTATCGCTATGTTTTTCTCTTCTACTCAGCTGGAAAGAAGGTGCTCAGAGGTGTTTTGGCTGAGGTGGGCCTTGGGAAAGAAAAGATACCTGGCTTTGACTTCCTCGTCTCTTGGTGGAGGTGCGTTGCCACCTCTTAACAGGTCCGATCCCACGGCCATGAACCTGCTACCGAGCAATAAACAAGCATTTATTAAGCACATATTACATGGTGGGCACTGCTGATAAAAAAAAAAAATGAAGCAATATTTGTCTTCAAGGAGCTAACAAACATGTTCACCAAGGGGCTAAGGAACATCAGTGGTTCTAGCCCATCTTACTCCCCAGCATGCAGTGGTCTCATACCTGCTGCCTCCATATTTTTGGGAAGAGAGGAATTTGGTTATTGACTAGCTCTCTAAATTTGTATCTTCTAAATGTTAGGCTAACTGGTCTAAAACCTTAGCTAATAGCCCCTCCCAGAGAGGCTCCACTAACCTCATTAGGACATTACTTTGCTGGGGAGGTAGGTAAGAACTGACATGAAAGCCTGGTCCCAAACGTTTCTTTCCAATTTTTATTTCCTATGCTTCAAAACTTATACGAAGAAGCTCCAGAAAGAGAGTCTCACATATGGTCTGGGATCAGTAAATCTAATATACAGGTAGTGGCAGAAATAGAGATGGTTATATTATCAAAGTGTTTCCTAAGCCAGAAGTACTTTGGCCATGGAGAAACCATTAAAAGGGAGCAATGATTTTGGCCCTAGGGAATCATTCATTTTATAGAATCCGAGTGCATTTATGACCATTTGAAGAAGTTCCAGGCTAGCCTTTTCCACACCGTGAAGTGACCTATGTGATTTCAAATGCATCATTTTTTTAAATGCTGTTTTCCAGTAACTCTTTGTAATATGGTGCCAAAAAACAGCAACAGTTATTCAGATTGCACTTTTTAATTGATACTTTATGGCAAGTTGTCTTGTGTGATGAATATAAACAAGATGTATTCTCTCCTACATTATGAAGGTTTAAAGCATCCCAGGTTATTTATTACCTCCTAAAATGTCTGTCACTTTTCTTTTTAACTTAAAAAAAATCACAGTATCCCAAGCATGACGGTACCTTTAGGATCATTTAATATAACTATCTCATTTTAAAAATGAAGAGGCTGATGCCTAGAGAGGGGACGTGACTTATATAAGGCCACAAAGGTAGCAGGACCATATTTTGGTAGAATGTAAGAATAAGGATCATTTTTTCCTGTCTTTGTATTCCTAATTCCCAAAAGAGTACCTAGCACAGAGCAGTTGCTCAGGACAAATTTAATGAATTTAAAGGAAAATTGTATTCCAGGGCTTCCGACACATTATTGCCAGCTACCTTCTTTTAGGTAGTTATTTTCTAAGACTTTCTTCAGCATGAAAATCAGCCTGAGGCCCACTTGGGGCCTCCAGGAGGTCCCATTCAATGTTTAGACATAGGCCCTCCTGCCATGAGATAGCTCTATACATAATCCTCCCATGATTCCTCAAGTATCTAAATGTGCCTTTGCAAGGCTTTTTTTTTTCCCTTAAAGAAATCAATGCTACTAAAGTATGAAATTCTTGGAAGAAAAGTGCTTGCAAAGATGCATAGCACTTAAAAATGGTTGTGAGTTTGGTCATTTCTGAGTGATCACTTTCCCTTACAAGTATAACAGCCACATCTGGAACTAATAATGTTGCCATTGGCACTTTGGCACCCATAAGCTCCTCCCACAGTGAGAGAAGAATGCTCCTGTTTAAGAAGATGATGACCATTAGGGAGATAGTCATTGTAAAGTCAGTATGGTATAGAGGCAGGAATGCTGTACTTAGAATCAGGAGAAACTCATGGGTGAATGCTCCATCTGATGCATCCTGTCTGCGTGACCCTGGGCGAGTCCTTGATGTATCTTAACCTCGTGGTCCTTCGACCTGTTAGTCCTGATTGCTTACGTGGGGATACAGAAACTAGTAGACGGTATAGACTGCCGTGCAGTTGTTGTGAGAGCCAATTGAGCTAATGTAATTAGACGGCTAGATCTGCAATGAAAGAATCTAGATTGAAATCTGAAATCTGCCGCTTACTGCCTCCACGTGCTCTATGGGCCTCAGTTTCCCCGTCTCTAAAATGGTTGGACTAGATGACCTCTAAGGTCTTTTCGTGCTCTAAAAGTATGGTCTCAGGACACTCTGCAAAGCACTTTGCAAATCTTAGAATGCTATGGAATGCCAGCTTTTATGAGCATTGGCTCCTGCAGATGGATTTTCCCAGACCTTCTCATGGCCACTTGCCTTCTCTTCCTGATCACCTCCTACTGCTTTTACCGTTTTCCATAACTGGAAACAGACCAAAGAACTCTAGAGAATAAAGAGGCTGGAAGTTTGTATTGCTTTTGTCTACATGAGGCTGTAAACACCTGGAATTAGAAAACATTCCTCATGAGGTATTCATGAAGAGCCATTTATCACATATATTAGTCTATTAGGTCTATGTATCCCAAATGGGAGATAGTAATATAAATCTTATGTCTACGCCTACAAGGAGAAGAGCATCATTATTTATAAGATCGTAGCTTTAGAGCTGGGAGGTACCTTAGAAATAAACTAGTATAATGTCCTTATTTTCCAGAGAAGGAAACTGAGGCCCACTGAGGTCACATAAGATGTAAGTAGCACACTTTAATATTGATCCCAATCTTAGGTCTCTTTCTTCGAATACTTGTAAGTCAGCCACCACCTTCATGTCTTTCACATTGTGGCACTTAATAAAGGGTTATTTATTAAGTTAGTGATTAAAAGTAACTACCTTTGCCAAGGAGACACTAAGCATTAGATTGACTTGTTTTGAGCTTACTGAGAAAGCAGGGATGCCATGCAGAACTTTTATCATCAATGGTTGGACCTCACACAGGTCAACCAGACAAGTGGCCAGCAGCCTAAATTGTGTGGTAGGAGGGGCACAATGGCATATCTCTACATATCTCCCTGCCCACTGCCCCCCCCATATCTCTCTCTTTCTCTCTCTCTTACACATATGCACACACATGCCACACCCCTCACAGGTGCCTGAAATTTCCAATACAGATTCATTTCTTTCAATTCATTGTTTTATACCCCTTCCCAGATGGAGTCATTGACTGCCTTTAACACTTTTTTCCCCCCATCCGTTGACTGGATTATCCAAGGTGTGACCTTGGAAAGCAGAAAGTAAGTACTTGGTTTCATTTTGTTTTATTATTTTTCTTGGACAGTGTGGGTGGAAGGGGGCAGTGATAGAGCATAGGTCTAGAAGGCTATTATAATTCTCCAGTCCAGAGATGACTAGGACCTGGGGCGAGGACATGGACAGTGTGAGAAGAGAAGAGGAGATAAAATTATTTATTGAAATATTTTAGAGCTAGAATCAATAGGATTTGGCGACAGATTGCCTGTGGCATGTGAGGAAGAAGATGAAGAGATTATCCTGAGGTTAGAAGTCTGAGTCATTGAAAGGATAGTGCTCCCCGCCACACAAACCCAAAACCTGGAAGTAGAGAAAGAAGGCTAGTAACCAGTAACAGGTAACAAGGACCAATAACAAGACTCATTGAGGATTAAAGTTCTGAGGAATAGAGACAAATAATACCTGTGAAAGCATGGATTTCCAATACCCCCCCTCCCCAGCTGATGACATGACAGAAGGCCAAGATATCTGGGTTGAATCAATAAGAAAAATATATAAACTGAGTTCAAACAAGTCTTTAGTCAATTTGAGAGGAGGAAAGTGCTTTGATCCTTGGGTCAAAACTCATGAGTAGTTGCAGTTAAAAAATGCCTTATGATTAACTGAAAGAATCAGACCCATCTCTAGAACTATGTCAAGTGGGGTTTTAGATAAGATGAGAGGAATTTGGGGAGGGTCAAGGAATTAGACTAGTTAACAAGGGATCCTTTACTATCTATACACAAAAGTCATAGATCCAGAGCTTCTAACCTTCAACTTCTACATGTGTGATATAACAACAACAAACAACAGCAGCGATAATGGCGTTTAGTATTTAAGTGCTTTACAAATATTATTTTGTTTTATCCTCATTACAACTTTGAGAAGTAGATGCTGTTGTTATCCATATTTTACATGTGAAAAAAATGAGGAAAATAGAGATTAAGTGATTTGTCCAAGGTCACACAACAAGTAAGTACCCAGGGCCATATTTGAATTCTGGTCTTCCCAAAACCTGCTACTGCCCTCCCACAATACCCTGTATTTAACGATGTTGTATATATTTGTGTTATTAGCTTTACTCTTATGGTGTACATACATATATATGTATATGTGTGTATGTATAATATGTATATGTTCATATGTACTTGTTATCTCTCCTCTTAGAATGTAAGATTCTTGCAAATGGGATTGTTTCATTTTTGTATTTGCATCCCCAGCACCCAGCAGGATGTTGGGTTCATAGCAGTTGCTTAATAGTTGTTGATTGATTGGTTTATATTAACTTATACTACAGTCTTGCCTTGTTGTCTGCTCAGACCAGTTACATCTTATGGGATGATGGGATTTAGAACCAGAAGAGAAAAGATCATCTAGATTATCTCTTTCTCTTTACAGACTAAGAAACTGAGGTCCAGAAAAGATATGAAACCTGGCCATCATCACATAGGAAGAGCTGGTTCCTCTGACTGCTAAAAAGGCTAAGTAGAAATGAAGGGAACTCCAAGGCAAGTATTCATTCTGTATTAGAAGTCATGATACAAAAAGAGAACAAAGCTGGATATAGCCTGATGCTTCATCCTCCATTCTCAGAGCACAAATACAAAGAGTTGAAAGAAACAATAGGTGGGATCCTGTGTCTAAGAATTCTATATAGGAATGCATCCCAGAAGGAATGAAATTTCTGAAAACACAAGTACATGTGATGCCCATGAGGAAGATCATCTACATGTGGATGCTCAGGCAACCTTTTTGATCAACTTAGATTTTAAAATGACATATATAGAGGAAGTAGCACAGTATGGGTGAATAGGGAACGAGACTTGGAGTCAGCAGAGATGTAGATTTCAATCCTGCCTCAAACACGTACTAGCTACACGACCCTAGGTAAGTCATTTCTCTCTCTGTGCCTCATTTTCCTATTTTTTTAAATGAAGGGCATTTATTTGATGGCATCTAGGTGGCACAGTGAATGGAGTGTCAGGGCCTGGACCCAGGAAGACCCATCTTCCTGAATTCAAATCTAGCCTCAGACACTTATTAGCTTGTGACCCTGGGCAAGTCACTTAACCCTGTTTGCCTCAGTTTCCTCATCTGTAAAATGAGCTCGAGAAGGAAATGGCAAACCACTACAGTATCCTTGCCAAGAAAATCCCAAATGGGGTCATGAAGAGTTAGTCACAACTGAAAAATAATTAAATGACAACAACAAATTATACAGACCAATGAGGTTAAAGATAGGAAGAATACTTCTATGTATATGAAATATACATAGCAGTATTTTTTGTGTTATCAAAGAACTGGAAATGAAATAAATGTCTATTAACTGGTGAATGGCTAGACAAATAGTCAATTCTGAATGTAATTGAATATTACTATTCCATATGAAATAATGACTATGAAGAGTTTCAAAAATCATGAGAATAGTTGTATAAACTAATGCTGAGTCAAGTAAACAATCATGAAAATAAACTGCATGAGTAGAAGGATGATAATGAAATGAACCACAAAAGTAGAAGAGTATTATCTTTCCTGAAAGCATTGTTTCCTCTCCCTTGCCCAACTTCTGCTCTCCCTACCTTTAGAATTGGGGGGCTAGGGGGTGGGATAGTAGAATCATCATTTCCCTTAACAGTCGTAGCACCCAGGATTTTTTGATCAGAATATGTTGATGATTTCTATCTTGTCCTTCAGGCCCCAATACCAGCTACTTTTTAGCTCACTGGACAAAAGGAATCAGAGTGGATGGGGCATAGTGCAATCCTTTCTGGAGTTAAGATTTTTTTGGTCCCCTGCAAAATCAGCTGCAGCACATGTGACATCTTCAATCATGCATCACAGCATCAAAAGAGCATCCACAGTTAACAGAACAGGAATGATTAATCCAGAACCCCATGGAATCATCTTGGCATACTTTAATAGAGAATATATATCAACAATGTATGCTGCAGACATAGAATAACCAAAAGCATAGCTTCACAGATGGCATATACACATGCAGGGCATGTTCTAAGCTCACCTCATAGACATACATGCATATTGGAAAAATATAAACAAGGCAGCTACGGGGCACAATGGATAGAGCACTTGGCCAAGAGTCAAGAAGAACTGAATTCAAATCTGGCTTCAGACATTTGCTAGCTGTGGAATGCTGGGCAAGTCACCTAACCTCTGTCTGCCTCAATTTTCTCAGATGTAACAATAATATTATATAATAATATAGTATAATAATAGAACCTACCTCCCAGGGATGTCATGAGGATCAAAAGACATGATATTTGTAAAGTGCTTTGTATAATGCCTGGCACACAGTAGGCACTTAATAAATGCCTACTCCCTTAATCACTAAATATGCCTAATAGCAAATCACAAATAAAGCAATAATAAATTACAGAATAACAAAATATGCAAAATAGCCCTTTATACACAGATAGGCAAACAAGAAAACTATATATGGTTGCTAGACATATAGTCAATACATGCATGATTCTAGGAAAAACTCAGGTAAATATGAATGAGAAAATAACAGATTCAAGCTCAAAACATACCACAATTACCCCCTCCATCAATGAGTTTGTACAAGTACCAACAAGGCACATATTACATGAATGAACAGCACTGCTCTCTAGCTACATGTATAACCATTAGGCCAGTTTCCCTTGTAAAATCATAAGTTAATCTGGTTACTAGTTGAATAGGCCTAGCTCAGCTCTAATTTGTTGACCTTTCTACCCTTAAATCCAAGCTAGGTTGATGTTAAGGGCTAGTCATAGCCCTCATCAGAAGTATAATCTCATATCCCCAAATCGATTTTACAGAAGGTCCAGTCTGGCTACCAGTCTTTCTTTGCTCCATGGGGTGTGACCCAGGGGTGGGGAACCTGTGGCCTCAAGGCCATATGTGGCCCTCTAGGTCCTCAAGTGCGGCCCTTTGACTGAATCCAAACTTCACAGAATAAATACCCTTAATTAAAGGATTTGTTCTGTAAAATTTGGACTCAGTCAAAAGGCTGGACCCGAGGAACCAAAAGGCTACATGTGGCCTTGAGGCCACAGATTCTCCACCCCTGGATACCTTAAAGGTAGCAACAACTAAACTAGGCAGAATAGATTTTGTCTCTGAATTCTTATCTCCCTTTATTTGAACTGGCTCTTGAGTTAAAGCATACAGAGTATTCCTCACTTGAAATGTCTATTTCTGAGCTACTGTCTGGCTCAGACAGACTTCACGCCACTGACAGGCAGAGTCTTTTGCTTAGAGTCTACTGAGCTATGTGTCCATCAGCCTCTACTGCCTTATCAGGGAGTCCAACAACTGACTGAGAGGCACTAAGTGCTCCCAGTAAACCATCTTTACAGAGGTTCTGTCAATCCTGAGGCTAGTTTGTAAATAGGCAAGCTGCCCAGTCTCTCCCAGGTGAGAAGTGGCATTTGATCAATCTGCTAATTTATGTATCTCATGAACACCAAGATTTCTTAGCAAATTTTCACAATGAACTAGAACATCATGCTGTCATTCATTTTGGTCAGCACTATCTTGAGGTGCTGGGGTAATAACTAGGTGGTGTAGAGTTTCTTTCAGCTTCTTTCTTGACTGAGACAGAAGCTGGATGTGAGTATCTCCAGTCTCTCCACCCCCATAGGCTCCAAAATGCAAGTCAAAAAGTAGGTGTGCCCCCAAATCAGCAGGTAGAGCCTGAAGTGGTGCCATCATTCCTGATGGAGTTGTATTTAAGTAGTAGGCAAACAACCTGAGATTTTTATTCTGGTCTGTGTTCCTAACATGTTCAAAACATTGAGGGTGAAACATTCAGGTTATGGGTCCTCTTGAGGGTGGTAAAGTATAGTTCTAGACTCTATGATGCCAGTCAATGCTTGCATTTCCTTGAGCAGCATGCTATTCATGTCTCTGACTTGGTCCAAATAAATCCTGGCAGGAAGTCTACACACTGAGAAATACTTCACCCACATCTTTTGAGGAACCACTGAAACTTTCTGCCTCTAGGTTGGGTATGCCAAGTGAAATGGTCCATTATTACCAATATATGACTTATTATTCTATCTTTTTCCAGATACAGGAAGTCAATGCATATAAATTCCAAAGGTTTGCTACGGCTTATCTTCTCCAAATATGTAGCATGAGTTGACAATGACTTTCTATGTGCACCACAAATACATTTCACACTTGGTAACATCTGCAGCTACCTGCAGCCAGCAAAAGCTGATGTTTACTAACTCCAGGACACTCTCTTTACCCATGTGTCCAAAGACATCATGCAAAGCTTTCATGGTTATAGAGGGATATGTTCTATGTAGCACCAGCTGCTTTCTGGCACCACGTGTGAAAATAATCATAGGCCAGGGGCGGAGGCAAGATGGCAGCTGGAAAGCAGGGACTAGCATGAGCTCCCCACCAAGTCCCTACAAAAACCTATGAAAAATGGCTCTGAACTAGTTCTAGAACTGCAGAACCCACAAAGTGGCAGAGGGAAGCAGGGATCCAGCCCAGGACAGCCTAGATGGTCTCTGGGTAAGGTCTATCCCGCACGGAGCTAGGAGCTGAGGGGAGCAGAGCTGAGCAGAGCAGAGCCCAGCGTGGGTGGCGCAGACCAATGAGACCAGGAGCCAGGTGGAGCATGCCTTAGTGCACTGAATCAGTGAGCTCCAGCAGTTTCCAGACCTCTCAACCCACAAACACCAAAGACAACAAAGAAGGTTAGTGGGGAAAGCTGCGGAGATGGAGTTTGCAGTTCGGCCACCACCCATGAGGCAGCAGAGGTGGGGCAGCTTTAGAAATACAGCTGCAGTTGCTTCTGGCCTCAGGCCCACCTGGTGGGAGGAATTAAGTGGCAGATCAGAGCAGGAGTGAAGAGCCTGCTGAAGATCTAATTCCAGTCCGGGAAGGGGGTTCTTGGGGAAGGAGGAGTGCTGGTGAGGCAGCGCATCTGCACAAGCATGGAACATAGAACTCTTTAGTCTACAAGCAGTCATACCCCACTGAAAAACTCAAGGGTCATGTAAGTTGCCTGGGAACATGGCCAGGCGGTGAAAACACACCCAGATTCAGTCTCAGACT